>JARHVA010004183.1:215000-1435000 GCA_037957365.1 Torreya grandis
GAGATGCATAAGAACTCTCACAGTGGTAGCACTTGAATTAGCTGGTGGTAAGAAAATAGGTATACTTTATCTACTTGTTTATATTACTGATTCTTCTTCTATTGCAGAGATGTGGCTTCGTAGGCTTGGTCACATGAGCAGGAAGGAGATGCATGTTCTTAAGCAGAAGACAAATATATTTGACAAGCTTAAGAACTGGAAAGCCTTGGTGTTCTTGGAGGAGATGGCGGATAGAGTTCAGTGGATGATGCTGGATACTTCTAAGCAGAGCAGTTTGGACATGGGTTTTGATTCAAAGAAGCTCGCGGGTAAAAAGTCATCACTCACAAGCGAACACAGGTACCGGCGTCGGTCAAGAGGAACTGGCGTCGAACAGATAGGTGCCGATGTCAGTCATGTGCAGATTGAAGCCGGTGATGTTGGGCAGAGTAAGACCGACGTCGGTCATGGGACAGACGTCGGCAGTATGTAAGACCGACGTCGGTCAGGAGGACTGATGTTGGTAGCAGGGACACCAGTGCTGGTAGGTTGGTAGTCAGGTACAGATGCATGGAACCGACATCGATCGGATGCAGACTGTGGGGTGGCCGAGGTCGGTCACTGTAACAAATTTTGGGTGGACAGCATGCTGTCAAGGAGTCTCAAACACCCATACGGAGGATTGAAGGTGTAAGTAGGCCCTCAAATTCATTGTTCCTCTTCTTTATACTTGTTGCTGATTGTAAAGCAGGAAGGATCCAGGAAACAGGTGGGAGCTAGGCAGGATTATGATGCAGAACCAGATGGGAGTTTTGGTAGGTTTGCCAGCTGGAAGAAAGCACAGAGACGAATGGATTCCTTAGTATAAGAATAGAGAGAATGAATACGTGAGACAGAAGACTAGGTATATGGTCTTGAGGAGCTGTAGGATAGTGGTACAGGTTTTGACAGGTGGAGGACGAAGCATGGCTTCAGTCAATGTCAGGGTAACTACTGTGGTTTGTCTTACCAGGTGGATGATGAGTCGCGACATCATTCTGTTTCTGTATGTGGATAGTATGCTAGCTAGCAGGGGTGTACATACAGGGTTTTGTTGAGCTAAGGGTAAGATTAGTTCAGTGGCATGTCATGAGGAGTTTGGAGCAGCGGAATTCTTTGACATGGGAGGCATGGAGATCACAGGTTGATTTTGTCTCGAGTGGGAGCTGATGTGAATCAGGTGTTGGCGAGGTTTGGGATGCAGAACTGGAGCACACTAAGGGCTAGATAGGTACAGTGTCTGAAATCACATGAGGTCTGGTATAGACCTGAATATTCCCATATAGTGGGAGCTGTCAGAGTTAGGAGCCAATTCGGGGAAGTGGGTTCTCAGGTTTTTTGAGAGGGACCGGCAGCAGGTGTTGCTATGCAGGGTCAGGACTTCACTACAGGTGCTGTAGGTTTGGATGTTGCAGGGTACTCGGATGACAGGTGGTACACCATGGGATGTGTGGTGGGTTGTCTTCAGGTGGGAGCTTGAAGAGGGATATAAACCAGGAAATAGATTAGACAGAGTACAGGTATAGGTATAGTGCAGCTGTTTATCTCCAAGTGGGAGATTGTTAGGATTGTGGAGCTAAAAGCTTCACTGATGCAAACAGGAGAGGAGGTTGCTGAAGGTTGCTGAGTTGCAGAGAAGTTGGGGTTGGTCTGATCAGCCGATATCGGCAGGATAGCATAGAGAAGCAACCGACGTCGGTCATATATCGGCCGACGTCGGTCACCTCCAGGCAGACAGGGACTGATGTCGGTTGCCTGTGTGGTTCAGACTGCATTTATTATGGGCAGTTAGCTAACGAACCAAGTGTTTGCATGAAGAGATCTAATTTTAGACTCATAGCTACGGATCTAATTATTGTAATTAGATGTCTAATTATTTTTTGATGAGATCTATATAATAGACTCATGGTTGTATTGGAAAAGTGGGCTAGTTTGAGTTGAGCAAAGTTTGCTCCTTCTGTGTGTGAGGTGAGCAAGGGTGTTCCTCCTAGTTCCACAGCAGTACTAGGTGTGTTGGTGCTGGTTTGAAGAGTCAGCTGGATTCTTCAGGAGTGTAGGATCTTGGTCACAGTTGCATGGCCTATATAGGAGATCTACATGGTAAGTAAGATCATTGATCTGCAGTTGTATGTGTGTTTAAGGTCGAGGTTCACAGGTGAGCAGAACCATTGTTTGATTTGCAGGTGTGCAAGATCATATAGACAGCAACACAACAGGGAGCAGTATCAGGCAGGATCTACTTGGAGTACAGGTGTGTACTCGGATAGAGCAAGAGAGGAAGGCAAGGGAGTTCCTTCCATAAGTATGGTCTGTTGAATTACAGGTTGTTGCAGATTCATGGGAGATCTACTTGAAGTACCTTGAGTACTTTTGGAGCATGTGGAGTGCTTGTGGAGTGCGTGGACCACTTGTGTTGTGCATGGAGCATGGGAGGTGAACACCAACTCTGTATTTGAGTTGGGTGTTGGGACCTGTGAGAGGGAGAGCTTTGGGGAGAAGAATTACTGTTCACTTGAGGTGTAACGAGCCTCTGAAGAGGTGGTGGAGAAGAAGTGGCATCTTCTTTATTGTATTCTTTTCTGTATAAAGTATTAATACAATTGGTGTATTGTCTCTCATATGTTGTGTTATTCTGAATTCTAGTTACTTGTTGATTCTGGTTAATTTCTGCATATTAAGTTGCTTGAAGTTGGTAATCAATTGTATGCTTCCGGTGTTTCGCATCCCAACATAAAACTTGAAGAGATGTAAGATAAATAAGTTTATATAATTTTAGGCAAGATAGTAGGCCTATGTCATTAGAACAACATTGGTCAGAATGAGAGATAAGTAATTAGCCATAAAGAGATAGTATATGCAAGATTTTTGGTGATGGTAAATGTCTAAAAATTGAAGGTACATCCATGATATGTATTTTAAAAGTGTATAAGACTAAGGTGATATATAGTTTATAAATAGTGTCTATATTCCCCCCCCTCGATTTTAAGATAGTAAATAAATTTTTAGTTTAAAGGAAAATGAATGCATACTTGGGTGTGTATAACACACCTTACCTTTTTTTGAGATCAATTTGACTACTTTGTTAGTGACTAACCTAAAACCAAGATCATGTTACAATATATAATCAGTGCATATAATAGAACATTAGAAGTATTGAAATTGAAAGAGAGTAAGGTTAGGAGTACATTCTTTTATCAATGCAACCATCGTGCCTTTTATAAATTTGATTTGAAAAGATATATCATTATGAATCATTAAATTTGTTGTTAGGATAAATAAAATATATATAAATTGCATATATCTAGAGAGAGAATTTTTTGAATACACATACCCCCAAACTTGGATAAAAAGTGAATTACCACCTAGAAATTGATATTATCTCAACTGTGTAACCCAATCATACTTATAACCTGGTGAGTGTGAGTGGACCAAGTCAATTCATGCTATAAATTTAGTGAGGCTAGATTATGTAATCAATTCCAACCTATAAAGTTGGAAATATTGAGTGACTTAATCACCTCAACCATACAAAAAAACAAACCAACTATTACAGTAGATTAACTCAATACAGTTTGTAAAAGTCTAACCTAGTGGGTGATGATAGTCCTTAAAAGTGTTTAAAATATAAAATTAATTTTATTGTAAAATATTAGGCACAAATTACATAATATATTCACCTTATATGTGTCTCATGTTAAAATTATGTTTATAAATGGTATAATGTATGGAATTCTAGCACAAATGTGTATTTGAATCATATAACTATGACTTTGGCTAATTTTAAATTGTGTAAGTGTGGAGAACATGTTTTCAAAACATGCTCTCACTATAATTTGAATCTAAAAATTGGAGTAAGTATGGAGAACATGTTTCCAAAACATGCCCCCACTAAAATATGAATTTGAGAACTGGTGTAACCATGGAGAACATGTTTCCAAATAATTCCCCCACTATAATCTAAATCTAAGAATTGGTGTATGTGTGGATAACATGTTTCCAAAACATGACCCCAAAAATAATTTGAAACTGAAAACTAGTGTATGTATGTTTCCAAAACATGCCCCCCTAAATATGAAATTATGACAAATGTGGAGAACATATTTTTAGAACATGTCCTCTACTCCAATATAAATCTATGAAGCAATGTGAAAATAATTCATTTATGATAATCCCCTAATAATATTCCCCCTCTTTTGAGGTGAGAGAAAGTATAAATTAGTAGTTACATTACCTCAAAAGGATAATATAACTATATAGAATTTGTATGAATCATGTAGCATATAGAAGGAACATGTCTAGTTATATAAATCATTGATGCATAAATAATATGATCAAACCAAGTCCTAAGATGCATGATGTGAATCATGGAAACATCTAGATAGTAATAGTAAAAATTAAACAAGCAACCAAGCATGCACACAAGAATACTCAAAAAAAAGTCAAAAGGTAATGATCCAAGGAAACCTCAATCAAGGGACATGTTCAAATGTTACACAATTAAAGGGACATGACTTAGACAATGTACACAAAATAAGGAATGACATATTCAAATGTCAACATAGAATAAATAGTGACATATTCAAATTTAAAAGAGGCAAATAGAGGCATAGAGGCCACAAACAATAGATAATATTTAATTTATCAAACAATAAAAATAATATAAAGAAAATACTCTTGATAAAGTGAATAATTGAAATCATAAGCAACCAACATAAACATATCATATTAGTTTGTGGATATATGTGTTAACAAAAATGTTAAGTATATATCATATCAAATAAATTACAAAAGATATAAGCATGGATAAAGTCATGTGTAATTACATGCATGAGCTCAAACATGATAATGTAAATTTACCATAGATTGATATAACCTAGATGTATTCTAATCATATAGGTGGATACCCTTAATTTCATAGTGACATGAGTAGAGGGAAAACCCAACATCCAAAAATGCATATATCATGTATCTATGTATGCTTGAATCCCACTCAAGATATGTGTGAAACACATGTATATATGAAATAGTGATATTGTATATACCAACATGGAACCAACAAAATATATGCTAAGGAGATAATAGAACATGTAAATTTTGAACATATTTTTGGTTTTATTTTTTACTTATTTTGGTATATTTAGAATATAGGCTTAAAGGGGGAAGATATAGCCTAAACCATAAGGATAATAAACTATATTATAGTAGGCCAACTAATATTCAATACTCATATAAATATATAATTAATTTATTATGTTGAGATATGCTAAAAATATAAATTAGATATATGTTAGATATTGAAATGATAATGAACACAAGCTACTTAGCTAGTTATGATTTTGATGTAGATCTGGATATGTAATAGGTAGAAATTAGATTGGATCTATATTTTATATTAATCACCTAATTCTATAAATCATACCTCTATATCCATAGACACTTACATCGACCTAGGATGGTTTCATCGATGCTAGTATCTAAATTAGATGCAAGTGTCTATTACATAATACTTGTTGAAATTGGATGCAACCACCTAGATGCTTATAGCTTATGTGTCACCTGTACTATGGTGAATTCAGATCTAGGTCATGGATTTTTGTTTCTTGTCAAATGATAAAATTCTAGTCCTTCCTCTTCATATTGGTTGTGGTAAAAATGGGTTAGTGGACACATGATGTCAAGCTACCCTAAAGACCCCTCTATCATTGAGTGATACCTACATAACCAATACTTTGAAGAGGGATTAAAACATATTTATTTCTCTCCTACATGTTAACTTTTGTGTGAATTATGTAATATGTGATAAGCAAGTATAATAATGACCTATTTTATAACTTGGAAAATATATCTCATGGAGTGATCCTTACGTAATTTAGACTTATATATATGTTTTCCCTATGACTAGTATGGATATAGGATAAAATAAGAAATCTCTGCTCACTTGAGTGCTTGATTGAGTGCTTTTGGTAAGTTTCTTTGGTCTTTTATAGGTGAGCAATCAATTGGGATTGATCCTATATTTATCCAAATCCTTTTAGAGAATATCTCATATTAAATCATGTAAGATGACCATAACAATAAGTTTCATTTGAGAATTAGATTACTTTAAGGCACTAGACACTTACGTTATAATATGACACTTACATTGACATAGGCATCTAAATAGGATGTAAGTGTCTGGGTAGTGGGAAAATAGGTGTAGGTCTAAAACTTGTAGAGATGTAAGATAAGCAAGTTTATAGCATTCTTGGCAAGATAACAAGCTTGGGCCAATAGAATAACAATAGTTATATTAAGAGATAATAAATTAGGCACAAAGAGATAGTGTATGTGATCCTTTTGGAAGAAATAAAGGTCTATAATTTGAAGGTACATCCATGATATGTATTTTTCAAGTGTACAATACTTAGGTGCTACATGATTTATAAATAGTGTCTACATGTAAAGATATATCAATGTTGATATTGGAAATTATTTAATACACTATTTATGTGTCTACAAATGCCCCCATTTTATTTTAGTATTGATAATTCTAGAATAAAAATATAAATAGATTGTGTACTATATTGTGTAACCACACATTGTGTTTTGGAGAAGGAACTAAGTTTCCATTATACTCTTTATAAACCTATAATTAAACATATATAAAATAATGTTCATATATGATATATAATCTAAAGTGAAATAGACAAATGAAACATTAAAAAATTAAATAACAATAAAGGAATATACATATAAGTAAGGAAAACATGTTACCTTTTGAAGTATTGGATATTGGGGTGATTATTCCCTAAGGTGAGTTCTATTGTTAAAACTATGGGTTGGGAAGACAAATGCCTCAACCCTTATGAAGAAAGAAAAGAGCTTTGAGGGATGTAAAAAATATACAAAGAAATAATTTAACTAATATTGAACATGTAATAGGTTCAATATGGAAATTGTGGTGTCCCATACTAAGCTCATAGGTAAATTTGGAACCCCATACTAGTTTCATATGTAAATATAAAATAAAATGAATCAAGTATTATAGACAATTTTTAGATTCAAAATGATACCTTGCTTATAAACTTGAAAATATGAAAGTGCATGCATTTAAAACATGCATTCCCTATATTCTAATCCAATTGTATCAATCTATAAAAAAAATTACATAACTATATGTCTCATTATTCCCCTACTATGATAAATTTGGTAACTTATCACTCATGTGCATATAGAATGGCTACATATGCATTATATATGCCTCTAAATTTGTGTCAATATATATATATATATATATATATATATATATATATATATATATATATATATATATATCCCATAATATAAACCAATATAGTAATCTAAGTCAATATGAACCCTATAAAGCATGTAATCTATCCAAAAATATAAATTATTTGTTTATAGATCTTGATTCACTATGATAACCCCACTAGTATGCTCCCATTTTGAGGTGAGAAATGTATCCTATAAATTATCCATCTAAAAACAAAGTATTTATACACATCATGTTATTTATGAAAATGTAATAATGTACTAACATGAGGATAATATGTCATCATAACAAGATTAGATTTCTAAATCATATTTGAAAAATGTATCCTAATGCATAAAAGTGTCATGTCAAATATAGGATTGTCTATGGATATTTTGGTCCCATGATCCATTTCATTCATCTCCCTAGTTATGTGTGGTGTCATGATAAATATAATTCATATCCATACATGGATTCTTATTTTTTGTATATATCTATGATGATTAGTTATACATACTTAATTGTGTGTGTGTGTGTGTGTGTGTGTGTGTGTGTGTGTGTGTGTGTGTGTGTGTGTGTGTTTGTGTGTATTATGTATAACTAATCATCACAATATATGCAATAAATAATAATCCATGCATGAATATGCATGATATTTATCATGACACCACACATAACTAGGGATATGAGTCAAATAGATCATGAGACTAAAATATTCATAGACAATCTTATATTTATCTACATATATTCACACAATATCATGTACATGACATAAACAATTGAGGAACACACAATAACACCTAATTTCATACAAAATGAGAGCAACACATAGTACACTCAATGAACACACAATGTCACACAAGGAAAGAGTGACATACAATGAATAATAAATGTCACTAAATGATCAAGTGATGCCACACAAGGAAAGAACTACATATAATGTAATACACACTCAAGGATTACATAATGAAAAAGATAATAATAAAAACTTAATACCCATGAAAGCATGTAATGAAACATACAAAGGTCAAATAATTTAAAAAACAAAAGAAACACACATAAAACAATAAAAATTAGTCTACACTATCAATGCATGCAACTATTGCACATGGTAAATTATATTATCCATATAATAGGATAAGTAGTATAATAAATTTAAATATATGTATAGTCAATATAAGGTATCTAAATATGATAAATTTAATGGTATTGTAAATAGGTAACCTGAATATATGTATGAAAGAGATTCCACTAGTGTATGCATTATTTCTATGTATGAAGGGTAGTCAATTAAGTGTAGTAATTCCTTTATTTAAACTTCCATGTCATATGAAACTTATATTTCCTATACTCATTCATTTATACCATTAAATGAATTTTTATATTAAAAAGGATATGCAATCTACCATAATGTGACAAACAACATAGATAAAATTTATGAACTAGAAATACATGTCATTCATAGATCCCACTTTTTTATTTTTCTAAATATTTTATATTTTTAAATATTTTATGATTATGTTCCTTCTAACTAATGACCCCATTAATGGAATTATCATATGTAGGTCATGTATCAAGTGTGGAAAATGTTACTCTCCATGAATGATAATTATCATATGTATTTGTATTTGAATTTGAGAGGTGATATCATGATGTTTTATATCCATCATTATCATAATGACTCGCATGGTCCTATGTATGAATAATATACCTAATACCCATAGTATCATATGCAATATATTGTATAGTACAAAATTATCAATGTGTTTAATGAGGAACACATGAATGAATTTTGAAGATTAACTTAATATGTGATGGAGTAGGTAATGGTTGTTGTGTAACCTAAATGGACAAAATATGTAATTAG
Source organism: Torreya grandis (assembly GCA_037957365.1). Taxonomy (NCBI): domain Eukaryota; kingdom Viridiplantae; phylum Streptophyta; class Pinopsida; order Cupressales; family Taxaceae; genus Torreya; species Torreya grandis. The sequence continues at coordinate 224,138 of JARHVA010004183.1, forward strand.
CATTGAAGTATTGGTATTCTCCTATGATTAATTAACCTAAATGGGTTGTATAACTAAATGTGGTGTATATGGGGATGGATAAAAAATTTGTAGCTAAATAGGACACTCATATGAAATAATTGAAACTATAACAAACCTATTGTTATGTAGATACTTCAAATATTATTATACTAATGGTGGTATTGCATGGATATTATTTATCCTAATATGTCCCAATAACTTTTAAATTTCCATGGTACTTAATTTAATAAAGTTTCATCTATTACAAGGCCTACCTTAAATGGTATCACAATAGTCCCCAAAGGGTTCTTTATCTTTCCATCAAATCTTTTGACTATCTTGATTTTATTTATCAAATCATCATGTGTATATCCAAGACTTGTAATAAGCGTGATAATTATTTTTTCACTTCAACCATTATCTATCATGAAACTATGTATATGTTGTGAATCAATGTATGCATGTAAAAATAATAATTTATAACTAAAATCATCATCCATAGTCTCACTATTATCAAATTTAATTGTAGGACATTGTAAAAGTATTATTTTAAGTTTACTAATAATATTGTTAAATTGGATGCTCATATGTTGGAGGATGAGTAGGTGCATTTTAAGTCATATACAACTCATGCTTAGTCTTAGTTTATTTATAAATGGGTTAAAAAGGATTTTTAATTTTTAATTACCATTAAGTTGTGCCCTTGAATCATTTTTTGGGTATATTTATTTCATTAATATCAATAATATTATCATGAAAGAGATCATAAATATTATACCTTAGATAAAAAAAATCTATTTTTAAAGTGTCCTACACATCTATGATAACAAAATATGCATTACTATAATATCATTTAGGTATAGGATTTATCATGTAAACCTCATTTTTGGGAGGGAGAGATATAATATCAGACTCAAGTAACTTCTATAGTAACTTATAAGGAGGTTTACGTAATCGTGATAATTTACTCCTATGCAGATTTGACAATACAAGCCAATTAATATGCTATAATACTACATATGTTTTCTTTACCTCATTCTTGGTATCATTCATTTTGTCTTTGTAATTTAGTTTATTTTAAAACTTTACACTTGAACTAGCCAAAGTATTAACCCCATAATTTAGCTTATTCATAGATATGAGATTAACTTATTGATCCTTAATTGTGTGGAATAAGTCATTAAATGATTGAAATATTTTGAAAACAATGGACTAATATAAAGGGGAAGGAAAACGTTTCTTGAATATATATTGTCACCTTTTTTCAACCATATGATTTTTCATGTTAGAAAACATGGTCTAGTATAGAATAACATAATCACTAATTGATTTAATGCTTCCTTACTTAAACTTTAAAACTAGAGTGTAGGATAATTTATCACTAATATTTATTGAAAATAATGATAAAAATATATCATAAAAAATATTAAATGAATGGACTAATTATAATGGGATACATTTAAACAATCACAAATCATAGTCATGAGGTTTTATGAAAAATAACTAGTCGTTAACTTTTCATTGTAGATATAGTTTGAAAATTCTACATGAAATGCTCTTAGGTGTTACTCTAGATCACATTTGACATTATATAATGTAATATTAGGTTAAAATAAACTTGTAGGTAATGGATAATATTAAATATATAGGTACATCACTTTATGAATAAATGTTTAAGAATACTCCAATAACTCACTTTAAAAAATCCCTGCTCTAACTAAAACATCGTAGCCTATAGATCTATAATAGTATGCAAGAGGGATTATGAAGTAGGCATGGATGATTATGCCATATGATTACTGATAATATTAGGTACATAATTTCTTTTTGTAGGGATAGACACTTAAATCCAAGGGAAACATGTGTTTCCACCATAACATGGGTGGGAAGTGCATGTGTGACCATAGGTGTAGGTATAGGAGGAGTAATATTGGTATGAACACCTATTGTAAATTTAATGCCTCTAATAGGTTGATTAATATCATTTAAGGGATATTTTATTTTTTCTTGATATGTGATAACCTTATATTATTATTATATTTCATCTCTAGTCACATTTAAAAATGCATCAAGTATGTATTCATTTTATTATATTGAGTTAATTCCCATTGATATATCTCATAAAAAATTGCACAAAAATAAAGATTAGCATCCAAAATAAATTATTATTCCATTATAAATATATATCAATTATGTGAATAAATGAAAATTAGAAATTGTAAATTAGATTTTTAACCAAAAATCTAAAAACCCTAATAATTAAGGAACCATAAGGGGAAACCAAAGGTTAGATTTTATCAATAAAAGTATCAAATTCAATAATATTTTTAACTTATTTTGGATTAATTATCAAAACAAGTAGAAAAATATGAATATTTAAATAGTTCAAGATATGTATAAATTAAGTTGATATGAATGTACAAGTATATGTTCAATTACACTTCACTATTTTTAGACATGACCAAGAATACTAGGGTAATTATGTCTTAATATTATGTTTGAGTATGAGAGTGTGTTAAGGTGATAGGAAGGAATATAATTAGGTCAGGAATCACTTAAATTTTGAAATAGTACTTGGATAAACTGATGGAAGATAGGAACATCTAGAAAATTTAACTTATTTGATGTCTATAAAAATTATCCCTATAATATGTGCCAAACTATTTTTGACATAGATTATTATACCTAATTCTAAAACATTTTTTGTGCAATATTATAATCTCTCTATTATGTGTATGTTAATTTTTAAGTCTCCTTCAATTTGAAACCTTATATTTAATTTTTATAGTAGGTTTACCTAAAAAGGGAATGGAAAATATGGGTTGAGATGACCCCAACCAAGCTCCCACTAAGTGGTTGAGAACTACCTACATTTATAAATTTTAAGATGCCTCAAAATGCACCTAGTTCTTCTATATAGGTGTTTGTGTTTAATAGTGATCCTATAGTATGTATTAAACCTTTAACTTGGATTTATATACTTTACAATTTGAATACTTGACTTAGATTAGGTGCTTTATATTAGGGTAGGGTTTACTCCTTTGAGGTATTTATGATTTGGAATATTCATGGTTGTTTTCCATAATGTGTATATGTACAAATTTCCTCTTGATAGGTGATAAATAGATGCTTTCTATATGGGAATAGGTTTTAGCCTAGTTTGTGTGAATAATTAAATCTTTAGGTTACTTATCATGTCACTAACATGTGAAAATATGGGTTGACCCATAAGATAGATTTTAATTTAGTAAAATGACCATTAAAAGACACATGGATAGATATAGTACATGTATATGGTTTGATAAACCAAAGCCAATTGACTATGACTATAAATGTCTAGAAATAAGGAAATAATGATTTAGTGATCAAAATACAAACTATTAAGATAATAAGTATATTTTAGATGATATTTTGTGATTATGTATCACCTTAGTCATATACACTTGGAAAGCTCATGAACCTAGTTGTTCCTCTTAATTCTACACATGCTTTGCTTCTACAAGCCTCACATCTACTCTATCTTGTGCCCCTTAGCCTATCTCTTAATCCAAATAGCCTTATATGATGACATAGACATCACATCTTGTCCAAAATGCTCAAAATTTAATTATCGTATACCTATATAATTTTTGATCCTATGTCTACTCTCCTCCTTGAACACTAATGTTTGGGTCAGATAGTAGTGTTGATGTTACTATCTTGGCCTGACACAAGTGTCTAGTGCCATTAATTCATCTAATTTTAAAATGAAACATATTATAGTGGGTGGCCTAAGGGATTTAATGCAAGTTATATCCTGATATGATTGATATAAATACAATATCAACCCTCATTCATTCACCTTATAGGGAACACTTAGAAATCAGATCAAAAGAGCACTTAAGAAGCACTCAAGTTATTAAAAGCTTTCCTATTATACCCTATTATAATATTAGTCAATGTAAAAACACAAATACAATTTTTAAGTATTAAATGAGTAGTCATAAGGTCATATTTACCAATTTACAAGCTAGTTCATTATTGTACTTGATTTACACACATATCATGATTCACATACAAGCCAATACATATGGGAGAACTTCATGATTATGAGGCCATATTATATATTATTGGATATGTAGGTAATTCCCTTTAACAATAGGGTCTTTTTTAGTTAGCTAATACCATATTCTCACTAATCCATTTTTCCCATGGTAATATGGAAAGCTAGGGTTTTACCATTTCACAAGGAGTGAAAGTCCATGACCTAGATCTAAATGCACCAAAGTAAAGGTAAATCCAAACCTAAAAGCATCTAGGTGAGTAAATCCTATTTTATCACATATTCCATATAAGACACTAATGTCGATCTTAGACACTAGCATTGATGCAACTATCCTAAGCTAGCATAAGTGTCTAGAGAGCTAGAGGTACCAAATCTAGAATCTAACAACTATTCCAAAACTCTCTTCTTATATGTACCATATATAGCACTATATTAGAATAAAAATTAGATAATTAATTTCATTTATGTAATTTATATATCTATCATGGTTGCAATTTTCATGAATATCTTATCTAAATTTTATAAATTTAGCATTAGGTACATCTAAGTTTAGCATATTAATTGGCCTATTGTAGATATGATATTCACCATTGTGCCCAATCATTTATATATCCTTAACATTATCTACCTAAGTATGATATTCTCTTATCTAAATTAGGGTTAAACATTTGGTGAACCATATCTCTAAACATCAAATCCTAGGCCACTTAGGGTTTTTTGATTTTTTTATTATTGTAGTGTATTTAAGATTTTAAACTTTTCATTTGTGAAGTAATGGAAAATGTTAGTTCAAAATCTTGATTTCAAATTGAAGATTAAGAAGCATTATTTACCAATCTCAATAAAAAAAATGTCTTGATATATGCATTTTTATATGCTATAAGAGATGAAATAAGCAAATAAGATAACACAAAGGTTGCCTCACCTAGTAATGGTGAATTTGTATAAGATATCATAACTTATCCCAAACTACAACTTAATACATCTAAATGAGTAATGGATTATGTGTTATAACCTTTTTTCCCTAAAACTACTATGAATTTACCTATTGTTTCAACACAAATACAAGTTTTAATGACTATTAATACTCAAAACATGTTTCCAGCCCCTTTGGTGAGTAATCAAATTGCTAATCAAAATCTCACTGGGCCTACAATTCAATCACTCCTTCAAGTCATAAAGACATTATAGGATAAGGTGAAAAAATGAATTAAAGGATTAAAATTCTTCAAATGATATAGATTCTTAATATGTGTTACATAACCCTCTTGAACTTGAGACTTCTTTACACCCTTAATCAACTAGATATATTGCACATAATTTCACATTTTATGATGGAAAGGGTAATCCTAAACAAAATATTTAAACCTTGTATGAAGTAACCTTGATTATGCTTCAAATGATAAAAATTTTACCAAATTTTTTTCAATCATCCTCAAGGACTATGTGATCTGGGCAACAATTCAAGCGATAATTCAGGTGACGGGTCCACCCCAATTAATGACAGAAATTCTGGGAGCCATAACTTTTGCACCGTAGTTCCAATTGACTTGCCATTTAAACCATTGGGAAGCTAAGAATGAAGAGAACACATTGAGATGGCATATATATTTTATAAATTAATTTTAAAACCCAAAAACCCAATGGAAGTTCCCTAAATTTTAATTTTAGTAGTGCAGTCTAAAAATAAGAAGTATCTAAAAACAATAATTCCTTGAATTATGTATTGTTGTAAATCATGGAAGCCAAACCACTTAATATCCCTTGAGATTGGTTACCTTCCACAGCCTCCTCATACCTTAAAAACATGTATAAATGAATATGTAACCTAAAATGGAAATCAAACATCTCTTCTCAAAGATAGGCATATGTTTGGGTCTGCAAATTTGATCAATAAAACATCTCTTCTCAGAGATAGCATTATTTAAATTGTGTTTTTCTTATTTCTTGAATTATATTTCAACCAAATCTTTTGAGTTTTGGATCACTATGATTTTAGGTGGTTATATGGCTTACCTCCCCAACTCATAAAATCATTCAAACCTCTTACATATCAATTTTTATCATAATTTTATATTAAAATTATTGAAAAGGTTTCTTATGCTCAAATTACAAAGATCAAGTAAGGAAATAATGAACTAGTCAATGAATATCTCTTAATATATAAGATAATGCTAGCCAAAATGACCAATCCCATGGTATACAAAGAGTTGTAAGACATATTTAAGTAAACTTTTCTTGTTCCTTTACATGAGTCCATAATTTTCAAAAACATTTGATCTTTCTATGACTTATTCCATGTTGTACAAGACCATAAAATGAAGCTTATGTCATTAAATAAGTCCAAGTATGTATTAAACACACCATTTTCATCTACATATGGTATCAAATTTTAAATTAAATGAAGTTATAAGGTAAAACCTCTTGAGCCTAAAAAGGAAACAACCACAATGGTTAACATAGTTTCATAATAGTCTAATCAGCTTATCATATCTAATGCACCAAGGAGATAGTTTACATGTTTTCATGAGCCTCTTGCTTCATTACTCCCATGATTATTAAAGTGTCATTTTATATCTTTCCCTCCTCTTATAGAGATTTATATCGATAGGCATATACCCAAAGGATATGATGTAAATGCTTATTATGACTATAACCAAGGCCCTAGGGATTATATGAATAGATGTTTTACCATGAAACATAAAATATAAGACCTCATCAATGAATAACATATTAAATTTGATGATCCTCCAAAAGAATCAGGTTCTTAACTTGGTGATCACCATAAATGAAAAATATTCAATAATCTTTTGAAAGGCATTCCAAAAAGGAACTGGAATTTCAAATGGCATATAGTGCATATTCTCCTCCATCATATTATGAATGCCCACTATATGTGTTAATTGGTACTTACAAAATATGTATACCTTGAATGGTTCACAAACCTATCATTTCATTTGATGACAGTGAAATTAAGGATGATTACTCTAATCTACATTCTCTATTCATTTGAGCATACCTTGATAAACACCTCATACATAGTATTATTATTTATACTGGTATAAGTGAAAATATTTATACCATGACATTACTTATATATTTGTTTTATACTCATCATTATTTACTCCCCTCTACTAGACCATTCAGAGCATTTGATAGACCTCCCAGAACCTTATGGGCAAGATTGATCTACCTTTACAAGTCAGTCCCACACATGGTTACTAATTTCTTAGTTATACCTTTTACATTTGTATTTTACATGTTGTTAGAATGATCTTGGATACATAATATTCAATCAATACCTTCTATAGTGTATGTCTATGTTAATTAAATTCATGTCAATTGAGTAATTCTAGTTTTTGGTATTCCATATGAGCATCCTATTAAATAATAAAAATTCATACCCAAGTAGTTAATTATTAATCCTATTAAAGATAATACACAAAAAATGGATAAACAACAATAAATACCCTTTAATATGCAAATATTACTTGAGACACCTTTACATCAGAGATAGATAGTGGATTCCATAGAATCCTCATCTTCTACACACCATATTTAGATATCCAGAGAACCTAAACATGTTCATATAATTTATATTATAAATAAACCATATAATACATAGATTTGGGTTCCAATAACCCTTATTCATTCTATTTATACTTCACAACCTAAGAGTCCCATTATACATACGTTGAGCATCACATATACTACAATGATAGATATTGCACCTATACATGCTCCTTGGTAGTACCACTAGTTTCTTGAACCATGTTCCAAGTGGGGAGATACCTATGATAGTCCATAGGATGATCTTTCCTCTTCTATAAAAAATAAAAAGCATTCATAAAAAACAAAAACATTTTTGGTACCTACATGTTCTATTGGCTCCTTGGCATCTATGTATTAGTTCCATGTTGAGTAATAACATATAATTTACTCCTATATACATATACATAGCCATACATAGATACATGATACATTTATGGGTGTTGGTTGTTCCATCTACTCACATCATCAAGTTATTAGGGGAATCCATCTTATAAGATCTTGATACATAAAGGTTATATGATTCAATGACCACTCTACACTATCATGTTTAAGCTTAAATATGTACTTACACATGCCCATTATCCATGATTATACATTACATAGGGTAATTGATATGATATTTCTTGACCTTTTTTGTTAACACATTTGATCCATGGACCACTATTGCATATTTATATTGGTTGCTTATGATTTTTCCTTTACACACTTCCTTGAGTGTTTTTGCCTTAATTTTTTTATCATTTGCATATGTTTTTTTATATACAACCCCTATGCCTATGTTTTCTTTATTAGAAATTTTAATATGTCATTGTATACTATGGACATTTGAATATTTCATTCCTTACTTTTGTGTACATTTGACTGAGTCATGTCAATTTGATTTTATGCCATTTGATTTTATGGCATTTGAACATGCCCCTTGATTGTAGTCTCTTTGAACCATTGCCTTTTGACTTGATTATGAGTGTTCTTTTGTGTGTTCTTATTTTCATGTTGATCTTGTATTATCACTATCTATATGATTACATGATCTGTATCATGTATATTATTCTTATATGTGATCACATTGGTTCTATTCACTTCAATATTACATTTACCTACACATGTTTCCTTATATATGCTACATGGTTGCATTCATAGATTTACAATTGGATTACCCTTTTGAGGTGAGAGAATGTCATGGTGACATGGATTCCATAGTTATCATAGTTTCTAGATTATAGTGGTGACATGATTTGGAAGCATGTTCTCCCCACTCACATAGTATATAGTACTCACACTAGTTTGGGGACTCAATGGAGACATGGCATGATGACATGGATTCCAAAAATTCATAGTTTCAGATTTAGTTGGGGGCATTTTTGGGAATAATATTCTCCACATTCATTAAATATGGTACTTATAATTCATAAATTTAGTGGGTACATGATTTATAAGCATGTTCTCCATACCTACTCAATATTCAACATCTCCAATTTATAGTGGGGGCATGTTTTGGAAACATGTCCTCCATATTGGTACTTATATTAGTTTCATATTTCTCCATATATAGTTGGGGAATGATTTGGAATCAATTCCACTACACTTACATGATTTTAAAAATTGGCCAAAACATATAATTATATGATTTTAATACACATTTGATGTAGAATTTTATACATGGTACCATTGTTACATACAATTTTAGAAAGAGACAAATATAAGGTGCATATGTTATGAAACAAGTTCCTAATATTTTAAAATCCAAATCAAATTTAGATTCCCAAATTATTACACATACTAATACCCAAAAGACTTTCATAGACTTTAGTGAGTCAATCTATTACAGTATTTGGTTCACCTTTTGTCATGGTTAGGGTGATTAAATCACTAAATATTGCCAAGTTTTCAATTTGGACTTGATCATCCAAACTCACTAAGTTATGAGTATCATTGGGTTGCAGGGTTGAACTAATCTCAATTACTAGGTGGCAATTCGCTTTTGCTCTAAAGTTGGGGGCATGTGTCTTCCAATATCTCTCTCTCTATCTCTATCTCCTTGGATATATGAACTTTAAATAATTATCTATATTTATCCTAATCTTAGTTTTAGATCTTTATAATGATACATCTTTTGTAAAAACTAGCTTTCCAATAGGCAAGGTGGTTACATTGAGATACAAGTGTACTACTAAACCATTTTCTTTTAATTTCAATCTATTTCAAGTAATTTTGACCCAAATTATATGCACTGATTATAAACTATAACATGATCTTGGTTATAGGTCAGTTACTAGTAAAGTATTCAAAACCCAGTTCTAACAAATCACTCAAATTCAACTCAAGCAAAGACAAGGTGTGTATACACACCTAAGTGCTTATTCCTTTCCTTTAAAATAGAAATTTTATTAATAGATTAAATGGGAGAAATGTAGATGATATTTTATTATTATGTAGCACCTCAGTCTTATACACTTGGAAAACTCATGACCCTAGTTATTCATCTTAGTTCTACACGTCTTGCTTTTGTAAGCCTCAAATATACTCTATGTTATGCCCCTTGACCTATCTCTTAGTCTAACTAGGCTTAAATTGATGAACAAACATCCTATATTTCCCATAATTATTAAAATGTACTTATACCTCTACAAGTTTTTATCTTATGCTTGTTCTCCTTCTCCCTAAACACTAACGTTTAGGTCAGATAATAGCATCAACATTACTATCCTATCCTAATGCAAGTGTATAGTGCCCTAAATTCATCCAATTTACAAATGAAATGTATTAAAATGGTTAGAATAAGTGTTATACTATGATTTATATCCTAATAGGTTTGGTATAAATACAATATCAACCCTCATTCATTCACCACCTAGGGAACACCTACTAATTAGACCAAAAGAACACTCAAGAAGTACTCAAGTTACCAAAATCTTTCCTATTTTGCCTTATTATATTATAAATAAAATGAAAAACCTAGATATAAGTATGAAGTATTAAATGAATAGGCATAAGTTCATATTTCCCAATTTACAAGTTAGGTCATTATTGTACTTACTTTACACACATTGCATGATTCACACATAAAAAACATGTAGGGGATAATTGCATGCATATAACGATCTCTTATGGAGTATTGTCTATGTAGGTATTTCATTTTGATGGCAAGGTCATTATGGTGTATCATGATATCATGTTCTCATTAACCTATTTTCCCCAAGGTCACATTAAAGATGGAAAGCTAGGGTTTTGTCATTTTACATGAGTAACAATTCATGACCTACATATGAATGTACCACAGCAAATGCAAAGCCAAAAATAGAAGTATCCAAGTGGTAATATCATATTTTAATGCATATTTCATACAATACATTAACATCAAGATCAGATACTAGCATTGATGTAATTGTCCCAAGTTGATGCAAGTTTCTAGAGAGCAAAAGGCACTAGTCCAAAATCTAACAACTATTCCAGAACTCTCTTCTTTCCTTATTCTTACCTATACTAGATCCAAAACTATATTAGAAAAAAAAATATATGTAATTACTTTATTTTAATTCATTTTAATATAGTATATTTTTACTTTCCATTAATATCCTATCTTAGTTTTATAAATTCAGCAATGGTACATCTAAGTTTAGCACATTAATTGGCCTATTATAGATCTAATATTCACCCTTATATCCTATATTTTATATATATTTAACCCTATCTAACCAAGTAGGATATCATCTTATCTAAATTGAGGTTAAACATATATTAGGCACATACTATGGAATTCATGTAGGTGATTGATAGAAAATTAGAAAGTTTGGAAACATAGATATTGAATAACTAAAAATGAGTATGGTAAATAGAAACATATGTACATACAACTCATGTATGATAAATATAATTCAGGAGTGACATTTTAAAGTTTATAGTATCACATTTATGTGTCTAAAATATCATCATACAAAATATATACCTCTAGGGAGTATTAGTATCATAATCACATATAATAGATAACATCATGAAAATATCAATGCAATATATATTAAAATAAAGGAGTATCAAATTCATATGAAAATGTAACATCATGAAAGGTTCAATACCTATATGCACATCTTTATATAAGGATGAGATTTTAGGGGTATGCTAAACAAGATACCCCATTTTAAACATAGGAATAGGGATGGAAAAATGCCCACACTACAATATGTATTATAGATAAAATTTTGAAAAGGTCCATTGGTGGACGCATTCTCATATGAAGAGGAGGTTGTGTGGAGCCAAAAATATATTGTAATTTAGGCAAATAATGGGGAAAATTTGGTCCCCCAATGTGTTTAACTGCTCAAGGTTAGAAAGATATATTTATAAATGTATCATGCATTAACACCAAGCATGTGTCAATGTGTATGTAAGATAATTTTGTATCCATATGTAAAATTAATGTAGGCTCAGTAGACACAAGAAATTAATGTTAACCATCTATATAGAATTTTCCATAATAAGGATCATGGAGATATATGTGGTTAACATAACCCCATATGAAATGGATTGGTGTATAGTCTATAAGGATATGTGAGTTTTATGCCCTTGAAAAAATAGGTATATATGTAATAAATAAATAAAGATTATATGGTAGGTAGGAATAATTAAACCATAAGTAGTAGGTGTGCTTCATAAGATGGAGAGTGTATAAAATTCAAGGATGTCCTTATCCCCTTAAAATATGTAAAGGGAATATCTCATGAGTAAGTTGTACATATAATTCCCATGTTGGTAATGTGTAAGTCACATAAACCAATGTGTGTAAGATATAGTCATGTATATAGTAAGTATGAAAGTCATAATGTATCAATATTTAGAATTTATGTGGGGCATAAGGGCCCATTAACATAGTAATGCAAGCCAAATAATTTTTATGGATCCATTATAAATAAATAAAATAAATGAGAGATAATGGACATAGTGCACCATAGTCAATAATAAATGTGTATAGATGTCAATCATGTAATGATAAATATTGGTGCAATGTATTATAAATCTGGCATGTTACCTCAAGTGCAAATATATAGATAATAGGATACACTATGAGAGTAATAAATAATGTATCCTACTATATCCTTTGTATTCACTAGATATATGTAAATTAATCTCAAGGAGATAGGTGGGAATATAGTTCACCTAATAGTAAATAAAGATATGTCCCATGTAGGAAATGTTTCCCCCAATAGGGCCAAATATAAAAATGAGATATAAGTATAGTATACAAACATGGATGAGATTACACACACACACACACACACACACACACACACACACACACACACACACACACACACACACACACACACACACACACAGTAACAACCCCATTGGATTTTAATAGAATAAGGTAATTTTTGTTTAAATTTACTCAAATTCAAATAATAAATTCCATCACAATGAAACCATGATACAATGATATTTAACTAAATACATTAGTTTTAATCTAACCAAAAACAAGGTCAAGAGCTAATATATTTAGCTAATAATCACAAGGATAAGTAGCATGCTGATTATAAAAATGAATACTAAATTTATGTCATAAAGTATATTTATAAATTCAACTAGTACTGATACAATGTTACAACCAACTGATAAAATGATTAAATATACAAAATAGTATAGTTTTAACATGATTCATGGTTTAATAATATATTACAATGACAAAATTCTCCATGGAGAATGTGAGTCTCATCGAATTCAAATCATCCATAAGTAATCATGAGTGTAGTCAATAATGAATTACTATTGATGGGAGGGAGATCATTATCTGAGTGTGTTTCCACACCAACCATGGACCATCAATCTCTTGCACAATCTCCCAACAAGGGAATGGCCCTACCTTCATAGATGGGTAGATAATAATGGTGCAAGAATCAAGAGTGATAACTAAAACCCATGTGTTATAAAATAACTATTACATACATTATATCATAAATAAATTTGTTCTAACATGATATCATATAAAACATGTAAGCTAAATCAAACAAATGAAATGACAATGTTTAACCATAAACACTACTTTGACCAAATTTTTCTTATAGTTATTTGATCTTGAGGATCAATCAATTTCATACACACAACTCAATCAAATTATATCATTATGTATTATTGAAACTAATTAAAAAAGTGGAATCTACATCACTCACTTATTTAGGGTCATTAATACCAGATTGGTTTATATATTAAAAAATATTGAAACCAACGTATTTCATAATGAATTTTCCCTACTAGCATCTATAATATGTGATAATACAAGAAAGTCTCAAATACATGCATTTAATCCTAAAATGCAATCATATAATTCCAAACATCTAATTTATTCAAATTTGATATCAGATTATAAACAAATTTTGAAATAACCATATCATTTGGATAAAACTAGCATCATACTTTAAAATTCATTAAAGTATTTACATAAAACTCTTTAGTTAATGTTATTCATCCATATAACATTATTTAACAACTTATTATTTTATTTCCATTTACCAAAAATACATCAATAAGCTTATTCTAATACTAACAAACATTGATATGGTTTGTATTTAATCTCAAATACTGCATAATTAGAAGTTCCTTGAATTCCATTATTTTCACATCTAAGATTTTGATTATTAATTCAAGTAAACAAATGCACCCATACATCTTTTTTATATCATGTAACATTATTAATCATCAAACTAAATATTTATATTTATATATGGTATACTTAATTTAAATGTATATTCTATCAACAAATCACAAGTATCACATATATTTATATATATGTTTGATCACTTGGCCATATCACTAAATTTAATTATTTTCTAATTTCAACCAAAGATTAAACTCTGGTTATATAACTATGATTAAGTTTAAACAAATTTACAATCCAAACTAAATACCTCATATAGCACACAGTCATATCAACCTAATCACATTTATATATACAAATTTTGATATATGAAAATATATATTTAAAAAGACACATAGTCCTAAATATACCCAGTCTCGTACATATTTCGATATGTGAGTGTATGTATCCAACTATTTTTCTCTACATGTCACAAAAATTCATATCATCATCCCTTAATATAAGAGTGGATATCAATAATAGATTTACAAACTAGTAATAATTACTATGTAATTTATTCCTATTCTCCTTTATAAGAAATAAATATTTTAGGTTACCACTAAAGTAAATAACCATTCAACAATCATTTACCATTTAAAGTTTTCTCATAGTTCAATGCATTACAAACACCATTATATACGTAAAAAAAATCATATACCTAAATTTACTCTCTCTCTCTCTCTCTCTCTCTCTCACACACACACACACACACACACACACACACATTGGCATATGCATATCCATAGGTCATCAAATAAACTACTCAAGACCTGTAGGGTATATGTATATACCCTTATATACTTATACAATTCTGGTTATACAAGGTATAACTTCATAAATGAATAAAATAGTCCTACTATTATTCTAATCAAATAGAAAATTCTAACTAAATCAAATCTTAATAAAATGCTAGATCATAGTTAAGGTTATTTAAAACTCCTTGTTCCTTTATAATTTATTTAAACTCAATCAGTCTTTACATACTTAGTCATGCCCTACTTGGGTTATTTGTCACTAAGTCTTGACTTCATTTAAACATAAAATAGTACAGCAAATAAAATGATTAAATATTAAATTTAATAAACTGAGCATAGCCCAGAACAAGGTCTAAATTTAAACTTAGCTAAAAATCAATCCACATCAATATCTACCTAGGGTTTAATATACAGGGTTTTCCACCCTCCAAGGATAATTTATAAATTTTTACATAGCTCACCTATATTTTATCATTTACATTTAACCCTTCTAAGAATGGACAAAATTTCTACATTATACTCTATATTTTATAATTACAAATAACTCAAATAAATGTTATAGAAATAAGGCTGTATGACTAGGGTTTACATAGTTCATTCCAAACTACCCATTCTATTATTCTTTAAATACTATACAAAAATTTAAATAATATAATTCAGTGTTTTATATTTTAGAAACAAATTTAGGGTACATAGCCATTGGTATTAGGTTTTTAGAGCAATACACCTAACTCTATGGATGGTTGATCTATCCATAGTGCCAGACATATAACTTTGGTTATTCACTTTAAAACAATGAGAAATGAAACCCTATTCAAAATAATTTACTAGTTTTAGTTGATTTAATTCATATATTACAACTTATGAATTTGATCAATAGACCTACCTAGTAAGTTAAATCACAACTCTGCCAAACTATTATGCCCTTCTCTAATATCACTCAAACCCTTCACCCTCTTTTTCTTATTTTTAATCCCTTCCTCTTGGCATATCTTCCTCCATATTATTTTCATGTATGTTTTTTTAATTCTAACTGAACTTCCCATCTCTCTACCAAAACTCCATGTGATAATAATGAACTCAATGAATAAGTCAATGCATGAAAAAATAATTAGCATAATACTAGCAATCATTTCATGTTCTCTCATGTAGTTTAAAGAAAAATTGTTTATTTAACAAAATGGTTCAAAGAGCTCAATTAAACACTATAAACCCCTAAACTCTTAAACCTTCCTCATTAAAATAATAATTCTTTAAAAATTATTAAAAAAATAATAATTTAACCATTATGAATGTTAGCATTGACTTCCTGAGAACCATTTACACATTATAACTATTAAAAAAATTAACTTAACACAAAGATCATGCTAAACATTATCAAATTTTCTAAACACTATGATCATGCCTAATAAAATTAACCACATCTTTCTAACTAGTCAAGTTAACAATCAATTATCACACAAAACAAACAAGTCCTCTTTTTCCTTTATAGAAGTGTATTATATAACCAAGACACCCCAAAACTAGAAATATTATTTCAAATTTTAAAACTAATACTTTCATAAATGCTCACACACATCAGAAAGATAGTAGTAAGGACATTCAAGGATTTTAAATACACGTTATGACTACATAATCATACAAAATAAGCTAAGTAAGACAACACTTAATAATTTTCTACCTTATAATCATACATGCAACCAAATTCAAATGCAAAAAACATGATCACAACTAAAAGAAATTATAATCTATCTAAATCAAATAATGATTAAAATCATATTATACTATTTGTAGTGTGTGTTGGGTTCTCAATTTTCATTCAATCATCCCCCAATGCCTCTATCTACTCCAAACTCTTTGATGATGCTCTCCCTTCATCATAGTCTGAGGGATGGAATCAATCCTGCATCTACCTCAAAATAGCAAAGGTAGTTATCCTGAATCAAGATAAAATCCATAGCATACTACTATAATGAACCAAATAATCATGATCATCATTTACAGAATATACAAGTATAACTAACTTAATAATTTAATGATCATGTAAATAATAAATATATGACTATCCATACATCATTATATAAAATCCATCTTGAAAAAATAGTAATTAGCCAAACTATAACCATAAAATCCACTAATTAGTAGGTTATAAAGTCTAGAGAAGATTTAGGATATAATATCCTTCCCCTAAATTTGGTCATCATCTTGATGACACTTATTCTAATAATAATTCTAAAATTAAACATTATTCAATAGAAAATTAAATATTATCCAGTAACATATTAAGTAAACAAATGTAGAAATAGCCTATAAAACTCATCATAATCCTCCCAGGTGGCACTATGTTTGAAACATTGGTCCCATAGGACCTTGTATGGAGACACTTTTCTATTATACAAACTGAGTTTATGAGGATCAATTATTCAAACTATTTCTACTATGACCACCTTGGGATCCAAAACTTGTAAAGCATTCTAATCCAATACATGATAAGAATAAACAACATACTTTTTAAGATAGGACACATGGAAAACATTATGCAAAAGATCTAGAGCTGGTGGCAAAGAAAGCATATATGGTATAGGGTTCATCACTTTCATAACCTTAAAGGGTCCCACATATCTTGTTTAAATCTTCTCTAATTTACCAAACTTAATCAATATTTTTAGAGGCTTAACCTGTATAAATAATTTACCACCAAAAGAAAACTACCTAGTTATTATTTTCAAATTAGTATTACTTTTATGTCTATCATTAGCCTCAGCCAACCTTTGTCTGATTGTTCTAATTTGGTCTTCCATCTCCAGAAGCATTTTAGGTCCAAAGACCATTCTATCTTCTACCCTATCCCAACTGATTGGTGTTCTACACTTTCTTCCATATAATGCCTCAAATGGAGTCATTTTCAATGTTGATTGGTATGAGTTATTGTAGGCAAATTAAACTAATGAATGGTACTCTTCCCACTTGTATTGTTGATCTATTCAATACATTTGAAAGAGATCTTATAAAACTTGGTTAACTCTCTTTGTTTGTCCATCTATTTTTGGGTGATATGCAATAGGAAAATTCAACTACATGCCCAAAGCTAAATTCAAATTCAACCAAAATCTATAGGTCATTCTTTAATATTAATCAAAAATGATATTTTCTAGAAATCCAAGCAATTTGTATACCTATTTTACAAATATCTTCACAAGCATAGGTGTATCATTTATCAAGTTACCTGGTATAAAGTGAGCTACCTTGGTTAGCTTGTCAACTACCACCAAGATCAGACCATGATGGTTATATGATAACAAACCTTGGATAAAGTCCATGCTAATTACCTACCACTTCAATTCTAATATGTCATGAGGATATAATAATCCTATTAGATGCACATGCTCATCCTTCACATGCTGATATTCCAAATAATGAGATACAAAATTTACTGCATATTTTTTAATCCCTTTCCATAAATAGAGATGTCTTAGTTTATCCATGAGATTCATTACTCTAGGATGACCCAAATAAGGGGGGCATTTTGCAATTATTTTAGCATCATGCTCCTCAAATTATCTCTATCAAACACATACATCCTACCATTTTACCTCAACAGACCATCATTCTCTAACTTGAATCCTTTAAACTTGGGATTTGTTGATGACAAAAATTGCACTTGATCTTAACCAATCAACAATGGGAAGTTTCAAGCTGTGGGGCCATGCAGCTTGAAACAACCTCTAGATTTTAAAGACGCTGATCTCTTCTATTTTATAGGTGCTGGGGAAAATGGATAGGAGACTAAATAAAAATGCAAAATGCAGGAATTGAAACCTAACTATGGTGATGCGCCTGAGTGTAATCCTAATCCTAACCTAAGCACAGTGAGACTATTATATGATTCAATTATATTTAAGAGCAGACAAGTGCATGATCAATGTAAAAGATTGGAATAACAGAAATAGAGGCTCACAATAGGGGAGTCTTTTGCTGAGATATGAGAATTGTCAATAAAGGCATAGTGTTCAATCTTCTTAATAGAATCTTCCAATCACATAAGAGGCATAGAAGTCACGCACAGTTATGTAGAACTTTAGACTCTAGAAAATGAGACAAAAGAAAATAACATTTCCAATCACAACACTAAAAAATCTACAACATGACTACTTTGCAAATGACACAGATAACATCAACAAGGGCATAGTGTTGAATCTTCATATTGAATCTTCCAGTCATACAAAAGATGCAAAAACACACATAGTCATATAAACCTTTCAGCTCAAGAAAATGAAACAAAAGCAAATGATATTATTGGTCAAAACTCTGAAAGTATAAAACTATAGAATTCCCCCCCTTTTTAGATTTTACAATCCTTCTTATATAGCCTTGCATGTCTCCTTTGATCACTTTCTTTCCCACATAATTCCACTCCATCCTTCACTCACAGGGGACAAAATAGATGGCACATTCAATGCCTTGGATGCATCCTAGTCTTATCAAGAACTGCCCTGACTGTGGCATGGTGATCCCCATCTAGTACCTCTCTTTATGCCTAAAATTATTTATTCCATCCCCTAATTGGCCACTCAATTGTCTACTCTACCTCTGCTTATAGGGGACAAACAGATGATGTCTTTAATACTTGCAAGCCCCAAAAATCTACCTGGTGCACTGTTTTATCTACCAGGAATAACTTCTACCTATTTTTCCTCCATCTCTGTTGTATCAGATAGACAGACATGAGGACACTTAGTCAATTTATGAAATTTCTCTCCTTTTGATCTAGAAGGCACCAGAGGATGACACTTGGCCACTTATAATTTCTTTATATTTCATTGAGGAACATTCCACCTTCAACACCTATCACAGCCTGCTTCCTTGATACTTTACAGCTTTATTGAAACAAAACTCAGTGTGTTCCTTACCTTGGCAACTTTTAAGAAAGGATGGATGCATGTGGTAGTCTTCACTTGTTGACACTCGACGCTTCCTCGATCCTTTGAAATATCATCTAGGACCCACCACAATCTTTATTCGATAATTAGGCTCAAGATGGTTTCTCAAAGGTTGACACATGGTGACCTCCACTGCTCCTAAGAAGATACATGACATCTTCCACTTCTCCTTCTGGGGGTATGTGGTTCCTTCTACTTTCTTAAGGGATGGAGTAAAGAGGGACTCAGAGAGTGACACTTGGTAGAATCCACTACTTTATGGCACTTAAGTAGAATAAAATGATGCCTTTATGCATTGAATGAAAGCATTAGACCCATGTATTCCTAGATGCTGACACATGGTGATCTCTACTACTTCATCAAAAGGTAGTTTAGGGCCTCTACAACTGCCACCTGGCACTTTCCACTCTCTATGTTGCTTGGTCCATTGAAAATCTTTGTCAAAAAGAAAACACAAGTGCCCTTATGAGATGTGGATGTTGGCATGTGGTGCATTCCACTTAACTACTACTGGATACATGGTACATTCCACAGTCTTCCCAAAAGTTACAAAAGGGCATTCAGAGGATGCCAGTTGTCCACCTTCATCTCCTATAAATTGACACGTGGTGACTTCTACTTGAATTTGATACTTGGGCAAAAAGAGATGAAGGAAACAAAAAAAGGGGAAAAGGGATCCGCTATCAGAGGATGACACTTGGCAACTTCTATTGCACTTCGACACTTAGGCAAAATGAACCCATCCTCTACTTCAAAATTTTGCCATGACATCCAAGGTGTGCAGGAACCAAAATTACAGTGCTCAAACCAAAAAATAAATTAAATACGACGTAGAGTAGGAAATTACTCTATAGTTATTAGCGACCTCTAAGACTTTTAAGCCTACTCAAAAAGAACTTGACTCCTGCTCGATCAAAATTTCAAAATTTACAACTTCAATAATGCTGTTTGGAAGATAAACCACTCATGGTAAAATAATCCTTACTCACTCTGCAGCTCAACAAAAGCCAGATCCAAGTTGATGAGATCCTTGTGCAAAAAGGTTTACAGGATCTGAACTATGGCTTTCAGCTTGGATTCTAGCCAGAAAATAGGAACCAGAATAGTTTTGACCTCTGGGGGTGAGGAATCATCCTGCAAGCTCTGGAAAACTATCTTATCCCTTTGTTTAGTGAGCAACAATGGTTCAAGTTGATCCACCATCAATACCATCCTTACATCTAGAAATGGGGAAGGGAGACCTAGTTACACCAGTTCTTCAATGTGGCATCTCATCTCGTCAATGCCTTCTTTTATGACATCGAGACAACTTCTGCAACTATTGGCTATGGCATTGTGACTGAGTTCTTCATTGATCCATCTCATGGTGGGCATTCTATCTAGGATTCCCATGGCTACCAATGTTGTATCCTTTGAGCTGTAGAGCTTTTCCAATAATGAATGAGAGTCTGTGACTCTCCTGGAGATCATGGCTAGAGTGTTTTATACTAGATTCTCTGCCTTTTCACATAGTTGCTACACATTGAGTAGGAAGGTGAAAAATGACCTGAGCTGGAGAATCTCTAAAGAGCTTCTCACCCACGCTAACTCATAAACCTCCTTCACTAGTTGCACTACTCTAACACCTCTTGGCCTATTGGCCAGCTCAATTGCTAGTTGTGCTATCCTTTGTTGCTCAGCTCAGAATTGGGCTTGAAAAGCCATAGCCTTATTCTGTTCTTCTAGCAGCCCTTGTTGTGATTGGGTAACCTATAGTTGGAGTCCTTCCACTCTTCCCTATAATGTTGCATTTTCCTGTCTTAGAGCTATTGTTGCATCATTCACAAGTGCAAGCTCCATCTTCAATGAATCATTTTGGGCTTGAATTGCTCATTGAGTCTGGAGGGAAATAGTATCTTGCAACTATTTCTATAGACTAGCTATCTCATTATCTTTCCTATTTATTTATTCTTCCAAACTATTATAGTTTGCCTTCTCCTTGGCCAAATCAGCCTCCATCTTTTATAGTCTCCTTGATTTCTTCAAGTAATCTTCCATGACCATAAAAGTGGATTCAGTCAGTAGCTCGACTCTGTCTTGAGGCCTGAATAGGGACATGTCAATGGCCACTGTGTTCATGGTGTAGTCTTTTAGCTGCATTTGTTCACTCGGCCTGGTAACGTTGGGTGACAAATGGATCACCATTAGTTGTTATTGGATGGGGTCAAATTGTGACCTCAAATGTGGAACAGCTAGTGTTTTATTCTCCTTAATCCTCTTTTTCTCTAATCAGGCTTCTCTTGCCTTCCTAGCGACATCAGCCTATGTCTGGAAGGTGGAAAGGGATGCAATATGTCCTCCTATGAAGGGAAATCCTTGTGGCAAGCCATATTAGAGAGCCATTGGCTGGCTAGGGGTGAGTTGTAGGGGCATCTTTCTAGGAATGGAGGGGGAGAAATGGGGTAATGTGAGGGCTTGAGGTGTTGATGATGGGGTGGCTTGTGAAATGGGAATGGCAGTAGTGGTGAGAGGTGTCATCTGACTAGGTGGAGGCACCACACTAGTAGGGTGAGGAATGGATTGAGAGGGAGGAGGGGGAGTAATACCTACCTAAGGAGAAGTTGTAGTGCTCTACACTGGGCATTGTGAAGGCTCCTCTTCCTCCTCTAGATCTAATTGGAACTACACCCTTCTTCTCTTTTTGGGTCTCTCGACCTCTAGCTACATTTGTCTCCCTTTTACCTCTATTGTTGCTGATGGTGCATGTGGGGAACTAGGGACTTCAATTACTCCTAACAATGTGGAGGCTTATGGTGGTGAAGACACCACACTTCTTTATTGTTCTGTGGTAGCTACAGCTTGCTCTGAAGTCTATGATTGTTGGCTTGGTCCTGCTCTAACTACTTCCTACTCTACCTTGAGTGTCAGCATTTGGCTTGTGTTTAGGCTAGAAATAAGGGATGAATGCCATTCATCCCAAAGTTCTTTCCACCTTTCATTTGAGTTTACACCTCTAAAGGCATGGGTGGTTTGGGAAATTTCTTGCCTATATTTCCCATAAGCTTCAATTTCTTCTACGTCCCAACCTTTGTTCCTCAGTGTCCTTAAACTAGAGGTCATCCTAACCTTGGGATCATACTCCCTCTACTTATCATAGATGGTCTCCCATGTCCTATTTGATGGGAGAGGCAGGTCCATCAACTCAACATAAAGACCAAGGGTGTCTTCCACAAAATTTTTCCTAGTTTCCCAATAGAGGCAGCTTTCATGCACAATCCTAGTTCCAATTCTATTTGTCCTCACTACGGAGGCTATGTAATCAATTGGGTCATAAATCCACTTGTCCTCGACTAATAGGAAGCCCAGGGAGGTTAGCTTCCTCAGCATCATGGTTTTAGCTTCTTTGGCTTCTAGGCTTACATTGCCTGCCATCTAGGGGAGATTGTACATTCTCCTCTTCTTCTTCTTAGAGCCATATTCATTATCAACCATTGAAACCTACCTAGTGATTTGCAAGAATGATAATCGAAGAGTTAAAACCTTTGGTATTAACACTAGTTCCCCACAAAATCCATGAACCCTTATGATCATGTGGTGGACCCCAAAATAAAAGTCACATGGAATTGGGTAGCTAACCAGGAGGTTTGTAACACTCAGGAATAACCTATTTATGATAGGCTCGGGGCTGAGGCAATGAAGAATAGGGGTGACATACAGTTCCTAAAAATCATATGTGTCATTGGTTTTTGATAAAACATGTGTCCATGCAAACATAGGTATAGTTCTTTGGGGATTAAAGGCTAGGTAATATAAGTTCAGGCTCATAAACTAGGAGAAGAGGTCAAGGTTCTAGTGCAGAATGAGATGGAACAAAAAGGAGGAATACCTAAATATCCCTTTTGACCTGAATTAGGTCAGCTACTCAACCATCGATAAGGCGAGGTGCTCAAAGAAGTTAAGTTGGTACTCCTGCATCTTGTTAACTATTTTTAGCCTGAAGAGGATGGCCATTTACTCTGCATATACCACTGTGTCATCCTTCATGCTAAATATGAGAGCCATCATCGATAGTGCGTCTTGGCTGGTGGGTGTGAACTAAGTTCTTGAAGCGGGGAACATGGGTACTATTGAGTCACCAGCTGCTATTTGCAACTTAGACCTCAAGAACCTGGTTTAAGTGTTGACATTTTCCCACATCCTCTACATCCTATCAATGGTGGGAAAGGTGGTGGTACCATTGTATTACAGGGTAAGCATGTCCCTGATGGCTTGTGGGGTGACCTGCAGCATGAAGGGGCCTTATTGAATAGAGCAAGATTATGGATGGAGAAAGTCTACACATAATTCAATTATATCTAGGCATGGGTGTATAGCTGGGATAATGAATTGAGCTAGTTGTGAGGTCCATATCCTCATTTCAAATGTTTCATATTGCCTTGCCCTGGCTCTTTGTAGACACCTCTAGTGTGCCCCTTCTCTAAGGTTCTTGCCACTAGCTCTTTGTAGAATCGGGTCCACAATCCCATCTACATAATCCCTTACCTTTGAAGGGTCACTGGTTTGACTGACTCCTAGGGATTTGGTTTTTGGGTAGCTTCTTGGTAGTTGCATAGGGGTTGAAGTGTAAGATTTGCTAGCCAATAACCTATCAAGGTATCCAGGTGCCCCTGCTCCTTGTTGTGAGGATGATGCTCCCACCATCTTTGTATCTCTTGTGTAGTATCTAGTATATGAGCCTTGTGTAGGGTAAAAAACATGTTCACTAAAGCAAACTTCATGGGCGCTATCAATTGCAATGAGAAGGATACTTTCATAGTAATGCTTTGAGAGTTGTAAACTTTAAAATTTTCTAAGGGTTATTTATGGCCCTATCAAGTCCAAAATAACATTAAATTAAGGTGACCATTAACAAATCCTACTCAATCTTTGGGAAATAGTGAGGTGGACACATTATGAGGTGTAAGGTACCTTGGAGATCTCAAAGATCTAGGGAAGCATTTATTATGGCAAAATTTAAAGAATTAAAGCTTCTAAGACACTGACTCTGCATTTGAAATGCTTATTTTTAAAAGAAAAGTGGGAAAGCAAAAAACAAAACAAAGCAATGTGAGAATGGGAAACTACCTAACTACATTAATTACAAATCCTTATTTTCCTCTGGGATCAAAAACAAACTTTCCAATGTCTTCTTTATGACAAGCCAACTTGTGTTGCCATACCAATGATTGCAACGGGTATACCTTTGATGGGATGTCCTTTATGCCAGCCACACAAATTTGCCTACACTCGAACGAGTTCTGAGCAAAACATGTATTCAACACCTACATAGTCTTCTTGTCCTTGAATGCCCATTGAATACTGGTTCTTCATGTTGTCAGGTGTCATCAAGAAATCATTGGCTATTGGTCCTTCACTTTGTGCCTTTTGATATTCATTATCTTTCGGCTCATCTTCTTTAGATTCTAGCTTTATTGCATCAGTATGCTCTGTGATGACTTCATCCTTTTGAAAGGATAAATCTGAAAGATGGCCTTCCTTTTGCATACTCATTTGGCTAATGCATAGCCTTCTTGAAGGATAGTGTCATCTATTTCAATGACTTGATCAAGGGAGTATCCATGTTCTTTTGTATCTTCTTGCAAAGTAAGGAAAAAGTTAGAAATGATCTCCTCTTCCTCTGAAGTGAAGGAAAAAGCTTGTGGCTTATCCTCTTGCTCATCAAAAGGGGAATCTACGGTGATTTCCTCCTTATCTGTACTTATGGAATCCTCTTGACTAGCCATGAATTGAGCATATTCTTTTGCATACTTAATTGTGTCTTTCAAAATATATTCTTCTTCAAAAGGGGATGAAGAAGAAGGCTGTGATGGAAAACAAGAAGCTTCTTGAGTAAGGGAGGAAGGGACTTGAGAAGAAAATGAGAGTTTGGTGTCCTCTTGACTTGTTGCTATCATAGACTCTACATTATTGGGGAAATGATCTTGACAAGTCTGACCTTGTTCATGAATAGGGGTGGCATATGTTTGATATGGGATTTGTGGTGGTGGATATGAAGTTTGGTAGACTTGGTAAGGCTGGTTCTCATGAACGCTTAACCTCTCTTCTAGAAATGCAATCAATCCACACACATCCAGCATTTCATATGTAAGTTCTTGCCAATTTGCCCTTTCAATGGGATCCCACTCACTTTTAATCAGGTCAATTGCTTCCCTTACTTGATGGATGACATGACAAGGAATTTATTGACCATATCCCCTTCTACTGTCAAGCTCTAACACATATTTTTTAAATCCTAGCAATACTTTCTTGAAGGTGAAAATGAGATTAGACTAGGCATAAAACTGGTATAGCTCGTGGCCATGTGCATCCTCATTACTTGGAGATATTTCAGGAGGAACTTGATCTTGATTAAATATATAAGGAGAATAGGACTCATAGCTATGAGTAATAGAGTTATACATACCAAAATGGATTTTTTGATGATACTACTTGCTCAGTTGATGACTTAGATTCATTTTTGGTGTTGATGAAAACCTCTAAAGGCTAATTGGCTGAAGAATACACCAAAATTTCTTTAACTCCTTAAAAGATTTGTCCCACTGGGTGTGCCAGAAATTGTTGATGATGAAAATTGCACTTGATCTTAACCAATCAACAATGGGAAGTTTCAAGTTGTGGGGCCATGCAGCTTGAAACAACCTCCAGATTTTAAAGAAGTTGGTCTCTTATATTTTATAGGTGATGGGGAAAAGGGATAGGAGACTAAACAAAAATGCAAAATGCAAGAATTTAAACCTAACTATGGCAATGCACCTGAGTGTAATCCTAATCCTAACCTGAGCATAATGAGACTATTATATGATTCAATTACATTTAAGAGTAGACAAGTGCATGATCAATGTAAAATATTAGAATAACAAAAATAGAGGCTCACAATAGGGGAGTTTTTTGTTGAGATACAAGAATTGTCAACAAAGGCATAGTGTTCAATCTTCTTAATAGAATCTTCCAATCAATTAAGAGGCACAGAAGTCACGCACAATTATGTAGAACTTCAGACTCTAGAAAATGAGACAAAAGCAAATAACATTTCCAATCACAACACTAGAAAATCTACAGCATAGACTACTTTGCAAATGACACAGATAACATCAACAAGGGCATAGTGTTCAATTTTCTTATTAAATCTTCCAGTCATACAAAAGATGCAAAAACACACATAGTCATATAAACCTTTCAACTTAGGAAAATGAAACAAAAGCAAATGATATTATTGGTCAAAACTCTAAAAGTCTAAAACTATAGAATTCCCCCCTTTTTAGATTTTACAATCCTTCTTATATAGCCTTGGATGTCTCCTTTGATCACTTTCTTTCCCACATAATTCCACTCCATCCTTCACTCACAGGGGACAAAACAGATGGCACATTTAATGCCTTGGATGCATCTTGGTCTTATCAAGAACTACCCTAACTATGGCATGGTGATCCCCATCTAGTACCTCTCTTTACACCTGAAATTCTTCATTCCATCCCCTATTTGGCCATTCAACTATCTACTCTGCCTCCACTTATAAGGGACAAACAGATGACATCTTTAATACTTGTAAGCCCAAAAAATATACTCGATGCACTGTTCTATCTATTAGGAATAACTTCTGCCTATTTTCCCTCCATCTTTGTTGTAGTAGATAGATAGACATGAGGACACTTAGTCAATTTATGAAATTTCTCTCCTTTTGATCTAGAAGGCACCAAAGGATGACACTTGGCCACTTCTACTTTCTTTATATTTTGTTGAGGAACGCTCCACCTTTGACACTTGTTGCAGCCCACTTCTTTGATACTTTGTAGCTTTATTAAAACAAAACTTAGTGCGTTCCTTGTCTTGACAACTTTTAAGAAAGGATGGATGCACATGGCAGTCTTCACTTGTTAACACTCAGTGCTTCCTCAGCCCTTTGAAATATCATCCAGGACCCACCACAATATTTATTCAATAATTAGGCTCAAGATGGTTTCTCAAAGGTTGACATGTGGCGACCTTTGCTACTCCTAAGAAGATACATGGCATCTTCTACTTCTCCTTCTAGGGGTATGTGGTGCCTTTCACTTTCTTTAGGGATGGAGTAGAGAGGGACCCAGAGAGTGACACTTGGTAGTGTCCACTACTTTATGGCACTTAAGCAAAATAAAATTATGCCTTTATGCATTAAATAAAATCATTAGACCCGCATCTTCTCATATGGTGACACATGGTGATCTCTGCTACTTCATCAAAAGGTAGTTCAGCGCCTCCACAACTACCACCTGGTGCTTTTTGCTCTCTATGTTGCTTGGACCATTGAAAATCTTTATCAAAAAGAAAATGTGGGTGCCCTTATGAGATGTAGATGCTGGCATGTGGTGCATTCCACTTAATTGCTACTAGATATGTGGCACATTCCATGGTCTTCCCAAAAGTTATAAAAGTGCATTCGAAGGATGCCAGCTGTCTACCTTCATCTCTCAGAAATTGACACATGGTGACTTCCACTTGAATTTGATACTTGGGAAAAAAGAGACAAAGGAAACAAAAAAGGGGAAAAGGGATCCACTACCAGAGGGTGACACTTGGCAGCTTCCACTGTACTTCGACACTTAGGCAAAATGAACCCATCCTCTACTTCAAAATTCTACCACAACGTCCAAGGTGTGCAGGAACCAAAATTGTAGTGCTCAAACCAAAAAATAAATTAAATACGACATAGAGTAGGAAATTACTCTATAGGATTCTAAGTATTATATGATAATTTTTTCTTAACCTACTCATAAAATTCATCTCTATGGGAGAATTTAATTACCTCTTCACAAAAATTACTCCTAATTGTAGCCAAGGTTTCTATGTACCTTTTATGACTTAGGGCATCTACAACTCTATTTTCCTTATCCTTGATATAATTAATATCAAAATTGTAATTAGATAATAATTCTAACCAATGTGTCTAACTTTCATTTAGGTTTGATTGGGTAAAGATATACTTGAGTCCCAAGTTGTCAATCTTGAGCTCAATTGGTTTCCCCAATAGATAATGCCTCTAAAATTGCAAGGTATGTACTATTGTAGTAAGTTCCATATCATGAGGGGCATAATTCACCTCATAAGGCTTCATCATTTTGGACTTATATGCTACAAATGAACCATCTTACATAATAAATCCTCTAATTCCATCCCTAGATGCATCCATGATTACTAAGAACTGGCCATTAAGATTGGGAAATCTTAGCATAGGTGTTAAAGTAACCCTTAATTTTAGCTTCTAAAAGGCTTTTTCACACTTGTTTGACTAAAAAAAACTCTGATTCTTCCACTAAAGAGAGGTAATTTATCTTTGAGAAATTTATAAAAAATTTCCTATAATACCCTAATAATCCTATAAAACTCCTCACCTCATGCACATTTTTAGGCACTGGCCATTCCAATATGGCCCTTATCTTTGTTGGATCAACTAAAATTCCATCTGTGTATATAATGTATCCCAAATATTGCACTTTCCTCTAGAAAAATAATCATTTGGATAATTTACCATATAATTTGTGCTTTCATAACTGATACAAAACCATTTATAGATGTTTTTCCTCATTATTAGAATATATGAGGATATCATCTAGGAAAACTAACATTAATTGGACTAGATAATCCCTAAACACACTATTCATGAGATTCATAAATGTTTCCAAAGAATTTATAAACCCAAAAGTTAACATTATGAATTCATAGTGCCCATACTGAGTTTTAAACATTTTTTGGGAATATCCTCATCTTGGATTCTCAACTAATGATACCCTAATCAAAGATCAAACTTAGAAAAAATTATTTCCCCTCACATCTGATCAAACAGATCATCAATATGAGGTAATGAATACATGTTCATGATTGTCACTTTGTTCAACATTTTATAATCAATAAATAGGTGAAGAGTAACATCATTCTTCTTAATGAACAACACGGGTACACCCCATGATGACACACTCAGTAAAACCAAACATTTTGATAAAAACTCCTAAATTTGAGCCTTTAACTCAAATAATTCTATAGTTGTCATCCTATATGGTGCCTTGGATTATGGTTTAGATCCATTTATTATGTCAATCAAGAAATCAAATTCACTTGTGGGTGGTAATACTAGTAATTCCTCTAGAAACACATCTTGAAATTTCCTAAGAAAAGTATAATCCTCAATGGATGGTTCCCTAGATTCCTCCATCTCATTTATTTTAACATTAAATTATTGACATCCTTTTCTCTAAGCCTTCTTGACTTGAATCACATAAATTTTCCTAAGCTTCAACTATCTTTTCTCACCATGAAGTTGTGTTTGATTTCAAAAATTATCTTGACATTTTACCTTCTTTAGATAGCAATCAACCTTAGTTTTATGCTCCTCAAGACAATTTACTCCTAGGGTCACATCATATGAACCTAATGGTGTAGTATACATATCCACTATTATAGTGAATTTAGGTAACCTAATGTCAGCTTCCATTAGACACTTATCAACATTAACCTTTGATTCATTCCTATATTGTAATTACCATGAATTTACCATAATCTTAGCTTTTCTAGATAAGTTATTAAGCATTCTAAGAGTAATAAAACAATCACTAAACCTAATATCAATAAAAATTGAAATTGGATGATCAAACAAAATACATTTTAATTTAATAAGATAAGCTTGGAACTCAGCTTGACAATTGTCAATAACTTCATGAATCCTCTACTAAAAATTTCCCTATTATGAAGCATAACCCTTATTCTTACCATATAATTTACCTTGAGTAAACTCTCTAGTGTAATGATCACCTCCATAGATGAAGCATCCTTTAAGTGGTCCTCTCTTATTTGATATTGATTCCCCTTGAAACCTCCCTTGAAACCATTTCTAGGTTTTCTATTTCTTAAGCTATTGTTAAACTAAGCATTCTAACTCTTAAACTAGTTATTGGAGTCTCCACTCCTCTTCCAATTCTTCTTTTTGAAAGTTATTTTAGGACCTCTAAACTTATTCTTAAAT
This sequence comes from Torreya grandis, assembly GCA_037957365.1. Lineage (NCBI taxonomy): Eukaryota > Viridiplantae > Streptophyta > Pinopsida > Cupressales > Taxaceae > Torreya > Torreya grandis. Next base: position 255,087 of record JARHVA010004183.1, read on the forward strand.
TTATCTCTAACTTGAGAAATTGATTTCAACTTTTTCTCTTTCTTAATTTCCTTTTCAAAAACTTGATCCATGGTTGATGTCTAATGCACATCCACCTCACAACCAATTTGAGGTCTTATTACCATAATGAACTTCCCAATTCAAAACTTCTTATCTACCTAATACTAAGGTACATACTTTAGGAGCTTAGTGAATTGATCCTAGTATTCATTCACAAAAAGGTCTCCTTACTTAAGGTTCTAAAAATATATCAACTTATAATCAAAATATAGCTTAGGAAGCCACCATGACCTAAACAATGTCACAAACTACTCCCAAGTGGTAGTGGTAGAGTTGAGATTCATCTCAAGCTTCTTATTTTCCCACCATGTTGTTACTTCTCCAGCACATTGATAGGCTCCCCAAACTACCTTAGTGACTTCATAGTAATTTAAAATCTCAAAATACTTCTCCATCTCTAGTATACATTATTAAAATCCATCTTCCAAAATGGTTCCATCAAACTTGGGTGGATTTACCTTTTTTCATATTTCATGCTAGCTCTATAGCTAATTGAGCTCTCACATCTTGTGAAACCTCCTCATGCCTATGCTCTTGAGGATTTTTCTACTCAATAATATGTTCTTCATGTTATTCCTAAATATTTTCCTCACCATTCCCATGCACTTCACGCTTTAAGGCCATGATTTGGTCCCTAGTTTCATGCATGGCTATGAGGATCTAGTCCAAATTTATAGCTTGTTCAACAACAAATTGATTTGGATCCATTAAAGGATTGGTGTTTGAATTACCTTCACCTCCAAGTCTACCACACACCATTCCTTTTCTTAGTTAATAAGAGAATACATTTTCATTAGTGGACTCATGAAGTCCTATATTTTGAACCTCAATGTTGAATAAGGTAATTTTTTTAAAACATTTACTCAAATTCAAGTAAAATATTCCATCAAAATAAAACCATAATACAATTATCTTTAACTAAATACATTAGTTTTAAGCTAATTAAAAATAAGGTCAAGATCTAATCAATTTATCTAATGATCACAAAAACAAGTAACATGTTGATTATAAAAATGAATACTACATTTATTTCATAAAAGTATATTTCCAAATTTAGTGATTGTTGATATAATGTTTTTGATTAAATAAGCAAGAAAAGAGGGTCTTTGGCCCTTTACAAACCACCCCATGGGCTCAAAAATCCTTCAATAAGGTAGAAACAACACACAAACAACACATACATAGCACTACAATAGAAAACAAGAACAAAAAAATACAGGCTAACACATAGAACTAGAAAAGCAACTATGGGCTATCAGTAGTCCCATATTTGGCTAGGAACTCAATGATTTCCTTATAGTCACCAAGACTATTCACACCCATATCCCTTAACTTGTCAAAATCCTTAGCTAGAAAACATGAAAACTACATGATGAAGAGACTTGGTGGCATATTCAACCATTACTCTCCATTTTTTATGCATTTTGTCCATTTTGGCCTTGATTTCCATGACTTCCTCCATTGTCATGACACACAATAAGTAGCTACCTTTATTTTCCTAGCCTCAAGCCTCTACATTATCCTCATCCATCTCATCTGAGTAGGGCTCATTTATTTGAAGAAAATGGCTCATTCCCTTAGCTTCTTGATCCAACTCTAGGGGAGTCCCATCTTCACTAACCTCAGAAGTGTCTTAAAAAAAATTAGAGTCATCAGAGATGCTAATGCCTTGAGGGTTCTAGGATGGGATTCCATCAATACGGTTGGACCTATAAATACCCACATTATCCCTAGCCTCATTCTCAACATGTTGATATAATGTTATAACCAACTACTATAATGATTAAATATACAAAATAGTACATTTTCAACATGATTCATGGTTTAATAATAAATTACAATGATATGATTCTCCTTAGATCATACAAGTCTCATCAAACTGAAATCATCTATAAGTAATCATGAGTGTAGTCACTAGTGAAGTATTGCTAAGGGGAAGGAGAGCATCATCCAAGTGTTTTTTCACACTAACCATAGACCATTGATCCCCTACACAATCTCCCAATAAGGGAATGAACCTCCCTTCATGGATGGGTAGATAATGATGGTACAGGAATCAAGAGTGACAACTATAATCCATGTGTTATAAGATAACTATTACATGTAGTATATTATAAAGAAACTTATTCTTAAATGATATCATACAAAACATGTAAACTATATCAAAAAAATGAAATGATAATGTTTAACTATAAGCACTACTTTGGAAAAAGTTTTCTTATAGTCATTTGATCTCGAGGATCAATCAATTCCATACACACCACTTTATTAGATTACACCATCTCTACATATTAGTGACACTAATTAAGAAAGTGGAATTTGTATCATTCACTCATTTAGGGTCATTAATACTAGATTGGTTTATATGTTAAAAATATTAAAAACAACATATTTCATAATCAATTTTCCCTACTAGTAACTATAATATGTGCAAATTCAAGAAAGTCTCAAATACATAAATTTAATCCATCAAATGTAGTCATATAATTCCAAACATCTAATTTATTTAAATCTAATATCAACTTTATAAATAGATTTCAAAACAATCATAGCTTTTGGATAAAACTAACATCATACTTTCAATTCACTAAAATATTTACATGAAACTCTTTATTTAATGTTATTCATCCATTATAACATTATTTACCAGCTTATTACTTTATTTACATATACCAAAAATACATCAATAAACTTATTCAAATACTAATAAACATTAATATGGTTTGTATTTAATCTTGAATACTGCATGTTTAGAAGTTATTTGAATTCCATTATTTTCACTTCTAAGATTTGGCTTATTAATTTAGGTAAAAAAATCACCCATACATCTTTTTTATATCATGTAACATTCTTAATCATCAAACTAAATATGTATATGGTATGCTTGATTTATATTTATATTATATCAAAAAATCACAAGTATCACATATATTTATATACATATTTTATCATTCAACCATATCACTAAATTTAATTATTTTCTAATTTCAACCAAAGATTAAACTCTAGTTATACAACTATGATTAAATTTAAACAAACTCACAATCCAAACTAAATACCTCATATAACACACAGTCATATCAACACAATCACATTTATATACACATAATTTGATATATGAAAAGATTTATTTCAAAAGACACAAACCCTAAATATACCCAGCCTTATACATAAATATACATATTTTGATATGTGAGTGTATGTATCTAACTATTTTTATCTACTAGTCACAAGAAGTCATATCATCATCCCTTAATATAAGTTTAAATATAAGTAACAGGTTAACAAACCAGTAATAATTACTATTAACTTTATTCTTCTTCTCATTCATAAGAATGAAATATTTAAATTTACCACTAAAGTAAATAACCAGTCAATAATCATTCACCATTTAAACTTTCCTCATAATTCAATGTGTTATACCATTATATATGTAGTTTTGTGCATACACACATGTGCGCGCATGCATGCACATGAACACACACACACACACACACACACACACACACACACACACACACACACACACACACACACACACACACACACACACACACCTATATATATATATATATATATATATATATATAGACATACATACATACATTGGTATATGTATATGCACATGTCATCGAATAACCTATAAAGGACCTATAGATTATATGTATATACCCCTATGTATTTATACATTTTTGGTTATACTAGGTATAACTACATAAATGAACAAAATAGTGCTAGTGTTAATATTCTGATCAAATAGAAAAATTCCAACTGAAGTGAGTCTTAAGAAAATGCTAGATTATAGCTAGGGTATTTTAAAATTCCTTGTTCCTTTATAATTTATTTTAGTTTAGTCAATCCTTGCATACCCATTCATGCCCTACTTGGGTTAATTATCACTAAGTCTTAACCCAATTTAAACATAAATTAGTAACTTTGTATAATGAATAAAATTATTAAATATTAAATTTAATAAACTGAGCATAACCTAGAATAGGGTCTAAATTTAAACTCAGCTAACAATCAATCCACCTCAAAGTCTACCTAGGGTTTAATATATAGGATCTTCCACCCTCTAAGGATAATTTATAATTTTTTACATAGCTCACCTATAGTTTCTCATTTCCATTTAACCCTTATAAAAAACTCAGAGAATTTTTTTGGAAACAAGGCCATATGACTAGGGTTTACAAACCTCATTCCGAACTACCCATTTTTTTAGTCTTTTAAATACTATACATAAATTTATATAATATAAATTAGTGTTTTATATATTCTCAATGAATTTAGAGTGCATAGCCATTGGTATTAGGGTTTAAGAGTCATATACCTAGCTTTGTGGATGGTCGATCCATCCCTAGTGCTAGGTATATAACATGGGTTTTCTTCACTTTCAAATAATGAAAAATAAAACCCTATTCAAAATAATTTACTAGTTTTAGTTGATTTAATTCATACATTACAAATTATGAATTTAATCAATATACCTACTTGGTAAGTGAAATCATAGCTCTACCAAAATGGTATGCCCTTATCCAATGTCACTTAAACCCTTCACCTTCTTCTTTTTTCCATTTGTCATCCCTTCTTCTCAACATATCTTCCTCCATCTTATCTACCTGCATGCTTTTTTCATGCTAACTGAACTACCCATCTCTCTACAAAAATTCCATGTGATAATAATGACCTCAGTGAATAAGTGAATGCATGAAAAACCAACTAGTAGAATACTAGAAATCATTTCATGTTTTCTCATGTAGTTTAAAGTAGAAGTATTTATTTTGAAAAAATGTCTCAAAGATATCGATTCAACACATTAAAACCCTAAACTCTCAAACCTTCCTCATTAAAATAATAATTATTTAAACATTAATAATAATAATAATTTAACCACTATGAATGTTAACATTGACTTCCCAATAACCATTTACATGTTATAACTATTAACAACATTAACTTAACTTAAATATCATGCTAAACATTATCACATATGTTAATCACTATGATCATGCCTAATAACATTAACCACACATTGAGAACTATTCAAGTTAACAATAAACTATCACACAAATCAAACAAGTCCTCTTTTTCCTTTATATGAATGTATTATATAACCAATACAGCCCATAAATTTAAATATTATTTCAAAGTTTAAAATTGATTCTTCTAAAAATGGTCACACACATCAAAAAGATAGAATTAAGGACATTCAGGGATTTTAAATACATGTTATGACTACATAATCATATGAAATAAGCTAAGTAAGACAACATATAATAATTGTATACCTTATAATCAAAAACACATAATCAAATTCAAATGCAACAATCATGATCACAACTAAAAGAAACAAAAATCTATCTAAATCAAACAATGATTAGAAGCATATTTTATTATTTTTGGTGTGTGTTGGTTTCTCAATTTTTATTCTATCATCCCCCAATGCCTCCATCTACTCCACCCTCTCTGATGATGCTCTCCCTCTATTGTAGTCTGAGGGACAAAATCTATCTTGCATCCACCTTAAAATAACAAAGTAATTTATCTTGAATAAAGATAAAAGCCATAACATATTTCTCTAACAATCTAAATAATCATGATCATCATGTACATGATATACAAGTACAACTAACTAAAAAAGCTAATGATCATGTAAATAAGTAATATATGACTTTCCATACATCAGTATATAAAATTTAGCTTAACAAAACAATAATTATTCAAACTATAACCATAAAATCTACTAATTGATAGGTTATATAGTCTAGAGAGGAATCAAGATGTAACATATATATCATAAGGTATATAATATAATAAGTAATAATCATGTAAAAAACATGTAGATAATCATGTAAAATGCCAAATGTAGGTGATAGTAAGATATGTATAATGCATGTAAATTATGTCATATCCCCATGTATAATAACTTCTTATCATATCATAATAAAGTCCAAGGTGCACAAGTTTTTATTAAGAATATTATTTGATGATTGCCAAGTTATTTTATTAAATAAAACATTCATTTTTGAATGTATGTTAAGACATTAAATTATAATTTTATTCAATACTATATTGTGATACATTATTTTTATTATTATTTTCATATGATTTGAAATGTTAATAAATTATTATTTATTCAACAATTATTGTTCGTATAATTGGTTTTATATTTATTATAGGACTTATACTCCTAATGTTTTGTGCGCTAATTTATAGATGCTAAAATTAGCCACTAAAGAGATAGTCTTGGTTACAAGAAAACATATAGAAAACATCAAGGTAAATATGAAAATACAAAAAATTAGGAGTCATAATTTACCATTAGATGTCAATACTTTCAAGCATATAGTTTTTCATTTAAATGTTTTCAGTACTACATAATATTAGGATCATATTAAGTAAGATTTTTAATTGATAAAATTAGTCATAAATTGAATTACTTTCAGTACCAAGATTAAATTACTTCTCTATCCTTAATAATTATATTATATGAAAACTCTAATTTATATTGTCATAGGATTGATCTTTAAATTGGGGCTTAAGTATTATCAACATAGATAAAGGTGATTAAAAAAAGTTATATTGAAGCTTTCATACAAGGTAAAAGGAAAAACACTAAATCCACTATCCACTGAAGGTATAAAACAATAAGAGAAGGGAAGGGGGTATAAAATCCACACCCCAAGACATAATATTACTATCATGTTTTATATTTAGTAAAGTTTAATAAATGGAAAAGTGTGGAATGCAATCATAGCCATAATCCCTAACTTTAAATTTAACCAGTTTGTTTAGAAACTTGAATGTAAAAAGGTCAATGCAAGGTAAAGTTTTACATTTGGATATGCCATCATTTTTAGAAATGGAGTACTAGGGCATGTATTGCCTAACAAGGTAGGAAGAAGTGAATGAATATCAATTATGACTATTTATAATATATAATCCATGAATTATGTATATTTAATTATAGGATTGGATATATTATTGACCCATGAAAGAAGGTTTTTCAAGATATTTGAGTCTCACACAAATTACAAAGATTATGCCCTTGTAACTAATGGTGATTATATATTCATAGTCTTTGAGACTTATGGATATCACACACCCTGACATATAAGAGAAGGATAAAAATAAATAAAGTATACAAATATATACATAATGTGGAGACTAAAATAAAATGGATAAAAAGCTACAACGAATAGTGGAAGAATGAATGTTGAGCCACAATCAAAGGATAACAAGATTGATAAAATAAAGTAATGAAAACCCTTCATAATGAAGTATGGTTTATTTTTAATTCTATTTTAAAATATTATGGTGTTATTCTCTTTACAAACCCAAAATGGATTGAATTATATGTAAGGATATATAATTAAATTTGTGCCTCAATTTCATTATGTGATGTTGTGACTGAATTCTATGTAAATCTCACCTGACATTTTATTTTAAAATGATTACTTAGAATAATATTTATATATATATATATATATATATATATATATATATAAACTAATATTTCATAAGGTAAAATATAAGGCACATCTAGTTGAGCATGTAAGTATAAAATGAATACATCATAATCCTATGGTAAACTATGATAATTATCCTAATGTGTTAAGGAAAGAACAAACCTAAGTACTAAATGTGATAGGCATTTAATAGATAAATATTTATTTATGGTATTAATACCCTTGACAAGAAAAATGACTTAATTGAGTATAGTAAATAAGTCTACAGGTCTACTGAAAGCTTATATCTTATCCCCAAATGGTAATCATGACATCTTAATCAAAAGATAAGATTGTAAATAATCTTGAAGTATAAAATATAAACCATTACATTAATAAGGTTAAAACAAAATTTATAGATATTTTTAGAGAAAATTCCTAAGCTTAAAGACATTATAAAACAGGTTCGTTAGAGATTATAAACAACTTATTGTTTCTTGAATTCATTATAAGACTTATAATGGTAGGGAAGATAAGTTTAATTAGGTAAATACTAAGGGTAATCGAATGTTTAATATAGTTCATGGTTTAGTAATAAAAAATAAAAAATAGAGAATGGTTGAAAAAAAATCTATTTTAAACCTAATTGTGACATATTATAAACCCACTAGTAAAAGGTATAAACTCTTGAAAGTAAAATATATTGTGATAACAAGATCACACAATTTTTTTTACAAGTATTCAATGAACTTTAAGTTGCATAAAACCTATAATTTATCCTAATTTATAATACCTTACATGGAAAATATTATTTCAAATTGTAAACAACCATGATACACTGTTGCATAAACAATATCCAACCTAAGCTTAAATATATTACATTAACTAGTCAAGTAATGGTCGAATACAACCTAAGTGGATATATGAAACTAATATCACTCACATTTATGATGAAATATCTAGTAAAGTTTATATAATATTTATATTATCTCTCTTTTCCTTACCTAAATATCTAATTTAAAAGTGTTTCCCATACCCAAACTGATGGTTGGGATGAATAGTGCCAAGTCTATTCCATCAATGATTGTGCTTATCTTTTTCAATCTAAGAATTAGTTATTTAAAAATGTTATTCAAAAATACTTTGGTCTTCTCTAATTTTTTTTTAAAAAAATTATTAATCCATGATGTAGATTTACATACTTTTTGGAAAAATTGTATTTTAGATTTTTTAGTTCACTCATTGATGAAGCATGGAATTCTACTTACCAAAAATATTGAGAGTAATTAAATGTGTACACTATATTTATGTAAGCATAAAATCTAGTTACTTTTTAAATATATCCTGACCTATTATGTTGTATCTGAATTAAATAATTTGAAATTTTTGAGATAAAAATTATACCTTATTATTTTGAGAATATTCTATTTAATTTAGTTAAGACTAAACTGGTAAATTATGACCATATTTGTTTAAATAGATTGAGACAAACATAGAAGTAGTTGTATAATTCATGGTTATTATAAAATGATTATTAATTTTAAAATTAATTTTTATATTTATTATACCCAGATGGTATGTAAAATATATTAACACTCATAATGTGTTATTGGTTCTAAATCTAGTCTTAATTAAAAAAAATATTAAAGATTATATATAATGTCTTTTTATTTGTTCTGTTAAAATTAGAGTGGAAATTATATTCTTTTAATGTAAACTATTTCTAGTATAATTATGTTAATGGTAAATTTGAACATTTACATTTTAGTTGTATGATTGGTATACATTAATGCATCTAAATTCAATTTAAAAACTTAGAATATAGGGCTATAAGAAAAATATTTAACTATGGAAATAAGACTTATAAAATGCTTTGCTTTGAAAGTAATATTTATTTTTATATTTAGTGAGTACTCATAATAATAAAGTTAACTATTGAATGATGTCATTTTGAATAAGTTTTTGTTGTTAAAGACATTTAATAGATGATCACATTTTTAAATTATATGAAATAAATCTTACAAAGTCTATTTGAAGAATATTATACTTCATAAATAATTATTTTAATTTAATACATTCATTTGAATATTATTATACTTCATAAATAATTATTTTAAATTAATAAGTCCATTTGATCAAAGTTTATAGGTTATGAATTTAATGATTTATTTACTACCTGATATTTGAATCTTAAAATATTTTTGTTTACACTTGAATGAATATTTCATAAACTTAATCGTGATCAAGGGCATTACATTAGGTATTGAAACTTAATATGTATCTTAAACTATTTTGATCAATGTTGTGAGGTATGGTACATGTTATTTCCTATTGGGAATAATAATTGTATGTGTTATGTATTAAAATTAATTAATCCTTCCATAAATCATACATTAGATAAGTTAAGTTTTCTTTTTTTAAGGATTAACGTGGAAACAATAATTAATATGAGTTAATATATTTAATAAATAAACCATCAATAAAATATATGCTTTTTAAAGAATTGAGAAATAAAAAATAATATATCACACTTTGTTTACCTTATTAATAGTACTATGCAAATATGTACAAATGGTTGTATATCCATATGCATTAAATCATTGTTACAAAACCCTAATGGGTAGATGTAATACTATTTTTTTAAAATGCTTAACAAGTGCTTGGAAAGTACCATACATTACATAAAAAGTAGAGTATCATAGGAAAGTACACTAATTAATATTTTTTTAATGTTATTTTAAGTAAATGAAGATGATAATAATGAAACCTTACTAATTAATGGATTGGTATAATCTTGGTGCACAATATAGTGGCACTCTGAATATTAAATAACATATTGAAATATGTAAAATTTATTTTGACTCGAGACCCAACTTCTATAAGTCATCAATATTATGAATTGGTTAAAAAGCCTATTCAAACAAACTAGGGTTAAACTTTTGAAAGTATTAAAACACCTAATTATGATTTATTATAGAAATATAATGATGATTTATCTCATAAAGTAACAAAAATAATTGGTTTGGTTTTTAAGTAATTATTTAACTTGGTATCCAAGATTTAGGTTCAACACTAAGAAATTTAAGGATAAAAAAATAATTTTCTTTGTTTTCACCGATAAATGGTGAAGATATGGAATGTAAATGTAGGAAATGTTGGAAATTATAAAAACTAGAGAATAGAATAGGTCTAACAAAAGGAAATATACAAGAATGGAGAGGTGGCCAAAACCATAATGAAAACTATAATATAAACCAAAATTTGAATCAAGAACAACAAAATAACCATACTCCAACCCTTTATGTATACAATTAATATGTCCTTAAAGTCATTTTGGGAGTTTTACAAACTCTCCAAGATTGTTTATATGGATAGGACAACTATATGATTGGTTTATTTTGAAATTAAAACCTCAACCTTAAGTAAAACTAATAAGGAGATTATATGTAGTGGAATAAATGAACCATGTGGATTAATAAATGAATCCATATATATAATAATTCAATAAGGTTCAATTTCCAAGGTTTAACTCAAGGGAAATAAAATTTGGGAACCCCAATAAGGATTTGTTATTTATGCTATAAAATTATTTTGTAATTCATGATATTATACATATAGGCTCGCATTATCACATAACACTTGGAAGGTGATGGATTATTATGGTGGGTTCACATATAATAAATAAAATACTATGACAAATAAAATATCACTTGTAAAAAAATTTAAAAACACTTCAAGAGAATATAAATCTTAACCAACCATAAGGATAGAAAAAGGTTGATGTCTTTACCAAAAATTACACAATGAAACACACATAAACATTTCAATATTTTTATTTTTATTGAGAATGTACAAATCACATTATACACAAATACATTTTCCACATGATAAGAAGAAAATTCAAAAGTGGGATCATGGTTTCCATGCATGTCCCTCTTAATCTAATCATCTTATAAGCTCTCACATAAGCTTATAGATCATTACATTATTCTAGTGGGTCCCATGGCCCTAGGGAAGAAAGGAATGCACAAATAAATATAGATGGGTTCTAGTAACTACTTTTTCAAATGAGATTCCCTAACTTCTAATGACATTCAAGGAGGCTTTCAAGTAGTTCCATCCAAACACCTAGATCAATTCCCACTTAAATCTCACATGAATTATAATTTCATATTGAATTAACTATGGTAAAAGTGATGTAAAAATATTAAATAGACCTAATATGACCTCAAAAGGTGCCTAGAAATGTATGCCTTTTGATATTGGTGCACCTAATCTTTACCATCAAATTAAATTGATCTTGACCATTAAATATAGTCAAATTAAAAGGTGGATTAGATAATATTAAGGAGGAAATAATGTCTCCAAATTAGTCTTTAAAAATAAAATTCATAAATTTGAAGGAGGAGGAGGTGTTATAAGATGAATTTTCCACAATCATCCCTCCTCTCCTTCTTCATCCCTAGATGATTTCCATTAATGGAGTCTCCAAGCTAGTGGCCAAAGTATTATTTTTAATTTTTAATTTCCTAATGTGAAAATAATATACATGTCTAAGTTTTTATCTAGTTTGACAAAAATCTCATGTAAGGTATCAGTCTCTTATGGTTGTTGAATAGGTCTTGGGAGCTTCAAGCTCCTTCATAGCCATTAATGTCTTCCTAAAAAAGAATTCATAAAATTTTAATTTTAAATTTATTTATTTTATCTCAAAATAAAGGGAAATAAAAAATAATAAGGTTCCCATTTTGGATTAAACCATTTTGAGGCTCCCAAGAGCTTGTGATAGCCAATAAGACCCAAAAAGGTTTCCCTAAGACAACCAATACAAAGTGGGAAATATGAATTTTTAGGTCCCAAACCCACTTCCATGTGTAAGGGGACAAAAAAATTATGGGATGGGTGTCCCTTTTGGGTTATCGCACCTTTGAGACACCGTGTCTCTACAACCATAGGGAAAAAACAAGTAAACTAGTTTAACAAAGGTCCAAAAGACACCTTTGTGAGAAATAGGTCATAACTAAAGAAAACATTATTCTAAGCATTGAAAATTATTTTTTGTGGAAGAAAAAATATATATAAATTGTGTATATTTTGGGGTCACCCCATGTTTAGGTCTCTAATTCTCCAAAATCTAGGTCACAATACTAGGTATATTACTTGGAATTTTTTTGTTTAAAACAAATAAGTTATAGTTTTAAAACTTAAGGAAAACATATTTTTTAATAAAATAAAAAATATATATAAAAAAACCAATTCTAAATTGACTAAGGTTTAAATAATAAATGAATATAAAATTTTTTAAATATGGGTGGTGGTCATCATAGGTTGACCACCCCCATATGTAAAGAGCACAAGATGTTCACTATTACCATTATCCAAACCACCAACCATAAGGCACAATGATTCTAACCACTCAACCCTTAGGGCCTTAACCATATGAAAAAATATATATCCATTTAGGGTATATATCCATTTCCATGCCATCATATGGGTGACCTCCATCTTAGCAAAGGAGGTGCCCTCCAAAAAGGTGCAGTTCCCTTTGGAAAGGCTTGTGTTTTATTAAAATTTCCATAGAAAGTATTTTTTTAATCATAAATTGTAAATCGCTAAACCAAAATTTATGAAATCAATGACATAATGCTTATAAAATACTTAATTTTTCATTAAAATTATTTATAGGATTTTTCCACCTCATTTGACATGTTTATAAATTACCCAAATCTTAGTTATTTTTACAAAGGAAATGAGTTTTTTAGTAGTCATGGCTTAAAAATTCATATCTTTTGAATCGTAAAACATAAAAATATTATATAAATTGATGCAAAATATTGATAATGCCTAATTTATTATTAATTAATTTATGGAAAAACATATAACATTTAATTTATGTAACTAATTATTCTAAGGCAACTAGACTTTCACGACTTCATGCTAATCAATGTAATTTGAATTTTTTTGTAAAAATATATAGGTATACATGTAACTTATAAAAAATTTAATTAGAATTTCAAAGAAAAATAATCATTTGTGTTGATTTTATAAATAAATAGATTTTCCATAAGGAGTATTCAAGAATTAATGAATATCATGTTAATTCTAGGCACTTATTACAAATTTTCATTCAGTAAAAACATATTTTTAACTTAACTAAGTAAAATAATCATGGGTTTAAAATAGATAATAATTTTATTTACAAGGATAATAATAAAGTGTGAAATAATTTATCTTCACATAGGTTCCACATGAAACCACAAGGCCAACCAAATGAGGGCTCACCTCCCATCCTTTTTCCATCATTAGGATTTTTCCCTAGGCACCCTTAATCCTAATATTCCTAGCTATGAGAATCATCACATCATGGTAGGCACTATCATATGAGAATAATAACATGAATAATACTCTCCTAATTGTTCTACCATCTCTTAGTCATGGGAGGGTATAAGCACCTTCCACCATACTAATAATACAAATATGGAATTAGGGTTATGATACCAATTTCATTTACTCTATATATCAATAAAATCAAGTAGGATGGCATGGGAACATGGTTCCATTACCACTTCCACTATGAATGAGTGCACAAACAAGCATATAAAACATATAAATTCAATAAACATAAATCTTATATTTTAAAATAATAAAATGGCATTAAAAATATCTAATAAATATGAGGGATATTACATATCCAACATCCCTAAAATGGGAATTAAAACAATAGGGTGGCCATAGACATAACCATGGAATATAAAATAGAGAATAGGGTAAGACAAGTGGACTTACTCTTCTTGAAAGATTTTAAAAATAAATGGAAATAAGAAATATAAATTTGAAAAAATAAAAATTAATGCAATGAAATGGAATCATACCTTAGTACTCCTAGAATCCTCTCAATACACCTTATATCAAGCTTTGACAATGGCTAAAATAGTCCTTTCCTATGACCTCCCTCTAACTCCTCCTCCTCCTCCTTCTCCTTCTCCTCTTCTCCACATTAATTTCCAAATTTCACAAAATGACCCAAACTCCTCTCAAGTAAGGCTTACCATCCTCATATAGGCTCAACTCTTCTCTCTAAAATCTAATGGTAAGGTGACATATGTCCCTTCTTATCCCTTGTCTTTTAGTCAAAAGAACTCCCCACTCATTAATTCAATTTACAATCCCATGTGGGCAAGCAAGCAAGTCCATATCTCATAATTGGACTCACTATCCCAAGCCAAAATGGCACATGGGCTGCCTCTAATTCTTATAAGGCTGATTGAAAAGACTCTCCTAATTTCTTATTGGACCAAGGGTAAAAATATCAACCAAAATATCTAAAATCTTCATTAGTTCATTCTAAAAAGTTTGGTATCTCAATCCATCCAATTTTTAAGTTAAATAGGGCCACTTAAATGGATTACAATTACTTTAATAATGTATTGCAATTGAAATAAAAATCCTAAGATTAATATTAAGGGAATGAATATTATTAAATGGGTCAAGAACACCTATGCTTTCTATTAGATCCTCAACAAGGTATAAGGAGTGGGTTGGGTCAAGGTAAGGTCAAGTAGATGTTTCACCACTATACCAATTATGTATTCATTCCCAATGTGGTCCTAATTACCTCATTGGCCTTCCCTATCACCTAAACAATATTATACATTAAAAATGTCCTACCTTAGAAATTGAAGCTTCAAAATATAAATAATAAAAGTAATCTCAATCCAAAAAAAAACATGACATGTCCAAGATATATCATACCAATGGTGATAAACTAATACAAAATATTTAAACATCTTCATAATCCAAATAAATTATTAACAATAATAGCCTATTGATACTGCATTAAACTCATTAAAATAAATATTCAATATTGTAAGTACAATAACACCATTATTAATATGATAAGCATCTATCTAAGTATACAAAAATTATTGCGTAATCAAAACATAAATTATTATAACATATATAATATATGACTCAGTCCCAAGGACTCAATACATCTCTCCTCTCAAAAACATAGAAGGCACGTCTCCATAGTACATGTGCTCATCATAATTATCTAAATTAAGCAATGTGGAAATATGGGTTTCACAGTTGAATTTTAATTACTAAATTAGAACAACCTTTCATTGATTGAGCTTGAAAATAATTTCTTTGATCTTATTTACTATGTAATTTATATGTGGGATGAAGATACTAAAGTTACTAAATTAGAATTGGGGTTTAAAGAAGTAATCATTCATTATGAGCATCTCATAAATTTAAATACTTTGGATGTTGATATAGAATCAACCTATGTGGTTGAATAAAAATAAAATTCCATAATTACATACATGTAAGAAATGAAAAAGAAATCAACTTAAAATTGAAATTCTACATTTAATAAAGGATTAAAAAGAAAATAATTGAATGAGAGTAATGGAAATTCAAAAATAACTCTTGAAATTTTAAAGTAAATGTTCTAGGAGCCTTAAGGTTCCCAATGGAATTATCTTGTACCTTTATGTAATCCTAAACCTTCCATGTGAACAAATTAGATGCCATTACTAGAATGTGGCTAAATCAATGATGTTGGATTTTTGGAAAGGCTAATTATAATAAATATTTTTTGAATTATTACAAATAAATTAACATTGCATTTAATAATTTGATATTGCTCTTGTTGTATCATTAATGTGGATAAATATAATAAATATGGGTTAAGACATTTAATAAATAAACCATCAATAAAAATATAGGTTGTTGAAAGCATTGAGAAATAATAAGCAATATTTGACACTTTTATAATTTATCATTACTTCCATGCAGAGCCGTATAAATGGTTATATATGAATATGCATTAGATCATTTTTAAAAATCCCTAAATGGTATATGTAACCTAATTTTATAAAATTCTTAAGAAGTTATTGGGTGGTACCATACACTACCTCAATTGTAGATAATTAAAGGCAAGTACACTAAGTAATAACATTATTGATTTTAATGTATATAAATGAAGAGGATAATAATAAAGATTTAATATTTGATGGATTTATAAAATATTAGTGAAAATTAAATAACATAGTAAAATAGGTGAAATTATCTTTGACTTAAGACTCAACATTTGTAAGTCGTCAATGTTATGACTAAGTTAACAAAACATGTTAAAATATATTAGGAGTAATTTTTTTAAAATAGTGCAACACTTAATGGTGATCTTTTATAGCAACATAATGATGAGTTTTATCCTTATATTAAAATATGAGAATGGATTTTTTTTAATATCAAGACCCCACTGATTATCATTGTTGTGTAACTGGGTTGCCGAGGTCTTGTGTTATGCTTTTGGATTGCAATCAAAATTGACCCAATCATTTTTATTTTCTGATTTTAATGATACATATATGCATATGTATGTGTATATATATACATATATATCCAAGGGCATATATGTGTTTTAACTCTATATATAAGCATATGTATATAGGTGTATATATGTTGGCATTATTTTCAAAGGATTCTTACGGTCAAGGTAACCATATTCCATAATGGTTTTTGCATGGCAAGAATAATTATTAATGTACAAAGAATTTTAGTTATTAAATTATAAATTGATTTTTAGTTCCAAATTATGAAATGGGTTTTGAAGGGTGCTTTGTTTTATTGTAATCATGATACATTGCTTGTACATTAAAAGGAACCCTTTTTATGTTTGTTATGTTATGGCATCTAGACTTGTATTTGGTGATGGCATTGTTAAAAAATTCCAATGGTTTATTTTATTGTTGGAATTTGTCTTGAGGAGGTTCTTGGATTTCCTATGTGATTTAAAACAAATTAAATCAAACTTGGTATCTTTATCTTCCTATTTGTGGTCAACATGGATGCCATATATGCAAGGTTTTAGAAAGAATTAGTAAATGAACATTTTATATCATTCTGTTGTTGTGGTGCTTTGGCTTAGAGTGTCATTGTATACCTATGAGGGAGAGTTTTAAATAAATTAATTAAATATTATTTTCCTTTAACTGCAACCCATGTGGGGTTAATCGATTACTTGATTTGGGAAAGAAATAGAAAAAAGTGTGAAGAAAGCCATACTTCCTCTTTAATCCTATAAACTATTGGGTGAAACTTTATTTTGTTTCCTTCTTCTCTCCTTAGTTACAAACTTGGCTAGGAAATAGAAATTAGATGGGTAAAGAGTTGACCACCCTTTAGGGAGAATGGCATAGGGTTTGGAATGTAATCTCAACCACTGCCATTGGTGAAATTAGAGAGAAGGAAAAATAGATTAATGGAATTGCAGGCCTGTGGGTTGGGGCCATAATGCTAGCAAGGAAAAATAAGAGAAAGGATAACTTAGAGGAGAATATAGATTAGAATGGAATGAAAGGGAAAAGTAAGGATTATTCTATTGCTATGACATGGTTATGGCACCACTTTGGGAGGACTAAAACCCTGCATTATTTCATCCCAGACATCTAAAATTCTTCCTTGCTTACATTATGTTACATAGAATTTGTTTTAGTTTTTATCAAGCCCTTTTTGATAAGTTTATTGGGGCATAAACCCATGTGGGTAGGTTTTGCCATACCCACCCAGATTTATGTTGCATCTAGGTGAAAGAGGGTTATGAGTGTGTGACTGGTATGTTAAAAATATTTTATTATATTTTGGGTTTTCTAAAAAGTTGGTTGGTTTCTTAAACTCTATAGGCAAAATGATTATATGGTTGTAACAAAAATGATTTGTGGGTGTGGAATCTATATGCGAAAACCCCTTATGAGATTTTAGTTTTTTTTTGTGACTGGATTGGTTGCTTTTTGTATTAAACTAGAATGAATCCCTATTTTTATTATGCTCAAATATTATTTTATTTTTATTATGTCAGAATAATGATTTGGCTAAATTTTTAATAAATGTTAGGTTGAATTATTTTGGTGATTTCCTTTAATTCTACATACTATCACATTGAAGATTTTAATTTAAAATTATACATGTTTTCTAGAATACTATAGAGGTAGTGAATTTTCCCCATTTTGACTCTACTACCTTGTATGAAGATTTCTTGATTAGGTAGAAAATTGATAATGCACATTTCACGATTGAATATCATTCTAGGTAGTATTTGAAAATTGATGTACCTTGTATTTGAATTCCATTCCAATTATAATAAAATCATGACTATAGTGTTGAAGGTGTGTGATACTTATTTATATAAACCTTTATGTTAAAATTATGATTATTCTAGCATAAGTTGCCATTTAAGCAAAAGGGTAATAATCAGGGTTTCCAATTAAGCTTTATTTGTTCTTGTATGACAAGATTTGGTTTATTTGAAAAACTATGATAGCATAACACTAATATTTAGCATTCATATTGATCGTCACATTGTGCATCCATAACATGTTTATATGGTTTAAATATGCAATGCTCATTTATTAGAGTTGGTGCTCGTTGATCTTGCACTTTATATGTTGTATGGTAAGGCACAATCTATTTTATAAGGAAATGTTGAGATTACCTTTATTGTATCTATAATTATAATGCTTAGTTTTAGATTTATATTATGAGAAAGAATGGTTGTGAGAGGTTGATCTTGCAATGATAAGTGATAATATTGATTTTTACCTTGCTCATACATCTTACATTTAGCATTATTTCCCCCTTATTGGTGGCTAGAAATGTTTGAGGTTTTATATTATGCATGAGAAAAATTAGTTGTCATGCATTTTCAATTATGTTATTTTACTTTGATGGTCATATTTTCATGAGGGAAAAATGAGTTATTTGGAATGGTCAAACTAGTTATAATGTGATGAGAATTGAAACTTTATTGGCAATGTTATAGTTATTCATATGTTTATTAGGTACATGGTTGATTCTTATCTTGCAAAATCTATTTACGGTTACATTATATGCTTTCTTAGAAGTTTATATGATAGTGTATTAAGGATTATTCTTTTGGAAAAGATGGTACCATCATGTGTATTATGGGTTGCACATGCTTGGTCAAAGTAGAATTAAGTTCTTTTATTGTTTTCCCTCTTGTTAGGCTTAGATCATTAAAGTAGAATTTATTTTATAGAATGTTTTATAAGGAATAAATTTACATTACCAACTATAATCTGATACATTATCTTCACCCCCTTTTAGTGCAAGGATTGTTATGCAAGTTGGATCTTCCTTTGAGAAGTCTAATTTTCCTATTATCTTTATTCTTTGCAAGTGTATTCATCATTGATATCCCATGAAGGGTTTTATAATGATAAATTATGGGTTAAGTTATTCTAATGTTATAAATATTACATTTGACACATGTTATGTTGAGTACCTAATTCAACATTTTACTTGATTAGTAGCATAATGGGTTTTTTGTGCTTATGTCTTCGAGATTGTATTTTTATTCATATGTAATAAATATCAACCATTGTACTCATTAGTGTTTCATTTATACTTAAAAATAATTTCCTTATTTAAGGATTGATTATACTTTATTACAGCTATGTATTTGAGCACTTTAACCTTATGCATGACTAAATGCGACTTATTAGAATTCCAAGGTGTTGGGAAGAGTCACACAAACAATTTGGTAATGATAATCTATGATAACCATGGCTGAAATAATTATGTATGCATGACTAAATGTGAGTTATTGTAATTCTAAGGTGTTGGGAAGAGTCACACAAATGGTTTGGTAATGATAAGCTATGATAACCATGGATAGAATAATTATGAAAATGTGTAATGTTATTCAACTTGTCATAACTATTTAATTATGTGTGTGAGATGACTATTTTATTCACTTCCTTTTTGGTCAGTTATGGGGTGTTTGAATTATTTTGGTTATGATTAATAGCAAATCTAATCTTGGGAACACTTATTTCTTCAGTAATTAAGTGTCTAGATTCATTTTGTATATGTATTCATGCATGTTTTAATAAGGCCACATCATACTTTTAAGTGTTGAGAATTTATATTATAGGCATACTATGTTTGGCCTTGTGAAAAAAAATATATGGATGCCCTTGTAATTTTAATACTAATCTTACTAGTCTGGAACAATAATTTAAGTGTATTCCATTTTTGATAGAATTATGTCAATCTTAGGTAATAGGCAAATCAATGAATCAAATATTATCTTTCATGGGTGTAAATTCAGCCATGGCAAACAATCATGGATATGCTTTATGGGTACTGCAAGCATGAAACCATAGTTAACTAGAAATTTGATTGTGTAGATTATTTTTAGCTTGAAATTAAATGAAATCAACCATAATAAATGATTGTTAACCCAAATTGTGAGTGGATACTCTATTGTTCAACATATTCTAATTTGGTACCTTGCTATTGGTATGGCTAGTAGGTCATGAACAAGTAATGTTTTTATGGTAGTTGGTTATTCATTTATATAGTAAAACATGGTCCAAGTTTATGGCATTATAATCAACCTAATGGTTGATTTATCATTCAATGACTCATTTCTATTTTGGTTAAATCATTCTTTTTCTTAAGTTATGGAGTTGGAATGAATTACTAGTGAGAGGACCCTATGGATGGAAATCCATTAATATAATTTTGACTAGATAACATAATTAATTTGGGTGTGCTTTAATAGATGGTGCTTATCTTATACCACGTAATTATCCCCATGGTTGTGTTCATGCTTTATTAATGGGATTTTTAAGGATGTCATGACTTTCTTATGCATATGCACTATGTCTTGGTGGATGTCAAGCATTTTTGTTGGCATTTAGGAATTAGATAATCTCATGCCACAATATTCATTTTCCACCTATGGGTCCATATGTGGTGGATGGTATTCATGAAGCATTGGAGCTTGAGTGTAATGACCCTTAATATTTTGGATCATAGATTCTTGATCTTTGGGATAGAATCCTAAATAAATCCTCAATCATGAGAAAATAAGGTTCTATGCTCTTAATTTTTATATGGGGTCATCTAGGTAGTGGACTCATGTTAGATATTGGTGAACCCTCATATATTGTAAGGTTGGCATAAGTCCAAGTTTGACTTATTGGTACTTTGGTCCCCTTTTCACACCTATGGTACCCATTATGGTACCTAATTATTACCAAGACTATTTATTTAATTTTAAATAGTGGCATACCCTATTGGCATGTTGAATCTCACTCTGTGGCATTATCCTTGTTAAGGATACCTGTGAGCCTGAGTAAATATTCTTGCTTTGTGAGTTACCAAATCATAACCGTATAGGGTTATTAGAGGCTTATATTGTGTTGAGGATCCCTATGTGGTTGGATGGGGAAAATAGAGAGCCTTCTAAAGTTTTTAAGATTATTAGTGTGGGCCCACACACTAATACCCTTTGAACGGTGTTTAACCCCTTAGGCAACCCCTTTCCCTATGGAATCCTCTAGTGATAACAATCCTGACATAAGCATCTTATTGACCAATCCATTTATGGGTTATCTTCTCATATGGTGTAGGACCATGTTGATGTGTCTTTCTTGGTAGAGTGGTGTAGTAGATTCTACACATGATTCTATTGTGTACTTTGTTAACAACTAGAAATAAATTGGGGGGGTGGGTTGTTTCATCTGGTATAGAGCATGTGCTTTGAGTATTTTGGAATTTAATGTATGTTTACCTCACTTCTTGGAAGTCAAAATGATGTTAATTCATTTGTAACTATGATAAGTTGGAATTGCTTTTGGTTCTTACCAGTTGTTGCTCCAAGTGAGGTTTAGGTATGGCAATATGCCCAAAAGGTTACCCTATGATTTGTTAATCAAGGATAAGGTCAGATCATATGGAATTCATTTTGATAAAATATAAGAGGGTTGAGTGGCCTAAAAATTAGGAAGAATTCCTCATTAAGATTGTATTATCTTGTGAATCCATTCTAGGTATGGTTGGGAACATAGGAATATGTGTTAAGTTATGTCAGAAATGTTTCTTAATGTTTTGCCTGATCTAAGATGGGTTATGAACATGGTCTAGACTACATGTAGAGCTATTGATTATGGTTAACCAAGCATCAATGAGCTTGAGAGATTTCCACCACCTACTTTTATGGGTGTAAAAGCTAATGATATAGCTGATGCATAAAGGTGTGTATACATGAGTACATCCACCTATTGGGTGTGACAGCTATTATGTTGAGTTGATGTTTTTTATATGACACTAGGTCTATGGAATTCTAATTTTTCATGATGACCATGCTCTCTACCTTTTCCTTAGTTGAGTTAACTATTCTTAATTTGTGTTGCATTCAAGTAAGCCTCACTTATCGACCATTGGCTTATATGGGTGTGCTAATGAAAGATAAGTGATAAAGGCTTAACTCTTAGAGTAAAGGGGAATAGTTACCAATATATTTTTATGGGTTGTATGGGCAACCCATCACTATATGCTTGGAACATTATGACCCTGGGAGGACCAAGGGTTTGACTCTAACTTGGAGGGTTGGATTTGGTATGAGGAGTTAGTTTACATGAGTGAATTAGTCAAGCTTGCATTTTCCTCTTATTAGAGGAATGTCTTGAGATTTAGGTAGCCACAAATCATGGATGGTGGTGATAACCACTACTATCCCCATAGGTAAGAATATAGTAGGTTATTGCTCAGTAACCACATATCTAGTGGAAATTTGTTGTAAGATTACAGTGATGATGGAATTAAAAAACTAGCATGCCCTTGTAGGTTGAATGGGCATAAGTGGAGTAAGGATGCCTTTATGGATTTAAGCTGCTCCTAGTTTAGAAAGGACTATTGCAAGTAGTTTCCTTTTAGGGAGTTATGGTGGTAAGATTTTGTGAATGTATGTTGAACTTTTATGTGTATAAATCTCTTTTTATTCACAATTGTGTGTTTATATCAGTTTGGTTGACTGAATTACACTAGGATAGAGATTTAAAACACAAATAGCCATGTAAGGAATTTTTAGATTCTCTATGGTCTAGTGGGAACCTCAAAGGGTTGATCCTTGCTTCTTGCTTATTTTATTAGCACTCGTCATGGATGAACTATGAGTTATCTAGTTGTAATTATTGACAACTGAGGTAAATAACTATAAGTTCTTTCTTGGCATGTGTGTTACTACACCTAATGGTTGCAACAAGTAAAGGAATTGCTAAACTTTATGTTTAAACTTGGGAACACTGATTTGTCATAATTAATGGACTTATAAGCTAAGTTTGGGCTGATTTTTAGGTTGGAAACTCAATTATGGTTGGCTGATTTGCAACCATGGTAACCTAGAAGCGAACAAGTATTATGCATCATAATACTAAGGTGTTAAAAAATTATGTATTCAGCTAAATTTAGGCTTGGTTTGCTTGTGTTTTTGGCTCTTCGATTGAAATTAAGGATCTTGAGATTTTATCACTCAAATGGTTAGAATCTATTGAGTGTGTAGATATGTACTTTAATTCCATGATATG
The DNA here is from genome assembly GCA_037957365.1 of Torreya grandis. Lineage (NCBI taxonomy): Eukaryota > Viridiplantae > Streptophyta > Pinopsida > Cupressales > Taxaceae > Torreya > Torreya grandis. Next base: position 278,998 of record JARHVA010004183.1, read on the forward strand.
GTTATTTGATAATGGGTATGTAATTAATCCCATAAGGTGGCTATGATGCCCCTAGTTATGTTTCACAACTATGTGATGATTATTTGATTTTGGGATTGAGTTTTGACATTCATGATGATGTTATGATACTCAAATATATATATATATATATATATATATATATATATATATATATATATATATATATATATATATATATATATATATATATATATATATATCCATTAGGATGTCTTTTGTGATTGTAGCTCTATTATAGTTGTGGAAACTATTATTTCCATATTGATGATGTAATATTCACTTGGAGCCTTCTCTAAGTGCATCATTTCTCTGAGATTATGTTGCATTAAAGAAAGAATTTGTATCTAACCTTTGACTTATTGACACAAGTCAATTGGAAGGGTAGTAATAGAGCTTGTTGTTGGAATCACAAAACCATCTTTGATGATCATAGGTGGCTTGTATGGGTGGGCCACCTTATGATGATTGAGATATAATACTCTTAGGAGGTCCAAGGATGTAGCTTAAGCCTAAAGGGCTAAGAGGGTGAATATGGACTACTTTCTTGGGCAACTAAGGTGGTTTTGGGGACCTATTATTGCTAGTAGATAGTGTGATCCATCTAATCCATGAGATGTAAACTTGGTTGGTAACCTACTGAGATTCATGGATGTATATTATGGGTTATGTTGGAACACACCATTCCTTAAAGGAACATGTTGATGGAATTGAGACCCTTGGTACTGAGCATGATGTTAAATGTTAGATATTTTATCATCTTAGAGGACATTTGGACATAGAATAAACTGATGTGGACCATGGACCCTTATATTTCACTTTTCAATGTATTTAAGTGTTGTGATGTGAAATAGCTTGGCATAATCTATTGACCTCTAGATCCTCATGTGTATCATTATATTGTATTTCCCTTCAGTTCATGTAAATTGTTGTGTGTGTGGTCACATTTTATATTTGTTGATTTTGTTAATCATGTAAACTTGTAATTTTTTATCTTGTATGAATGTATTTGGTTGTAAACCCCCTATTACCTTGAAGATATATATTGTTTATGTATATGATTGGGTATGGTGATGTGATCATGTACCATATTATGATGTAATTTTTCTTCTTGAATCAAACTTTTTTATTGGAAACCTACCAAGGTATAATGATTGTGTTGTTTAGTGTGATCCCACATCACTGCTCCAACATTAAGTTTTAATGCAAGTAGGAGGTTTAGGGTGAAGAGAACATTATATATAATATGATTAGATTGGGTTTTGGCTAGGTATTAGAGTCTCATGTAGGTTGAAAACCCACTTATCCCTTTTGCATGAACTTGCCACTAATTCATTCAGGTTATGCATCATAAGTGCCATAGAATGGCCGTGGGATCTTCATTCAGGTTATGCATCATAAGTGCCATAGAATGGCCATGGGATCTTCATGCATAATGGTCACCTCTTGGATTGAATTATATAAATAACCATGAGAAATTTGTCTATGTAACCTTGTAAAATCACCATTTGGTCCTAGAATTTGGAATTTTATGAAAAATCAGCAAGACTAAACTTGTTAAAATACAAGTATGTGTTGACTTGTAAATTCAAGCATGTTATTCTTGAGGTAATGGTTGAATTACCTAAAAATAATGCTTTGGTATGAATATCATAAGTTCCTAACATGTGTTGACTGGTAAGTATAACCATGTTTTATATAAGTTATTGTTGTATAAATCTAACTTTGTTTTTCATAAATATATATTTCTAATTATTTAAGCATGGATGAAATGCATGCTAATTTTATGCTCAAGAGGAGTAATTTTAAGTCATGATCAAGAAGATTTTATTAATTTTAGGTATTTTTTTATGCTACCATGAGGTAAGTGTAGTGATATGGTTGGATTGTAATCCTTATAACCATCATGTGATCTCACAAGATTGTGAAGAGCATGCAGAAAACCTTTGGGTTGCATATGAATGCTGGTATGACTTCTCTAATGTTTGGGGTGGTTGGTACAAGATGCTTCACTAATCAATGAACAATAAATGGTGAAAGATAAGTAACCATGGTTTTATGGATTTTTGTTCTTGTTGACATTCTGTGATGAATGTTACTAAGAAGGTATGCATGTAACACACGTGTGGTATGAACCATAGTAGTATGGTTGTTTTTTATTCTTATTTTGGAATGAATGAAATAGGTATGTGTGAAACATACTTTAGACGGTGGTAATACCATGTACCTAAATAATATAAAATTATGATTTTACATATATATGTATATATAGTTATAACTTAAATGTTTTGGAAGATAACACCTCAATTCCAAGGATTTTATGAAAATTCATTGGATTTCTTTTGGGCAACAAATATTGAAGTTGTTAGTTTTGTGATAATAATCCCTCATAGTGAGGAAAATTCTACTAAAAACTATATTTTCTATTTAAATTCTAATCATGTATTCATGACTATCCTAGAATTATTATATATGTATTTTTTTTGTTCTGGTAAATAGCCATGAATTTGTGGTTTATAGACTATAGAAAAAATCTTCATTTGTTAAATATTAAAATATATTTGATAATTGTAACCTATGATGCATGTTCTTGCATGACTTTAATGATTTTTTAGTTGCATAAGTGGTTGAAAATTAGGCAAATGTTAATGATATTGCATTGAGAGTAGTAGTTTTTTGAAAAGATTGCCAAAGTAAGGGCAAGATTAAGCTAAATAAAAACTTATTACTTTAAGTGTTAATGTCCCTGAGTGGAACTATGGCCTTGTAAGGCACAAAATTATAGATTTATATGTTAACCAAGTTAAATTTTTTGGAGTTTCATGGCCAAAAAAGGGTTCATGCAACACTTCATCTTACTCATTTTGGCCTCACAAAAGGAAATCAAGATGAAAAGATGGTTTCCTGTCCTAGCTGAGTATAGGGCATGGTTTTCCTAGAGGTAGCATACAGATTTTAGTTAGGTGAGGCTATGTATTTACTCACATTGTGAGTTGTTAAATATCTTGGTTATACTAAGAAGGCAAGCATATGGCAATATTTTTTTATTTGATTTTAGACTACGTAAGTGTTGAGTATGCATGATTGTTATTTTCATAACATCTGGTAAAGTTATTTTTATTCTTGAGCTATCTATTAATTTTTGTAATGTGTATGTTTTTTTTGAAAAAGGTGATAAAACTCTTTTTGTCTATCATGCTTCCTAGTTATGAATTTGTTTTTGGGATGGCACCTCTTTAAGGAGGAGAGGATGTGACAACCCTATTGGTTGGCATTGTTGTGTAACCAGGTTGTTGAGGCCTTATGTTATGCTTTTAGATTATGGTTGGAATTAACCTAATCATTTTTATTTTTTGAGTTTAATCACACACACACACACACACACACACACACACACACACACACACACACACACACACACACACACACACACACACACACACACACACACACACACAAATAATATAAATTATATATATATATATATATATACATAAATACGGCCAAGGGCATATATGTGTTTTACCTCTATATATAGGCATACGTATGTAGGTATAGATATGTTGGCATTATTTTTAAAGGATTCTTATTATGGTTAAGGTAACCATATTTCATAATGGTTTTTGCATGGCATGAGTAATTATTAATGTACAAAGAATTTTAATTATTAAATTATAAATTATTTATGAGTTCCAAATTATGAAATGGGTTTTGAAGGATGCCTCATTTTGTGGTAAGCATGATACATTGCTTGTACATTGAAAAGACCCCTTTTTATGTTCATTATGTTATGGTGTCTAGACTTGTATTTGGTGATGGCATTGTTAAAAAAATTCAATGGTTTATTTTGTTCTTAGAATTTGGCTTGAGGAGGGTTCTTGGAATGCCTATGTGAGTAAGGAAATTTTAAAAAAAAATCAAACCTTGTATCATTATCCTCCCATTCATGGTCAGTATGGATATCATATACATGGGTTTGGAAAGAATTAGTTAATGAACATTTTATATCATTTTATTTACGTGGTCCTTTGTCTTAGAGTGTCATTATATACCTATGAGGGAGAGTTTTAAATAAATCAATTAAATATTATTTTCCCCTAACCACAGCCCATGTGGGGTTAACCAGTTACTCAAGTTGGGAAATAAGTAGAAAAAGTGTGAAGAAAGCCATACTACCTCTTTAATGCTACTCGACTATTGAGTGAAACTTTATTTTGTTTCCTTCTTCTTTCCTTGGCCATAGACTTGGCTAGGAAATAGAAATTATATGGCTAAAGCATTGACCCCACTTTATGGAGAATGGCATAAGGTTTGGAATAAAATCTTAGCCTCTGCCATGGGGGAAATTAGAGATCAGGACAAATAGATTAATAGAGTTGTAAGCCTACAAGTTGGGGTAGTAATGTTGGAAAGGAGAAATAAGAGAAAGGATGGCTCAAAAGAGAATATCAAGCAGAATGGAATGAAAGGGAAGATAAGGGTGATGTTATTGCTAGGACATGGTTATGGCACCACTTCTAGGAGGAATAAAACCCTGCATTCTTTCATCCAAAGCATGTGAAATTCTTCCTTGCTTACATTTTGTTACATGGAATTTATTTTAGTTTTTGTCAAGCCCTTTTTGAGAAGTCTATTAGGGCGTACACCCATGTGGGTAGGTTTTCCCATACCACATGGATTTATGTTATGGCTAGGTGCAGGAGGGTTGTGAGTGTGTGACTGGTATGTTAAAAATCTTTTATTATGTTCTAGGTTTTCTAAAAAGGTGTTTGGTTGATTAAATTTTGTATACAAAATTATTATATGGTTATAACAAAAATGATATGTGGGTGTGGAATTTGTATGTAAAAACCCCTTATGATATTTATTTTTATTGGGTGAGTGGAATAATTACTTGTTATATTAAACCAAAATGAATCCATGTTTTGATTATGCTCAAGGATTATTTTATTTTTATTATGTTAGAATAATGAATTGGTTAAATTTTTTATAATTATTGGGTTCAATTATTTTGGTGATTTCATTTAATTATACATACTGACAAATTAAATATTTCAATTTGAAACCAAACACATTTTTTTATCATGTTATAGAGGAAATAAATTTTCCCCATTTTGACTCTACTACCTTGTATGAAGATTTCTCAATTAGAAAGAAAATTGATAATGCACATTTCATGGTTGAATATCATTTTGGGTAGTGTTTAAAAATTGACGTACATTTTATTTGACTTCCATTCCAATTATAATAAAACCATGACTATAGTTTTGAAGGTGTGTGAGACATATTTATGTAAACCTTTATGCTAAAATTATGATTATGCTAGCATAAGTTGCCATTTAAGCGAAAGGGTAATAATCAAGCTTTTTTATTGAGCTTTGTTTGTTTTTGGTATGACAATATTTATTTTATCTAAAAAAATATGATAGCATAACACTAATATTTATCATTCAAATGTATCATCACGTTGTGCATCCATAGCATGTTTATATGGTTTAAATATGCAATGCTCATTTATTAGAGTTGGTGCTTGTTGGTATTGCAAATTTTATGTTATATGGTAAGGCACAATATCTTTTATGAGGAAATGTTCATATTACCTTTTTTTCATCCATAATTTCAATGCTTAGTTTCAAATTTAGATTGTGAGAAAGGATGGTTATGAGAGGTTACTATTGCAATGATAAGTGGTAATATTGATATTTACCTTGCTCATACATCTTAAATTTAACATTATTTTTCCCTTATCAATGGCTAGAAATTTTTGAGGTTTTATATTATGCATGAGGAAAATTAGTTGTCATGTATTTCTAGTTATGTTATTTTAATTGGATATTCATATTTGCATGACATAAAAATGAGTTGTTTGGAATGGTCAGACTAGCTATAATGTGATGAGAATTAAAACTTTATTGGTAATGTTACAATCATTCATGTGCTTGTTAGGTACATGGTTGATTCTTGTCTTATGAAATCTATTTGGGGTTACATTATTATGTTTTCTTAGAAGTTTTATGATAGTGTGCTGAGGATTATTCTTTTGGAAAAGATCATACAACCATGTGTATTATGGACTGCCCATGCTTGGTCAAAGTGGAATTAAGTTCTTTTGTTGTTTTACCTCTTGTTGGGCTTATATTATTAAAGTATAATTTATTTTCCAAAATGTTTGCTAAGGAAATTTACATTTTTAGCTATAATCTGACACATTATCTTCACCCTCTTTTAGTGCAAGGATTTTTATGCAATTTGGCTCTTCCTTTGGGAAGTTTAATTTTCCTATTATCTTTATTCTTTGTTTAAGTGTCATTTTCATCATTGGTATACCATGAATGGTTTCATAATGATAAATTATCAATTAATTTATTGTAATTTTATAAATATTACAGTTGGAAAATGTTATGTTGAGTGTCTGATTCAACATTGTACTTGATTAGTAGCATAATGGGTTACTTTTGCTTATGCCTTTAGGATTGTATTTGTATTCATATGTATAAACTATCAATAATTTTACTCAGTAGTGTTTCATTTATAATTTAAAAAAATAGCCTTATTTAAGGATTGATTATACTTTATTACAACTGTGTATTTAAGCACTTCAACCTTATGCACGACTAAATGTGAGTTATTGAAATTACAAGGTGTTGGGAAGAGTCACCTAGATGGTTTAGTAATGAAAAGGTATGGTAACCATGGTTGGAATAATTTTAAAAATGTGTAATGTTATTCAAACTACCATAATTATTTAATTATGTGTGTGAGATGACTATTTTATTCACTTCCTTTTTGGTCAATTATGGGGTGCTAGAAGCATTATGGTTATGATTAATAGCAAATCTAATCTTGGTAACACTTATTGATTAAGAAATTAAGTGTCTAGATTAATTTTTTTTATGTATTCATGCATGTTTTAATAAGGCCACATCATACTTTTAAGTGTTGATAATTTATATTACAGACACATTATGTTTGGCCTTATGAAAATAACTAAATGGATGCCCTTGTAATTTTAATACTACTCTTGCTAGTTTGGAATAATAATTCAAGCATGTTCCATTTTTTATATAATTATTTAAAGCTTAGGTAACAATAAAATCAATGAATCAAATATTATCTTTTAAGGGTGTAAATTCATCCATGGCAAACAATCATGGATATGCCTTATGGGTAGTGCAAGGATGAAACCATAGTTAACTAGAAAATTGATTGTATGGATTATTCCTAGCTTGAAATTAATGAAATAAACCATAATAAATGATTTTTATATATAATTGTGAGTGGATACTCCATTTTTCAATGTATTCTAATTTTTTACCTTGTTCTTGGTATGCCTAGTAGGTCATAAGCAAGCAATGTTTTTATGTTAACTAGTTATTCATTTATATAGTAAAATTTGGTCTAGGTTTATGGAATTGTAATTATCCTAATGGTTGATTTATCATTAAATGACTCATTTATATTTTGGTTAAATAATTCTTGTTCTTAAGTTATGGCATTGGAATGAATTACTAGTGAGAGAGGACCCTATGGTTGGAAATCCATTAATATAATTCTGACTGGATAATGCAATTAATTTGGGTATGCTTTAATAGTTGGTGTTAATCTTGTAATAGGTAATAATCCCCATGGTTGTTCTCATGCTTATTTTATGGGACTGTTAAGGATGCCTTGACCTTTCTTATGCATATGCATTATGGCTTAGTGGACGTTAAGCATTTTTGTTGGCATTTAGAGATTAGAATATCTCATGCCATAATAATCATTTTCCACTTGTTGGGCCATAGGTGGTAGAATGGAATTTATGAATCATTGGATCTTAAGTGAAATGATCCTTAAGCTTTTGTATCATGGATTCTTGATTTATGGGATAGAAGCCTGAATTAATCCCCAATCATGAGAACATAATGTTCTATGCTCTTAAGTTTTATGTTGGGTCACCTAGGTAGTGGACCCATGTTAGTTATTGGTAAATCCTCACATATTTTAAGGCTGACATAAGCCCAAACTTGGCTTGTTGGTACTTTGGTCCCTTTTTTAGACCTGTGGTACCCATTATGGTACCTCCTTGTTACCATGACTATTTATTCAATTTTGTCTAGTGAGATACCCCATTGGCATGTTGAATCCACTCTATGTTATTATCCTTATTAAGGATACATGTGGTCCTGAGTGAATCTTCTTGCCTAGTGAGTTGCCAAATCATAACCATATAGGGTTATTAGAGGCTTGTATTGGGTTGAGGATCCCTATGTGGTTCGATGGGGAAAACTGAGAGCCTAAAGGTTTGAAGGTTATTAGTATGGTCCTGTGTACTAATATCCCTTGAATGGTATTTCACCCCTTAGGAAACCCCTTTCCCTATGGAATACTCTAGCGATGATCATCTTGACATAAGCATCTCATTGACTAGATATGTTTATGGGTTGTCTTATCATCTGGTATAAGATCATTTTGATGCATCTTTATTGGTAGAGCAATGTAGCATATTCTACATGTGGTTCTATTATGTACTCTGTTAACAATTCCTAATTTATTTATTTTTTTGGGGGGTTGTTTATTTTAAGTGGTTATTAAACTTGTTATCAAAGTTCTAGGTTCAACACTAGGGAACACTGAGATATAAAAAACTAATTATCACTTTGCATTCACCAATAAATGGTGAGGACATGAAGTGGAAATGTAGTAAATGTTGAAACTTTAAAAAATAAAATATGAGTATAGGCTATGGGAAGGGAATATATTGGGAATGGAGAGGTATCTAAAACCAAAACCAAGACTACAATATGAACCAAAATTAAAATCAATAACATCAATAGAGACCTCTTACACCCCTTCTTTTAGGTAATTAAAAAGTCCTTAAAAGGAATTTTAAAATTTTTATCAACTCTTCAAGCCAAGTTGGATGAAAATTAAAACTATATTTATAGTTTAGTACATAATGAAAACCCCAAACCTTAGGGAAACCAATAAGGAAAATAGATGTAGTTTTAATTAATTAACCAATTTATATGAAAACTCAAGAAGGTTAATCTCACATGGTTTATATGGAGGAAACATAAACTAGGGACCCTACTAAAGATTTGTTGTTCAACATACAATAATATTTTAGACTACATGATATCATTTCAAATATGCATGCTCACATATTCACATATCACTTAAAATGTGATGAATTATTATGGTGGGTCCACTTGGATTAAATAAAAGGATATGAAAAATAGACTATAACTTGGGAAGATTTTTAAAAATAATTCAAGAGAAGATATATCTTAGTCAACTAGGAGGAAATAAAATAATCAAAATTTTAGTATTTATAGAAGGAAAACCTTTTAATGGTTGCACATGAAACCAAATTTTTGGATCCTCTCTACTATGTCAAATATATGTAGGATTAAGAAACTAAGGTTAATAAATTAAAATTATGTCTAAAATATATTATAATTCATTATGTAAATCTTATGAAGAAAAATATATTGGATACTATTATATAATCATCCAAAAATAAAACTAAATTTCCATAATTAAGTATATGAAAGAAATGTAGAACATATAAGCCAAAAATAACAAGTATACATTTAGTAAAAAGTTCAAAAGGGATATATATTAGAATAGTAGTGGAAATTACAAAATAAATCTTGAAAGTTTCAAGGTAATGTTAAGGGAGGTAAAAATATTTAAGGTTACCAAATTAATTCTCTTGCAACTCTAGATAATCCCAATTATACCTCATGGTCCAACCAAGTACCAATACCAGAATGTGGGCTATATCAAGGTTGTTGGATTTGTGGAAAGGCTCAATATAATAAATATTTCTTGAAGTATTATGAGTAATTTGAGATTACATTAAATAACATGAGATCACATTGAATATATTGAAATTTATATTTTTAAATAATTAATGTGAAAAAATAAAATCAATATGGGTTGACATTTAATAAATGAACCATTGATAAAAAATAAGATATTGAAAGCATTGAGAACTAACAATTAATGTCCCACACTTTTTAACCTTATGAGTACTACCATGCAAACTCATACAAATGGATATATATCATATGCATTAGATAAATTTTACCAAACCATAAAGGTTATAGATGACTTAATTTGTTAAAAATCTAAACAACAATTTGAGAGGTAGCATACACTACCTTAAGAGTAAATACCAGAGAAAATTACACTAAGTAATAAATTTTTTGATGTTAATACAATTAAATGATGAGGATAATAAATAAATATTAATAGTCTATGGATTATTAAAACTTAGTGCACCATATCGTGATACTATGAAAAGTAAATAACATATTGAACTAGTTGAAATTACCTTTAACCTAAGACTCAACTTTTTTATGTCATCAATGTTGTAATTGAGTTATAAAAACCTGTTAAAATAGACTAAGACTAATTTAATATTAGTGAAACACTTAATGGTGATTTATTATATAAATTTAATGATGATTTATATCCCTATAATTAAAAAATGGGTTTGGTTTTTAAATGGTTATTAAACTTGGTACTAGAGATCTAGCATCAACACTAAAGAACTATATGATAAAAAACTAATTTAGGATATGAATTGGAAATTTAGGATATGATATAAATTCAAAATACTATAGAAGAGGATAGGATATGGCAAGGAAAATATCTTAATAATGGAAAGGTGTCAAAAATAAAAATTAAGAGTAGAATCTGAGTAAAAATCAGAATCAAGAATAATAAAAAATCTCTCCTCTACCCCATTGTGTAGACAATGAAAAATACCTTGAAGGAAGTTTTTTAGTTTATGAAATATTCAATCTAGGTAGGAGGAATATTAAAATCATATGGTTGTTTTATTGGGAAATCAAAATCACAAATCTAAGTAAAACTAGAAAGGAAAATAAATCCTATAATAAAAAATGGGTTTGGTTTTTAAGTGGTTATTAAACTTGGTACTAGAGATCTAGCATCAACACTAAGGAACTATATGATAAAAAACTAATTATGACTTTGTGTTCACTAAAAAATGGTAAGGATACGAATTGGAAATGCAGGATATGATATAAATTCAAAATACTATAAAAGAGGATAGGATATGGCAAGTAAAATATCCTAATAATGGAAAGGTGTCAAAAATAAAAATTAAGAGTAAAATCTAATTAAAAATCAGAATCAAGAATAATAAAAAATATCTCCTCTACCCCATTGTGTAGACAATGAAAAATACCTTGAAGGAATTTTTTAATTTTATGAAATATTCAATCTAGGTAGGAGGAATATTAAAATCATATGGTTGTTTTATTGGGAAATCAAAATCACAAACCTAAGTAAAATTAGAAAGGAGAATAAATATAGTTTTAATAAAAGAACCTTATAGTTTAATAAATGAACCCATTTATATAATAAATCAATAAGGTTACTCTCACAAGGTTTAAATGGTAAAAATAAACTATGGGATATGTTAAGGATATTTTATTTAGCCTACAACAATATTTTGGATTGCATGATATTAGTTCAAACATGCACGTTTTGCATTGTCACATAGCACTTAGAGGGTGATTCATTATTATGGTGGGTCAACCTAGAAGAAATGAAATGTTATGATAAATACACTATCACTTGGGAAAAATTTTAAAAACACTAGTGTATATACATGTCAACTAAGCATTTGGAAAGAAAATAGGTTGAATATCAGTTGCATAGTATAATAACCTTTTAGTTGTTGAACATGAAACCAGATTATTAGATGATATATGAGACATCCTACTATAGTTCATTCAATTATCACACCCTAATGGTTATCATATCTATGATGAGTCCAAATGTGGATTTTGAAACATTACTAGGATAGTGGGTGTGCTAATAATATTATCAAATCTTTTGGTCAGATTTGAATTTTTATATTTTCTTTCTTTAAAAATTTTATATTACATTTTGATTTTTTGTGCTATGATATTATGTATTCTGAATATTTTAGATTTTTCAATTTAATTCTTTCATATTAATTAAAAATTCAAACAATGGGTGTTAAATATGAATAACACAATAAATATTATACTTATCTGATATAGAGTAGAACCTCAAGACAAAGACACTTAGATAATCCTAGGCTTGAACCTTAGAAAAGAGTTAAATAATAAAATTAACCTTGGTACACCTAAAAGGAGGTGAAAATAGTAAATTTAAATATGATCATATAATGATTGAGTTTTCTCCATAATAAAAAATGAAAATATGGAATATTTTACAATGGCAAACAAGTTTGAGACTACATCATGAGAGAGGTAAAATGTGGATGAAAGATGTAGATATAATACAAATGTTTTTCCATAAGAAAAAATAATCGAATCTAAGTGATAAAACACCACTCTTTACTATTGAATTATCTTTCCAATAAAACACCTATGGTTGGGAGTGAGAGTAGGATATAGAGTAGATGGAAATTTGTTAAGAAGGCCTAATTGTATTCCCAAGGTCTTAAAATGCAACTAAGATTTTAAAAAACCAAGAGGAACAAATATAAATAGGATAAATCTATGAATCATGCAAAGGATAGGAAATTATATCAAACCCCAAAGGGTGTAATAATGATAAAATATACCATGGAGCCACATGGGAATCAATGTCTACATAAACCCAAAAAGGGAGAGACTATAAAAGGTACAAAATAATCACAATGGAAGAAATGGAAAAATAAAATGAATAAGTGTAATAAAGGGTGAAATAGGTCCAAATGTGAGAATAAATAGGATGTACATCTATGAGGAGGGATTGGTTGATTCCACAAGTTCTTACCATACAACTCACAAATTGAAAACCCAAGAGGTTTAAAAAGTCAATAGAAACCTAATAACCAAGAATAAGAGTTGAGGATGATGATAAGAGACATAGTGGTATATAGATCAAGCCTAAGTTTCAACATAAAATGTTAGAAGAAAACTTGCAATAAAGTGTTAGCATATATAAAATATACTATGTATAAAAAATAATGTAAGAAGAACATTTGCTAAGAAAAATACTTATTCAAGAACTAAGGACTGATTAGTTCTTTCAATATATGTCTTTTATAGAATTTTAATTAATATTTACTAGGAAAAATAATGAATTTGATAAGGGAAGGACCCCATGAAGTTTGGGAATATTTACCTTCTCTTTTGTGGGTGTAATCTAGTTTCAATACTAAATCTTTGATATTGAAATTTCTAACTTAAAATTTATTGTGTTTCTTAGTAATGCCATTTTTATAGTGATGGTTATTATTGAGAACAATCATACTTCAATCATCCAATAGGTTTAAGGTATGAATGCATGGTTAATATAGATATACATTAGGAATAGTTACATGAAGATAAATGTGTAATGAGGGTAACCCCACTTCTAATGGGAGGAAAACCTTAAAGTTGTAGACTAGAGAAAATGGATTTATTCTAGTGGTAGTGTGAATGATAGTGTGATAGTATAAAAATACAAGATAAAGATTAATATTCCAATCTAAATAGGGATGATTTTATATTATTTTCAAATATTATATTGAGAATTATTTTGGTCATCTTAGCTTGACCATTCAACTGGGGGTGATCAAGTATGGAAAACTTATGTATAATTTTAAATTTAGCACAAATTTGCTTCATTTATTATTTTTTAAATTCCCACTATTGTGGCCAATATGCCCCCTTTTATCTAAAATGGGGTACTCTAAAAATTTCAAAAACCATATATTTAAAGTTCTTCCTTTTGTTCTCATTGGTGATGCCTACTCAAAACTTTTAAATTTACATGACCTTAATTTTCTTTAGGCAATAAAAAACCTATTTTAATTTGTCTAAAAACAAATAAATAGTGTTTGTTCTCTCTTATTATATCATGGCACTAATATTGTAGGATAATTTTCACCTAGATTTCCTAGAGAATTGTTCCTTTGCTAGAGTAACAAATTCATTATCCTCTATGGCACATTGAGTCTTTTATGTTTGATGGGTAAGATTTAATAAACCATTTTCTTTTTATCTTTCTTATTTCATCATTTTTTGAATCTTGTAGAGCCTGTCCCAATGGGAATTCACCACATCATCTAGATTCAGAAAGTCCAGTCCCTTAGACCTATTAAAGATGTTAGATCTTGGCTCAATGGGAATCCACCATGTCATTTGGAGTCAAAAAAGATAATCCCTGGCCTAATGGGAATCCACTACATCATTTAGAGTTATAAAATCTAGTCCCTATACTTGTCAGAGATGTCAAATCCTAGGAGATCTTGGCCCAATGAGAACCTTTCATGTCATCTACAATCAAAAATTCTAGTCCCTAAACATGTCAGGGATGTCATAGCCTAAGAGAGCTAGGCCCTATTGGAATCCACCACATCATTTGGAGTCATAAGGGCTAGTCCTTGAACCTATTAAATATGTCAAATCCTAGGAGAGCCTAGACCAATGTAAATCTACTACATCATTTGGAGTTAGAAAGGTTAGTCCCTTAGACTTATCAAAGATGTTAGATCCCAAAAGAGTTTGACCCAATGAGAAGATGCCACATCATCTAGAGTTAAAAAGGCCAATCCCCAAACTTGTAAGGGATGTCAGATATTGAGAGAGCCTATCATAATGGGAATCCACCACATCATCTAAATTTAGAAAGGCCAATCCCCCAAACCTATTAGATATGTCAGATCATGATAGAGCCCAAGCCAATGGGAAGTTACCATGTCACCTATTAAAATATGAACTAATTTCCACTTGTGACCTAGAAAGATAATAATTGAATTATGAATGGTTAACCAAAGCCAATTAAGGTGTGCCACATGTTCCCATGTGACATATCACCCAGGGAACAACATAGATTACAAAACCATGCCTAGGTGTTGACCATTAATGAGAGGAATAATAGATGGAAGACGTGTCTAAAATAAATATTTGGGGTAGGGTCCTATAAGAGATGTGACTATGTGCCTTCTATGTATTGGGCATTAATAAAATGGGAAACTAGACCCAATTAGACAATTTTAAAAACATCCCATCACCATTGTTATATCTAAGTGGTGGTGGAAGATCATGGGATCCAAATTCAATTTTAGATTTATAAATAAAGGGAGAAAAACCATCCACCAACTCAATTTTAAATTCACAACAAGTGAACTACCAAATGTCATTAATGTAGGGATATGTGTGCACAAGTTTATAAAGCCCAAATGAGGCCCATCAAAATCTACCATTGCTAACTTAGAATAAATCTCAAACTCCTTACTTTAAAAATTAAATAAAAACCCTATAACCCATGCCTCTAATTCCCAAATCTTCCTAATTCACCCTCTACCCTACTCCAATGGTAATTACATCCTTAAACCTGAAGGTTGATCCTAAATACTAGGAAACCAATTTCCCTACTAGTTTAACTAAGTATAAACACTATAATGGCATATTCAAAGTAATTAAGTAGGTCTCTAAGGATTTTTATGATGTTAATGATCATCTAGATGAGTACAAGGACACGCTTTTGTCCTATAAATGTGTGTAATTCATAGAGCTACAACCAAACTAGAGGCATTTCCCTATGTTCACCTACTAGGCAACATCCTCCATAAGTCTATCTACATATAAGATGTTAATTATTGTTTGTTTTCACTCACATCTCAACACCTAATTATTTAGATATCTAGGAACACCTTCAAGGCATATTACTCCATCCCAAACTTCTCATTCTCATATAATGCAGTGGAGGTGTCAATCTGGATGAATGATCACTAGATATATAACATCCTCTATGACTAGGCTGATAACCTTAACTCCAAGTAGGTCAACAAAGAAAATATTAATGCCTAAATAGTCTACACCTTTTTATAGGAGGTTATAAGTAATGATCCTATTGAACTGGCTATTTAGAGACTCAAAATGCTAGCATGTCAATGAGTTTTGGGTGCCCCTACTGCACATGATCCTAATTTTATCTAACATCCTAGACCTTGGAGGCTTTATCAAACTATAGTTAGTCCATGTCATTGTATATGCTTAAAATTAGAGATACTTATACATGATGAGCTAACTACTTGATGTTATATGTGGGACACTTCCATTTAATCTATCATCCTTTCTTGCATGAGTTCTTAGTGGCCCAATTATCCACATGGTCATCTACAAACTCTATCACCATAAGTTCTAGCATCATGTCTAAGATATCTATGACCAATTCTACCTAGTGGTATATCAGGTAGTAAATGAAGCTCCAATTCCCTAGATTTAAAAAATAATTTGGGACTCCATCATAGCCATTAGGGAATACTAGCTATATAAATATAACACAATGATCTGAGTAACAGGCTTCCTCTAAGACACCCAAGCCTACCATATTATGTGCCTGACCACTTAGTAGAGCATGATATCATCTATCAACTGGTGAATTACATACTCATATTATATGTATAGTGTTATTAGAAGGGATTCACTCTACTCTTAATCATCATATGTGGCCATATCTATAGGAACTCCCCTTTAATACAAAATATGGCAGTCGAGCGAGACTCCTTCACTCTAGCCAAATTCAAGGTTTGACAATGGGACCTTCAAGGTGTGATTCAATCCCATTTGGTGTAATAATAGACTCAACTCAACATCAATTATGGACATCAAAACAAAGATGATGATGATCTCTATTGAATTCTATAAATGACTAGGATGTGTTATCCTAGATAGTAGATAAGAGGAATAAGAAAGGGAAAAAGGCTCAAATAGGCCCCTCAACAAGTCCTCCATATCCTAATATGTCCATAAAGGACCTAAATACAATAGCTATATCCATATCTTTAATAATCTTATAGGGCATCCCACCACCTTCTCCTCCTCAAGATATAGCCTTCACTCCTACTCCACTTTTTCTAATGGCCTCAGCTCCTTAAGGTCTACCTCTACCTCCTTTAGTTTCACCTCAAGGTATACCTCCACCTCATCCAATTTCTCCTCAAGTTTTACCTTTACCTCCTCTAGTTTCTTTGCATGCCTTACCTCTACATCATTTGATGGAATCAATAACTAGGCCTTGATAGATCTAAGATCAAAATACATAATGTTAAGTAACCTAAATGTAGCCTACTCAACCATTAGTACCATAGCCTTTGTGATTTGATACTATTAGTAGCTTGAGAGTGAGACCCAAATGAGGAACCCATCTAAGTTCCACCACTCACTCCTTTATCTTCTCCCATTTCCCTTCCACCTCTTCCTCCCACTGTATTTCAACTCCCTATTTGGGTGCCCACTAGTTTAACTCCATTTCTCCCTCTATTTCCCATTATTTCCCCTCCATATTTCACCCAAGTAACATTGGAATCAGTCCTTCTAAGTGTCCTAACTTCCCCATTCCCTTCTAATTCACCCATAACATAACTTGGAGTCCTTTTGGTTCCTCCCTTAGGCATGCCCTCGATAGCAGGGGTGACTTCAACCTTTAAGAACCTATTGCCTCTAGTAGGGACCCTCTCAATCCTCACTCTAATCATCCTAACACCCTCCTTCATGGCTTTAATTCCTATAACATCAACCCCTATAAGCCCTATTATCATAATCATACCATCCACTATAACACCCAGAGCTGACTTAAGAAATGAGATGAAGAAGAAATAGAAGGTGATCCATCTTTCCACTCTAATCTAAAGGCCTTCAGTTCTAGATCCACCTCTTATGTAGGTCTCAGCAACTCTTCTAGACATATTAGTATGAGAATGGTGATTGGTTCCTTGACCCCTCTCTCCCTTACCTAAGGTCCCACTAACTTCACCTTCAACCATCTTATCTCACATTTATTATTCCATGATCTTTTTATGGGGAAATCCCACCTTAGGTGAACCTCACCTAGTAAAAATGGTGAGATCAAGTGTTTCCATGTGACTCCCCTTTCATTATACTCCTTTCACCCCCATTCCCCCTACCTCCACTCCTTTTTTCTTTCACTCCTTCCACTTCCTCCATATCCCCTCCACCATTCACTACCATTTCATCCACACCTCCTACACCACTAAAAACTTGAGGGGTGGTCTTAGGGTCATATGTGCCATAGACGTATGTATAGGGAGACCTAGATGTATAGTATAGTTTTGATAAAGCCTCTAGGATCATGAAGAGGATGATTACTCAGAGATTCATCTAGGAGGGGAAATCTATGATATGGCAAACTCATTAGGATATATTTTCCCTTACCAAGGTGAAGACTGCTACTAAAGAATAGAAGATGGATGAGGACCCATTGTTCCTTCTCTAAGCTACCCATGACATGTCTGAGAAGATCCTTAAGGATATACATATCCAATTCTAGACTCTTAAGGTTGGAGTGTAGAGTAGATTATTGTTCAGGCTAATTGGAAAAGTCAAGGATACCCTCCTACTACATTTCTCAATCCTTAATAAAGTAGTAGGGATTCAAGATGAGATTAATGTAATTATACAATAGAATCAAGCCTACATGGGAAGGATCATAGATATTTAAGTGAAGTGTTATAAACTATATGTAGTGGTCAATAAGGGGATGTTCTTGGTGCTCAAATTGATGCCAACCTCAAATTTTGGGTTGTACCAAACTTATGTTGGGAACGTGAGAGTGGTAATGTAAGAGTGGCTAGCTTGGCATGCATTTTAACATAACCCTTAGAATAGGGTGAGAATAAGATATTTACCTACTTATAGGAGGTCAATATCTCTATGATATTCCACTTGAATTGCACTCTACTTGACCAATTGGAATTTGGAGTCAACTTGGGTCAACTTAACTAGGTTATGAGGGAGAAACTAGACAAGGTGAACCAAAAAAGAGCACGATAAGTAGTGGACCTATCAACTAAGTCCACTAAAATCATCAACCAAGTCTTAGGAGTGTATTCCTTGATGGAAGTATCTTTTTATATCCTTTGAATATGGGTAGCTTAGGCAGAGGTGAT
This sequence comes from Torreya grandis, assembly GCA_037957365.1. NCBI lineage: Eukaryota > Viridiplantae > Streptophyta > Pinopsida > Cupressales > Taxaceae > Torreya > Torreya grandis. The sequence goes on from JARHVA010004183.1 coordinate 297,911, forward strand.
CTTCAGGGGGACTCTAATGAACTTGGCCAAGCTAGATAAGGAGTTTGACTTTGTGGCATCCACATCAGTATATGGGAGTGACAATATGAATTAGTTGGGAGTTTTCCCCTCTTATTCACCTCTACATGTTTACTAGTGGTCCCTCACATATCTATTATAGGTTTATTATGATTTTATTTTGGTCCAAATTTTGAAATATGGTTGTAATTGCAATGAATGGCCATCATGGCCCAAGATGAGATCATCATGATTTTTGGAGGTGAGCTCCAATCCTCATCTATTTATAAAAGAGTCATATTATATTTTAGGTTCAACCAAAATTTTCTCTAAAGTGCTATTGGGTTATTTCCAAGATTTCACCTCCATTTCCCTCTACACTCTAGACTATAATAGTGGCCCAGATCAATTATTATAGTATTTTTCACTTTTTTAGTGAATAATTTTTTTGTTTCTATAAAAGGGTATTTTCTATGTTTAATTTTCTTTCATCTTCATGTTTAAATCATCCATAGTCCTAGGTTAATTGGATTAATACTTTTTCAATTTATGTATGGCATGATTATGATGTTCTTAGTTATTATATTCTCTATGTGAGTTATTTTGTTTCTCTTTTGGTAAGTGTTGATAATTTGTGTGCCTAGATGCAAATTTCCATATGACATTTATGTGTTTTAAACAATAAACCTCTAATACTAATATTTTGTAGGAATTCACTTTAAATTCATACTCTTGGTTCCACTAGACTCTTCCCACTATATATTTTTAGAGGCATAACTTTAGTGAAACTCAATTTACAATGATATAGATATGGTAGAGTCACTTAGTTTAATGACCATTGCATTGATCTCATTTAAAACCTAGAAGCTTCTTTTTCTGCCTTACCTTTCCCTCTCTTTTGTGTTTATTCAATGTTTTTGAAGTGCCCTTTTTCCCATTATGTTTAGAAAGAATAATCCCAGCATTCAAAGTATTCATATATGAATTTAAACAATGTGAATCATAGTGTATTGAATTTTTATTGGTAATAGTGCATCTCTTGGAGATTATTCATGCAAACTCCATTTATGAAGTCTAGTACCTACAGTCATGCCTTGGACTAATCCTAGATCAATCCTAAAATGGAAGACAAAATTATATAGTTATCCTCACCTTCCATTTTCTAATGAATTCCCAATCTCATGGGCATCTCATGGAAAGGAGAAGATTGGATCGAACAATAGTTATCACTAGAAAGAGGGATCCTCATTATTTCTTTTAATTTCAACTCATTTTATGAATATGTTGAGTTAGTTTTTCTAGTAGTAACATGATAAATATTATTTAATCATGTAGTATCTTGGAGATTAGTTCACCTATTAATAGGGCTAGGTCTTGCTAAGGAATATTGGTAGTTGCCCCCTAATTTTCCATAGAAAACCCAAGTCTAATCAACTCAAGCCTATGTTGATTACTATCAACTCCTTTATGTAACCCATCCCAAATGTGTATCCCAAGATGGCCTAGTTAGATAGCTCATCCATTAGCATCATAAAAGTCATCCATGATCTACCCAGGAACCCCAAGAGGTATTTTACTCATTTGACCCCTAGTTTAGGATGAACTATGGAGGAACACATAACCTCCTATAAGACCACCCTAAGACTCTTTAATGTATAATATGATGATCTAGCATGCATGTTGTTCCATTTTACTCTAATTTAATTTTCTTATGATTCATTTCTAAACCTTATTGAAGACTCTATATTGAATTGGGACCACTTTAATTTTGCTTTCCTCACCCAATTTGGCCAAGTAATAGACCCCAACGTATTACACCAGTAGTTTGTTTGTATTAAGAGGGACCCTAATGAGCCCATTATGAATTTCAATGATAGGTTTGAAAACATGTATAGATGCATAACCATGATTTACCAACCTAATCCTCAATTATCACTTTAAATGTATAAGAATTCCCTAGACTCTTAGATAGTTATGTTCTTGAGAAGAGATGCAACTATAACAGACCTATCCTTTGCATATGTAGGGGCCATAAAAGTGGATAAGCAATTGAATCCTTAGGGATACACCATGACCCCTACTCTTATCATGTTACCATAAATTCATATATTGAAATGTTTACCTAGCATTAACTTGAGTTCACATATTCCCTATCCGCTCCTTGCAACACATCAACTCCCACTGGGTCATCCTACTTCAAACCAACCACTAGGTTTCCTAAACCTATGGGGTCTAGATCTAATTCCTTGGAATCAATATCCAGTGAAGTTATCCATATAAAACAACACCTAGGACACACCTCAATATTCCACTAAAAATGAGCTAGATGCCATTCAATGAATGGTAAAAAATCTCAATAATGAATTCATAGGGTTGTAATGACAAATGAGTAACTATGATATAGAAAGATCTAGTAAAATTTTCACGTATCAAAGTTTGAATTGTAGCTACAATATCCCTCAAAATACCCTAAAACCTTCACCTAATAGGCTCCCAAATATTAATATCTTAGAGACAACCTTATCCAACTAGTGTTGTGTGCATAGCATAATAGTACATGAAGAGCTAGACTATATAGAGATCAGTTCTACTTTTGAGGTCTTCCAAAATGAAATGGAAGAATATGAGGTATTTCCCAATCATACATAATCTTATAACTTAGGTAAATCCCATAGTACTACTATGGTATTGGAAGCCTTAGATTTCCTTATCCAAGAATAAAATGAGCTAGAAGAAGGTATTAGTGAGGTATAGACATTTCATAAATTCTAAAGGATAAATTACACCCTTAAGAGTATGCAACAACAATATCCCCTTAATACCTTGAGCCCCAAAATAATGGTATAACCCCACCAAACTAAAACACTATGAATGATCCTCCACCTCTAAGAACTTAAGAGCCTAAGATACCTATGGAAAACCCACTAGTCTAAATCAAAGGGGGTTATGATATAGTGGAGGATATAAACAAAATAAAGGATAAAATTACCCTTCATGAGCTTTCCAAAATCACATATTAGTGGGACCTTTTGTTAAAATATTTAACTCAAAAGGAAACTCCACATTCCCAACCAAAATTGAGAGTAGTACACACCAATAAGCTTATCCATAATAATAAGATGGAGGTTACCACATTCTTTTTAACCTTCTATTTGTTTGGAAAGAATCTTCATAGTTTATTATTATATTTTGGATCCTTAGCCAATGTGATGCCAGTAGGTGTATGCAATAAACTTAGTCTAGCCCCCATAAAATTAGATAAATTAGTGGTCCAGTTGGATAAATCATAGTTAAAAGTGATAGGTGAGTTTTTAAATGTCTACATCTAGTTGGAATTTAAACCTAGGATTCAACACTTTATATAGATTCAAGTGGTTGACATCCCAAAAGCCTATGGTATGTTCCTCAATAGAGATTGGTCCAACACCCTGAATGGATATATGGCCATAGATTTCTCACATATATGATTATCATGGAGAGGAGTAACCAACCAAATATGAGTGGACATGGGACCATGCATGAAACACATGGTTGCCAAATATAATTCTATTGATTATAAGATAATTCTATCTTCCTTGGACCTAGGCATATACATGTTTAGTACCAATTTTCCAAAAAAAAGCCCAAACATATCCCAGGTTTGCTTGGCTTGTGGTCTCTTTATGTATATGGATCTCACTCAAAACAAGGTAATGGGGCCAATTTTTTTCTTTTAGATCCCTTAGGAAGGAAACATATAGCATCCTATAGGCTACAATTTTCTTATATGAATAACTTGGCAGAATATGAAGCTCTAATCTTAGGATTATAATTTGCATTATGACATGAGGCAAATAAAGTAAGAGTATTTAACGAATCAGAACTGGTAGTCAACTAGATCAAAACCAAGTTTTAATGCAAACTATCATACCTCAAAAGGTATAAACATAGATATTGGTAATTTATTGAAATGATTGATGAATTCAATATCATCCCTATTCCTTAGGAGGAAAATGAGGTAGTAGACCCAATAGCTTTGATTATGATGAACTTAACCCCTCTAGATGAGACTAAGCTATAAAATTTATTTATGGAACTCTTTCCCTATCCTTCCATCTTGGATAATATGGATAAATTCTAGGTCTTTAAATATGACCAACAAATTATCTAGTTCCTCGACAATAAGGGGATATTTGAGGCCCAAATCATAGATGAAAAGGATAGAGACAACCCAAAATTGATTTGGAAAAGTATGGGATCCTGAACATTCATGGGAATAGGATCTCGGAGGGGATGATTTCATTGGAAAGAAAATTTGGTGCATTAGACCCAACCTTATAGGCTAAAAGGCCTAATTTTAAAGACCAAAAGTGTATACTCATTAATATTGGCCCTACAAAGAACCCCCAGATAGTTAACATGGGTTCATATTAGACAAACCATAAATTACAATAATTATAAAAATTATTGCTAAGGTATAATGATGTAATTGCCTGGGCATGTGGATACCTTAAGTTATTTTACCCAAGATTAATTACTCATACCATCCCTTAATAATTTGACCAAAAACCCTTTAGACAAAGCCAGAGGCCAGTTAACCCAATCCTAGAGCCCTTGATTCACAAGGAGGTTCACAAATTAATACCTATAAGGATAATTTTCCAAGTCTATCACTCCACTTAGGTTGTTAACCTGATCCCAATGTAAAATAAAAATGGTAAAATCTACCTTTGTGTGGAGTTCTAACATTTTAATGGAGCCTCAGATAAATACAATTACCCATTTTCCTCACTAGGTAAGGTAACCCAAATGGTGAGCAAGTCCCAGATGATGTCCTTCTTAGATGTATCCTTGCACTATAACTAGGTTTTATTTAATATATGAGATAGAACTAAGACCAATTTCACCACTAAGTGGGGCATATTTAATTATAAATAGATGCTTTTTAGGCTAATCAACATCAGTGTAACCTTTAAAATGGAAATGGACTTTACCTTTGAGGCCATGATAAGTAAGTACATAAAAATATATATAGATGACCTAACTATGTTCTCTAAATAGAGGTAAGATCATGTGCACCACCTGGAGAGAGTATTTGAAATATGTAGAAGATATGTAATCTCCCTAAACCCAAAAAATAGCATGTTCAATGTCACTAAAGGTAAGCTTCTCAATCACATTATCATGAAGGAAGGTATTTATATCAACCCTGAAAGGGCAGATAAAATTTTCAAACTACCTTTACCTAACAATAATAAAAAACCAAAATATTTATTTTGGAAAATCAACTTTGTGCATAAGTTTATTTTTTTATTTTTTGAGATAGTGAAGTCCTTGAATACAATGTTGAAATATGATACTAAAGTGGTGTCACAAGTAGAATTGAGGAAGGATTTACAGGATATCAAAGACACTATCATGCAATCCCCAATCCTTATCAACCTAAATTATATATATGACTTTTATATTTACCCTTTCACTTTAGAGTACACCATTGTTTCCTACCTCACCCATAGGTTATAAGGAGAAGAACACCTAGTGGATTTTATGAGAACTAATCTTAAATATGCCAAACTCTAGGATTCTACCTTAGACAAGCATGCATATGCCTTGGTTAAGGAAGTAAATACATTTAGGCATTACATCCTCTATAATAGAGTGTATAGCATTGTCTTGAACCTAACTATAAATCAAATTATAGGATAGAATGAACTAGGTGAGAGGAGAGGCCAATGGATGATGAAATTTCAAGAGTATGACTTGGAAATCAATCTATCCAAGTTGGTCAAGGGATAAGGCCTCACCTAACTAATCACAGAGATAGATGCAAGAATCATAATACACTAGGTAGACCAACAAAGGGTAAAACAATTAGACTGGTACACCTTGTTTATGCAATTTCTACTTTATTAAAATACACCCTTAGGACTCAACCATATAAAGAAAAGAGCCCTCTAGTTTAAAGCCATGCATTATATGTTGAATAAAGGTGTTGTATTTAGAATTAACCATAAAGGAATATACCTCCAATTTTTATTAAAAGAAGAGGCTAAGGACATAATGGCAAGTTTCCATGAAATACTAAGAGTCATCCATCTCATATTAAATGCCATGGTTTATAAGGTTCTCCAAGTAGGTTATTATTGGCCCATGTTGTTTTGAGATATTCACACTCATCTTCGTTTATGTCACCAATGTCAAACCTTTGCAAAAAGGGAAATTCATGCCACAATTTCACTACAGCCTATTGTAGGGTTTGTGTCATTCACATAATGGGGGATAGATTTTATGTGAGTGATTAACCCTAATTCATCAGTTGATCATAAATTTATCCTCACAGGTACAAACTACTACACCAAATGGTAGAAGGCTATTATAACCAAAAGGAACATCTATATTGAAGTCATCAAGTTCATAGAGACTATCATAGCACTTATTTTGGTGTCCCCATTTTTGTAGTATGTGATAATGGCCCCACATTTTAATTTGTGTAATTTGTAGAGTGGACCTATGATAATCACACTAAAATTATCCTCCATTCACTACCTATAAGGGAATGAATTGGTAGAGTCCGCCAACAAAAACTTGATTGATGTTACCAAGAAATCAACTAGAGAGAAGCCTAAAGAATGGCACTCATTATTAAAATTTTCCTTATGGGAAGACCACACCAATTATAAACAACCCCTTAAAATATCTCCTTTCCTTATCATCTACAGATTGGAGCCAATCATGTTGGTCACTCTAAAAATTCCTATGTATAAGTTCATGTAATAACTCATGAAACTAAATGATAGAGTGAATTATAGAATCCTAGACCTAATTCAATTAGAAGAAGCCTAAGATGAATCTTTTTTGAGCTTTAGAAAGAATAAAGACACAATAAATAAGTGGTTTGAAAAGAGGGCAAAGGTTAAGACCTTTAGAATCTTAGACCTAGTCTTGATGTGGGAAAAGGGCCACGATAAGAAAGGACAACATTCAAAAGTTGATTCCCTCTAGATCGACTTATACTAGATTTTTGAAATACTAGGCCAAAACACCTTTTATCTGAAGGATTTCTAGGGAATTGACTTACAGCTTCTAGTAAATGGATAGTTCTCTAAGCTACCAAATACCATTAATGTATGAAGATGTGTGCATTCAATTATAGATTTAGAAATAAAATGAGAAAATATATCCACCAACTCAATTTCAAATTCATAAAAAATGAGCTACCAAATACCATTAATGTAGGGAGATGTGTGCATAAGTTTATAAATCCCACAAGAGCCTCATTAATGGTTACCATTATTACCTTAGAAGAAATCTTAGACTCCTTACTTTTAAATTTATACAAAACCCCTATATCTTGTACCTCTGATGCCTAAAACTACTTAATTTGCCCTCTACCCTACTCTAATGGCTACTACATCCTCTAACTTGAAGGCCAATATTCAGTACTAAGACACCACTTTCCCTATAAATTTAAATAGGTACAAACACTACAATGACATTTTCAAAGTAATTAAGTTGGCCCCCAATGATTATAATGTCAATTATTAGTTTTCCAAGTAAGAGGATGCCTTTTGATCTATAAAAGGTGTGGAATTCATATATTTTCTACCAAACTAGAGTCATTTTTGTACACTGACCTATTGGGTGACATCTTCCACAAGTTTATCCACATATGAGATGTTGATAATTATTGAGAGTGTTCACCCTTGATATATCTAAGAATAATTTAAAGGTGTATTACTCCCTCCTAGACTTCTCATCCTCATACAATGCAACATTAGTGTCAATCTTGATAAATAATCACCAAATCTATGACATCCTCTATGACTACACCAAGGACCCTGAGTCCATGTGGGTCAACAAAGAAAAGATCAATGCTTACATAGTCTACACCTTTGAGAGGAGATATAAGTAGGCATGATCCTCCTAAACCTAATGTTTGAATACTCAGAATGTCATCATGTCTATGAGTTATGGGTACCCTTACTACACATGATCTTGACTCACTCTAACATCTTATACATTGGAGGCTTGATCAACTTAAAGTTTTTCCACTCCATTATAGACACTCAAAATAGGGGTGACTTTTATATTTATGAGCTACCTGATTGATGCCATCTATGGTATGTTCTCATTCAAAGCATCAACATTTACTACATGGGTTCTCAATGTCCCAACTATCCATGTGGTCTTTTACAATATCTATGGCCACTAGTTCCACTAGCATGTTTATTATGTCTCTGACCACTTTTATCTGGTGATGTACCAAGTTTCTAATGAATCTCCAATGCCCTAGTTCTCAAATATAATCTAGGACTTCATCATAACCATTGGGGACTACTATATGTATAAAGATGTCATAGTGATCCAAGTCACAAGCTTCCTCCAAGACCCCCTACACCTACCATATTGTGTGTCTGACTGCTTAGCAGAGTAGGAGATCACATATCAACTAATGAATGGTATCTTTGGCTTCTTTTTATAGTGTCATCATAAGGCATTCCTTCTACTCTTTATCACCATATGGGCCCACATATATAAGAACTTCCCTTAAATATAAAATATGGTGATCGAGTGAGACTCCTTCACTCTCATAAAATGAAAGATTTGGTAGTAAGACCCTAAAGGGGTAATTCAAGCCCATTTGGCACAATATTTAACTTGTCTCAATATCAACTATGGTAATCAAGCTAATAATTATTATGATCTCAATCTCAATGTCATAAATGGCCAATAAGTGTTATCCCAAATAGTAGATAAGAGGAATAAGAAATAGAAGAAGGCTCAAGTAGGCCCTCAAAAACTCCTTTAGCTCCTACTTGTTCTATAGAAGACCCAAATCCAATTACTCTAACCATATCCCATAGAATATTATAGGTCATCCTAACACCTTCTCCTCCTCATGCTCCATCCCTCACTCCTACTCCACTTTTACCATTAGCCCCAACTCTTTAAGGTCTACCTCTACCTCTTCTAGTTTATCCTCAAATTCTACCTATATCTCCTCTAGTTTCTCTTTAATCTCTATTTACACCTCCTACATTTTCTCCTCACACCCTACCTCTAACTCCTCTAGAAACACTAATAACTAGGACTTGGTAGATCTAAGCTCAGACTATTGATTCCAATCATCCCAAGAACAAACCACTTAACCATCAGTGCCACAACCTATAAAATTTGATATAGTCAACATCTTAAGAGTGATCCAAAAATGAGGCACCCAATAGGCACCCATCTAGGTTCCACCACTCACTCCTCTATCTCCTCCCATTTCCCTTCCACCCCTTCCTCTAGTCACATTCCAACTCCCTATTCTAGAGCTCACCAATTTGCCTCCATCTCCCTCTCTAATTACCATTGTTTCCCCTCCATATTTTTTCCAAGTACCCTTATCCTCAATCCTTTTGAGCATCCTCACTTCCCCATTCCCTTATACTCTACCCAAGTTATAACTTAGAGTTCTCCTTATGCCTCCCTTTGGCATGCCCTCGACAATAAGTGTGATTACAATATTTGAGAGCCTATCACATCTAAAAAGGACCTTCTTGATCCACACTTTAATAATCCTAACACCCCTTTCCATGGCTCTAATTACCCTACCATTTTCCCCTATAGCCCCTACCATCACAGTCAGACCATCCACCACAACACCCAAATTTGACCCAAGAAAGAGGCCAAAAAAGAAATAGAAAGTGACCCATCCTTCAGATCCATCCCAAATCCCTTTAGTTATAGCTCCACCTCCTCCATAGGTTTTTTAAAATCCTCTAACCCTATTATTATTAATTTTATTATTGGTTCCCCAACCCCCTCTTCCTTACCTAAGGCCCCACTGGCTTTGTCTTCAACCATCATATCTTGTCTCTATTGTTTCATGATCCATTCCTAGGGGTAATCCCTCCTTAGGTGAACCTCACCTATAAATAATAGAAATATTAAATGTTCCCATGGTATTCCCCTTTAATTCTCCCCCTTTTAAACCCCATTCCCCCTCCACTTGCACTCCTTTCCTCTTTCACTCCTTACACTTCCTCCATCTCCCCTCCACCCTTCACTACCATTTTAGCCACACCTCCTACACCCCCAATAACCTGAGGGATAGTCTATGGGTCACATATACCATAGATGGATGTCTAGGGTGACCCAAATTTATAATGTATTTTTTATATAGCTTTTAGGAGCATGAATAGGATGCTTACTCAATGATTCATCTAAGATAGGAACCTGGTGATATGGCAGACACATCAGGATCTATTTTCCCTCACCAAGGTGAAGATTGATAATATAGAAGAGAATATGGATGATTAACCACTATCCATCCTTCTATATTCCCATGACATGTCCGAAAATATCTTTAAGGACATGTAGATCTAAGTTAGGACTCTTGAGGCTTAATTGAATAGTATGTTCTTAATCAGACTAATTAGACAGGTTAATGATGCCCTCCTACTAATTTTATCAATCCTTGGGAAAGTAGTGGGGACTTAGGCTAAGATTGATGTAATTATACATTATATGAAAGCCTAAATGGGGAGGATCACATATATTTATGATAAGTTTTAAAAACTATAGGTAGTGGTCGACAAGTGGAAGTTCCCAGAGCTCAAACTAATGCTAACCTCAAATTTGGGGTTATACCAGACTTATGTTGGGAACATAAGATCAATAATGGAGGAGTTTCTAGCCTTGGCATACATTAAAAATAACCCTTATAAGAGGGTGATAATAAAATATTTACCTACTTATATAAGGTCAATATCTTTATGTTATTCTACTTGAATGGCACTCTACTTCACCAATGGTAATTCAGAGTAGACCTAGGTCAAATAAAATACGTTATGAGGGAAAAAATGGTCAAGGAAAACCAAGAAATATCCTAGGTATTTTTGGACCTATTAACTCAATCCACTAAAATCATTAACCAAGTCCAAGAGTCTAGGTATTGATGGAATCAACTTTATAGATCTCCTAGAGATTGGTAGCTCAAGCAGAGGTGATCTTTAGGGAGCCTCCAATGAACTTAGGAAAGTTGGACAAGGATTTTATCCTCATGATATATAAAATAAAATTATATATCACCCAATCAAAGTATTTGGGATCTGGTACCTCTTATCTACCTTCATGTGTTTACTAGTGGTCACCCATAGATCTATTGTGGGATTGTTGGGATTTTATTTTGGTTTAAATTTTGAAATACAATTGTAACTACAATGAGTTGTCATAATATCCTAAGATGGGATCCACATTATTTTTGGAGGTGAGCCCCAATTTTCATCTATTTATAGAAGATTCATATTATATATTAGGGTTAACAATAATTTTTTTGAAAGTGTTGGATTATTTCTAGGATTTCACCTACATTTCCCTCTACACTCTAGATTGTAATAGTGGCCTAGATCAATTATTGTATTAGTTTTAAATATTTTAATTAAAATAATTTATTTTTCTATAAAAGGGTCTCTTCTATGTTCAATTTTCATTCATATGCATGTTTAAATGATCAATAATGCTTGGTTAATTATATTAACGCATTGTCACTTTATGTATGTCCTAATTATTATTTGCTTAGCTATTATATTCTCTGTGGGAGTTATTTCATTTATATTTTGATCAGTGTTGATAATTGTTGTGCCTAGATATAAATTTTAATAAAGCATTTATGTGTTTTCAACAATAAACCTCTAGTACTAATATTTAGTAGGAAGTCACATTGAAGGCATACTCTTGATTCCCTTAGACTCTCCCCACTATATGTTCTTGCAGGTAGAACTTTAGTGAAACTTGGTCTAAATTGTTATAACTATGGTAGATTCACTTAGTTCAATAACCATTACATTGATCTCATTTTATACCTGGAGGCTTCTTTTTCTATTTTACCCTTCCCTCTCTTCTTTGTTTATTTAGTGGTTCTGAAGTGCCCTTTTTTCCCTTATGTTTAGAAATAATAATCCCAGCATTCAAATTGTTCATAGCTGAATTTAAACTATGTGAAGCATAGTGTATTAAATTTTTAGTGGTAATAGTGCATCTCCTAGATATTATTCATGTAGACTCTATTTTTTAAGTCCAATACCTAGAGGCATGCCCTAGGCTAATCCTATATTAGTTATAAAATGGAGGACAAATTTTTGTAGTTATCCTCACCTTCCCCTTTCCAAGAAACACCAAATCTCATGGGCATCTAGTGGTAAGGAACATATTGGATTGAATAACACCCACCAAAATCAAATATGATGGTGTGACTAATCTCAAAATGATATGTGATCTAATTGAGAATAAATTTAGATATAGTGACATTGGTAACATTAGAAAGGGTAATTTATTCTAGCCATTTAATAAAGTACTCAACGGTGGTAATAATTAAAATGTGGTCATATTATGATCAAGGAAACTTTCCAATGAGATATAATCCACATAAAAAAATTCAAATTATATTCAAGGGTTTGAAGCTTGGATGGTAGAGAATGTATAAGATCATTAGGGATCTAAAAGTATTACACTTCTTAAAAAAAGTGGTGATGTTTAACCCTTTTGATTTAATATGACTCAAACTAATGGAATTAAACTATTAAAATAAGAATGTTAATATGTATTGATCTGATATTAAAATATAGTCAAATACAATTTTAAATAGAATTTACATAATTTGAAATTTGAAAAAAATAAGTTAAAATGTCTAAGGATGTGAATACCTCCATAAAATATATAAAAGTATGGTTGTGTAGGCTTACTATAATTTAAAAATGTGTGAAATGACTTGCACACAAAATCATTTTATAAAATAGTAATTCATAGTTTGTTGGGATAATTCCACAAGATTCAAATGAGGGTGCATTATTGCCTTTTCTTTTGATTGTGATTTCATCTTGGTTGAATATGTGTCTAATTTTCTAATCTAGGTTGATGCAACTACCTACAAGGGTTCACTGATGAATTGTGTGTTTAGTTTTGTCATGTGAAAGACCTATAAAATATAAAACCCTAGATCCTACACAATAAACAAGATAGATATCAAATCTAAATGGGTGAAATATGTAGTTGGAATAGCTGAGATGGACATATAAATCCTATGTGATTGAATGTTTCCTACATAGTCCAAATGGTCCTTAGGTGATGTAGTTATCCTTCTTAGGTTCATTGTGTGATATGTGATTATGCAACTAGATGATTATATATATAATATTTATTGAAATGCTTTAAATAGATGCCCTTGACCTATAATAAAAAAATATTCAAAATTGGCCTATGAATGTTAGAATGTTTATAAATTTAAATTGGAAGTACTAATATTTTCCTTGATGTGCAATATATTTACTAGAGAGATTCAGTAAGGGAATAATGAGTGGTCTTGATGTAATTTTATAAGAAAATATTTAGAATAATTTTGATAACCAACTTTATAAAATACATAAAAAATTATTTTTTGAAATGTTTCAATTCAAAAAAATGACCACTAGTGCATGGGGAACAAGGATGAAGTGCAGCCTTACCTAACTAGAACATACATGTCCCAAAATATTAGAGACTATTAGGATAGGTCTAATAGGATCTTGTGGACTGAATAGGGATGAGTGTAATTGAAATTGGTATATATGTAAGATATTTTTAATGCTTACAATACAATTAAGGATCTCTTATAGATTATAATTTATCAAAATGGTGAATATACTATGGGTAATTATGTCAATAATAAACTTTGTCAATCACTTAATGATTACATTTATGTGTCTAAATTTTACCTTACATTATTCTAATGATACACAAAGTGAAATTAATATAGTAAATTATATACAAACCTAAGTGTGTATATACACTTTACCTTTGGGTGTGAATCTTGATTGTGGAGGATGCCTTAATATTATAAACTTGTAATAATACCACTGAAAGTAATATAATCTAATATTTAAACTTAATGAATTAAAATTTAATATTTATAATTTAAAAAGAGAGGAAAGAAATCATACACCTAAAAATAGTATGCAATATAATTACCTTATAAATTGGAGATGGTGAAGTGCATGCCCTCATTTTGGAACATTTAGAGAAGTGTTGAATTGTGGAAATTTTAGAGTGACCAATACTCAATCTAAAAACCATTGAATTCTCTTGAGTTGGAAATATTATATGCTCCAACTCTCATTTGAATGTATAGAGTACTATATAAAATATTTGAAGGGGTGGAACTATAAAGTGTGGCCCTCTACATGTAGGAAAAGTACAACCATAGGTGGTGAGTGGAATTATAATCTAATGTGACCCACTTACAACATTGATACAAATCACACCACTTTAGATGGATCTATATTATATTTGAAACTTTGCACCTTTGAATTTAAAACTTGATAATTTTGAAAATACTATAGTATAAACATGAAAATGAATGAATATCATGTCCCTTATATTTGTACACTATTTGAAATAATATTTTGAACATGTAACTTTTTAAACTTACTAACTTTGAAACTTTTAATTTTTTCCACTTTTAAAACCTTCTTAAACTTTGAAACTTACAACTTTTGAAACTATTTGAAACATGTAATTTTCAATTCTAGGAATTAGTGCATATGCATGCCACATGACTCCATAATCTAAAAAATTCTTAATCATATTTTCATTTAAAAAAATTATATTTCCATAAATTTGAAGTTTGTCTCATGCAGCTTGCATTTTATAAGCAATCACATTGTGATGCCCCACTTTTGAGATGAGATATGTAGCTTGCAAGTCGCTTATCTCAAAATAAAATATAATGAAATATATATTTATTTAGTAGAAATATTAATATTTGAAATTGATTACATCATAGTATTAAATATAACTTTGAATTTTCATGTGAAATATGTGTTATAAATATATATCATTGAAGCATATAATAAATGAATGCATGATATGCATCATGGCACTAGATTAAGGCTAAAATGTATAAATGATGCGTGACATGAAACATGAAACCATAGTAAAATAGATATAATTCATGATATTAAGCATGACACCATAGTAATAAGTAATGAACAAAGAAATAATTAATGTCATAAAATGTCATGTAATTTTCTTAATGTGTCAATTATAAGTCTCAAGAGGCCACATACAAGGGGAATGTAAATGTTGCATACCACACAAGGATAAGGGATACATGAAAATATAATAATGATTCCATACAACTACTAATTTGAACATAAAAGGCTAAGGGCCACACATGAAACAATAAAAAAAGTCTAACCTATCATGTACTAAAATAAGAATGCAAAGTGAACATATAACAAATAAGACTAGTATAGATCCAACATATGTATGAATGTGAATGTTAGAAATTATAATAATTAATTTAATACCTTTACAAAGTGTGAGTGAGTAACAAAACATTTTAATGATATGTATCTCAACATGGGAAAGAGGATGTGGATAGATATAACTTGTTAAAGTTTTCACAGATAATGAACAAATTCCACCACCTTAGCAAGGTTTACAGGTAATAAGGGAAGCCTAACATTAAAAAATTATGAAAAATAATTTAATGTATCACATTCAAGTATCTCATGACAATAATTGTGTAATTAAATATGGAATATTCCATCTAATTAACTTAGAATAGATAACATATGAAGATAATTCAGCTAATAACATTAAAAATTTATTTAGGTGTTGATTTTGAATATTTAAAAAAAAAAATAACTTTTTTTTGACAATATATGAATGCTAAAAAATATTTTAAAATAGGTTATAAGAATAAATAAAAATTAATTGGAATAAGTAGGAGGTATTTTTAACAATCCTCAACAAGGTTCCAAAACATAATATGTTAAGAAGCAAGGCAAGCAATGTGCCCCTAATGTTTATGTTACTTTGAGTCATAGTAATTTAGCATGAATACTCATCAATGGGCAAGAGGCTAAATGTGATCATCTTAAAATTATCAATATGAGATCATTAAATTGGCATATCATGTAACATATGAAATATTAATCAATTGGAGTGCCATAGAGATAAGTGTTTCATAATGTTTGAATCAATTTGAAAATTAAGAGGGTAAGTACCCAAAGTGAAAATCAAATCCAAGGGATAGAAGAATGCTTGGATAAGAGATAGAATAAATATCAAGGTAAAAATAAAGAATATATGTACAAGTAAATATGAAATTAGATAACTAAGGATATCATTGATGGGCATGTATGCATAACCCATGGCATGATATGGAGTGAATTTGTTTGGAGAAGAAATAACAATTATAAATGCCTATGAATATAAATAGGATCCATATGCTATAATATAAAACTTTGAATAACCACTCATGCTCTCATGTAAATTAGTATCATCATGTGTAGGAGGAGGTGAATACCTATAAATTCCATGGTGTTCCTTAGGAGATAAATGCCTCTTTTTATGTTCTAATTACTACTTAGGAGGATGTATCATGCCTTGTGAAGCAAACTAAATATGCTCATGTGTAACTATATGATGCTCATTAGAAGATGGAGAAATGGATTTTTAAATATGGAAGATGTAGATCATGCTCTTGAATAGTTTGATAAATATTTAATTACCATGTTGCTTAATAATTATACTAGGTAACTATTCTATATAAGAAGTAAACATCATATTCTTCAAATAATATTAATTTTGGATTCCTTAAATTTTTACCACTTGATTATCATGAATGTATTTGAGACATATATGCACTTTAAAAGGTACTGATATAATATTATTCATCTAAAGACATCCTAATAACATATAAAATATCCCCACATTTGTTAGAACTAAGAATGGAGTAGGCACTATGAGAGGTACCACGTGTAAAGGTATCACTATATTCCTAAGAGCATCTTTTGTATGACCATAAAATTATTTGAACTTTATAAATCATATTATGTATAACCAAGTGAATAAAGGAGGGTTATGGTGCACACATATTAATTTAATACATTATCTATCATGACACTATGGATGGATTTATTATTAATATATGTTTGACTAAAATGTGCATGTTTGTCTAAAGCATCATCAATAACTTCACTATCATCAAATGTGATCATAAGACATTATACTTGTTTGCCTATAACTATACCAATAATTCTATAAAGTGGATACCCATATGTAGAAAGAGGATGATGATCATTATATGCATAATGTAGTTCATAATTATCCTTGTTATGTCATTTATGATTTTTAAAATTATATATTTAAATTTTAAGCATTTCATTGTAATTTTATTGTGGATTAGCCCATTTAATATGTTTTAAAATATTGATGATATTCTCATCAATGAGATCTTGAATATTATGCTTGATATTTAAACATATATTTGTATAATTCCCAATACATATATGATAATCAAAATATGCATTATCATAAAAAATTATAGATTGTGGCCTAGACATATATATCTCCATTGGGGATGAAGAGTGGTTACATTATATTCTTGGTGTTTTTTTAATAAGAAAAAGGAGGTGGTGAAAATTTTGAATATTTCCTCCTTAGTGTATATTGTAATTAAATATTTTGTGGTGATTGTGAGATAACATTAACTATAAATATTTATTCATGCTTACTTTCAATTAGTTTTTTTAATAATATGGCTTGCTTTTAAACTTGACATATTAATTAGAATTAACATTTAAATCATATTTAAGATTTTTCAAAGTTATCAAATTGACCTCTCACTCTTTTACTATATTAAATAGTTCATCAAAGGATTTGAACTTATCAAACATAATGGACTCTTTAAGAGGACAAAGTAAACTTTGTGTAAAAACATATTGAAGATCATTATCAGCCATTTGATTTTTCATTTTGGACAGAATATTTTTGTAACTTAGAACATATTCATTGATTATTTCATTATACCCTTGTTTAAGCTTTAAATTTTGAACATAAGATAAATTTTCACCAATGTTGATAGATAGGTGTGTCAAACCCTGATTTTCCAAAGGATTGAAAGCCTTTACTAATTGAGTAGGAATGTCATAAAACCATCTAAGAACATAACATTTTAGATTTATTATGAAAATATTTTCAATAATTTCTTAATATCTTTATATTCTATACAAGTTACATGGAAAGTAATAAAATGTTGTTTAGGAGCACCTTTGCCTAAATAAAGAGGAATCTTGGGATCCAAAAAGTTAATTGGTAATGGATAAGATGAAATTTTAAGAGCCAAAAGATTATGTAAAAAGGAACACAATTCCATGGAAGGGCTAACATAAATAATGGATTTCTCAATGTGATCCAAATTATATTGTAATGTAAGGATGGTGTGCTCTAACATACCATTTAAATACGCAATTAGAGTGTAAGTACCATGAGTAGGCATATGCATAGATAATATTTGGAAAATAATTGACATTCCCAAATAAAAAGATGGTGTTATATATGTAGCTAAAGGTTTTGTTAGCCAAAATTTGGCTACCATGAATGCTCATAATTAAAAACTTTGATGTAAGTGATCTTAACTTTGTTGATAGCCATTATGAAGGTCTTGTGTTAGTCATTAATGCTCTAGTATGATACGTAGTGTGTCTCCCTTGGTATCTTACATGGTCATTTAGGATTGTCTTCATTTTTTAATCATTATTTAAGGTAATTTTGACAAAAGTTAAGTAGAAAATCAAGTCAATGTGGAGGCATTCCTAAGGAGTGATGGTGGTAACCCTGAAAGGAAAAAACATGGTCTAAAGTTGGTCAAATGGGTCAAATAATCAAAATTAGTAAGTGGATCACATTTTTTTAAAAGTAATTTAGAGGTTTTAAGGTAATTTTGATAATATTAAGTTATTTTATTACTTTATTCTTATTATGTTTTCTAATGTTAAAGATGACACTTGATAGTCATGAGAAAATATCAAGGTTTTTACCTTATAAAATGGGTTTATTAAAGTCATATAATACCTATATGATGACATCATGTTGTACCTATATGATGACATCATGCTGTACCTAAATGTACACATCCTCCAAAGGTATTATATAATTGATTTTCAATGTTGGAGTCTATTTGTAACTACCATTTATCATTTTACAATGCAAAAATGAAGAGTTTTTGAGAGAGATATAGGAAAATAAGGTTATAAAATGTTTTTTCACTCTCTCCCACATCTATAAAGGTTACGGTAAGGTTAATATTCACTTGGTTCATCATCTCCAATAGTTCCAAAGGGTATAACAGGTAGAATATTGAGAAAAACATGTTTTTGGAGGTATTTTTCAAAGGCTTTATGATGGTTGGAAAGGTAAAAACTATTATAAAGGTACCCATGGTCTTATAATACCCAAATCAATGAAAAAAGTGGAGGTATAGACCAAACAGTGCAAAATCCCACTTTGTTTTTTCGTCAATCTTCTTGGCAACTCAAGATAGGCAATAGGTTGTCACTTGGTACTTTGAGGAGAGAGATATTTTGAGTCCAATATCTTGGCCATAAGAGTGGAACATAATTAATTTAAAAAAAAATTCATTATTTTTCTTGTTAAGTTCCTTAAATCTATGAATATTTGTTAAGAAGTTAAGGGTGTACAAAAGTGACTCAAAACCCCACATGGGTCAGTTTTCCTCAAGTAAAATTTTTTAAAGTCATATGAATGTATTAAAATGATTATGTATGGTCTATTTATAAATCCTATACCCATTAAATATCATGTTTATTCATTTTCAAGTTTGGTGTGTTATCAAACAGTCTAGTTTTAATAATTGGCCAAAGATAATCAAATTACAGAAGTTGTGAGTTGTTTTCAATGCATTCAATGGATGAATGCAATGTTAAATAGTTTATAAAATCATATAAATATAAAAAAAATTAAAAAATAATTTATATAATGTACTTTAAGGATAATAAATATTTTTACATACACATTTGGACTGTTAGAGCTTATAATCATGGTGAAGAAATCTTGTTAAATAGGGGTGTGATTTCATGTCTCAATACTATAGACTAGGAAATATTTTCCTCATATATCCTTTAATTTCATTATCATGGGTTTTAAACTTGTAATTCAAAGACCTAATATTTTCCTTCCATGCCAGGCTCAAATAAAGGTTGTGAACCTACATGTCTACATATTTGTAGGTCATTATTGTCAACAAATACTAGTGTAAGAAGGATTCCAACCCCATTAAATGTAAATTATTATATTTAAATATTATATTATAAAAATTTATAGCATATTTAACACTCATTAAATATCAGTGTCCTAACTCATGTTGTATTCAAAGGCTATGTGAGTCAAAAGGTGATTGTGCAAACTAAGAAGAAGACAATGAGAGTTTCATAAGTTGCTCCATGTGATCTAAAACCAATAAAATTTATTTAAATTATTCAAAAAAATATTACATCTCACCACACACCATAATAATTATTCATATGATCCTAATAGAGAATCAAATAGGGATGAATCAATATTTAGCCCAAATAGCCACCTACAGGCCTCTAGTAGGCAATGGGATAAAAAATCATGATTAGTGATGGATGATTGAAGGTCTGGGGAATGAATGAATTCATTTAAAAATTATAATTATATGTTTAAGAATAAAAAATTCATAAAAATGGTTTATTTATCTTATGATATTCAATTTTGGCATATTTGCAGTCAACCAACCCTAATCAGCACCTATAAGCCTGCCCATATGAAGATGCATTTTTTTATGTTAAATGGAGACTCAGGGGTCAGTTTAGTTATGTAAGATTAAAATTTTAGATATTTATATATTTTAATATGTTAAAATGAGATTAAATCCATCAAAATATGGTCACCTTCAAGTTACATCCAAGAGGCCTAAAAGATTGTCTAAAGGCTTGTTAGCAGATAAAGAGTAAAGGAAGCATGTTTGTGTTTGTGTTTGTGTTTGTGTTTGAGGGTATGAGAAGGTTTATGGGTTAAAAAAAAATATTAATTAATGTTCATATAGATAAAATAACCTCAATAAGGTTTTTTATCCTTGATAAACCTACATTTGATGACTTACAACCAAGAAGGCCCAAAGGACTACCTAAGGCCTTTTGGAGGCAATGTAGTCAAATGTCATATATGGAAGGTAGAATTTAAGGTTAAAGAGTCTATGGAATATTATAAATATTATAAATAAACTATCCAAAATTTATCATAATTCTAAAATTACATGAATAATATGACCTTCATATGTTCAGTCATGAAGCTTACATAGAGACCTACAGGTCTACTATATGCATAAATAGGAAAAGTATTGATTATCTGGTGTTGGATAGAGAACCTAAGAGATTTTAAAGGTAAAATATAATATTATTAATATTTTTATATTTAATTTACAATTTATAATACTATACCAACTCATATGGGGCTTAATTTCAAACACCTACTTAAAAAGCCTAAATCACCACCTATAAGTTTGTGCTTAGTATGAAGAGAACATGCATATGTTTTTACTGATAATTGGGTATAGATAGTTATTATATATTTTTTTTATCCTATACTAATATTATATAATTTTTGGAACCTATGGAAGAGGGATATAATCTCAATGAAGGACAACTAGGGCTAGAATGTCAAACTAGCTCACAAACCCTCATGGTTGCTCATATCAGACTTTAAGATATTTGAGAGGGAAAATGACTTGGAGAAGTGTTTTATTATGTCATATACAATATTTTATACCTATTATAACCTTATACAAGGATAAAATTAACATTTGAGTGACATTTTTCACCAAAACACTCACTCAACCTTCTTAACAAGCCCAAATAGCCAAAAAAGTCAACTTTGATAACATGTGAAGTACAAGGAAAATATGCATGGGACATTGATATCATTGGGGAAGTTGAATGGGTTTATCTTAATAAAACTCATATTTTTTTAAATAAATTAAGGCCCACAAGTTTATGAACCATCATTAATAAGGTCACACACTCTTAAACCTTGCTTATACCCTTCCAAAGACATGATGGAGGAGATTGACTTCATAAGGGATCCAAATGCATTTAAATGACATGAAAAACACCTAAAAAACATTATTAACTCTAATAGGGTCCTCACCATGCAATTTTTTTTACCTTCACCTGTACATATACATTTAATATTGTACTTTTATAAGGTTTTAGGATCAAAATAGGCTTTTTGAGTATATCAATAGATGAAAGTCAATATGGAGGTTGATTTGGAAGGTCATAAATAGTATCATATCCAAAAATCCATTATATTTATTTTCAAAGTGTTCTTACAAGTCTAATTTTGAAAGGCAAAGCAAAAATACCTATGAAAAGGTGATATGGTCACCTAAGAGAGACAAAGAGGCAAGGTTAGATC
Organism: Torreya grandis; assembly: GCA_037957365.1. Classification (NCBI taxonomy): domain Eukaryota; kingdom Viridiplantae; phylum Streptophyta; class Pinopsida; order Cupressales; family Taxaceae; genus Torreya; species Torreya grandis. Next base: position 320,153 of record JARHVA010004183.1, read on the forward strand.
ACTTAGAATCTATGAGGAATACAAAAAAAATGTATTTAGGATATGATATATGTTCCTTAACCATTTATAAATTTCTCACAAAGGTATTATTTCCATTCCAATGGATAATACCAAGCAAATTAGAGCTAATGGACCAGCAAGCCTTTATGACCAATGAATAAGAATCTCTACCATGACTAGGGATGAAGAAAAGGTTTCAATTGAAGATAGAAGAATTTTTGGGACTCATAGAGTAGCATGGATGTTGTTAATTAATATAAGGTTCCAATTTATAATTACTCCTTCAAGAAGTTCATTGTAACTCTTAAAATAAGAACTCGTATGCCACTTGGTGAAGTTCATGATAAATTTTAGTAACACATGTTAAATAAGAGGATAAGACTATTTTTGGCCTCTTCTATTTGGCCTTGTAACTAAATTGAGGTGGGTGACACTTATCTATGCATCTTGTATGCCTCTTTCTCTCTCCTTCTCATAATCCCATATATATGCTACCTTGAGTGGCTTATTATGGATCATTTGGCTGAGTATGTTAAATCCCTACTTAACTAAACACTTGTACTATGGCTTTGAATGTTTAATAAAACAAAAAATTCCTTCTTGAATGCTTTAAATTAGTGTACTTGTGTGATTGTTGATGAATTCTAGTAGTAGTGTCTTCACTCTCTCATTTGTCCTCTCCTACCTCTTTACGAATGGATTGTCTTCTTTTAGGTCACATGGTGACTTGGGATAGATTTTCATAGTTTAGAATTGGATTTTAATCATTTAATGTCTTTCATATACCTCTTAATTATCCCTCCTATTCAATACATTATCTATGACCTTTATGTTGAAACACTTATGATTGAATGTCCTTATTAAATAGTGTGATCAAATTTAGGCCTAATTCATGTTCTTAGTATATTATGGTCAAGTGGAGGGTGTTAATTTGGTACATCACCTCCCTAATTTAGTTTAATTTCAATTCTCTTACCCCTTTTTCTTTGTAACAAATAAGTCTAGTAGTAGTTTAGGGTGATAGCATCAAGGGAAATATCGCTCTCTAGAGATTTACCTCACTGATTATGCCACCCATAGCCTAGAGGTGTCTTCATGCTATCACTTAAGTGAAGAGGATTGAACAACCTCATCAAGGGTGCAAATTTTTATGATAATAGGTGTATAAATATTAATGTATGTAATAGTATAAATAACATGTTATTCCCTATCCTAATCTTTGAAAATTAAATCAGTATTAGGAAATGAAGTAAAATAATTATTAATATTTTTTTATTCTAATGGTATATTTGGATATCTATGTTGCTTGGTTTGACAATTGTTCTATTTTCTTTCATGGTCTTTTATAGTTTGAGTACATTTTTGTACATGCATCTGGACATAATATACTATTGTGTTTTGAAATATTATGTGTAGATGATTTCATTTTCAAATTTTATATGTCATACAATAATTCACTTGATGTATATACATTTTGAGTAATTTATTATTTTGTTGTAAGATTGGACTAACTACTATTTTGTTTGACAAAGGTGATTTCAAGACTATCTCACCCTCATTTAGTGGAATAGAGGGATAACATCATAATGGAGGAGGATGCAAATATCAGCATTGGGGATAAAAATTATGAAACTAAACCAACACACACACATTTACACTTTTGCATGTTGAGATGATGTAGTATTGATGATTGTGTTGCATAATTTATTTTTACTATCTGTTATTATGGTTAATATTTCATGCTTTGAATTGACTATTGGGTCAAATACATGTTTTTTTGTGGATTAACTAGTTTGAAAATGGATGTTCTTAATAATATTATTTACTAACCCTACTAAGGTGCATTGGCAGTAAGAACGTCTATGTATCTAGTATGAAAACTAAACTATGGATTTATGAGTTATGAATTAAGACTAACCTAATTGATTCATTAAAAATTAATAAAATTAGGATGGTTATTTAATCTATTTATTGTTATTTATATATGCAAGGTTTATTTGGATTTAATTTTACCCTTTTTGTGGCATAGGGGACATGGGACAAAATTAACCCAAGCAATTTATTATTGCAAAGTATTAAAAAAAATAAACATAAGAAACATGTTTTATAAGGTTTTAATTTGGTTAATGTTTAGAGAAGTGGGCATGAATCATTACCATGCATATATCGAGCTAAAAAATTAAGGTTATCATAAAGTTTTCAGAGGAGAAAAATTAGGTTTTTCTATGATTACAATTTGACTTTATAATTATGAAGAGGTATAGGTTTTGGAATGCATCCACCTTGTTAAGATAGTCATGGTCAAACTTTGATATAAATTTATAAAATAAGGATATGCATTTATTAATTTGAATTATGTGGTGTAAAATGGGAAAAATTTTAGGAGAAACTCGATGGCATGTAAAATGTGAAAAGCTAAAATATATAATAATAAGGGGGTGAATGGATGAGAGAGGATGTGGTATGGGAAGGATTACCAATATCTACATTTGGATGGCAGCCATTTCTAATGATTAGGAAAGTAGAGTATTTCAATTTGAAAATAAAACTATATGGGTTTGATTATATATATACAGAAAGTGTTTTATGTCTATAAGCAATAATTTTAAATACCCTTATCACTTAGGTTCAGTATTAAAAAATATTCAAACATATATACCTATAGTACCTTGTATATTTAGGACCACCCTACATAGTGAAATATAAAATAATGGTGTTTAAAGATTGATTTGGCTATATATTAGGTCACTCCTATGGACCTAGGGATGGAACTCATTTCCATCCTTAGGCCTGTAGTGAGAGTAGAGGCATTGTAAAGAAATAAAATACATATTTAATATTTGGTTCACTTATGATAAATACACAAATTGAATTCTTCTTACCTATGTATGATGGCTTGGAAGATGATAAATTGTATTATGTTGTAAAGTTCTTATTCTAGTGAGATTTTATCATAGTACCTATAGTGAAATTGATTTTTGACTTACCTCCACTGGTTGGGATTAAATATAGACAAAATATCTTATTAGTAAAAAAATTTAAATAGAGTACCTAAGAATGTATTATTTTGATTTAAAATGTCTATAGTCTTAATGATCTGTATTAGGATTTGTTGATGGGAAACTATGTATTTTTCATAGTAAGTTGTAGATTAATACTTTAAATAAATTGGTAATATGTATACAGTCATGCTTTTATACTCAAGTTGTCTATGTATATTTTTTATGGAATTGTACATCCCCGTGTATTTATATATGAACTATATAATTTAGATGGTGAATAATTGTTGACAATATACATTTATATATGAGTATATGTATAAGAATAAGAATGCCCCTACATATACACACTAGACTATTAAGTCACATATACCTGAAGAGTTATTGTACAACCTTATTCATTATTACATGATTGAGAAGTTCATATATAATTGTATACTTTCATAGTCAGTTTGATATGTAGATAATCATCTATGGAGTTAGTGATTAAAATTAATGGGTAACACATTTTATAGTGGTTTTGAATTTGAAATGGATAAATATTTTATAAGGACTTAATGAGAAATTATTTTTTAATTTCCAGTGTGTTAAATACAATTATCTTATTAGGAGAGTATTGAGGGAAAATTGTTAACTTATTCCTCACTTTTTAGTAGAGTTGTTGAGCAAAGCATAAGGACTTAGCTCTCTACATAGATAAATTCATTAGATAAAATTGTTTGAAATAATATGATCATTAATTTAGGTTTATAGTCATTAAATGTTTAAGGTTGAACATGCCTATTGAAGATAGTTATTTCATAGGCAATCAAGTGAATATTCAACCTCTACATGGAAAATAAACCTTGATTTTTATGTTTATTCTAAGATTTATTGAGTACTATTTGATTATTAATTATTTTTTAAGTAATATTAAAATGAGTTGTTTGGAAATATGATAGCATTTGAAACATTTAAAAGTGTACATCAATTAATTGAATTATAATTAAATATGCTTACTTAGGTCCATTAACATGGAAATGTTATGTTAGGAATGCTCATTCTTGAATTATATGCTTATGTAAAAGGATGCAAAGTTAATATGTGTTGTTTATAATTAGTGTATAAGACAATGCTAGTATTTTGAAAAGATGTTTGAACCTATACTAAACGGTTGAGAGGGATATACCATAAGTTTATAGTTGAATTTTATGTTGCAAGTTAAGAATAGTATGTTCTTGGAACTATTTTATGAAATTCTATACAGTTGTATGATCTCTTATGTTAAGGGATCATATATATATATATATATATATATATATATATATATATATATATATATATATATATATATATATATATGTATATATATATATATATATATATATGTATATATATATATATATATGTATATATATATATATATGTATATATATATATATATATGTATGTATATATATATATGTATATATATATATGTATGTATATATATATATGTATATATATATATGTATATATATATATATATGTATATATATATATATATGTATATATATATATATGTATATATATATGTATATATATATATATGTATATATATATATGTATATATATATATATATGTATATATATATATATATATATATGTATATATATGTATATATATATATATGTATATATATATATGTATATATATATATATGTATATATATACATATATATATATGTATATATGTATATATATGTATATATATATATATATATGTATATATGTATATATATATATATATATATATATATATATATATATATATATATATATATATATTAGGCCATTAAGGTATATAAATACCATATAATAACATAAAGGATATCTAGTTTAAGTAGCAACGAGTATGTGTGTGTGTGTGTTTATTTGACTTAGATACATGAGAGACATGAAATTGATAATGAAATTTTTCGGCCAAAATAATATAATAATTTAAAAAATTATCTTTCAATTGTACTATATAGTTTACATGCATATGTGTGATGTCATATTAGATAAAGGATTATTTTACATGGTATGTATTGTTATTTCATGTATTATTTATTATAATACATACAATTATGGTTGAATTTTTAATATCTACATTACCATTATCTTCACCTCCATGAAGGGAAGAGCCATTCCCAGTGGGGAGGTGTGTGGGAGACAGATGATCTATGGTTGGAGGAAAATAACTCATATGATGCTCTCCCTCTCTTCACTTGATCAACCATATGGATACATACTCATGGATATTATATTTATTTTTGAACTATCTTATGAATCTCTAATTTGTTATTTTACTTTGTATCATGAATTATTATGGAATTCAATGATAAATTGTAACACTTATAAATTTAGTATTATTTTTATTCAACATAGCATTAGTTGTATACTTATACATGATTCATAATGATGAAAAAATATTGGGGGTATATCCATATTTATAATTATGCATGGTTTATTTCATTTTACTATTGTACCCTTCATTTTGTATATACTTACAAGATGGATTTTATCTTTTATATTATCAATGATGTTTGTAAGCTAATTAAATCATGGCTTAACTATTGGGTTACTTATATTTCCATAAATTTTGTTCTTTTGATGTATTTAACTCTCAAACAATAAATAAATAGTTTTATTATAGAATAAGGTTATATATGTAAAGTATAATTTAGTAAAAAATTTAAAATACCTATTTTTTAAATCCCAAGGGGTTTGTAATAAGTAGTATTAGAGTGTAGGTTAAGAAGGTCAACCCTAAAGGGTACACTAAAATTAATATAATTATATTATTTTAATAATGAGAATGGTATAAGAAATATCAAAAGATGATAGGACTTATAATGAGAATCCTCAATTTGATCCTAATCAACTGGTAGCCAAACAAGCTATAAAATGCAATCAAATCCTCGCTATCATGAACAAAATAAGAGACATATTATCAGCTCTAGATTATGAAGGTCATGGGTAGGGCAAGGAAAATGAAAAATAAGCACTAGAAGAATAACCAAATGGTCAGGAATCACCTCAATATCATGGGCATGTTGAGCATCAACACATATAAAGAGTGTAAATAACTGCAGAACTTGCATTAGATATGAATAAAGTAATCCACCCAAGTTTGATGGTACATTATTGGGAGATGGGTTTGAAGCCTAGATTATAAATATGGAAAAATATTTCAAGATTCAAAATTATTATGTGGCGACCAAGTTTATTTGGGTATCCTACTAATTAGCTAGTGAAGTAACAACTTAGTGGGCTAATAAGAAGCTATAGATAGGTCTTGACTCCACCACCACTAGTTAGGAGTAGTTTGTAGCTTTGTTCATATCTTGGTGGCTACCCTAGTTATATTTTTATTATAATTTAATATATTTATAAAATATGAAACACAAATATCTATCAATAAATGAATAATGGGAATAATTCACAAATCTTTTGAAGTATGCACCTCGATACTAAAAAGATGAACATTTTTGGATCAAAAAGTTTATCATGGGTTTAAATCCCCAAACTTAGTGTGAAGTGGATGTTCAAATGCCCATCCACTATGGACCTAGTCTTTTATAAATTTAGTAAGAAATAGAATAAATTAAAATCACTTGATGAGGTTAGAGATAAACTCAAAAAAAAAAAAATAGAAGATCAAAAAACTATTTTCAAGAAAAAGAATTAGAAGTGGAACAACAATTCCAAGGGCATGTTCAATAGTAAAAATGTGAGGTTAAATAATACTAATAGGAATAAGAAACCTATAAATGGTTTCAAAGAGGGATTACATGTAAGCAATCAATCTGTGAGTAAGGGACCACCTGGTGTATGTTTTACATGTAGAGGAGATCATTACACCAATGACTATCCTTGGTGAAATAATGAGGGTAAAAATAAGAATTCATATACCTCTACATCATAATAGGGAACCTTCTAAGAGTGAATTTATGTAGTTTTTTACAATCATTAATATAAATTTTAATATTCTCCCATAAAAGCAACAAATAATTTATTTAGGTATCTTATTTCCATTTTAATAGATATAAGAGCCACTAAACATTTTATCTCACCTAGAATGTTTATTAAATTATCTAGGAAAGTTATTTTTATGGCAAATACTTGGTCATTATAGTATGTCAATGAATATAATGTCAAGGTTGATAGGTGTCTTGTTGAGGCTAAAGTTAATTTACCAAAATTCACCATGGTAGTTGATCAATATGTATCACCACTAGGATCATATGGCATGATCTTAGGAGTGAATTGGAATTTTAGGCATAAAGATAAGCTCGAATGATTTATTAATAAGGTTGAATGATTATATGATTTGGGGATTCAAACCCAAATTTATGGAGAAAAAGAGAGAGTTAAAGTTATATTTCATCAATTCAATTCAAAAGGGCGCAGTAAAAGGGATGTCAATATTTCTTTATTAAAGTCAATGAATTTAAAGAAACCACATAACCCTATATTGAGGACTACCCCTTTATGAAAAAGTTATAGGATGTCTTTCTATAAGAGTTACCTAGTTTACCTCCAAAAAAGGAATTTGACTTCACTATTGATATCATTCCAAGATCAAAACATCATTCTAAGGCTCCCTACAAAATAACAACAATAGAATTGATTGAGTTAAAATCCCAACTTCAGGAGATGTTGGCCAAAGGTTTTATTTGGCCAAGTGTTTCACTATGGGGTACACCTATGGTTTTCATGATGAAGGATGGAACCCTTTTCTTGTGCATAGATTACATGATGTTGAACAAAGTAACCATTAATTATAGGTATTCCTTTCCCTAAATTGATGATATTTTTTTATCAATTGCAAGGTGAAATAGTATTTTACAAGATTTGCCTTTGATATGGGTACCATTAGTTGAGGATCAGGGAGGAATAAATTAAAAAAATAACTTTTATGACTAGATATAGACACTATGAATTCACAATTATTCATTTTGAGCTAACTAATGCACCTATAGCATTTATGGATCTCATGAATAGTTTGTTTAGAGATTACCTTGATCAGTTTGTTATTGTCTTTCTCAATAACATCCTCATCTAATCTAAAAGTGAAGAGGATATATTGAGCATTTATGCTTGGTTTTGTAATGGTTTTGAAAAAATAAGCTCTATGGAAATCTGTTTGTGAACTATTTTTCAAAAAATAGTGTAATACTTGGAACATAGTATATCTACATAAGGAAATTTAGTGGATCCAATGAAGATTAGATTTATCATGGAATGGCCAAAACCTATGAATTAGTATGAGATAAATATCATTATGGGTTTAAAAAGATACTATAGGAATTTTTTGCCAAATTTAGCTAAGATAGTAAAGCCAATCACCTCTCTACAACAAAAAAAAATGATTTATTTGGTCCAATAAGTGAAAAGAAGATTTAATTTTTTTGAAAAGAGGCTTAATTTACTACCAATGTTGTAGATTTTATATCCAAATGGTCATTTTACAGTAATAACTAATACTTATAAAGATGATTTACGATAAGTTATTAGGCATGACAATTCATTTAGCTTATGAATCAAGGATATCAAAGCCTTATGAGGAAAACTATGACCCACATGACTTAGAGTTAGTTACAATAGTGCATGCTTTGTAAGTATGGAGGATTTACTTTTTGGGAAAACATTTTTATGTCAAAATAGATGACTTGGGGCTAAACTACATATTTACCAAACCCAACCTAATTGCTCATCAAAGACTATGGTTATAATTCCTATCAGATTATGACTTTGACATTATCACTTTAAGGGGAAGAAAAATAGTGTTACATATGCCATTATCTGTAGAAGGCTCATTTTTACTTTGGATAATATCAAGATTAACTTTAGAGATTAGGTATCAAATTTATCATCATGAGATGAATTATATGAGTAGGTGAATAAATCTCTATCATATGATTCACAATATCTTAGATATAAAGTATTCCAATTTGAGAATGATGGAATTTTGGGATACAATAGAAGTATATATGTTCTAGATAGGGAAATTTTGAGGGGCATTATGCTCAGAAAGTTACATGATTATCTATATTTGAGATATCTTGGTGTGACTAAGATATTAGTAAAGATAATAAAATTGTATTTCTAGAAAGGAATTAATAAAGATGCAATTGATTTTGTGGAAATATGCTTAGAATTTCAATGACACAAGCATCCTATTGGGTTTTTATACCCACATTCCATACTATAATAGAAGTGTAAAGTCAATTAGTATGTAAATTTTCCAAGTTTTGCCTATTTCAAGAAACCATCATGATATGATATTGGTGGTTGTTGATAAACTCACCAAGGTAGTACACTTCATTCTAGGTAATTTAATAGATGATGTACCCATGCTTGATAAAAAAAATTTAAAATAAGTGTATAGATTACATCAATTCCTATAAAATATCATTTTAGATATGGACCCTAGGACAACCTCAAGGTTTTGGAAAAATCTTAATACAACATTGGGTACATAGCTAAAATTTAGTACAACCTACCATCTATAAAATAATGGGAAAATAGAAAGAGTGAATTAGATCTTGGAGGATATTTTGAGGATGTATTTAATTGACCATAGATAAAAATGGGAATAATTCCTACCATAAATTTAATTTTTGTGTAACAATTCATTTCAATCAGCATTGAAGATGGCACCTTTTGAATCATTATATGGTAGGAGGTGTAGAACACCAAATAAGCTAAGTTAGAATATAGAGTGGTATTTGGACCTAATATTATCTCTAAAATTAAATAATAGGTGAAGATAACAAAGAAAATATTATTTGAATCCAATGAGAGGTTAAAAAGCTATACTAGTCTGAAAATGATAGCAAGGCAATTATCAGTTGGAGATGAAGTTTTTATGAGAGTCAAACCTAAAAAGAGTGCCATTAAGTTTTGGAAATCATAAAAATTATCACCAATATATGTAGGACCATTTTAAGTTTTATAAGTGATAAATATTGTAATTTATATACTTGCTTTGACACTAGATTTAGCATAAATACATAACATTTTTCACGTATCCTATATTAAGAAGTATATAATTGATCCATCACATGTTTTTGACTAAAATGCATTATAGGTTTTGGATCTAGGATGGTAATAGTAGAACCAATTATAATAATTAATACACACAAGCTTATATTACATGATAAGGAAGTATCACAATGTAAGGTCTAGTGGGACCAATATGCTAAAGATAGTGCCACATATGAGCAATGATAAATACTTTAGGATGTTTCTTCATCTATTTGAATAATTTTTTGGTGAACCTTATTATTTATTTTTAGAACTTATGTTTGAAATAAAATTTAGTAGGATGATGACCTATTTTATGGGGGTGGGATGTTACATCCTATCCTACTCTTTTCAAACTACATTAGTATTAATAAATTAATTAATATAATAATTAGTATTTTTATGATTCTAATGGTATATTTGGATATATATGTTTTTTAGTCTAACAATTGTTCTATTTTATTTCATGGTATATTATAATTTTAGGATATTTTTATACATGCATATAGATATAATATAATTTTTTGTATTGAAATATTATGTGGCGATTATTTTATTTGTCATAAAATAGGTCACTTGATGTATATGTGAGTGCATTGTTATTTTGTTACAAGATTAGACTGACTAATATTTTGTTTATCTAAGGTGCTTGTAGGACTGTTTAACCCTCATTAATTGGAATAGAGGGAGTGCATCATAGGGGATGAGGATGCATCTATTAGAATTTAGGATAGAAATAATGAAATTAAACCCACTGATTTATCTTTTAGGATTATGGAATGTAACCCTAGGTTGATAAAGAGCTGAGTAATAAATTAGGGAATAAAATACCACAATATAAATAACCACTAATTTACATAGTAATTGATTTATTTGAATATTCTATAAATATAAATTAATTAGAAAATGTGTAATAATATGGAAAATATGATTGAGACAGACAAGTGGTGGGTTGGGAAGTGATTTAGGAGTAGGGTAGAGTGTTATCAGTAGAGAATAGGTGTCAAACCCCTCTTTAGACAATAGTGTGGACCTCTTTGCCAATAGCGCATTCCACTATTGACCTTTTTTGCAATGCTAATGACCCTATTCAAGAAGAATGGTGAAATTATAGGAGGATGTTTGATCTATATGGGAAGCCTATATTTTTGTGATTGTGACCTAAATTATTAGTTATTTTATGCTTTGACTAATTTCACTATGAAATCATAAGCCTCCATGCTTGTTAGGTTTTTTATAAACAAAATTGGAAGGATAGTGTGTTAGTAGGGTAGGTTGGGTATAACCCCAACATCCTATGTGTTTAGTACTACCTACATACTAATACCTTGAATGGGGATCAAGCTCGATAGTTCTCTCAATCTAAGTGTTGGTGAAATTAAGAGTGATGTTAGTATGCCTAATTATGAATGCCACTTTTAATTATTTAAGTGTGAATTGGTATCAGAAACTTCATTAAAATTGAGTTATGGGATGTTTTATATGGAAGTATGCAACAAAAGGAGTAAAAGGAATCAATAACCTTAATTTTCATGACTATTTCTAAGATTGTTCATGAAAATTTCTATCTGATAAATGAATGAGAGTGGTCTTTGTATAATGTTTTAATGCCTATTAAGACATGAAATGAGTCTATGCCAACCCTAATATGCTTTTAAAAGTGGAAATATATATGTTAGGGTAAAGGGAATCTAAGGGTTAATAAAACTACCCCTTTGTCAGTAGTGCATTGTGTTATAGACTAATGGGACCACACTATGTCTAGGTGGCTAGCACATGTAAAAAGGATTTGGGATGCCTAGGTGATGTCTCAATGTGGCTCTTGGTATATTTAGGCATGGGCTAGATGTGCATAAAAGTTGAAAAAGGATCAAAAGAGGCCCTAAGATAGGTATATGGCTAAGCTAAGGATAGGGTGGTTTCATGTGATGCTCATTTCATTAATATTATATTTTATATGACTACACTTGCCCCCCCCCCACACTTATTATATAAATTAAATAAAATGAAATTATTAGGATAAATGAAAGATAAATTTACCTGGACATACCTATGAGGTAAAGCTCATGAATGTGGGTTTGAGTCTACAAACTATGCTCCATCACGTGTCCTACAAATTGAACATATATAAATTAGTCCTTAACAAATATAAAATTCAAAGACAAAACTAAGTAAAGAGATTTTAGAGAGAGTAAAGGAATGAATACACCTCATTGGGTTTATGAACCAATGAAAAAATATGGTGAAATCTTATGTGTGTATATGGTGATCAAATAGTGAATACATTAGACTAAGCTGATGAATTGCCCAATCCCCATGTGTGGGTGGCTCAATAACTCAATTTCACCTTGACTCCATCATTTCCCACCCCTATTTGATGGATCATAATCTATGAATAATTTGGATTAGAATGATGACTTATCTAATCCTCTTATGTAGGTGGATTACTAACTCAAGCAGGTCATTACTCCATCATTACCAACCCATGTGTAGTAGAAGAAGCTAAAACTAAACTTGTATGATGTCATGAAGCTATAAAATATGGTTCTAGGTCACTCAAGGAATTTGAAATGTAAAATATATTAGGGGCCACTTGGGAACTTGAGAATGTAAAATGGCTTTGGGCCATGAAATGCCAACTAATAAATATGGAATGAGGAATTAATCTAGTGTAGAACTAGTGCAATGGTGTCATAAGTATATAACATGGAGAATGACATGGATTTGGAATTCCATCCAAGTGAACTGGTGTAAAATTGAGCATATATAAATAATGTGTTGTATATATGCCCCTAATTCTAATATATGTGCATATGGATTCTAGACTGAGTCGTAGTAATCTGTGTCTATGCATATCTAAAACTAAAATAGCAGTGATCATGTTGCACATGATTCCCCAATTTTGAGTAAACCTATGTAAATATGTGTAAAAACTAAGTATATATTGAACATATCTGATACTCTATGACTAAGGCTAAAAATATAAAGTTTACCAATTGTACCTTTTTGATAATTTTGGCATTTTCTAATTTTGAGGCTATTGGACAATAACATGGTGGGTGGAATATAACACACCATGATCCCCGGTAGTGTATTGCACCATTATCTAAGAATGTTGTTTTTAAGAAAAACTCAGACTGATATATGTATGAATACATTTCACTATATTTTCTTAAGTCTGAGCTTTGTAATCTATGTTTTCATGCTAGAAAATTATGTTTTGAGTGCACTAAGATGACCTAATCTCTATGACAAACCCCTTGTGAGTGAACCCTCTTTTGATGGGATTTTTTGACCCTATACAACAACTATCCTTAAAATAAAATTAATGCATAATGTGTGTTAGATTTAAAATATATGATATATGTGTGATAAACCAATATAATGTGTATACATGACATTAGAATGTAAAATATATTGAGCATAAGTTGGAAATGTATGATGTATGTTAGATCTAGCATTCAAAAGGTTGTCAAGATAGATATAAAAATGTAATCATGTATATTAATAGAAAATTTGAATATAATATGATTAAAATAATTGGGGAGGATGTAGTGTGATGTCTATCAAGGTACCCAATAAGGAAGGTGAGACACATGAGGCCCCTCATGGCATAATAAACTACATGTGAAATAAATAAGTAAGAGTTAAGTGTCATGGCCATGTTGCATACATGAAAGCATACATACAAACACATAATGCACACAAAGTAATCCAAGGGTCCACAATACAAGGGACATGGGCACTTGTCACTAAGTCTAAGAAAAGGAACACATACAAGGATATATTCAAATGTCTACATACACAAAAGAGCATGCAAGTTTGGCTTAGATCCATAAGGAAGGACATGTTCAAATGTCCACATATATAATCAAAAAACATACACAAGGACATGAGAACATGTCTAAATCATAAAAAATCATTAAAATGACAATTTCATATTCAAATGCCCTTCGGTAGATATAGAATCAAAGAGACACAATCAAATCTAGACTAGTAAATCTACAAATGAAAGTATTCATAATCATTTGGTATGAATCCTTATAAGAGCAAAGATATCCATAAGTTTATTTTATAGTAGTTGGCAAGAAATTAGTGTAGTATAGGATGATCAATATCAATCTATAATCAATGTTAAATCTATGATATAGAGTATAGAAAGATATAACTTAGAAAATTAGAGTTTGTGTGTATGATTTCCCTAGTGGGATAATATATCAATGTTAAATTAGTGTATATGTGTATGTACCCCTAATGGGTAGATTGTATCAAATATAGATATGTGTAGAGGACTAGATTCCTATAGTAATTTGTGAATACTTGAAGGGATAAGTGAAACATGTATGCATGATAAAACTAGCTAAACTAACATACATAGCATATGTGGTACTTACAAAATAAAAGGAATGTAAACATGGAAATGCATCCAATCTAAAATTTGTATTTTTTGAGCAATATTTAAATGTTTTTTTTTTTGTTTTTTAAACAAATTATAATTTTTTGTGTGTTTTCTAAGTATAATCTATGTATAATCAACATTAAAAAGAAACTATGTACAAGGATCAAGATAAATGAAACTATGTACAAGTAAATTAAAATTATTAAACTATATATAAATAACATTAAAACATATGAACTAGTGAGTCTTGTAAGAGACTCACTATCAAGGTGGCTTATATCAAGTAAAAGAAGAGTGACCACACACAATGTGTAATGAGGTATCTAATATCTAGGAACTATATGTACTAAATAATCTATAGGTGAAACTGATTATAGAGTGTGGATATGAATCTATAGAGCTGAATGAAATGGCATGTGAACTATGGAGCCATTTGGGACCCATCTGGTATAAAAATTTATAACTATCATGGATGATTGATGCAGAGTGATTTAGGGATTCAATAACACTAATCTAGGTGGGAATGGGGTAGAGAGAGGCTCTTTATAATCCACAACATGTCTCTAACATAGGGGTATTTCTAATAAAGGTCTTTGTGTGAGAGTGTGTATACATGGTAATGTTGTAGAAGTAGACCTCATCTACACTGGTGGCTCAACTACTGTCTAAGCTATGTTAATGAAACATATATGTGGAGTTTTTAATGGTGACTAATGTGTATTTGGTTGTGGAATAGGTGAAGGATAATCATATGGAAGGACCTCAACTGTAATAACCTGATTCACATGTATATACTTAAGTCATATATGTACAATGGATAGAATGACATCTAAGGCCTACCCAATAACATATCAAATGTTATGGCACTAGGTACAAATATGAATATGGTTGCCACATTTATGGGCCAAACCTTTAAGGGAAGTAATATCTCCCCAATAGAGATATAGACATGGCCACTAAAGCCACAAATAACTATATCTATCAGATAAATATCTTGATATGAATATCCCAAGTGATGTAGAAGTGTAATAGTACACATATTGATACTTGACCCATTATCAACCATGACAATTTGAATAGGATGATGATCAATGTAAGCTCATATAAAAGTGCATATAAATGTGAGTCATCATTAGTGATCTCCTGTTATGAGAAAGTGATAATAGGTCTAGCTATCACTATAGTATGATACACACCAATGATATTATGTAGAGGGTGAGTGTCCATTATATGAGTATGATAAGATGATGGTGATGGATGTACCTGATAAGTATAATGAACAACAAAAGTGTCTATTGTCTCATTAGTTGTATGTTTTGTAAAAGTATTAGAGAATATTTTCACCACTTTTAATTTAGTTGATTGTGTTTTGAGTGTTTCTATAGGGGTTCTCACATCAATGATATTAGCATCTAACAAATCCTAGATCTTATGTCATAAGTTAATGTATTTTTTCCTAGTATGGCCCGGGACCCTATGATAATCATAAAATGCATTGGAATAATAATTACTTGGAAGAGTACTAGTCATATAAAACTCTTTTATGGAAGGGATAAATATTAAATTCCATTCCAAAATTTATTGTAGAATGTGAGCTGGTGATTCAGGAAGATTCATAAAACATCTCCTTGGAGGAGTTGATAAAACCACATGAGGATATGGATCTGAGGTTATGTTAATTGTTTTCTTTTGTTCATTCTTGTTTTCATTGGACCTCAAGTTATATGGGATATTATTTGGAATCTCATTTTTTTGTGTACTTTAACATGCCCATGAATAGAATTTTACTTCTCATTCCTTCACTATATGGCATAGATCTATAAATGATGGAAACTTTTTGATTAATATAGATTCATGTAATTTTGGTAATAAAATTTTACTAAATATATCTTGGAGTTATCTATCTAACATATTCAACTATTGACTCATTAGATTTCAGCTTTAGTTGAGCAACTTGATCATTGGAAACTTTGCCACGGATGTTAATTAAAAAATGTGCCAAAAACATATCTGAGAATGGATTAAATGTTGTAATGGATTTATTAGGGAGATAATAGAGCATTGTAATGCATAGTCCTTTAAACTAAGAGGGAACAACTTAGTTAAGATCCAATCATTATAAAAATAGTCCAAACATGTTACATGAAAATCCTATAGATGATGTTTTATGTCACCCTTACCATCATAAAGAGTAAGCTTTGGTGCCACAAATGTAGATGGAAAAGGAGTTTTCATTATATGTTGTGTCAATGGTGTATGTAGGATAACATGAGAGTCCAAGGCATGAGATGGTCTAGTGGCACCCTACTCAAGATGTAACACCTTAGACAATAGAGAATAGATTTCATGCCTAATGAATTATGCATTTGGAGAGGAGGGATGTGTACTATCAATAAGATGTGTTTCCACCATTGATATTTTCCTATTTATATTAGGTTATTGTAGAATCTAAGTTGCCTCCATAATAGGTGTAATAATTTTAGCATCTATGGGATTAGAGGATTGACTTGCATTAGACTTCAAAAGCTCTTCTTGAATAATATGAATAAGTTCATCTTGCATATTTAAATGCTTAGAAATGAAAATTTTCAAATGTCTCTTATTAGTCTCATCAAATAGGTTATCAAATTCTGTCATTGTAGGTTGGAAAGTAAGGGGAAAATTTTGTATATTTTGACCCTTTGAAGAAATTAAATATATGAAATATTATATAAATAATATAATGAATTAGATATAAGATTTTGAAATTAATTATTGATCACATAAAGCAAAAGGATACAAACCCTAAGATCATCTAGGGATAGGTTTTGGGCACTATTTGAAGTAAGTTAGTTTCACCAAATGATTTATATTTTTAGGATTATGGAATCTAACCCTAGGTTGATAAAGAGTTGAGTAATAAATCAAGGAATAAAATACTACAATATAAACAACCATTATTTTACATAATAATTAATTTATTTGAATATTCTATAAATAGTAATGAATTATAAAAGGTGTACTAAGGTGGAAAATATGACTAAGATAGACAAGTGGTAGGCTAGTAAGTGATGCAAGAGTAGGGTAGAGTGTCATCAATGGAGAACATGTATCAAAACCCTCTTCAAATAATAGTTTGGCCCTCTTTTCTAATAACACACTATGCTATTGATATTTTGTGTAGTGTTAATGACTTTGTACAGGAGGAATAGTGAAATTTTGAGAGGATGTTTCATCTATCTTGGGAAGCCTGTATATATGTGACTAAGACCTAAATAATCACCTATTCTACAATTTAACTGATTTCACTATGAAACCCTAAGCTTCCATGCTTACTAGGGTTTTTATTAACATAAGTGGAAGGAGAGTGGAGTTAGTAAAGTAGGTTGGGTATGACATCAACATCTGATGTGTTGATCAACACCTATATACCAATACCTCAATAGGGGATCAAGCATGATGTAGTTCTCCTAATCTAAATCTTAGTTCATTGAAAATGATGCAAGTATGCCTCATTTTGAATGCCACTTTGAATTCTTTGAGTTTGAATTGAGACTATAAACTTGAGTAAAACTGAGCTCTAGAATGTTATAGATAGATGTATACATAAATAGGTGTAAATAAGGATTAATAAACTTAATTTTCACAACTATTTATGACCTTATTCATGATAATTACCATCTATCTGATAAATGAATGTGAATGGTCTTTATATAGTGTTTTAATACTTGTCAAGAATGAAATGAGACTAGGATGACCCTAAGATGATTTAGGAAGTGGAAAGATATCTATTAGGGGGAAAGGAAGCTAAGGGATAATAATGCACTACACTATAGACTAATTAGGTTACACTATTATCTAGGTGGCTAGCACATGTAAAAAAGGATTGGCATTGCCTAGGTGATGGATCAATACAAATATTGGTATATTTAAGTATGGGCTAGACACACATAAAAGATGGAAAGGGATTAAGAAAAGGTCCTATTGACAAATCTTCCATGAGTCAAATTTTTTCTTGTTATTTGGAAAGTTCTCATCTCTAGCCAAGGAAGGAAGAATTCATTGTTTTCCTTTGTTGATTCTAAGGACTCACTCAAAAAAAATCTACATACTCACTCAGGAGTTTCTATGGACTCAAGCAGAATGGACTCACTTATAAAAATTCTACGAACTCACTCAGTCAAATTTTCTATAGACTCACTCAGGTAGGCAATTTTATACGGACTCACTCAATAAATTTTCTATGAACTCAGTCAAATTTGTAAAGCACTTAGAAGGAATTTAGAAAAAGTTGCAAAAGATAAAGAAAGAGATAGTTTCAAGAGTTCTGAAGGGTAGGGTACCCTTCGAAAGGGAAACTTACAACAATCCTGAAGGACACCTACCCTTCGGGCAGGTGGAAGACCAAAATCATAGGATTTTGCAAAAAGTCTAGGTGCCCTCCAATTTTTCTGAAGGGCACTACCGGGAGGACACCTGGACTGCTAGGAGGATACCTAGACTACCAGGAGGACACCTAGATTGTCGAGGGACACTTGGACTACCACTAAAGGGCACATTTGAAATCTTGAAAGGCATTTTGTAGAGCAAAGGCAAAGAAAGAATCCTTCAGACTTTTTATCTGAAGGAATTCCTTCGAACAAAAAGTCTGAAGGAATTCAGAAATGGCTTAAGATAGAAAATTAAGAGGAGACCAAAGGATGTTTCAAAAAGCAAAGTAAAACAATTAGAATCCTTCAGACTTTTTGTCTGAAGGAATTCCTTTAAACTTTTTATTCGAAGGAATTCCTTCTGACAAAAATTTTGAAGGAATTTAGAATGACTTACATAGAGTAGAAATCCCAAGAAAAGTCAAAAAGTTGAAAAAGTCCAAGACAAGGGAAGGAATGAAAACCTTCAGACAAAAAGTTTGAAGAACTTCTTAAAAGGATGGCACAAGACAAAATTCTGAAGGAATTCGAAAGCTTAGACAATCAAAAGAAATTCGCAAGAATATAAATTAGCGTCAATACAAAAGAGTTGATAGAGCAACAGACCATGGAAAAAAGCCTGAGCAAATAAGAGTAAAGGGAAATGACAGAGGAATAAACAAATAGAAATATAGCTGAAGGAGATATGATAGTTTTTGGTGACTTCCTGTAGGCTGTCAAAATTTTCTTGTGGGAAGTAATCATTGAGTTTTAAAAGATAGCAAGAAATCTGAAATAAATGGAAGCCGACTGTGCAAAAAAGAATAGAAAATAGATAATCTGACAAAAAATTGAATATGAAATCCTACCAAGAATAGACATGACCAAAATTAGATTCAAATACATGCAAACATAAGGGCTATTTCTGAATATAAGAGCTATTTTTGAATAAATAGTCAAAGTTCCAGTTGACTGATTATTGAAGACATGTTCATCTTCATGCAGCCCATGCATCCAAAAGTCTAAATCAACTTCAATAAGAGTTTCGAATTTGAACAACAAGTTGACTATTCCAGATTTAGAGTTGACTAATTGATTTAAATGTCACATCCAATTTAAGATTTCCATGCAAAAGGAGGTGGGCGGTTGTTAACAAAGATAAGTTCACTTCATCAATTGAATAAGCTTCATGCAAGGGCAAAAGGAAAAATATATTTTATTTTAAGGCCAAGTAAAGCTTGGAGTTAACAAAAGAAAATCTTTCTCTTCAAGTTTATACA
Organism: Torreya grandis; assembly: GCA_037957365.1. Lineage (NCBI taxonomy): Eukaryota > Viridiplantae > Streptophyta > Pinopsida > Cupressales > Taxaceae > Torreya > Torreya grandis. The sequence continues at coordinate 340,252 of JARHVA010004183.1, forward strand.
CCTATCTTTGGCCTCTTGTAATTTGTTATATAATGGCTTTCAGCGTTGTTTAAAAATCATCCAATCTCTCTTGGTTAGACCAGACTCTACCATTAAGATTTGTGTAACCTCTTCGATCAATAGGAAGGATTGTACTTTTAGATTTCAAGCATGGCATAGTGTCTATTTATTTAGAAATTTGCATAAGTGGTAGAGTTTTCTCCCTTCCCAAATTTGGTTTCATACCTAGTTGCTATATTATCCTTGTGCAGGTTATGTTCAGTGTTCTTTATTATCTTTTACTAAAATTGTAAGTGGATGTTAGGTGGTATCAAAGTGTCTTATATCAGACCTCTCTCCATCATTTTCCCTTGGGTTTTAGTTATTAGATCGAACCTCTACATGAAATACTTATGCACAAGTGATTAATTAAAGTATAAGGTCTTCCTTCTCTCTTGTTCATTTAGTGTTCAAGGTTCCAAGCTAAGTAGGATCATAATTCTGGTGTCACCCCCTTTTACGTAGGATTTCCCCTTTAAGTTTTCTTTCTCCCTTTTCCATGGTAGTCAGCAGCGTAGAATAGGAATCTTCATTGATACATCATACAGGAACTGACCTTCTCTGGAGGTTCTTCTCACTATCGAGGCACCCACCCTCATGATAAGATCCCATTATTTCAGCTGGATAGAGGACTGGCCATTTCATGCATGTCCTCAAATCAGGTCACAGCTCTAGATTGACAATAGTTTTTGGCACACCTGATGGGACCCATTTTTCTTAGTTTTTATGAAATCGCAGTTACAGCAGTGTTCTTCAAGAAGTATTCGGTGACTCCAAGCTCAAGCAGTTGCTTCTAATAGTTCAATACAGCTTCCATGTAAGTCTATTTTTATTGAATTATCATGAATAAATTTTTATTGCTATGTATGGAGAGAATTCCTATGGTATATTTCCTTATCAGCCCAATGAGGGATCATACCAGCCTGGTCATGATATATATGAGCCTAATCAGCCTTATCAAGGTTATTATCAAAGCTATGTTGAGCCTTATCAAGTTTCTCATGATCCTTATTATCAAGAGCATGACTCTTACCTTCTTGGTAAGCCATATTAGTCTCAGGATCAGATTTCATCTTCCCCATATGGCTATGATGTTACATATGAGCAGTGCCACCTTCAAGAAAAAATGAATGAAATAGAGCTTAGAATATTGGCATATGCAAGAAAGGTTTGTTCTAACTCTCAGTATGAGGAAATAAATGGTCTATTTCGAAACATGTCTAATGATCCAAAAGAGATAAATGGACTATGTATTCTCACATTAGAAAAGATGAAGGCTTGGGAAAGGTAGAGAATCAAGTTAAACGAATTGTCTACAAAAGGCTATGGTGCTTCTTATTCTTATGAAGCTCTTAACCATGTCTAGTGTGTGCCAAGGGAGCTTCCTAATTAGAGTCAAGAGCATAATCAAAAGCCTATTCAAGTGGCTATTTATGAGACTAAACCTTCCTATAGTCCCATCATTACCTCACCAGTCATCTCTCAAGCTCAGGTTGTCCAGGAGGACAAGCAGGTTCCAAACTTTGATGAGGTAATGGCCAAGTGGAAGGAACATAATACAGAGGTTTTTAAGAATTTCTCTTTCCCTCCTCTCCAAAACTCCCTAGATAATTCCATTTCCCTCAAGATTCCAAAATTTGATCATGATCGACCTCCCATGCTTCATATTCCTTCTCCAACAGATGAATTTTATCACCTTCCTACCATCACCCTTGAAGAAGAAGACCCTGTCCTTTAGAGTATTGAGAAAGAGGTCATAGCTACAGGTCAGGTTCTTATAGAATGTGTAGAGGATGCTTTAAAAGTGTTTGAAGAAGAATTTTCCATTGATACTTCACTTGAGGTTGTAATTGAGCATCCAGTTATAGCTGAGAATGAGAAGATTGATCTTGATGTAGATGAACTTCAGGAGGAGCTGATACAGATTGAAGTCATACATGAGTTATAGGTATCTCCTATTGAGAAGGATCCAAATAGCATTATAGTTGATTTAGTTTAAATAGATCAAAGTGAGGAACAAAAATATGATTGGAAGCTATACCTTGAGCCTCTACCAGAGATTGAGGAGCTTTGTATGGATATGGTGACTATTAAAGAGCATGTTTATGAGAAATTTGATCAAGAATCACCTATTCAAGATCCTAGTACAGATTGGGTTGCATATTCTAAGCTCCTTGAAGAGCTAGATGAACTTATAGTAGTCAATAAGAAGGATATGGTCACTCAAAAGGCATGCATAGATGGGGTATCACTTGACATGGTGATAGATGACAAGCAATCTGAGAACAATTAAGAAATACTTGGTGAGTTTGTCTTTGTTGGTGACTGGTTTGTTGTTGATAGCCCATTTGAGAAGATGCTAATACATTTGGCCGACAAGGCAAATGCCTCATCAAAGGTTACAACTAATAAACATCCTGCCTTGCAAATTGTACCATCTCTCGAAAGGAGCGAGTTTAAGGATTTTCCATTTGATCCAGGTGGATCGTGCCTTATCATGGTTAGCTAGGTCATTTAAGTTGTTTCTACTTTCCTCCAAGTGCTGCTCAAGAATAGTAGTTTGCTTCAATTTTGTTCAATAAGTGCTTGTTTGCACATTTGCTTTTAGTTAGTTATCCACTTTCGTGTGTTTCCCTTCTTATTTTAAAGGAGGAGGTTATTACGGCAATGATCAGAGTAGATTTTTGATCAAAGATTAGGTTCACCATTTGGGAATTTGAATAACATCTATACATGGCCTGGGTCCTCAAGCATAGTAGGAATGTTTCCCAGCTGAGTCGCCAGAATGTTGACAAATCTTCCACGAGTCAAAATTTTTCTTGCTATTTGGAAAGTTCTCATCTCTAGCCAAGGAAGGAAGAATTCAGTGTTTTCTTTTGCTAATTCTAAGGACTCACTCAAAAAAATCTATGGACTCGCTCAAAAATTTTTACGGACTCAAGCAGAATGGACTCACTCAAAAAAATTCTATAGACTCACTCAGTCAAATTTTCTATGGACTCATTCAGGTAGGCAATTTTCTATGGACTCACTTAGTAAAATTTTCTACAGACTCAATCAAATTTGTAAATCACTTAGAAGGAATTTGGAAAAAGTTGCAAAAGACAAAGAGATAGTTTCAAGAGTTCTAAAGGGTAGGGTACCCTTCGGAAGGGACACTTACAACAATCTCGAAGGGTACCTACCCTTCGGGTAGGTGGAAGACCAAAATCATAGGCTTTTGCAAAAAGTCTAGGTGCCCTCTAATTTTTCTAAAGGGCATTGTTGGGAGGACACTTGGACTACTGGGAGGACACTTGGACTTCTGGGGGACACTTAGACTATCAGAGGACACCTGGACTGGCCGCTAAAGGGCACGTTTGAAATCCTGAAAGGCATTTCATAGAGCAAAGGCAAAGAAAGAATCCTTTAGACTTTTTGTCTGAAGGAATTCCTTCGAACAAAAAGTTTGAAGGAATTTAGAAATGGCTTAATACAGAAAATTAAGAGGAGACCAAAGGACATTTCAAAAAGCAAAGTCAAACAATTAGAATCCTTCAGACTTTTTGTCTGAAGGAATTCCTTTGGACAAAAAGTCCGAAGGAATTCAAAATGACTTACATAGAGTAGAAATCTCGAGAAAAGTCAAAAATTTGCAAAAGGCCAAGATGAGGGAAGGAATGACAACCTTTGAACAAAATCTCTGAAGAACTTCTTAAAAGGCTAGCACAAGACAAAATTCTGAAGGAATTCAAAAGCTTAGACAATCAAAAGAAATTCACAAGAATATAAATTAGAGTCAATACAAAAGAGCCAACAGAGCAACAGGCCATAGAAAAAATCCCAAGCAAATAAGAGTAAAGGGAAATGACAGAGGAATAAACCCACATAAATATAGCTGAAGGAGATATGATAGTTTCTGGTGACGTCCTGCAGACCATCAAAATTTTCCTGTGGGAAGTAACCGTTGAGTTTTAAAAGATAGCAGGAAATCTAAAATAAATGGAAGCTGACTGTGCCAAAAAGAATAGAAAATAGATAATTCAATGAAAAATTGAATACAAAATCGTGTCAAAAATAGACATGACCAAAATTAGAGAGAAATACATGCAAACATAAGGGCTATTTTTGAACATAAGAGCTATTTTCAAATAAACGGTCAAAGTTCCAGTTGACTGATTATTGAAGACCTGTTCATCTTCATGCAGCCCATGCATCTGAAAGTCTAAATCAGCTTCAATAAGAGTTTTGAATTTGAACAACAAGTTGACTATTCCAGATTTAGAGTTGACTAATTGATTTAAATGCCGCATCCACTAGAAGATTTCCATGCAAAAGGAGGTGGGTGGTTCATAACAAAGATAAGTTCACTTCATCAAGTGAATAAGCTTCATGCAAGGGCAAAAGGAAAAATATATTTTATTTTAAGGCCAAGTAAAGCTTGGAGTTAACAAAATTAAATCTTTCTCTTCAAGTTTATACACCTATCTTAGGCCTCTTGTAATTTGCTATATAATGGCTTTCAGCATTGTTTAAAAATCATCAAATCTCTCTTGGTTAGACCACACTCTACCATTACGAGTTGTGTAACCTTTTCGATCAATAAGAAGGATTGTACTTTCAAATTTCAAGTGTGGCACAGTGTATATTTCTTCAGCGATTTGCATAAGTGGTAGAGTTTTCTCCCTTCCCAAATTTTGTTTCGTACATAGTTGCTATATTGTCCTTGTGTAGGTCATGTTAAAGTGTTCTTTATTGTCTTTTGCTAAGACTGTAAGTAGATGTTAGATAGCTACAAGGTGTCTTTTATCAGACCTCTCTCCACCATTTCCCTTAAGTTTTAGTCATTGGACTGAACCTCTGCATGAAATACTTATGCACAAGTGATTAATTGAAGTCTAAGGTCTTCCTTCTCTCTTGTTCGCTCAATGTTCAAGGTTCCAAGCTGAGTAGGATCATAATTCTGGTGTATTAACCCTTTTTTTTAGGTAGGATTTCCCCTTTAAGTTTTCTTTCTCCCTTTTCCATGGTAGTCAGCAGCGTAGAGTAGGAATCTTCATTGATACATCATACAAGAACCATCCTTCTCTAGAGGTTCTTCTCACTATCAAGGCACCCACCCTCATGAGAAGATCCCATTGTTTCAGTCGGATAGAGGACTGGCCATTTCACGCATGTCCTCGAATCAAGGTGCAGCTCTAGGTTGACAACAGGTCCTAAGATAGGTATAGGGCTAAGATAAGGATAGGGTGGTCTCAAGTGACACTCATTTCATTAAAATGGCATTTCATATGACTACACCTTCACACACACACTTACACATTTTTATATTAAACTAAATTATTATTGATGAATGTGTTGTATGGTTGACTTTTGGTATCTATTACTATGGTTAATATTTCATGTTTTACATTGATTATAGGTCAAATACTTGATGTTATATGTATTAACCAATTTAAAATGGATGTTCTTGTTATAATATTTATTAACCCTGATAATGTGCATTGGTGAAAAGAACCTCTATGAAACCAATATGTGAAATAAATTGTGGATTGTTGAGTTATGAATGGAGATGGAGATAATTTATTCATTATAAATTAATAAACTAGGATGGTTAATTACAACATTTATTTGTATTTATATATTCAAGGTTTGTTTTTATTTAATTTTACCCCTTTTTGGTGGCTTAGGGGACATGGAACAAAATGCACCCAAGAAATTTCATATTGCAAAGTCTTAAAAATTACATATGAAAATGTTTTGGAAGGTTCTAGTTTGGTTAATATTTAGAGAAATGGGCACAAATAATTTCCATACAAAGTTTGATAAAAAATTTAGGGTTATCATAAAGTCTTTGGAGTAAAAAATGGTTTTGTTTTGATTGCAATTCAACTTTACCATTTGGTTGAAGAGTTGGATTATAGGGTTTGTCATGCATCCGCCATGCTAAGACAGTCGTGGTGGAACTTCAAGCTAATTGTATAAAAGAAGGACATGCATTTATGAAGTTAAATTATGTGATGGAAAATGGGAAAAGTTTTAATAGAAATTTGTGGGCATGTAGACCATGTAAATTTTTTTTAAAAATATAATAATAATAAGGGAGCAATGGAGAGAGGACATGGGAAAAATGAATCATGAGAATTATCAAAATAGAAAGGACTACCAATATGTGCATTTGGATGATGACCATTACTAATGACTAGGAAATCAGAGTGTTTTAATTTGAAAATAAAATTATATAGTTTTTCTTGTGTGTGTGTGTCTATATATATACACACATACACACACACATACCATTTTTTGTTTAGAATAATTTTTTTTAATACCCTTCTCAATTGAGTTTAGTATTAATTTTTTTTCAAATGCATATACTTGTTGTACCTTGTATATTTAGGACCATCTACACATCCAAATAGAAAATAATGGTATTTAGAGATTTATTTGGATGTATATTAGGTCACTCTTATGGACATAGGGATGGAACTCATTTTCATCCTCAGGTTCGTAAAAGTGAGATTAGAACCATTATAAAGGAATAAAATACATCTTTGACAGTTGGTTCACCTATGAGAAATATACCCACTGCATTCTTTTTACTAGAGTATGATGAGTTAGAAGATTATAAATTATATTTTAATGTATAGTTATTTTTGTAGTGATATTTTATCATAATACCCATAGTAAAATTGACTCTTGACTTACCTTTGTTGATTGGGATTAAACCTAGACAAAATATTTTATTAATTGAAAATTTATAGAAAAAGTAGTACATGAGAATGTATTGTTTTAATTTTAAATTGATATAGCCTTAAGGATTTGTATTAGGATTTGTTGACAGGCAACTATACATTTTTCATAGCAAGTTATAGGTTTCTATTTTGAATAAATTGGGATGTTTTATACAACCATACTTTAACATACGCTATTTGTAGATTTATATTGTTGATGGAACTACACATCCTTGTTATTTATATAATAACTATAGAATTTGGATGGTGAATAATTATTTATATTATACATTTGTACATGAATATATGTATAAGAATAAAAATTTCCCATACATATAGTCATTAAACGGTTAAGTCACCTAAACCTGATGAGTTCATGTACATCCTAAGTCATTATTATATGACTAATAATTTCATATATAATTGTATACTTTCATATCTAGTGTGATCTATAGAAATTCCTCTACGGAGTTAGTGATTAAAATTATTTGGTAACACATTTTATAGTTGTTTTAAATAAAAAATTCATAAATATTAAATAAGGACTAAATGAAATATTCTTGTTAACTTTGAAATGTGTTAAATACAATTGTCTTCGTAGGAGAGTATTAAGTGATTTTTTTAGCTTAATCCTCTCTTTTTTAGTAGAGTTAAACATAGCATAGAGACTTAGTTCTCTGCATAGATAAATGCATCAGATAATGCTATTTGAAAAAATATAATAATTAATTTAGGTATACAATTAGTAAATTTTTAAGGTCGAACATGCCTATTTTATACATTTCTTTTATAGACAACTAAGTGGACATTCGACCTCTAAAGGGAAAATAAACCTTGCTTTTTATGTTTATGCTAAGCTTTATTCATTAGTATTTAATTATTACTCATTATATTAATTAATTTGGAATTAAATTGTTTGAAAGGAAAATAACATTTGAAATAATTCTATTTATGCATCAAGTAATTGACACGTTATAATTAAACATGCATACTTAGATCCATTAACATGGAAATGTTACTATTAACCAAATTTGACCCTAAGACAAATTTGGGTCAACCCCTACTATATTAATATTTTGAGGAAAGTTTAATATATCCTATGGGGTCTCCTATTTTCCCACATATGTCTCACTTGCCCTTCTCCTAGCACCTGTTGAAGCTCACCTCCCTTGTACTGACCTAGTCAACCAAAGTCAATGTAGTCAAACCTAGTCAAACTTAGGAAAAGTGCCCATTTGTGTGTAAAAGTTCCTAATATGGTCTTGGACATGTTTTTAAATTTTTTCAAGTAATGAATTTATCATGTACTAGGTTTCATGTACAAAAAGGGTCATTTTGCCACCTTTTTAGCTCAATTAAATGACATTTGAGGACTTTCAAGTTGAAATATTTGTCACCAAGGTGGATGAGAATGTGGATAATGTCAAATGATGTCAGGATTAGTTAGGTGGTAGTCACAAGTTAGATATATGTAATAAATGATAGTTTTCCCTTGAAAATGGGCCATTTCTAACACTTTTACAAACTTCTCAAGTTCCCTTGCAACTAAAAATTTGGTGGTGTGACTCTTAACCCCCCACAGGTCATTTATACATTTGTATTGCATAAATTGAATAAAAATTTTCATTTCCAACTCATTTTCACTTGGTAAGCTAAGTGTAGTTTCAAACACTTTCTATGGACTATACAAGTAGAGTCAGTAGGAATGATTCTACAAGTGCATATTAATCTAATTAAACTTCACATCCATAAAAATAACTCTCATATCAGTGGATCCTCCTTTATGAATAATCACTTACATCCTAGGCAGCTTTTTATGAATTTACATTCAAGAGGGGTATAAGTTTGCATCTATTTCTTGTTTTCAATAATCCATGGATCTATGTGGGTTTTATGAATTTTTTTTAGGTTTTAATAGGTCCTCTCAAATATATTTTCCATCATCTAACACTTCTCTATTAATTTCCTTGAAGGCGAATTCCAAAGTGTGCTTGTTTCTCAAATTGGGCAGTCATGGGTAACTTAAGTTTTACAACATGGAAGAGAGCTCCATGAAATATGTTTGATGCTTAGACTCTTTTTTGAAAAGTTTATTTCAATGAATTCTCTTTGGATAAATAAAATAAATTTCCCTTAAAATCTAATTTGTCCAATTTTCCTTGTTCACTGCCTTGTTAGCAAAGTGTGCTCATAATCAACTTCTATAGGGTTTCCAAGAGGTTGTACAAAGGTGTAAGTCATGAAATACATGATATATTTCATATTGAGGTCATAAAATTCACCAAGGGTCTTAAATTTCATTCCATGGAAGTTTATATGCTATACAAGGCAAGGTTTTCACTTCAAAGAATGAGTTGATTGTATTAGGTTCTCAATCCCCAAATGGACCAAACAAAGATCCCAAAGCTTTTTTTGGATAGTATATACCATGAAAATAGAATTTTATAATGGTCTTGATTATTTGGTCTAGTATCCATATTCACCTATAACAATTATGCCAATTTTGAGGTCCAAAATGTAAGTGGAGATGAGATTTTCAAGGTCTCAAAGTTGTCAAAAACCCACTAAAAAGGGGTAGTGATATCTACAGGACAGTGTTAAAAAAGTGACTTGTACTTAAATATTGACAATATTATACCATTATACAAATTTTTAACCATTAAAAATGATTCAAAAATATTATCATGAGCCAAAATTATGAATAAAAGGTGTAGTTTGGATTTTTGACCATTAATGCAACCTCACTATCCATACAACAGAACTGAGAACACTAACCTATAGTAGGATTTAGTAGGTATCTACCTAAATTGAGTATATAGTATTCAATTTGGAGGTATAAATTGAAGGTGTATACTTTTAGGACACTATTATTAAATTTAATTTTATTATTTTCAACAACATGACCTAAGGGATCTCAAACTAACCTACAGGTAGCCCTAGAACTCATAAACATAGTCATGTGGGGTATACTAGCAATGAGGTAGAAGTTTGGAGTTTCAGATTGGTTTGGAGTTATTAATCTGGATAAAAATTTAAATTAGTGATAATTTATCTCAATTAACTCATAATTAACCTAAATACAACATCTAAAATACCCAAATCTTTCTAAGAATGCACTTATAAGGGTAGAATAGTGACTACTACAGTCAGGGTAGAGGAATACTAGTTGAAGATATTGAGCATGAATTGATATAGATTGAAGGTTAAAATGTAAATTAAATAATTATTATATTCATATTACCTAAATATAATGAGGATATCTAAAACCATCAACCAAATCTCAAACAAACACCTATAGGCAAGATTTTACGGCCTGTCTCTGTCCTAAACAGGTAGTGTCTTAATCTTGGGAATAGAAGATGAACTAGTGAAAGGAGTGAAATTGAAATTTGTATAATTATGTATGTAAACATAAATTATATTTTTAACATCATTTAAGGTATTCATAAATACCAAACTAATCTCAAAATAACCTACAACTAGGCCTAAAATAGGGATCTCTTTATGGGCAGTCATAGACCTAGCTAGGTTTCCAAGAGCATGAGGAAGTGTTTAAGGGAAAAATGGACTATTAAATGGTTATTATAGGTTATGGTGTGAAATTATTATACCTAAATGTCCTAATAAATCTTAATTCAGTCCATTAAACCTCCAAACCCAACATATACTATGCCTACCTTCACTACTCTACCTATTCAAAAGTTTGCCTTGGGACTTTGGAGAGTTGGATGGTCTAATGGAGGCATTAGAAGATAAAATTTGGTATATAGTAACATTATTTTTTTAATAATGTGATAAAATAATCAATTTTCCAATAATAATATTTCAAACCCTCTCTATTTTATCTCTGAGCAAGGGCAGTTTCATCATGCATGAAGATGACAATTTTGGAAAAAATGGTGAAATTGATGACCAAAAGAAATAAAAGATCAAATTAGGATTGTATAAGATTTATGGGATATAAAAATACCTAAATAACCTTTCTATAATCTCTAAAATAAAATAGGGTACCCTACACAAGGAGGTTTGTAATCACCATGGCAAGGAATGGTCAGGGATGGGCTTGGTAAGGATGGTCATTTTCATTTTGACCTTGGGTAAGCTTCCTAAGTAATTTGATAATTTTTATTAGGATATTAATGAGTTTTATAACCATAATAATATTAAAATAAATCTACTTGAGCCTCAATTTTTTCCAAGGGTGCAGATAGACCTATTGACAAGGTATAAGCCTAGTTGCTAAACAGGGGTCATCTTCATTTCTAGTTCTAAAGGAGATATTAAAAGGATGTAAACATGTTTTTAGAACATATAAATAGGTTAATTAACCATTTTTTAAAAAATAAATACATTAATAATCCATTTATTATCTTTAAATCTCCTAAACCCTTACAGAATGCATAAAATAGCTCGAATGGTCAAGTTGAAAAGCTCAAAACTTTCATGAGCTTATGAATGGGATATTGAGGAATTTAGGTAAGGTGGATAAGGTCCCTAAGGAGACCTAAATTTTATTTGGATTAAATTCCAATGTGCCATCTTCATGAACAAACACTAAGAGGGATAGTCACTCCAAAACCATCTCAAACCCTATTTTAGGACTTGATGGTGAAAATGAGCCTCAAAGTGAATTTAAATGGATTAATTTGACCATGAGTGTTGAAGAGAAGTTGTTTCCAACTCCATGAGGGTAAAATAAATGGAATTTTATTTTAAAAAATCCATACAAGTGGATCATAAATTATGTTTTATTGACATTTTATTGTGTTTTTTAGGTCTTGAAGATGACCAATGGATGTCAATCACTTAAGATAACTCTCCATGTCATTTTCAAATATTTTAAATATTTAAAAGTGCCTCTATTGGGTCTCTCACTTTATCCAATCTAAATTGGCATCTAGAATGACATAGTGAACATAGTAGAAACTCAAGTTTGGAGGCTTTTTATGATGTTTCTAATGAATCCAAGCATATAAGGTGTCATAAAATGTGTCACAAGACCCTTGGTATGGATCAGTTAAGGAATATACAAATATTCTAGTGTTAAGTGTAAAAATAATCCTATTAGAGAGTGATCATGGTTACAAGGTGAGGATGAGCTTGTGTAAGATAATGTCATGATGAAGAAAACTCCTAATGAAGGAAGAATCATATTTATAACTCCCTCTTCTCCTCACACATGAGAAATTTTTCCACCACTTGCTTTAAAGTGTTCAAGAAAGCCCATGATGAAGGTAGTTTCTAAAAGGAAGAATGATTTAGAGGATTGTTATGCCAAACTTGGAAGAGGAGGCTAATTTGGGATGTGATCAAGTGTAATTCAGTTTCATGACTCTTATTACACCTTATTGACATGTATTTTAACTAATTTCCACCTTTGACACTTGTCCTTGTGCCTCTTCAACTTCTCTCTTCTCTCTCTTCTTCCAAATTCTATAAATGTAAGCCATTTTGGCTATTGAAAGGACACCACATCTGGTATGGTGAATCCCTACTAGAATAACATTTTACTTTTCTTTTGAACATTGAATACAACTCTAATTTTGAGTTATGAACATTTTTGTCTGAGTGTGAGAGAGATGAATAGTGAAGTTAAGTAATTATATCATCCTTACTTCCTCTATCCTTCATGTTTAAGCAAGAGTTCTGATCTAATAGGTCATGTGAAGTGTAGTTATGATATTAGGCTCCTCTTCAAGCAAGTTATTATCTCTATGGTGTGTAATCTTCCCCTAGACTGGTTATCTTGTTGATTGTCTCATGCATGTTACATTAACATTGAATCACTTATGTTAGTATCCTTTAAGGCTTATATTTGGTCTTATAAATCTTTGTTACTTAATATAAGTATGATAGTTTGTGGTATATGTCTTGGTGTATCACCTCTTTATTATAGTTTCCTTTTCATGTAAACTTCTAACCCTTTTCACATAAACAAGCATTAGATTAGGTGATGTGCACTTAGAGAAGAATCTAGGGAGCTAGCCCTTATAATATATATATATATATATATATATATATATATATATATATATATATATATATATATATATATATTCATCTCTCCTTCAATGTTGTATCAAATTGTAGGAGCTTGAATAAAGTGTACTAGGGTGCAAAATTTGATGACAATAGTTACATTAGAAATGCTTATTCTTGAATTATATGTTTATGTAAAATGATGAAAATAAATTTGTGTTTGTTAAAATTAGTATATAAGACAATGATATTATGTTAAACATATTTTTGAACTTATATTAAATGGTTAAGAGGGATCTACAATAAATTTTTAGTTGAATTTTATGTTACAAGTTGAGAATAGTATGTTCTTGGAACAATTTTATGAAATTATATATAGTTGTATGATATTTTATGTTAAGTGATGATTATTATATATGGCTTAGGCTATAAATGTATATACATATCATTTGGTAACATAAGGGAGATTTATTTTCAATAGCAGAGAGTATGTGTGTGTGTGTGAAGATTTGACTTGGATCCATGAGAGATCTAAAATATATAATGAAAAACTTTGGGAAAAGTAATGTTATAGCTAAAAAAATTATCATTCCACTGTACAATATAGTTTACATGCATATTCTTGATGTCATATTAGATAGAGGAATATTTTCCATTATTTTTATGATTCATGCATTTATTAATGACTATAATATACATAGTTATGGTTGAATTCTTGATATCCGCATTGCCCTTATCTACCCCTCCATGAAGGGAAGGGCCACTCCCATTGGGGAGGTGTGTAGGAGACCAATGGCCTATTATTGGAGGAAAATCACCCAAATTATTATCTTTCCCTTCATCTAATCTTTTATACTAGATACATACGCATGGCTATTGTATCGATTGTTGACATGTCTTATGGAGCTCTAATGTATTATAGCACTTTGTATCATGCATTACTATGACATTCAGTGATAAAATGTAACATTTATGCATTTAATATTATTTTTATTAAACACATCAATGGATATATACTTGTACATGATTCATAATGATGAAAAATAGCATCAGATGTATATCCATATTTATAGGCATGAATGGTTTCTTTCATTGTATTATTGTACCCTTCATTATGTATATACTTACAAGATGGATTTTATATTTTACATTATTAATTTTTTTTGTAAGCTAAATAAATAGTGACTTAAATAGTGGGTTAGTTATATTTCCATACATTTTGTTATTTTGATGTATTTATCTCTCAAATAATAAATCAATTATGTTAATTAGATAATAAGATTATATACTTAAAGTATACTTTAGTAAAACAAAATATACATTAAAAAATCCTAATGGGGTTGTAACATAGAAAAATTTTAAGTATGGATTTGACAACCCAAAAAAGAAATTATTGTGGTCTAAATGTGACTAAATTATCTTGATGCTTAGATTTTGATGCTATAAGAATAATATTGATCGTATTCACCTTATTGGGTTTCTCTTAAAGACCTTGATGAAATTCAGGTAATTCTTTCACTTGATTTTAATCTAATCCATTAAGTTCATTTAGATCAATATGAGTTTCTTATTCATTATCATAGTCCTTTACATTAATTTCATTATAAATTTAAACATGAAACTCATTTTCAAGAGACCAAATAATTTGAATAGTATTATTATTAATTTGAGATAAAATATCTTGACTTGCCATTGTAGAAGAAACCAAAGGAAACTAGATATACGAAATATAAATACCACTTAATATATCACTATACCTTAGAGGCATATAATACAATATGAATCAAGTAATGTTAATGACTATGAATATAGTACACATAAAAATAAAGGTATGAAGGTGATCTAGGAAATGGTTTAAATGATTTGTATGCTCTTAATTATACCTACTTGTTTATTGATTAATGTTAGGCTAATGTTTTGGAGAACTAACTAAATAGGTAGAACCATTATTATATCCCACTAATCTAAATTGCAAGGGTACGGTGAATGTAAATTATATTGATGATACAATCTATTGTTTCCTTCACAACATGCCCTAATTTTATCACTAAAATAATGGACACTCTTTTTGCTCTTGAGTCTAGTCTTTTGGTTTAAGCAAGTTTGGGCCTATTTTATTTATTATTCTAAGTGGAAAGGGTGATTAGGAGGTTTTTGTCATAATTTTATATTCACTTTAATATTTAAACTAAGTTTAAAATTAAATTTGTCTATTGTGTGCACTTAGTCTAGAAGAGTTTGTAATTAGAGCTGTATTAATATGGATTTAAAAAATTTCATGAACCTGATAAGTATTGGTTTATTATGGAATGTGTTTCAAAGAGAATTATAATTTCCATATTTTTAGACTATTTTTACTTACCTTTACATGAAGTGTTTGACCATATCAAAAAAAAATCACTCTTTTCTTTGACAATATGGTCCATATCTACTACTTTTTAAGGTAAAATGGCTTCATTATCATATGGTTTTCATTTTTAGATTTAGTAATTTTATTCATGTTGGACTAGTTACCTTCAAATTTGGAAAAATGTTCATTTTGATTTATCTTACTTTTTTCACCTTTATCTTTGGTTTTCCCTTAGTCATTTATGTGTAATTTCTTATTTTGAATTTTAATATTTTTTTTCCTACAAACCCTAAGTGAGCAAGGGGTTGCCACATATCACTCACTCACTTGCATAGGCCTCACAAGGACTTGGATTTTTTTCTAAAATATTTTAAGTCTCTAATATCATGATGTGTGGCATAATCCCACTTCTCTAGGCCCTCTCAGTTTCCAACACAAGCCTTAAACCTCCCATATCCATAGGATCACCCCATGTGGAGTGATCCTAATTCATTGTGGCCCTAATATTCTTCATATAATTCTAGCCCATAATTGAGCTCTGTCAGGTATTATTTTGCATGGAATGATCCTATTTCCCCACTCCCTAGGGATAGTCCCTGTATCCTTAAGCCTCTAAACAAGGCCCTAAGAAAGTAATATCTAGACACATGTTAAGATCTCACCTCATAAGGATTAAAAATTAAAACCTTAGAGGTGGATGAGTGAATGGTTTTCATGTGGCATAAAGCTACCAACTAGAGAACACTATGAAGTCCTTGTTAGTAGTTTTAGAGCTTAAATTTAATGGTTGTATTACCCATTGAAACCATTAGACCTAAACTTAGTATTAAATCATTTCAATAGTATTCAATGGTTTTTAGAGTTTATTTTGTGTATTTTACCTATCCATTAGGTCATTCTATTCCATTTTGAGTTATTTGACTGACTATTTATATTATTTCATCTTTGGAAGTCGGTCATGTTTTTATTTATTAATGTGATTTAGTTATTGGTTTTATAGATGGGGGTTATTTTAATTATCAGACCTTGATTCATTTCTAATCCATTTTAAATTAATATGACTATATGTTTATGATTTTTTATCTATAGACCTAGTCATTTTCTTTGAAATGGATTACTTGGGTTTTTAGATTTGACAGTTGTGGTAGCTATATCCTCTTGTTTTGATCTATTTTTATTTATCTTGAAGTATGATGACTAAATGATTACACTACTCCATCTTTAAAATTAATAATTTAACTAAAAAGTGGGATTAATTGACCATGTACTTGGCTATAGCCACCCTTTTTATTCACCAAAAAATTTTAGCTCTTCATCTAATTTATATCTTTTGGACAGGTTGTTTCCATTTAAAATTAAGAAACTCATAAACTAGTGGCTATTTTCTTTGATACAAAGTCTAACTATTAATAGATTCATTTGAATTATAATGGATATTTTTGTGTCTTATAGGATCAAAATGAATGTGAATCTAACACATATCAATCATTCATTGCCTCATGACCCTTTGGACCTAGTCAATTTTAGAGGATCTGTGATATCCTCTAAGTGCATAGATGATGCCATGTGGCATAATCTAGTTTCCCTAGACCCTAAGATGGTTAGTAAAGGGTGATAAAATGGTAGACTCTATAGTTGAATGATTTGATGACATATGGAAACATCCCATTTATATACACTCTTAGTTTAATTGAAATAGGCAAATAAAGAAGAGATTAAGTGAGCCCCTAAAATGAGGCCACGCTTTTGGATCTATATATTCTAGAGACCAATAAGATTTGGGTTGGTGAGATCATGAAATTTGTCAATGTCTTGTTGCATATGTTTTTATTGCATTTAATATAAAATACCATCTATTAAATTTAATAAGGTATGGATCATTGATCAACTGATAAGTTAGAATAGTTAGGTAAGACATCAGAGAGTTTTACCTCTTTCCTCATGTAATTTTCTACTTTCTAGGTAGTCTTCTTCTTTGTATGAGTTGAGGATGTTGAATTTTAGTTATGTATTTTCCATGAGTGTATGATTAATCCCATTTTTTCTTCATGAAATACCTTTAATTTTAAACCTTTGTTAGTTTATATTCTTGGTCTATGCCTATATATGGTGGCATTGTTTTTCTTCACTGCACAAATAAAGTTATCCCAAACTCTTGCACTATTTTTGCATAGTGGTTATGTTCTAATAACAAAACAAAGATTGATTTGTCAAAGGATTTATCCACTAAATATAATCAGGGTCATTTTTCAATAGATTGGACTCATATTGCCTTTCCTCGTTGCCATGTATCTCTCTTTTGATATTTTTTATAAGTATTACTAGATTAGTTTTATAAGTATTTTGACTTATCATCAATTATTAGGGTTTTATATAAATTGCAAGATATTTATCTTACTTATCATTATGAATTATTTGTTGAATTTAGCTAAAGAATGATGAGTGATAGTTAGTAGTGGGTTTCTTGTAGAATTTGAATGAGCTAACCCTTTTAGTCTAAGCTTTCTTCTTAAGTATGTTAAACTAGCAAAGGCCCTTGATCAAGAATAGACTAAAATAACCAATTGAGTGAGATCAGTACACTAAGACCTAGTAGACAAAGACCTTGGGGAGGTTTACTGATAACCTCTTTTTAGGAGAGGTTGGGTGAGTCATCACTTGGACTACATGTTGGCATGTCAAAACACATACCAATAGTTTTAGCACTAGAAGGAGAGTGACCTTTGAACACAATTTAAAAACCTTGCCTAGACTGAGATTCCATGTTTTAAAAATAGAAAATAGGAGAATAACTAGAGGTTAAAGTATTTTGAGGGTGAATTTAAACTATTACACATCATAGAGCATGTGAGATCTAGAATTGATAAAGGAAATCCAAGAATAGACAAATTTACTCATATAGTAGTTCCCCTACTATTGTTGCTCCTTTCATTAACCCTTTTGATCCACCTTAAAACCCACCAATGGTGGCTAATCCAACTTGGTCTTGTTTAGGTGGGGGGCCTATGAACATTTCAAAGCTATCCCATGACTTTCTAAAGAATCCTGATAAATTCTTCTTAAAACACATATTTAATGGATTTAAACTATCAAAAAACATATTCAAACATTTAAGGATGCCATTATCTAGACTCAAGTCCAGCATGAGACATGAGTATGTGTATTTCCACTTATTCCCTTACTCCTTAAGAAAGGTTTCTTACATTTGGTACCTCATATTACCAAATAGATCTGTTACCTCTTAGAATGACCTAGAAATAGTGTTTATTAATCACTTTAGGTTGCCTATTGATCTAACTATCCTATATCATCACTTTGTTTCTACCCATAGGTAAATAAATGAACCAATGAGTGTTTTTATTACACATTTACATAAGATATATAATATTTTGAAAGACCCTTACATGTAGATAGAAGTCACTACCATATAGACCTATCTAAGGACCTTAGACTCAATGACATCCATGTTTCTTACAATAACTCCAACAACACTTATATCATTGTCTTTGGCCTACAATGAAGCTATCAACATTAAGAAACAAATGGTGCCACAAGACTATAGAGTTGGTATTTTACCTTGATTGGACTAGTTGGGTGCTTATAATTAAATTCCAATGATTAAAGAGGCTCTTACACAAAACACCCCTTTATAGAACTCAATTCTAGAAGCCATTTATTAAATCCCAAACCCACTATACAATCATTTCCCTTGAATCATATGAAAAATAATCAACCCTATATGTCCCCTAACCATGTGTTATCATAGTTTATGAGTCAAGAACTTGTTCTTATTACATATAATACTATTATAATGCCTAGTTCATATACTTATGTTGCTCTTAATAATCATCTATTATCTATCCTTGGATATATAAATGCTAATGCACCAGTGGCTAACCCACTACCCCAAAAATGAATTAACCAAAATGCCACTATGAACCCTGAAGTAGCTAATTTATAGCAAATGTTCCAAAGATTGATTAATGGTATGGTTAACTTACAAAGGTAAATGCCTCAAATCACCAACCAAAATGAAAATAATCTACCTCAAAACAAAAAATACTTCTAAAAGACTAATAAGAAGTGGAACACTAGTCATAATAATGTAAATGTGCCTACTCCCCTTGATGACACTAACCTAAATAGTAATAACACCTCAAACTCAGTCAACATGGTAGACCTAGCCTTACCCACTTGGTTTAGACTACAAGATATAACATACCATGTTGAGATACATTATGCTTAGTTCACATTGGCCTTAGACATCTTCTAAAAGGATATGGATAACCTTTAAATAGTCCCTCTACCATAAAATAGTAGCCTAAGCCCAATTAGAAACAACTTGAGCACTACCATGGTTTTAAATACTTATGAGTTTCCTTTTGAGAGTGATAATAAGCCTAGATACAACCTAGACAAGGTTCATGGTTTTAAAAAGTTCCAAATTGGAATCAATTATAATTTGATAAGTTACATAGTCCTTTGACTACCTCTACCCCTATGAACAAAATTCAAATCACATCTAATGAAATCCCCCCAAAGGACCAATAACCTCATGTCAACCTAGGATCATTGTTACACCTCACGAAGCTAATAAACTAATAGAACATAATAAACTAGGGTATAACATTATTGAGGACCTCAAAAAAACCAAGGCTAACATACGTATGTTTGAGTTACTTTAGGTGTCTAACTAAAAGGACTTGTTATTAAAATAAGTATATGCTCCCAAAAGAAAAGAATCTGATAAGACTATAGATGTTCATGTTGTTTTCTATAAGGAAAAAATTGAAACTACCCATTTTCTATTAACAATTAGAATTTTTGGCAATAACTTATAAAATTATTTGTTGGATTCAAGTGCTTCTATCAATGTGAAGCCCTATATAGTTTGCCAATAGTTAGATATAACACCTACTAAATCTAGTATAAAGGTAGTTCAATTGGACAAATAAGAGGTTAATTTTGTTGGAAATTTGAATCACATTCACATGCAGTTGGCCTCTGATCCTAGAGTGTGGCCATTTATTTATATTTAGGTAGTTAACATACCTGATGCATAAAAAATGCTTCTCAATCAAGATTGGTTTAGTAAACTCAATGGGTATATGGCCACCAGTTTATCCCACATGTGACTTCCATGGTGAGGCATGCCCAATTAGTTAAATATTGAGAGAAATCCAAATATGGCTCACATGATCATAGAGTATAGAAAGACAAATGAGATCATGTACAAGGAATCTTAACTAGGGGTCTATACACATGAGAAAGAAGTGGAAGTTTATGAAAAATTATCCATTAATATGATAAATATACAAAAACTCAAATTTGAATAATTAAATCAAATAGAAAAGGAATATATCCTCTACACACCATAAGTACTTTCAGTTCACATTACTACCTCAACACATAATAACGTCAAACATGGTTATCCATGTGAAAAAAAAGAGTGCAAAGGCTTTGAGGTTGCATATGTTATCATTATAAATAGTTTAGTACCTATGTATACTACTGAGGATCTAACCAAAATGTCATTATTAGCTTCTAAGGAAAGTGGGTTGATGTAAGAAGTTAAATGAGACAATAACCAAGTGAACATAGTTGTAAAACCCACCTTTCAGATTTTATTGTGCAAGTCAAAGATCACATATAGAACATAAAGTTTGATGGGTCCAAATCAAAGAGTGGGTGTGGTGTTGGGATGTAGATTATCAACCCAAGAGTGAGGTCATATCTGGTAACCTTTTAATTATAATTTTCATGCACTAAAAATGTGGCTAATTAAAAAGACTTAGTGATTTTCCTCCAGTTCACACTAGGGAAGAAGGTGAAGAACTTGAAATTCCTTGAAGATTTATAACTTATGGTCAAATAAATCAAGAGTCACTATGCCTGTAATGACAAGTGTACTTTTAGGTACCATAGTAGAATATGAAACCTCATATAATACTTTGAATAATTTAACATCCAAACATTACCATAAAGGAAGAACTATATGGTAAATGCATTGAAAATAGTTTTAAGTACCCTAGAACCCATTTCTAACTCCATATTGAGGAGATTTTTAGTAGAGTTGGTCTTGAATCCTATTCAAAATAATGTTATAAACTTATAGTTATTTAATGATTGTTTTTATATCATCAACCTCATCACTAATATTATCATATTTATGTCTTAGATCATCAATGAGGATGATAGGGAGGAGCTTAAATTAGATAGAAGGGCCATCAACTTAAAAGATAACTACATATCAAAAAGTATGGTATCACTGTAGAGGTTTTTCAATGTCTACTATGGTTACAAATACAAAGTATCCCATACCAAATCTATTCCCCATGATCATTACAATGTAGGAAATATGGATAAATCAAAACATGTGCTTCTAGGCACAACTTGCACTAGAAATGAGAAACAAGAACTCATGCATGCTTTGAAATATATTGGAGATATTATTGCATGAAGTTCTAAATATTTAAATGTTTTTGGCACATACATCCTTACACATACTATCACTCTAAAACTTGGTGTAAGACCATTCCACCAAAGACAGAGGCTAGTTAACCTACTACTAAAGCCTTTGATACTTAAGGAAGTGTAAAAATTGCTATCATCAAGGATCATCTATCTTGTTAGAAAATCCATCCAAGTGGATAATATAGTGTTATTTTTAAATAAGAGTGGAGAGATCTATATTTTCATAGACTTTAGAAACATCAACAAGGATTTAGAGAATGGTAACTACCTTCTTATTCCACTAAATGAAGTCCTACCAATAGTAAATGGCTACCAAATGATGTCATTCTTGGATAGATATTTAATATATAATCAAGAATGGTCAATTATGAATACATGATGAAAAAAACATTCACAAAAAAATGGGATACATTCACATAAAAAAAAAATCCATTTGGATTGATCATTTGGGTGTAAATTTTCAATGTGCCATGAACATTTCATTCAAAGATCTCATTGGCAAGTGTATTTTCATCTACATGGATGACCTGACTATCTTTACCAAGGACTAAGTTGACCATGTCAAGGACATAAGGATGGTGTTGTAAATATTTAAAGAGTATGGTATCTCTTTGAACTTGAAAAAATGCATATTTGGGGTAACTAATGGAAAATCATTAGGCCAAATCATCTTTGAATAAAGTATTTCCATAGACCCTAAAAGATCTAAATAAATTTTGAAGATCCCATTGCTTGGAAGTATGAAGGAGATCAAGTCATTTTTTGGCAAGATCAAATTTTTGAGGAAATTTTTTAGTCTTTGAAAAGATAGTTCACCCACTAAATAATATGGTCAATAAGGATGCAAATATTTAATGGACTTCTAATGCATAAGTAGATTTTTTGATATGAATAAATTAATCATGAACACATCGATGCTCATAAAGTTTGGATTACACAATCATTCTACATATACTCCTTCACTTTAGAACACTTGAATGTTATGGTATTGATGCAAAAAAATGAGGCTAGTGATGAGATATCTATCTAATTCATGAGTTCCCCTCTCATAAATGATAATCTCAGATATTTAGTGATAGACAAACAAGATTTTTCCTTAATCAAAGTTGTCAATAAGTTCAAACATTACATCTTGTGTAGCAAAGTGTTTGATGGTGTGCCTGACGTAGCTATCAAGGTAATGTTGATACAACATGAGCTAAGAGACTATCATGAGAAGAGGATAACCATTATATAAGATTTTGACCTAGAGATGTAGCCACTGAAGATATTTAGAGGTCAATGTCTAAGAGAAACCATGGCTAAAGTGGATCCATAAATTACCTACCAATAATATATATTAGAAATCATCACAAATGATGGCTGGTACCAAGATTTAATCTATTATTTGCTCAAAAATGAATGCACAAGTGACTAAAAATCCACTAAGATAAGATAATTATGCCTGAAAATTAATATCTTCTTGACCAAGTTAGGCATATTATACGTAAGAAACCACATATACATATATATAAGATATATAAATAAAGAAAAGGTGGCTAGAATACTCAATGATTTTCATGGGAAGTATAGAACTATCCATTATTCATGGAATGCCATAGCTCACTAAAGACTCATATTAATATATTATTAATTACATGTCTTCAAGTATACACATGATCACATGATAAGTAGCTATGTATATATAACATAGTCTAACTATGCCATTATATCTAGTTATTAAGGTTTGACCATTTGTAAAGTGGGGACTCGACTTTGTGGGATCCATCAATGTCAATTCCTCTATTGAACACAAGTTTATACTCATTATAATTGATTATTTCACATATTAGCCCAAAGCTGAAGCATTCAAGAACTACACAAATGAAGTGGTGATTAACTTCCTTGATGACCACATTGTCAGAAAGTTTTGTGTTATTTGTTATGGTTTGTGACAATGGTCATACTTCTCCTAACTATAATTTATCAAATGGGTTAATGGAAATTTGGTAATCCTTAAAATTTCATTCAATTATTATCCATAAGGTAATGGGTTAGCTGAATCAATAAATAATAACTTGATAGATGTAATTAATAAGGTCTTGGAAAGGAATCCTATAGATTGGAATAACATTTTAAAATTTACATTATGGTCTAATAGGACTTGGATCAAGTCTTATCTAGGTACTTCTCCATACCATTTGGTGTATGGTTAGGATCCCCTATTTCTTGTCAACCTAAAAATCCCAACCTTGTTATTTTTAAAATATTAATTGGACACTGATAATAAGGTAGAGGCTTGTCTCCTAAATTTAATTTAGTTTGAATAAAAGGTTATGTATACCTCCTAAATTTTATTAATCATCAAGGGGTTGTCAAAAGTAAGTTTGATAAAAGAGCCAAAATCACCCTTCTTTGGGACAAGGCTCATGAAGAAAAGGGTCAACATGGAAAATTCAATACCCTTTGGCTAAGACCCTTCCAAATTTCTAAAATCCATGGTGAGAATGCTTTCTACCTAAGGTTTTTATTTAGTGAGGATGTTCCATTTCATGTCAATAGATAATTCCTCAAACACTACTTCCAATCCTAAATTGGTTTGGAATAGTCCTATATATAGTTTCTTTATTGCTTTTTTATTTTCCCTTCCTTTATTGTTTATTGTTATATTTTTTATTTTGTTTGGTCTTATATCTTGTTTTGTTTTTATATTTTTGGCAATCGATCTTTCCCAACTATTTTATCCCATGGTTCCACATTTATCAATGAAAGGTGATGAAATTAAATGCCTAAAAGTAGCTAGCATAAATAATGTTAGGTGTGAAGCTGCTTCCTAAGTTTTTTCATTACTTTAGATCCTATTATCAGGTCAGCATTGAAGGTTTTGATGGTTGCATGTGTTTTGAATATGTTCTAATTTGGTTAAGTTTGGGTAAAACTATTTGACCATTGAAGCCATCCTCTTGAAACCAAGCACAAATCTCACATCTTAAATGGTTTATGAATTTATTACTTAGGTTAACCTATTATGGTGAATGGTCAGGGTGAATAATATATAGTTCCACCTTTTATTTTCCATAGTGGTCCCCAACCCTAAACTAAGACATTAAAATGAAGAAAAAATAGAAAATTTGAAAATAAAATAAAGTCAATTTGACTCATTCTTGGGTGATTCAATCAATTTCTACCTGGGCTATAGACACTTGGTTGGTAGTACAGCAAGGCCTTAAGTTTTATTAGAAGAAACTATGTTAGGGATATGGATGCCTTGATGTAAGTAGAGAAATGTCTAGGCAAACATGTTAAAGGTAAAAGTCATTATCCTGATGGATACAATCATACTAGTTAATATTTGTAGATATTATGAAATGATAAATTAACTCATTTACACCCACCAGGTCAATAAATGTAATAGATTTGGTCACTTAGTTTCTCCCATCATGTCCCTTCTTAAATGTGTTCATGTTTTATGCAATGTATTAGATAGAAATTATGGATTATTTAACTCTTTATTTGTTCTAAAATACTTAGGAGTGTTTTCCAGCAGAGTCACTATTTATTGTTGCCTACACAACATGCCCTAATTTCATCACTAAAATCATGGAACCTATTTTTGCTCTAAAGCCTAGTCTTCTGGTTTAATCAAGTTTAGGCATGTTTTATTTATTGATTTGAGTGGAAAGGGTCCTTAAAAGGTTGTTTTTATAATGTTATATTCACTTTTATCTTCAAACTATGTCTAAACTTAAATTTGTCCATTGTATGCACTTAGTCTAGAATTGTTTGTAATTCAGTTTGTATTAGCATGAATGTCTGAATTTACATGAACTTGATAAGTCTTGGTATGTTTTAGAACATTTTTAAAATTGCATTAGAGTTTCCATCTTTTTAGACCATTTTGCCTTAGGTTTACACAAAGGGTCCAATTGTCTTAAAAATTTTACACTCTTTTATTTAACAATCTGGTCCATATCTACTCATTTTCAAGGTAAAATGGCTTAATTTTCATATGGTTTCCATTTTCAAACTTGTTCACTTTATTCATATTGGACTAGTTACCATAAAATTTGGAAAAATGTTCAATTTTATTTTATTTATCTTACTACATTTTTCCTTTCTCTTTGGATTTAACTTAGTCTTTTATGTGGAATTTTAGCTTTTTCTTACATGTCAATGATCACTTTATTTCCCTAAAAAACTTGGGTCAGTGAGGGGTTACCACTTGTTACTCACTCACTTTTCCCGACCTCTCAAGGACTTAGTTTCTTTTTAAAATCCTCTTATTCCTCAAGATTAGGATGTGTGACACAATCCCACTTCCCTAGGACCTCTCAATTTCTAAGATAGGCCTTCAAACTTAAATAAGAATGAGATCATTCCATATGGCATGATCACACTTCATCATGGACCTGAGACTCTTTATATAATTCCAACCAAAAGCTAAACTCTCAGATGTATGGTATCATGCCATAAGGAATGATCCTATTTCCACACTCCCTAGGGATAGTCTCTATGTTCTTAAGCCTCTAATCAAGGCTTGGGATGAGTGAGATCTATACACGTGTCAAGCTATCACCTCACCAAGATTGTACAGGTAAGTGTTACATGTGGAAAATTAGTTAGGTGGTAGATGAGTGAATGGTTTCCACATGGCATGAACCTACCAACTAGAGTACATGTTAGCATCCTTGTCAGTAGTTTTAGAGCTTAAATTTAATGGAAATCTTGCCCATCAGACCTAAATTTAGACTTAAATCCTTGATAATTTATTCATTGATATTCATGGTTTATTTTGTGTATTTTCCCTATAAATTTGGTCATGCTCCCTTTTGAGTTAGTTGACTTACTATTTATATCATTGCATCTTTGGAAGTCAATCATATTTTTGTTTATTAGGCTAATTCATTTATTAGTTTTATAGATGGGGATTGTTTTAATTATCATATCTGGATCCATTTCTACTCCATTCTAACTTAAGATGAATATATGTTTAGGATATTCTATCTATAGACTTAGTCATTTTCTTTGAAATGGGTTACTTTAGATTATTGATCTAATAGTTAGGTTAGTTTTATCATCTTGTTTTGATCCATTATTATTTTATCTTGAATTATGATGACTAAATAATTATACAACTCCATCTTAAGATTTAGTCATTTATATTAAAAGTGGGCTAAATTAACCATGTAGTTGGTAATAATACCCATTTTTATTCACCAATTTTTTATCTCTGTCTCCTTTTAGAGTTTTTAGACTTAGTCATTTCCATTTAAAATTAATACACTCATAAAATGATCTAGGTGGATCCATGTACCATTCCATTTTGAAAGTCTTCAAATTTTGGTTGAACCACTTGCACATCAAAAAATTCATCGAGAGCTTTTCAACGCTTCTTCTAGAATTCAAAACAGAGTCTGAATGCTCAAGATATAGTTTGCTAAAGTATTCTTGCACAGGCAAATAATGGGTGTCGACAAGTGACGTGGAATTTTTTAAATATTCCAATTGGTCCAATAATCATTTGACATGTGGAAATATGAATTTGTACAAAAAAATTGGTTTGGTGTTTGGTTTGTTGATAGCCTCAGATCTTTGACAAGAGGTCATATGAGGATCTGTGAGCTCCACTATTTGCTTGTTGGGGGCCCTCAGCAAGGGTTAGAACACTCTTATGGAGGGGTGCCTTACCCTCCTATACTTCATATGTTATTATTTTCAACATTGTATTTAAGTCACAAAGTTTACTTAAACTCCATCAATGTGGGATATATATTTAAAGCTTTGTAAAAAGTCCAGCAAACCAAATCTACCATGCCAACCTATCATCCACCTTCACCACACACAAACTATACCAAGACCATGTGTTAACCCACATTTTCCAATGGCAGCCTAAGCTAGGCATTATGCTAAGCCTTGTGCCTAAGTCTCCCCCAAAAGGGACATTGGCACTCATCAAGGAAGCTGTCAACCTTTTAAAAGTATGTAATCTATTTTCAAACAGTAAATGTGGGATAAAATGATAAGTGATAAATCACTAAAGGAAGGCCAATGCCTTGAACCTAGCACCTCCTATTCAAAAAGATAAGCCTTGACCGCTTGATCTATAGGCTTGTAAGTGCTATAAAGGGATCGAATTTCTTTTTGAAGAGTAGTATTCAGCTGACTGTGTATAAGAATTAAGAAGGTTAGAGATTTAATTAAGCCTTATACGACCTTGGGCCATTAATGTCAGGTCTAAGAGATATTTTTATAGGCAAGTAGAGACTAGAGAAGGTGAATTGAAGACTTGTATTGATTTTGTAAGCCATTTGTTGCATAAAATTAATGGAAACTGTCCTCACTTCGAACGGACCCAGAGACATAGGCTATTGAAGCCAAACTCTGTTATCAATTTGCTAATGAATTCTTCTAATTTTCTCTATTATTTTTTAGTTCTGATCTTCATTTTAATTTTGGTTTAAATTTATTTATACAAAATTAAAAGGAAAAGTTGAGAAAATAGTAGATCTTTTAAATGTGACAAGTGTTATTCGATTTTGTGACACTTACATTTTCAGTTTTCAGATCATAAACTAGTGGCTATTTTATTTAATTCTAATTCTAATGTCTACTTTCTTTATTTAAATTATAATATTTATTTCTATGTCTTACAATCCTGAAAAAAACATGAAACTACCACCTTTTGATCATTTTATACCTTGTGACCCTTTGGACCTAGTTAATTTTCAAGGTATATGATATCTTTTGAGTGCCTAAGATGATGCCATGTAGTATAATCTAGTTTCCCCGATCCCCAGGATAGTTAGTACATGGTGAGTAGATGATAAACTCTCTATTTGAATAGGATGATGCTATATGGAAAATTTTAGACAAAGAGGATATCAAGTGGGACCCTGAGATGAGTACATGTATTAGGATCGCGAGGCTTTGGAGAAATAAAGAGATGTCAAACATTGAGTTAAAACCAACAAGTTTCATCTTAGTGAGATCATGAAACTTGTGAATATCTCATTATACCTGGGGTAAGGAAAACTCAAAGTGACCTAGGCCCCTCATCCAAGTCCCCAAGTAGCAAGATGATACCATGTAGTAGGGCCCTCACACATATATGGCATATTATCTCCCCGAGTGGCGATAGGTGGATATGTAATGTAACTTTTATAATGAAGATATGTGTCCATATAATTAGTTCCCAAAATTGATGGCCTCCTTAGCCCATCAAACTATCATGGATAAAAAACCAACTTGTGTCCAAACCCACCTATGTTTATGCATTATAGAGGAACCTATGAAATGGAAATGTGATCAAAAGACATATGATCCAATGAAAATTAGATAGAGGCATTTAATCAAAATATATGGCATGCATGTTATATCATGTATAATACCTCAAAAGGACAAAGAAACGCCTTAATTAGGCATGATAATCATAGTGATGAGTATGGTCACCTAAGCATTTATATGGATCCCAGTGTCTCTGACCACCCAAATTAATTTTGTAGATGATCAATGGTTACCCCAACATCATAGACTATGACCAAATATGGTGCCTAATGAGTTTTAGGCTGATTTAAGTCACTCAAAATTGAATTCTAGATTAGTTGGCATGCCCCTAATTCTTATTTTCTTAGGATTAGGAAATATCTTAAAGAATTTTAATTCAAAATGGTTTAATCTCTTTAATTATTATAACCACTAGTTAGTAGGTGAATTAATGACCCAATGGGCTTGCCTTGCATATAAAAGACTAGTTATTTAATTGAATAAGGACCAAATCATTGATCAAATGATAGGTTATAATAATTAGGAAGGATTTTAGAGAGTTTTCCCCCTTTCCTCCTGTAATTTTAGTCTTTATATGTAGTTTTATTCTTTGTATAAGTTAAGGCTATTGAAGTTTAGTTTTATATTTTCTTAGAGTGTGTAATGAATCCCATATGTGCTTCATGAAATGAATTAAATTTGAAACCTTTGTCTACTGATATTTTCAGTATACACATATATATGGTGACCTTGTTTTCTTCCACTACACAACTAAATTTATCCTAGACTCTTTTACCATCTTTGCATATTGGTTGTGCTTTTTTGACCAAATAAAGATCAATTTATCAAAGGATTTTTCCAATGAATTAACGGAGGATCATTATTCAATAGAGTAGCCTAATATTTCATTTACTCCCTACCCTCTCTCTTTTGATATTTTTTATAATCATTACTAGATTAATTTTATAATTAGTTTGATTTGTAATCAATTTTTTTAGTTTTATTTATATTTCTTGATATTTATCTTACTTGTCATTATGGATGCATTATTGAATTTATTTGATGAGTTATGAGTGATAGTCATGGATGGGTTTCTTATGTTGGCTATCCTATCCACCCTTGGTCCCTTGGACACTTTCACACTTGGAGAGGGGTATTCTATGCAAAAATTAGTTGAGTATGAGCTCTATACCACCTTCATGGTGACTATTGTGGCCTAGAATCAAATATGTCCTAGATTATCCATGTTTCCTAAGTATATTTTTCTTGTTTGAGACCTAATATGTATATTTTAGATTTTAGTTTGGTGTTATCCTGGTAAAATGTCTATGTACATGGTCCTTTACCAAGGAGTGTATAAAAATTCTTATGTGAAGTCATTACAACATTTTCAAAGCTCCATTCCATAACCAGTGATTCTAAATTTGCCTCTATTAGAGCCTACATGGATGTATACCAATGTAAAATATTTGTCAAAGGTATTGTATAGGGTCATGTTTTAATTAGGATTTACTTGAGGGTGATTCAATGAGAAATATGTCTTATAATCTAGTTCAAGTTCATCTCTAATGCAATAGAAGGTCTAATATGTCATCTTAAAGTCATGATGTCTTAGTAAATCTTATTTGAAAATTGGAGATGTGATTTTATTTTCAAAGATAAATGCATCCAAAAATATTCTAATGAATTATTTAGCATCATATTATCCTTTTAGAGGTCAATTTAGATGCCTTTCAATGAAGAATAAAGTCAAAATGAGTCTTACGAGGCATAATAAGTTCATAAACACATTAAATTTTCCCATTTGAGGTCTCACAAAGTTATATTGACATGTGAAGACACTTTATGAACCATCCATATATAAAAATGGTCAAAATGACATTGAACCTAATGATCTCCCTTCATTATTACTTTTTGGTGACATTCAATTCCTTCAATGTATAAGGGTACATTAAATATTAACCAAACCATTATCCATCTCAAGCATGATCATGGAAACTTAACTATTTTAGGAGTGTTTTTTAAGGTTTTATGAATAAATACTCCAGGATAAACCACCAAAGTCAAAGATTTTTCATGACCTCAAACCTCTTGAAGGCCTAAAGTTTCAAAATAAAAAATTGTAGTCATTTTTTGTAGGTTTATTGAGATTACACTGGACAAGACATTATCTTTCAAAGAGTTCAAATCCTCCAAGACATTTTATGAAATTTATTCAATGAATTAAAATCTCATTCATGTAATAAATGATAGGATTCAAGTCAAATCACATGAATACAATCCATGAGCAATGAGTGTAGTCCTAGAAAATTGCAAGTTTTGGCTTGTGTACACATGATTCCAAGGGTTTATGTAAATTTATGAATTTAAATAACATATAACACCTTCCTCAAACATATAAAAAGTATACCAATCTTCCTTGATGGCTCTACATGTAAAATAAGGCAGAAAGAGCCCTCAAATATGAAGGTTTTCATTAAAAAAAAGTAGGGGTTTCTGAGGTTTTCTCAAGAGTATAGAGATTTATAATGGGATTAAATTATAAAATAAGTTCAAAGGTCTCCCCCTCATTATTTTAAAACCTCAATAGGCCTTCAAATAATAAAATAACATTTACATACCTCCTAACAAGGTAAAGTTGGTTTGAACATTACTCGCATGCACCTATAGGTAGTTTTCAAGGATGATCCATCTTTGTTCAAGATATACATGGATTATTGGGTCCATTTTATGGAATGGAGGAGGTCTTGAATTAAAATTAATAGGTTTTTTGATGTAATAAGAATGGAAAAGGGATATGAACAATCACTCTGAAGCCCTGAATCTACCTATATATATATATATATATATATATATATATATCTTAAAGAAGGCATGGTTAAGAGTTTAAACATGTTTATCCAAGTGAATGGAAAATAATGGATTATTAAGGATGTAAATAGGTGTGAATTAAATATATCAATTTATCAATCCTATTAAAGGAGCTTCCAATCATGTTAAATGGTCAAAAAAACTAGGCAATCTTAAAACCCTGTTAAACCCTAGAATTTGTGAGTCTAATTTTGGATGTTTTGGAGCTTTCTTAGGTGGAATGAAAGTTTTATTCAAGTCCTCCAATGTTTTAAATATCATATAGGATCACTTAAATAGATTTTATAGGTTTCATTCCCATGAAAACTATGTTCAAGGGTTTTAATTAGGTTTTTAACTTAAAGAAAGACCTTCATAGGTTTATAGATTAAGAATGGGGTTTTTACAAGTTTTAAGATGATTCCATCTTAGGGAAAGGACCAAAAAAAAACATGAAACTCTTCCATGCATCCCAATACCCTGCCAAGGAGATTAAAGGTAGATTGATGATGACTACAATATTTTAGGCTCATATCTAGACTTAGGGTTTCCAATAAGGTTTCTCAAGTACTCAAAAGAAAACAATCTTTTAGACACAAAAAAATACTAACAAGCCTAATTTTTTCCATACAATATTGAGGTTATAACATGGTGGAGGAACAAGCCTCTTCAACATCTCAAACATGATCAAGTTATAGACCTATAAAATGAGGATTATCAAGGAGAAGGATGTGAGTGCAAAGTTTGATAATGGGAGGTTGCAAGTCCAAGATCCCTTCAATAACAAAGATGGTTGCATTCCTAGAATGCCAAGATGATTTGTGACGTGAAGTATGTAGACCAAATTAAAAGCTTTGAGTTCTTAATAAACATGCATATAGAGGCTTTTAGGCCTTTAGAAATCTCAAAGGATTGATTTCACATTGATACTCAAATTACAAGATAAGATAATGGATATTGCAAGATCCTTAATAATTAATTTAGGCCTACCAATGTAGAGTTTAAAGTTTTAGCTTCAAGATTATATGTCTACAATATCCTTTCAAACCTTCATGGTAGTTAATATTATAAAGCTCATTAAGAAGAGTTCAAGAGTTGTAAACTTTAAATAAGACTCCTTAATGGATCATAATTATGGTTTCCAAATCATTCTTGATAGTGGTTGATTGATAATGGATTTCCATGGTTTTGAATCATGATTCAAGTAAGTAGATCTAAAATGTATGTTCATGGCCTCAAAAACCTTCAAACAAAGTTATAGACCTATGTAAAAAGGGAGATGATGGTTTTAGGTTCAAATAATTATAATGTTTCTTAAGGGCCTCTAGAGCCTTTTTTGGCCTATGAAAATGTTGTAAATTATGTGAGGGAAGTCAACATGCTCCATGGATTCAACCTTCAAGATTTAAATCATGTGTAAAGCGCGATAGAATTTTAGCTAAGCCTTCAAGTTACATCAATCACATGCAATCTTGTATGATTTATAAAGATATAGTCCAAGCTTAAAAGGGGGTCTTCAATATGTTATATTTGATTGTAAGACAAAATTGAGTTTGAATAACCTACGGTACAATATTCAAGACCTTTGTATGAAGGTTGCAGGCCTAAACAAGGAGGGATGGGTCATAGGATTTGAAGTCCCAAATGAAAATCAAGGTATTATATGGAAGTATAATACTGATTAATACCTTCATGGTTCTTGAAAATGAAATTTGATCCTTTAATTTAATCAATCCTAGGTCAAGTCTTCATATCATGTTTGAGGTAGGAAAGGTTCTTGAAGCAATCAAGAGTAGTTTTCAATATTGCATAAGGCTTCAAATTTGAGGAGATATGTATACAATATTCCAAGGTGCTTTTTAAGGTGGAAAAGCTTCCCATGAGAAACATATAGGGCTTTAAACATCAAATTTAGTTTCATTAACTTGTATACAAGCCATTAGACATATGCAATAGGCTCATGACCAGGTTGCAGGTCTTATTTGGAGAATCTAAGCTGATCTACAACCCCATTATGAAGACTTCAAGTTGTAGACCTACAAAAAAGGTTTAAAAATTCATTGAAAGCACAAGACTTTCACCTACATGCCTATAATCATGTTATAATAGCATCTATAGATCTACTAGGAGTCATAGTGAGGGTTCAAACAATCAAGCAAATATGTTGCAAGTTCTGAAAGGTGCCTCTATGGTGTGTAAGAATGAGGAATGAGTTATTAAGCTTAATAAACACATATACAAGCCTAAAATTCATGTTTGAGGATGATAAAGACCCTCATGATCAGTTTACAAGGTTTCCAAGGCTAATTATAAGCAATAAGGTACAAGATGGAGCCCTTTAAGTAAGAAGATAAAAAGTCATGGCTCTTTAAGTAAGGTTGTAGGTTAGGAGATGAAATAAGATGATATTAAACATGGAAACACATGTTTATTAGACCTCTATAAGAGTTATTATGAATAATAATGTTTATTATCTAACTTCTTATCCTCTTTAAAAGGCCTTCACATAGGCTCCAAGGCTGATTTCAAATATTTCAACTCTATCATATCTTAAGCATGATAAGCACATTGGATAGGTCTCTTGAATAGTCCTTCAAGTATTTTAATGGTGAAGAACAATATTCATTAATATAATGTTAAATACATGAGGCATTAAAAACTATTCCTAAAGGTGTGTACCCTCCTCCATAAAGTTTATATCATGGTAATTCAACCCTCAAAGCTCCAAATGGCATATGAGGTCTACTTTTAATTCAACCATGCAACAAGGTTTAATATGTATGAAAATATAGAGAGGTGAGTTAAAATAATTAATGTAATAATTTATCAAGGATAACAGCCCTAAAAGAGTGTGTTCATCATCCACAAGCACAAAAAAGACAAAAAATAATAGAAATGCCTCCTCCTCCACTACTACACCAACTTTCATTAAAAGACCTTTATAAAGAGGCATAATGAATTGGAGAGATGTTAATTCTTTTGATTTCCACTTATTTTTCTCTTGTGTAAGGCCAAATTATGATGTAACAATTGTATTTATCCAATCTAGTTGTGATTTATCTTCTCTCGTATCTCATATTTCTTATAAAAAGGGGTTGAAAATGCCTTATTTTATATCCCTCTACTAGGTATAACAAAACTTTGATTTTATAGGGACTTTTATTGTGTATTAATGCCTTTGAATTCAATAAAGACTGATTTTTACCTTATCTAAGTTTGTATCTTATGTGATTTCAGTGTTTTATTGATCTATACATGTGGCAGATAGTGTTCTCCCTTATGTTTGTCTATCTCCCTTTACCTTGGTGTAAGTAGGCATATTTTTTATCGGTCATTTTATATGCTACATCTAGTTATACAAGTGATTAGTTATGGGATCTCATGAATTATTTCTTGTGTAGGACCTTTTGGTTATCCCTTCTATTCTAGCATAGGCCACCACATTCATATGAAACACTTATGCAAGAGATTCCTAATTTGAATATTGTTTAGAGTAAAATTTAGGATTTATTATTATTATTGTGCTATTTTAGGTAGGTAGAGGATATACTCAACCTTGGTGCATCACCTCATTTTCAAGTTTTCCAGCTTTATTCTCTCTTTTCATGAATAGTGTCTTAGTGTAGCTTAGGTAAGCTTTATTACTATAGGTTTTAGGGTTGTAACCTATTATTAAATTAGTTTCACTTTAATTTTATAATAATATATCCTTCTCTAGAGACTCACTCCTACCATAGGTCACGTACACCTAGGAGTGTTTCCATTGTGTCAGTTGAAATAGGTCTCAAAACCTAATAAGGTGCATTTTAATATGATAAAAGTTTATGACACACCTAGTGTGATAACTAATTCAAAGTTTTGAAGACTTTGATAATAATTTGGTGTTGTTATTAGAAATTTATAGTTGTTACACACACATATTGAGCACTTGGTGACTCCAAAAGGCATTTAGAAGATTTTGGTTTTAGATTAGTACCTGGTATTTGTGTCAAAATTAAAAATAAAGGCATATTCTAAAGGTAAATAGGTTAATTTTTTGGATTTATCATTATATTAAACTATAAGGAAGATATTTACAATGATTGCTCCATATTCTAGACCCCCTTTTACTACTAATTCTCCCAAACACAACCCAGTATCACCTCAAATATCTCATATGGTAGCCCAAAGGAACTAACTCTTTATAACCTTCAATGGTGGAAAACCATTGGCTCTCCAATAATATGATGACATAAATGTTTTAGACCTAAAGAGTATCCCATCATTCACCAATGAGAACTCCATAACAGTTATTGAGAACATTCTAATATATTACAAACATCTATTCAATTCACCATGTCGCCTAGGACAACATAGCTATGAGGCTTATAGCTACATCCTTGAAGATGAGATATCTCTAATGATACATAGCTATACAACCAAGTTCAATCCATCATTGGGATGAGTTGTGAGAAAGGTTGTGCCCATAGTTTGAGGACAAGAGTGGCCACCTTTCATTCATGGAGCAACTAGCCACCATCAATAGAGCTCCACATCAGTATATGGTAGACTTCAATTTTAGATTCTAGAAGACTTCGGATAAAATCCCACAATTAGTTAAACCTACCCCTAACATTATTTTCTTGTATTATTTGAGATCCTAAAATAGTAATATATCAGTTATGATTCAATCTAGGGGGTACAACTCTCCTTGACACCTATGATATTTCTGTTAGTGTTGAAAATTTCCTCATATAAGTTGGGAAAATTCCCCAAGGCCTCTCTTTCCACTTTTTATATAATTTCCCTCCCTTACACAATCTACACTTTCACCTATTCTCATGCCAATACACTATCTATTTAGTCAAGGGATAGCTCCTCCTAATAAACCACATGAGGTAAAAT
Organism: Torreya grandis; assembly: GCA_037957365.1. Lineage (NCBI taxonomy): Eukaryota > Viridiplantae > Streptophyta > Pinopsida > Cupressales > Taxaceae > Torreya > Torreya grandis. Next base: position 376,780 of record JARHVA010004183.1, read on the forward strand.
CACTACTACAGATCTTTGAAAATGAATTAGTTGTTTTAAATAGGTATAAATTAAAAAATATCAGGCCTTATTATCCATATAATTAACCCTTCCAACCCAATAGATATCCCTATTAGTGTAATTCTCAAGCACAGGGCCAAATTACTCATGTTAGGCCTTACAACAACCACAACCCCAATATTGCTATTACCTCAAAGGAAATTATGCCCATGCAAAACAACTTGGTGTATCAATTGTGTTTTCCTTTCAACCAGCCTCATAATTAGACAACTTATGTAAATAGATTACTCAATTAGACCTTGATGGTGCAAAGTATATCATCTTCTCAAGGGAAGTCTAGTGAATCAACTCCACAAGTTGAAGGAGGGAATGAACCAACTCACATACATGGTGATTCCATTCTTGTGAGTTGAAAATAAAGTGAATTCATTAGAATGAACCAAATTAAAACTCCAAGTAAAGGTGGCACCCCAATATCATGTAATACAAAGTACAAAAGAAGAGTAGTGGAGGGAGATCCATCTTCCTTAATCAATCAAGTTAGAACTCCACATGCTTCTCAAGAGGATAATAAAGAGAAGCAAGCTATTGGAACACCTCAAATGTAATCAAATCAGGTTTCCCCTAAGGAAATATAGTCCCAAACTAGCACATTTCAGAAAGAAGATGTAACTATACCTAAATTATAGATAAAGGGGGCTCAAATACCCTTCAATATTGTTAATAAGATGAAGAAAAAAGTTTGAATATGACCATGTGGTAGGATTTATCCATCCTAACTCAAATAAACTTGTTGAAGGAATCCTTAAGTCATATAGGTCAAGAAAGTAAGGTAAGTACATCAGCTACCCCTACTAGTTTATACCAACCTAAGGAAGGAGATAGTGACCAAGTTGGTAAACCCTCTCCATTTTACATTTCCCTCATCATTGGAAAAAACATTGTCAATAATTATATTATTGACTCTAGGGAAAGCAATTTTATTATGCCTAAGAAGATAGCTAACTTTATAGGTCTAAATTATGCTCCTATCTCAAAGGGATTAGTCTAATTGGATGGTTTAATTGTTAGGATTGTGGGAATTATAAAAGGCCTAAATTTAAGCCTACACCCTTGTCCAAGTATCTATGTTCTCCAATATATTTCAATCATTGACTTACCCCCATATTTTTTTATATGCCTATCATGTGACTTCACTGCTAAACTAGGTGGACATTTATCTTCTAATTGGTCACATATGTTTCTTAAGACTAGATATAGACAAGAGTGACCATTATATCCAAACCAATCTCCAAGGACCACATTGATCCCTATTTTCCAAACCCCACTAATGTGAATTTCACTATGTTTGATCAAGGTGAGGTGGTTTCTAGTCATGAATCCACCACACTTTTGAAGAGGTCCCTAATTGCTTACTTGATGAGTGGGAAAATGAGAATTATGGATTTCATCCATATGATCACATTGAAGAGACTAGATTTGGAAACTATTGTATTCTTGAAGAGGATTTTATTTTTCCAAACTTATCAAATGACAAGAGGACCTTGAGAGCATATGGCAACTATATTTTCATGGTTCTAGGAGTATGATGGTGTTGGTGTTGTATTAATATCTCCTCAAAGGGATAAATAGTTTTTATCATATAAGCTATAATTCAATTTCACTAATAATGTGACCGAGTATGAGGCACTCATTCAAGGCCTCCAAATGGCACAAAAGAGAGGGATTAATTTGATTCAAGTGTTTGGGAATAGTGAGCTGGTTTTAAATCATATTAGAGGACAAAATGTATCCAAAAATAACCTGTTGAAGGACTAAAAACATAGGGTATGGGACCTCATTTAATACTTTTATGCCTTGAACATATAATCTATGCCAAAAAATCAAAATGCTAATGCAGATAAGATTGCCACAATGATATCAAAATATGACCTTCCTAATTATGTTGTGAGAACTTTGGAAAAGCTTGTCAAGCTGATTTTTAGACATGCAATCCTGAAAAATAATGTTAGTCAATAAGTATTTGAGAATGATGCATGAATCATCAAATTTATACAAGATAAAGCTATGTTTTTAGTAAAAAACCACCAAAAACTCCAAGATTGGTATGAGAACTAGATCATCCAGTTGAGGGGAAATAAGTTGCCTAAGGGGTTAGTTACCTTGGAAAGAATATTCAACTTGTATGATCAGATTAAAGAGGAGAAGATCAACATGAATAGAAAAGATGATAACTACAAAATAATAGCCATATTTGATGGTAATTTTTCAAAGGCTAGTAAGGTATGCCCCCAATCTGAAAATGATTTTTTTTTGGCATTTGTAAAAGGTATGATGATATATTTTCTTGTAGCTACTAATATTTTAGGGTCTTTGACCCAAGTTTGGCCCAAGACACCATTGAACTTGATCCAAATGCTAAAAAAGTGAGGCAAAAGTAGAGGCCTGTAAACCCCAAACTTGATCCATTGATGAGAAAATAACTTACTAAGCTGATTGAAGCTAATATCATATTCCCTATAAAGCATTCCTCATGGGTGGCCAACCTAGTCATTATTAGGAATAAGAATGGGGAGATTATGATATGTGTAGGCTTTAGGGACTTGAATGGAGCTTACTTAAGTATTGTTACCCTCTTCTTCCTATGGATCAAATACTTCCAACTGTATCAGGAGATGTGAGGTTTTCACTTCTTAATGGCTATTCAGGATATAACCAGATTCTTGTGCAAGAATGTGACCAATACAAGACAACTTTTAAGACTAAGTGGGGTACTTATGATTAAAATAAAATGCCCTTTGGGTTGACCAATACTAGTGAAAACTTCAAAAGGGCCATGGATATGGAATTTATGGGCCTTATTAATGATATGATTTTGGTTTATTTATATGACATTATTATTTTCTCCAAGCATGTATCTAGTCACTTGGATCACTTTATCCAAGTATTTGATAGATGTAAAGAGTTTGGGAGCCCAAACAAGTGTGTTTTTATTATCCATGAAGGCAAGTTTTTGGGGCATGTGGTTTCCAAGTATGGCCTAGTAATTGACCTAGACAGGGTAAAATCAATCTTAGCTCTCTCGCTTCCAAGTCACAAGAAGGCCCTTCAAATCTTCCAAGGTAAGATAAACTTTGTGAGAAGGCTCATTCCTAATTTTGCCTCCTTTTTCAAACCTCTAACTTTTATGTTAAAAAATAATACTACCTTCAACTGGAAAATATAAGGTAAGGATTGGTTTGAGTCAATCAAGGTATTAATCTCTCAATCCCCTACACTCATCAATCCATGCTATGATAAATATTTCATTTTATATGCTTTTAGGGGAAACAAGAGTATATCATCCATACTAATACAATAAAATAACGATTTAATGGATCATTCCATTGTATTTTTTAGTCAAGCTCTTAATAATTATGAGATAAATTAAGGTTTTGTAGAAAACCAAGTCCTTGTTGTCATAATATCTCTTAAAAAATTCATACATATGATCTATAACAATAAGATACAGATGATGGTTTCACACGTGAATGTGAAAGAGTTTTATTTTAACAAGGACATAGTAGAAAAGAGGGATGGTTGGATAACAAAGGTAATGGAATATGACATTGACAACAAGGTTACCAAGCTGGTGAAAGGAAAGGTTTATGTGAACAACTAGTAGTATATTTAGATGTTTATAATAGGATAGTCCTAATGCTACAATAATCTCAACAAGTTGATCATGAGGTTCATAACAGCTGGACTAGAGACATGGCTATCTTCTTGCAAACTTGTGAGTATCCACATGGCCTCAATAAGGCTCAAAGAAGGTATTTTAGACTTCAATCAATTCCATATGTCATTGTTTTTGGTTTTTTGTTTATAAAACACATAAATGGAGTTATTTGGAGGTGTATAGAGTCTAACCAAGTTGATAAGGTGATTAAAAAAAATTATGGTGGCCCATTAGGAGGCCATTTTTCACTTAAAACTACTATTGTTGATATAATGAGGGATGCTTAATATTGGCCCAAATTATTAAAATATGTACATACATGGGTTAAAATTTTCAATAAGTGTACCTTATTCACATACTAGCAAAATCTATCAGCGCACCCTTTCCATCCCATCTAGGTAAAGCATCTATTCATATATTGGGGTTTGGACTTCATTGGTATGATTAAACCACCTTTAAATATTGGTCACAAGTAGGTATTAACTACCACAAATTAATTCATGAGGTAGATATATGTAATGGCACTCAAGGAATCCAATGAGACATCTATGTTGGACTTCTAAGAAGGTATTATCACTAGGTTTGGTATTCCAGCTACTATCATATTTGATAATGTCATGGTTTTTATTGGCACTAGGATCAAAAAATGGGTAGTAAATCATGGTATTCATTTGAGCACTTATTACAATTATTACCCCCAAGGTAATGGATTGGTATAATATATAAACAATAATCTCATAAGGATCATCAAAATGACCGTGGAGGATAACCAAAGATCTTGGCATACTAAACTAAAAATAATTTTATGGGCTGATAAGATCATTCCCAAGAGAGAAATTGGTAACTCCTCCCTTTATGTTGGTCTATGGGAGAGAATCAAGGCTTCTATTATAACTTTAGTTACCATCCCTTGAGCTCACTCAATAATTAGAAATGATGTAGAATGATGTTATGAATGTGAGGTTAACATAACTAATAGAGTTAGAGGAAGATAAAGATCAGGTAATACACACTATAGAGCTTCATCAAGCTCAAGTAAAGAGGAAATTTGATATAAATTAAAGTGATAGAGGTTTAAAATAAGTATATATAGTGTTGAAATGGGATGAGGATAGGGCCAAATCTATAAAACACACCAAGTTTGATGTTGTATGGAGTGGCCCCTATGTCATAGTTAGTTGTAAATAATCTAATGATTTTCAAATATCCAAGATAAATGGAGAAGAGATACCAATCATAGTCAATAATTTTCACCTAAATCACTATTTTTAAGGTCATCTCAAACCTTATACATCATATGTTAACTTTTTTTATTCCTTCCAAGTGTTATTTGTACATTGTTTGAGTAGCCTAGTTGTCCTTCCTTTTCCCCTAAGTGTTGTTACACATGTTATTATTGTTATTAATTCTTTGTTTTATGTTTTAGATGTGTTTTTAGTCTTCTTAAGGTTGGTATAGTAGAGAATCACTTTTATACTCATTTCTTTCTTGACTCCATGACCAATGGATTTGATAAGGCAATTGGTATGAGTGTTTAGGCAAGCAAACACCCCTTGGAAGTTACCAAAATATTGGCTATCCTAGAAACCCTTAGTCTTTATGACACTTACACACTTAGATATGGGTATTATTTTCAAAAATTAGTTGAATATGAGATCCATATCACCTTCATGATGACTATTTTGGCCTATAATTAGGTAGGTCCAAGATTGTTCATGTTACCTAAGTAGATTGTTCTTCATTGAGACCTAAGAGGTATATTCGAGATATTAGGTTGGTGTTAGCCTGGTAAAAGGTCTATGCACATGGTCCTTCATTCAATAGTGATCAAAATTCTTATATGAAGTCATTTCAACCTTATCAAAGCTCCATTCCATAACCAGTGATTCCAAAGTTACCTCTATTGGAGCCTACATGGATGTCTACCAATGCAAAAAAAATGTCAAAGGTCTTGCGTAGGTTCATTTTTGAACTAGGGCCTATTTGAGGGTGATTCAATGTGAAATGTGTCTTATAATCTTGTTCAAGTTGATCTCCAATGCAATATCTTGGTTAGAATGTCTAATATGTCATATTAAAGTCATGATGTCCCAGTAAGGCATATTTGACAATTGAATATGTGAACTGCTTTTCAAAGGTAAATGCATCTAAAAAGAGTCTAGCATCATATTATCCTTGTAGATGTTTATTTAGATTAATTATAATGAAGAGTAAAGTCAAAAGAGTCTTAAGAGACATAACAAGGTCATAAACACACTAAATTTTCCCATTTGAGGTCTCATAAAGCTATCTTGGCATGACCCCATTAATGGTTCAATCATCATCAATAATGAGGTCAAAATTAGAAAGCAGGAATGGGTGCCCCCTCCTCTTGGGTGGTTTAAACTAAAATTTTATGGTGCAACATGTGGTAATTTAGATGCTTTCAAGGGGGGAAACATTATTCATGATTGTTGTGGATTAATGATCAGAGCTTTATCTAATAAAATCTAGGATGGGTCCAATAATGAAGTAGAATCTCAAGCTCTAAAAAGTAGTATTGAATTAACTCTCTAATGTGGGATCTCAAATTTGATTGTGGAAAGCGATTTGCAAGTCATCCTTGTAGATTTGGAAAAAAGAGGGGCTAAATTGTGGTACTTAGAGAATATCTTGAAGAAAACATGGAGAAATTTGGAATATTTCTCTACTGTAAAGTGGTAGCATTGCTTTCAAGAGGTGAATACAGCTTTGGACTTCCTAGAAAACTATGGCATCATCAATAATAGGTTTATAGGTTCGATAACATCAGGGAAATTTGGGAGGATTTCTCTTCAACGTCATTAATTGATCTTGGTTGAATTTTGCTCACTTATCCTTTTTATATTGCTTTGTCACACAAAGTAATTACAAAATGATTGATGTAACTATCAGAGCCTTTAGCAGTATGTGTGGTTGCTAACACCTCAGGCACACCCCCATTCACTTCATTTAATCATTACTTGTTAGGAATGTGTGTGAAGTGATTAGGGAGGATGATTTGTTTTTATGTTGGATGGTGTTTTAATTAGGGTGATTGACAGCTTTCTTTGGCATGCGAGAGCCTAGAGGCTTCCCCTATGCCCATTTATTCATTAGCTACCATGTTTCACATTGCATATACATAGGTGGCCTATGAAAATTTTGTGTTGTGTTTGGGGATGAATTCAATGGAGAGCCAGAGCAACATTGTGCTTTCCATTACATGCATCTTTGGGTCTAGTGAGGTGAGAGAGATGGCCTTTGATGGATCAATATCATAATCCCATCTCTGACATAGTTTTTGGCTACCTTTAGAGGAAGTACATGATGTTATAGCAGATGTTTTGGGGCAAGAGTTCCTAGTTAAGGGGATCAAGTGCAAGGTAAACTCAAAAGTGGCTATTATCTTTGCCTCTAATCTCATGTTCCTAATCTCTGAGGTGGAGGTGGTGGTGAACGTGGTAGCATTCTATGTCCACCTAAAATGTCAAGTGGGCTTAATCAAGAAAATATATCTACATGAATTGAACCCTCTCCCATCCTTACCATTCTTAGGGTCAGATGGCCTAGGAGTCATCCATACTTCTACATTTTGAGCTTTAGAAACTAGATTCATGATTCTCCTAAATTTTGTGGAGGACCTCCATAAGAAGTCATGCTACCTAACATGAAGATTGATATATTTGTTTCATTACCAATGATGTCAAAAATGAGGAATCCAATCTTAGAGTTGGTATATTTATGTAGCCATCAACATGAGAAAAAGAGGGTGGAGGTAGTGAGGAAGTTGTTTAGATGGGTGTTGCATGGAATGCTAGAAGCACCATTCTGGTATAAATTAGCATTGGTGGAGGTTGCAAACCATGGACCAAAGGAGGTGACAATGTCCTATATGCCTTCTTTATTTGAGGGCTTTGAGCAACTGGTCCAGGTCAAGGAAGTAGTTGTGGCTGGGAAGGAGGAACATGTGGGAGGCAAATATGATTTGGGGCTGTTGTTAGATTTGGATGAGGATGGTGTCATGAGTGCTACTATGTAAGCTATCGATTTGGTGTCCTTGTTAGCTTTTTCATCTCTTAGTTTATTTGGTATTTTGGGTTTATGGATTTCTCCTATTCTATAGGGTTCTTGTGTGGCCCTTCAGTGTTTCTCTTAGTCTCAATTTTTGGTGGTGTCTATTATTTCTTTGGTTTTGGTTAGCTTTGTGCCTGGCATTGTAAATATTTTTACTTTGCAGGTTGGGGGGGGGGGGGAATACTAACCCTGTATTGATCTAGTAAAAAAATTTATCTTAACATGCGAATATTTTTTATGAACCTTCCATCCATAAAAATGGTAAAAATTGAACCTAATGATTTACCTCCATTCTTTCTTCTTAGTGACATTCAATTCATTCAATGTGAAAGGGTGCATCAAAAAATAATTAAAATGTTATCCATCTCAAGTATGATCATGGTAACTTCATTATTTTAGGATTTTTTTAATTTTTTAATGAATAAATACTCAAGGTCAAACCACCAAGGTCAAGGATTTCTCATGATATCAAACCTCTTGAGGGCATAAAGCTTTAAAATCAAAATTTGCCATCATTTTTTGTAGGTTTATTGAGATTGCACTAGAGAAGACATTATGTTTCAAAGAGGTCACATCCTCCAAGACTTTTTGTTTAGGTTATTTAATGAAGTAAAATCTCATTCATTAAATAAATAATAGGTTTTAAGTCAAATCACATGAATACAAGCCATGAACAATGAGTACATGCTTGAAAAATTGCACATTTTGGCTTATGTACACATTATTCCAAGGGTTTGTGGAAATTTATACATGTAAATAATATCCAACACCTTCCTAAAATATATAAAAAGTATACAAAGCCTCCATGATGGTTTTGCATTCAAAATAAGACATAATAAGCCCTCAAATATGAAGGTTTTCATGAAAAATAGGGTTTTATGAGGTTCTCTCAAGATTTGTAGAGATTTATAGTGGTATTTAAGCACAAAAAAGGTCAATGGGGTCCACTTAATCATTTTCAAACCTTAAAAGGCCTTCAAATAAGAAATCAATGCCGACATACCTCCTATTAAGGAAAAACTAGATTGAACCTTACTTGCAGGCACCTACAAGAAATTTTTAAGGACAAGCCATCTTTTTTCAAGAGATACATGGATTGGTACATCCATTGGATGGAATGGATTAGGTCTTGAAGGATTATATCCAATTATTTTGAGGTAGCAAGAAGTAAATAAGGATATGAACAATCAGTATGAAACCTTGAATCTACTTGAAAATACTTGAAGAAGGCACAACTAAGAGTTTGAATACATTTCTCAAAGAACATGGAAAGTAATGGATAATGTAGGATTTTAATAGGTATATAAGGCACTATCTTAGGTCATCGATCCTGATCAAGGAGCTTCTAATAATGTCAAATGGTCAAGAAAAGCCCAGGCAATCTTAAAACCTTGTTAAACCCTAGAACCTATGAGTCTAATTTTTAATGTTTTAGAGCCTGGTCAGGTGAAATGCATGATATTTTTAAGTCCTCTAATGGTTTCAAGATCTTCTATGATCACCTAAATAGATTTTGTAGGTTATAGGCCCATGGGAACCATTTTTCAAGGGTTTTAATGAGGTTTTAAACTTGAAAAAGACCTTCATAGGTATACAAATTAAGAATGGGGTTTTAATAAGTTTTAATATGTTTCTGTATTAGGGGAAGGACCAAAAAAAAGAACAATAAACTCCTCCCTGTATCCCAATACCTTACCAAGGAAATTTCAAGTAGATTGATGATGGCTGCAATATTGTAGGCCCATATGCGGACTTGGGGTTTTCAAGAAGGTTTCTCAAGTACTTAAGAGAGAGTAAGATTTTAGAATTAGAAATAACTACCAACAAAATCAAATGTCTCCATACAAGATTGATGTTACAATATGGTGAAGGAGCAAGCATCTTTAAGGTCTCAAACATGATCAAGTTGTAGACCTATAAAATGAGGATTATTAAGGAGAATGATGTGAAAGCAAAGTTTGATAATGGAAGGTTTCAAATCTAATATCCCTTAAATAAAAATGATGGTTCTAGCTTGTAAGACTAATATTGTATGTGACATGAAGTATTTAGACCAAATAATAAGATTTGAGTTCTTAAGAAACATGCATATACATGCCTACAAGCCTTTAGAAGGCTCAAAAGATTGATTACACATTGATATGCAAGTTGTAAAATAAGATAATGGACATTGAAATCTCCTTAATAATAGTTTTAGGCTTTCCAATGTAGAGTTTAAGTTTGTAGCATCGATATTATGGGTCTGCAATCTCCTTGAAAGCCTTCATAGTAGTCAATATTACAAATTTAGTTAAGGAGAGTTTAAGAGTTGTAGACTTCAAAGAAGACAACTCCTTCATGGATCAAGATTGGATTAGTTTATAACACATTCCAATAGTGGTTGCTTGATAATGGGTTTCCAAGGTATTTAAGCATGATTGACGTAGATCTACAGTAATGTTCATGGCCTCCCTTCAAACAAAGTCACAATCCTTTATAAATAGGGAAATGATGGTTTTAGGTTCAAATAATTACAATGTTACTCAAGGGCCTCTCCAGACTTTTCTAGATTTTGATAATGTTTTAAATGATGTGAGGGAAGTGAACATGCTCCATGGCTTCAATATTCAAGGTTTGAATCATGTGTAAAGCATGACATGGTTTTATTTAAGCCTTCAAGTTACATCAAGCACATACAATCATGTAGGATTGATAATGAGATATTCCAAGCTTAAAAATGGGTATTCAACATGTTGTATCTAATTTATATATGTGAATGAGTCTTAATAATCTATGATGCAAGATTTAAGACCTTTGCATGAAGCTTGTATGCCTGAACAAGGAGGGATAGATCATAGACTTTTAAGACCTAACTAAAAATTAAGGTCTTATATGGAAGTATAGGTTTTATTAAGACCTTCATGATGCTTGAGAAGGTTATGTGAACCTTAAATTTAATTAGGCCTAGGCAAAGTATTAAAAGCATGTTTGAGGTAAGGTTATTGAAGCAATCAAGAGAAGTTGTCAAGATTGTATAAGGTTTCAAGTTTTAGAAGGTATGTCTACAATCTTGCAAGGTACTTTTGAAGGTGGAAAATCTTCCCATGATCAACATATATAGATTCAAACTTCAAATTGAGTCTCCTTAACTTGTATATAATCTAGTGGGCATATGCAATAGGCTTATAAATAGGTCGTAGGTCTTTTTGGGAGAATCTAAGCTAATCTAAAACCCCATTATAAATAATTCTAATTATAGACCTAGAGACAAGGTTTCAAAAGTCATTGAAATACCAGGACTTTCATCTATGTGCCTATAATAATGTTTCAAAATCATCTACAGATTTGCTAGGATTCATAATGAGGGTTCAAACAATTAAACAAGTATGTTGCAGGTCCTAAGATATGCCTCCATGATGTGCAAGAAAGAAAAATCAATTATTAAGCTTAATAAGCACATATACAAGCCTAAAAGGCATGTTTGAGAATGAAAAATACCCTCATGATTAGTTTACATGTTTCCAAGGCTAATTACAAGTTGCAAGGCACAATATAGATCCCTTCAATCAAGAAGATGCAAATTCATGGCTCTTAAAGCAAGGTTTCAGGTTAGATGATGAAACAATATGATCTCAAACATGGAAACACATGTTTCTCAGACCACTTAAAGAATTATTATGAATAAGAATGGTGATGATCTAGATTATCAGTCTCTTCAAAAAACCTTCACATAGGCTCCAAAGCTTGTTTCAAATAGTTCAACTCCATCATATATCAAGCATGATAAGCATGTTGGATAGGTCTCTTTACTAATCCTTCAAGGCTATGAATGGTGAAGATCAATGGTCATTAAGAGCATGGTAAGGACATAAGGCATTAGAAACTACTCTTAAATGTGTTTAGCCTCCTCTATGAAGTGGTAATCAAGGCAAGTTAACCCTCAAGTCTCTAAATGGCATAGGAGGTATACTTACAAGTCAACCATGTAACAATATTTGACATGCATGAAGGTGGAGAGAGGTGAGTTAAGATAATTAATGTCAGAGTTTCTCAAGAATAACAACCTTGAAAGATGTTTTTCATCATCTACAATCACTCAAAAGACAAAAATAACAACAAGTCCTCCTCCTCCACTACTATGCCAACTTTCATTGAAATACCTTCATGAAGAGGCCTAATGCTTTGGATAGACGTCAATACTCCTAATTTCCACTTGTATTTATCTTGCATAAGGCTAAATTATGATGTAACAGTTGTACTTATGTAGTCTAGTAGTGATTTCTCTTCTCTCTTGTCTCATATTTCTTATTAAAAGGGGTTAGAAATGCCTTATTTTATATCCCTCTGCTAGGTATAACATAACTCTACTTTTATAGAGACTTTTAATGCTAGCTTAAGGACTTTGAATTGAATAAAGACTTATTTTTACCTTCTCTAAGCTGATATATTAAGTTATTTTAGTATTTTATTGATCTATACATGTGGAAGATAGTGTTCTCCCTTGTGTATGTCCATCTCCCTTCACCTTGGTGTAAGTAGGCATATCTTTTATAGGTCATATTATATTTTATAGCTAGTTATGTAAATGATTAGTTGCGTAAGCTCAATAATTATGTCTTGTGCATGACCTTTTGGATATTCCTTCTAGTTATAGCATAGAACACCTCCTTCATATAAAACACTTATGCAATAAATGCCTAATTTGGAGACTGTGTATAATCAATTAGGTCTTTATCAGTCCTATTGTGATGTTTTAGGCATGTAGAGGAGATACTCAACCTTGGTGCATTACCTCATTTTCAAGTTTTTAGATTCATTCTCTCTCTCTCTTTTCATAAATAGAGTCTTAATGTAGCTTAGGTAAGCTTTGTTAGTGTAGGTTTTAGGGTTGTAACATGATCCTAAAATAGGAGAATTATAGTTTGGGAAGGAGCTAACCTTTTCCAGATATTCACTCCTACCATAGGTCACCCACACCTAGGAGTGTTTCCATTGTGTTAGTTGAAATAAGTATCAAAACCTAACATGAAGCATTTTAATATGATAAAATGTTTCTTGTATAATCTAAATGAGCTAAACCTTTTAGCCTAAGATTCCTTCTTAGGTATGCTAACCAACAAAGGCCCCTTGATCTGGAACAAACTACTCTGGCCAACTAAGTGAGATTAGTATGCCAAGGCATGGTAGATAAATAACTTTGGGAGGTTTCTTGATAACATCCTTTTAGGAGAGGTTAGGTGATTCCTCACCTACCCTACATGTTGGTGTGTCAAAACCTATTCCCATAAACTCCTCTCAAGTGCACCACAAATCAAACAACTAAAAGAGGCTTCCCAGGGTAGAAATAATAAACCCTAGGTGTTTTTTATATACCATGAGTCACATGGATAATAAACTCCATGTTTAGTGTTTTATTATGGATATGAGTATTGGATTAAACCCCTCATGCCATGATATATGTAAATAGAACACCACATATCCCTTCAGTACAATCATTAAGTATATTGAAACCTAATGAACATATTTTATAAAATAAGAAAAAATGAATGAAAAATAAAGAGGAAAAATAATAACAAAAGATTTTTGTTTTCAAAAATCAATAATATTTCAACCCAAAGTCGAAAGAAAGAGCTTTAGTGTTAGAATGATCCAAGGTGACAAGACAATTTCTTCAGTGTCAGATTTAATCCAAAGTAAAATAAATTGAATCATTTTATGTCATATTTTATCCAAGGTCAAATATTGTATTATTTTTGTGTCATGAATTTATATAAACTTGAAGGAAATCTTATTAAAAAAGTCAACGAAAATAACAAGCAATTTTCTAAAAATAGTGTGTTCACCAAAATGTTTAACCTTTTAATTTACTATGAATTAAAATAATGGAATTAAAACATTGAAATCAAAATTATAATATGTACAAATCCAATATTAAAATATAGTATGCTATAGAATTTATAGAAATAAATTTTTTATTAAAAATAGTAAAAATGCCAAATGATGTGCAAACCTTCCTAAAATAGATTAAAATGTTGACTATGCATGCTTACTATAACTTAAAACTACATGAAATGACTTGAAAACAAAGTCATGTTAGAGAATAATAGTTCATGCTTTGTTGGGATAATTCTACATGAGGTAAACCAAGGCACATTGCATCATTATCTATTGATTGTGACTGCATCTTGGTTGATATTTGCCTCATTTTACAATTTGGGTATATGTGAACACTTACAAGGGTTGAATGATGAGTTATATGTTTTATCTTTTCATGTGAAGTACCTAAAAAATATATAACCTTATATATTTAAAAATAAATAAGATAGAAATCAAATATAAATGGGGGAAATGGGTAGGGGTAATAGCCAAGCTCACCTTTGAAACCCCGCATAACTCAACTTTACCTACATATCTCAAATGGGCCTCAGATCAATGAAGTTATCCCTCTTAGGGTGATTGTGTGATCTATGACTATGCAATTATAACTAGAAGATTGGTTGAATTGCTTGAAAATGGATTATCTTGACTTATAATAAACAATATTTAGACTTGACCTATGACTGTTTCAATGTTGTAGAATTGAGATTAGAATATTTTGCTTAGTGCATATTATTTTTGCTATAGAGATCTAATGGGGGAATAATGAGTGCCCTTGATGTGATTTTATAGGATAATATTTGGACTATTTTCATTAATTGAATTTACCAAACATGAGACATTGTGAAATGTATCAATTTGAATATGTGGCCATTGGAGCATGGAGGAAACGGATGCATTAGGGGATAAGGTCATATTGTGACCATGTCTGACTAGTGCGATCTTGTTCTAGAAGACCAGAGACTATTCAAATAGGTTTGATATGAGCCTTGGGATGAATTGGGATTTTTTTATTATATTTTTAGTGCTTATAAAATAGTGAAGGATATCTTATAGATTATGAGTTATCGAAATGGAAAATAGACTAAAAAAGTGTAAGGATGTCAAGAATAAACATTCTCAATCAATTAATGATTAATTTTATGTGTCTATAGATGGAATATTTTTCAAGGGTAGGCTAGTAGTTACCCATAAATAGGCATTTTTGGGTTCTAGTGTGTTCACCATAATGGCCTTTATATTCCCCCATTTATTTTCTAAAGAAGATAATGATATTTCTATTTAGTAAAAAAATAGAGTAGGGTATATTTTATGTTATGATATTAGAGACTTTTATGTTTAAGGACATACTTGAAGTCTTGTTTGTGAATTATAGTCTTTTCATAGGAGTCAACTTCAGGAGAATATTATTTATTTTTAATGAATTGGGTAACATACTTATACCATGAGCTTTGTCTAGTAGTGGAAACTTGTATGAGGAAAATAAGAGAATCATCCTTAGCCATTAAGGTACATGGATATTTACTCATGTGGGTGATGAAATGTTTATCATATAACACCTAGTGAAAGTGAAAAATGTAAGTTGAGGAGATAAGAGAGTCCTCAAAATGTTTTGATCTTGTGGGATTACCTTAATAGTGAAATTTGAAAATGATTTATCAAGAGTGGTATAATTATAATGATATGATATAAAAAAAATTCTTTTGCATTGATAGACACCACTAATTATTGGCATACAAAAGATGAGTCACTTAAATCATGTAGGTAAGAGATGTCTCAATTAGTGATTGTTTTCATCTGCATGATGAGGGATTCATATTAAACCATGTTATTGGTAACATAAAATCTAATTCTAAAATATAGAGGGATAATCTTGTTGAAGGGGTTGGGAAGAACACATCTTATCTGATCTCCTTAAAGGAACTTGGCTCCATAAGAATTGAGTGTCCATTTATCCTCATGAAAATTGAATGTTACTTCTAAAAACTCTTGTACAATTTTCTTGGAGGTTTTAGGTTTAGACGCTTCAATTTAAATATATTTTAGGGCTTGATCCTTGAAGTCGGTCATGAAATTTTGGAAGATGTTTTTGAGTGAAAGGACTTAATTTATTCCTTCTATCAATAAGACATTAATTTAGAAGTATGTCCTAGATGCATCAGTAAGATGGTATATAACCCACACATCAATGGCATATATGATCATATTGAAATAATGCTTACTAAATATCATATCACTACCATCTAATATAGGCTTTTTATTAGTTTCTCCATTAAAATTAATTAAAATATTTCTAAATCACCACATGATTTCACCATGATCTCTCTCTACCCATTATTTGGTAATAAAAAAATCATGTCATTACCAATATTTTCATGTTTTAAAAATCATGTAAGATTTAAACAATGGTAAAATGTGATTAGGAAGATAAATTGTGCATAATGAAGTGTTATTATTGGCTAGGACTAATAAATAGATATCTACATTAAATCATAAACTTAAATTCAAAATAAATACAAAGGTTATCATGTGATATTTTATTTAGGTAAATTATGAGTAGAGGGATCCCTCATTCTCCCAACCATTTGTTTCATTCTTATCTACAATTAAATTTATGGAAATAGTGAAAATAATTAATTGAAAGTGTTGTCAATTTATGTTAATTTTAAATGGTAAAATTGTTAGTATATTTAATTGATCTCACACTATTGCATGGTTTTAATATACATTTATAATATTAGTTATAATATAATTTATGGATAAACATTAAGTAGTGGATAATTATCCACAAATTATTATTATAGAACAGTATCAGTCAAGATGGTGACTTGATTGACTTCCACTATTAATAGTAAAGTCTTATTTTAAGAATATTTTATTTACAAGTTAACTACTCTCCAAACCCTATCCCTAGCCTCTTTCTTATATACATAAGTTCATAGAGAACTAGTGGCTAAGGTATTCACTATGGAATAGAGTTATTGTTATAAAAGTAATTTAGGTCAGAACCTTTTAATATAAATAGGTATACATGCTACATATTGTAAATCCACTTTTCATTTATTTATACTATTACATGTGTTATGGGCGTACTAAATTAAGTATGCAATAGGTGGTTCCATTAATAGATAGAAAGCTAGACTTATATTAAAATATTTTTCATAAAATGAAGGTGTTGATTACCATGAAACCTTTACTCCAATTTTCATGTTTAATTAAATTAGGATACTACTTTCCTTGGATGTAGCGCAAGGATGAGAAGTCAATCATATGGATGTCAAAATTTTCTTATTGCATGGATAATTGAAATGATAAATCTACATTCCCAACATTTAGGGTTTGTAACCAATGAGAACTCTAGCTTTGTGTGCAGATTCAAAAATTATTTGTATAATTTAAAATTGGATTCTCAAGCTTGGTATGAAAATATCAACATGTTCTTAATCAATTATGAAATTACACAAAGTCCCTCTAGCTACATAGTCTACACCAAGAAATTATATGGGAAACTCCTAATTTTTTCCTCTATGCAAATGAATTAATCATCAAAGGGAGTTACATCAATCATAATCATGATTTTAAAGTTTGAACAATGAGTTATTTTGATATGAATGACTTAGGCTTGTTACATTTTTTCCTTGGTATTCAAATTTCATAATATGCAAAAGGAACATTTATTAATCAATCCAAGTATGCTCAAGACATACTCAAATGCTTCAACATGAAATACTACAAGTCTGATCCGACTCCTTTTCAATCCAGAGTCAAGATTTACACCAAGTGTTCTTATCCTTTGGTTGATTGTACAATTTAAAATAAATTAGTGGTAATTATTCTTCACTTGACTCATACTCATCTTGATATTTCATTTTCTATGTACTTGGTACCAAATTATTGGCAAAACCCCCATGAAATCCATTGGAAAGTTTCAAAACACATTCAAAGGTATATTTTCAATACAAAAAATATGGGATTGAGAACAATTCTAGTGGAAAAAAATTCTAAATTTATAGTTACACTTATAGTGGTAACATAATAGTTTTTAGATACACATATAGTGATTGGACAGGAGATCCAAATGTTTGCAAGTCAATTATAAGATACATTTATCATTTTGGAATAGGTCTTGTGAGAAAAGGACTACTATTTATTGTCTACTATAGAAACCAAGTATAATAAAGATGTCTTTTCCAGCCAAAAGTCAATTTAGATTTGATGCTTAATTTCTAAATTTGAATTTTCATAGACCCAACCCACTCCACTTTGGAGTGATAATCATAGTGTTATCTAAATTTATTTCAACCCAATGGAGAACCAATGCACAAATCATATTGATATCCACAAGCATTATATTCATAAATTAACATATGAAAAGTTTGTTAATCTTAAACTTTTCTTAATCAACGATCATGTTATAGATAATTTCACCAAACCCTTACTTGAAAATAGGTTTTTTCATCTCATGTAACTTTATGGAGTGAATGAATGTGTCATAAGGGGGTTGGGAGGAGTGGGTAGTTTAGTGATTCCTTGATCCTTCCCTTCTTAAGCGAATTTTCAACATGTTTTCAACAATCCCAAGCTGTGTGGCCCATCTTTACGTAGTAATGAAATATTCAAGGCATGGTATTGTCATTAGATTTATTCTTTTTTTAGTTTATAACCATCTATAATGCTTATATATTATTTGTATATTCCATAACACTTTTCACCCTTCATTCCTCTTCTATAAGAATTACAATTAATTTTCTAATGGTTGGGATGGTAATTTCCTAGGAGTAATCATTATATTGTTGAGCTTGGAAACATGTTTGCTAATAAGTTGATTCCTGAAAGACATCATAGTTTTATATGGCTATTAACACTTTCATCTACCATTTTAAATGCAAACAATTATTGCTTCACTATTATTTATCATTTTCATTAGTTGAGCAAATCATCTCTTTTAATGAATCCCCCATATATATATATATATATATATATATATATATATATATATATATATATATGGTGTGTGTATGCATGTTTCATAAACCCAAACTTATTATTTCCTTTGAAATATTATCTCTAATATCCTATATCTAATTGTAATAACATAATATTTTAGCTAAATATCATTACCAACTACCACAATTTAACCCCCCTTTTCACCATTAAACTTATCAACTATCTAGATGAGAGTTATTGATTATTGATCTTGTTATGTCTCTAATTGTAGATCTAAAATAATAATAGAAATAAGGCAAAACATTAAAACCATTGCTATTTGAAATTATTTCAAAGAATCATTTTTAAAACGTATAAAAAATAGAAATCTATATGAGAAACTTAACCTACAATTAAAAGTAAAAATGGTGATATGTAGAAATAAAACTACATCAAATTTTTATAACAAGAAAGAGATTTGGAATCAAATAATTTCATTTATTATTTCATAAATAAATACATATATACATGGTTGGGTATCCGATGTTTGGATTCTTATCTTCCTAAAAATTTAAATCAAATAAAAATTTATAATATAAGCAGAACATACACTAAAGCCAAAAATAATGTAACTTCTACTATAGTTAGTGGGATGTACAATTGTATTTCCAATAAATAACTATTTTTCCCTTGCACATCCTTATAATTGAAAACATTACCACTAACTATAATTCAACTAGATATGATATCATTTGAGTAAAAAAATCAAGGATGATCTTGTGTATTTATCATCTAATCAAAATTAACTTATTTAAAGGCAAAAGAGGGATAAGAACAAGATTCCATTTACCCCCCTTATTTTAAATCCTGATAGTTTAAGCTATTGAATATCCCTCTCAGCTCTTAGATATTTAAACAATAAACTAAAAATGAATTTGCTTGAAATACATGTAAATTAGGAGGTGCTTCCCCTATAATAGCCAACAATGTTAAGAAAGTTTTGAATTTTTTATTAAAGACTTCCTAGAGTTAGAGAATTGCATGTAGGTAATATTTTTTTTGGAAAAACATTCCTAATAAGGTTGAAGATATAAGTTCAAAAGTTTTGAATTTTTTCTTAAAGACTTCCTAGAGTTAGAGAATTGCATGTAGGTAATCTTTTTTTTTGGAAAAACATCCCTAATAAGGTTGAAGATAAAAGTTCACAAGTTTCTAGTTGCTAAAAGGGTGCCTTAACCTTTAATACATTCAATTAGTCTTTTTGATGACTTCTCCTTTAAGAAAAAATTAAAGTGAAAACTGAGTGTTGGGATTACTACATAATGTAACCTCTAAGACAATATCTTTTTAATATAATATAATTTATTTTGCCAAAATACAAGTGTTTATTATTGGTTGTTCTTCAATTCTTTGTGAAATATCAATAAAAGTTAAGTAGCATTCTTCTAGAAGGGATGTAAATGCAAAGGAACATAAATCGATCAAATTTTGGGATAAGAATCCTTGAATTGATATAAATAAATCCATGGGAGATTAAAAGTATTAATGACATAGTCACCATAATATTACCATGATGGAAATAAGTTTTCATCATGAAATATGGGAGGATTCTATGTTTCAATTTAATACAAAACTTTCCTCATTTAGAAAGCAAAGCTCCATCTTAAACATTACTCAAAAAAATGATAACTTTAGTCTGAGACAACTCTTCATGGAGCTTTGAGGATTGAAAATGGATTAATCTTTGAGAATATTATATTCTGGGTAATAACCCAACACCTGATCTTTCCCTTTGATAAATCACATATTAGACGAAGGAGTAGAATTTAGAATGGGAACTCTAAACCATTTAGTAGATTAAAAGTGAAATGAACTTTTGGAAATGCCAAGCACATAAATTGGTGGATATTTAATTATCTAAAAAAATCATCTATTACGAGCACCATATATTAAATGGAGGAGGATATGTTCATGGTTCATAATAGGAAGTGTATCTAGAAGATAAATTGCTAGATTCAAATATTTTATTCATAACCATTTACATGTATCTTATATATTTCTATCTATATAAAAATTTATGCTAAATCATCCTAGAAACTTCAATAGCCATCACCCAAGACATTATTTTCAAAAGATTGTCAAAAAGTGCAAGTGAATGCTTCTTTACTATGGCCTAATGAGGGCCTTTTTAACTAGATATGTAGTTGATCCAAGTTTCATCCATGCCAACCAAAAAGAAAAAGAAGAAGAATAAAATGGAAATAAAAATATGAAATTCTAAACATGATGAAACATGTTATTATGAAGAAACTTCATATTATGTACTTAAATAAATGTATTTATAAAATATTATAAATTAACTAAAATAAATCAAACAAACATTATAAAATTATTATTTTAAATTTAAAAAACACTTGTAAATAATTATATTAAAAATTTTATGAAGAATAACAACACAAAAATATTACAATGTTAAAAATGGGAATTCGATTTCAATTAGAATGAAAGTGAAAACACTTTCAATAGTTTTTATACATTATAGTTATTAAGAAATGGATATACGGAGATGATATATATATATATATATATATATATATATATATATATATATATATATACATATATATATATATACATATATATATATATATACATATATATATATATATATATACATATATATATATACATATATATATATATATATATATATATATACATATATATATATATACATATACATATATATATATACATATACATATATATATACATATATATATATATATATATATATATACATACATATACATATACATATATATATACATATACACATACACATACACATACACATACACATACACATACACATACACATACACATACACATACACATACACATACACATACACATACACATACACATACACATACACATACACATATACATATACACATATATATATATATATATATATATATATATATATTATTTTTTATTTGATAGGGTAAAGGTTATAGGGTTTTAAGATCCCTAAACTTAATACAAAGGAGAGAGATGAATCATTTATGCACAAAAGGGATACCTCTACCAGTGGCAATAGGGCAAGCATAACATGTCAAATACAACTAATAAGATAAACTAGACAATGGTTTTGCCCAACCACTTTCTGTGTATTTTTAGTGATCTTTGGCTTTCTTTCTGCCTTCAACAACTATCTTCTGTGGCTCTATTTTGAGTCCCTCTGAGCAAGGAGTTTATGCCTAGATTCTTCCCGAGCGAAGGGTTATATAGGATAGTTGTAACACTACTTTTATACCTTTTTTTTATTTTTTTGAACCTTTGTCTAGACTTCCTTATCTTCTACAACAACACAACACTAGGATTTGTCTTCCGCTACTGGGTCCTCAAATGTTTCTGCCTTAGATAATTCCGTACCTGGGTTTTTAACGAAGGAGGAGACTGGCATGGAGGGGACTACCATGTTCGTGGCTTTCCTTAGAGAGATTAGGTATTTCAACAAAACATCTTCAGATTGAGGGGAACTTTTAAGGTCCTCATTTGGAACAGAGGATTCAAGATATTCCAAAAGTGATGTAGAATCACTATCAGAACCATCTGAATCTTCTTCAGCATCCACCTGCAGAAGGTCCAGATTGAAGTCTTTCCACCAAGAGGATTCCTTTTTTTTTTTGAGGGAACTATAGTTTTTGGTTAAATGGATTGTATTAAAATAGCTATGACAACAAAATAGTAAACCTTTATAATCTATACGTTAGGACCAAGAGCAATCTCCAACTGGTAAAGTGATATTTTCAGGCAAATTCTTGGAAGTGTCAATATTCACCAAAATTATAGAAAAAGTAGTTGATAAAAATGATCAATAGATGGATGCATTTGCAAGTAATCAACCAATGAATTACCAATAGCCTTTAGATTGGATTCAGTCCAAAACTAAAGAGGAAGATGAGGCAGGCAAACTCAAATGGGTTTACATTGAGTGGTTCTGTGAGGGGGTTGAAGGTAGGAGAACATGGTTTGATGATTAGGGGGTGATGATTCAAGCACCATAAATTATTTTGAATATCTTCCTTGTATTCAATATTGTGAAAGACCATAATAAATATTTTACACAAGGGTAAATATCAAGAGTACTTGTTCGGATGGGTTTTCAATGCTTCAAGATTCAAGCATGCAACTCTTGAAGTTTTGGGTAGTAATCCATGAATTTGCAAATGAGACCTTTAGCTGAGAAGAATTCTTCTAATCTGATTACTTGTCTGATATCCTCCTCATCAAAAGTCATAACAGGGTTAGAAGATGAAGGTTTGAGAGATATGGGATCTGGTTTTGGATCTTTCTTACAAGATACTGCTTCAACAAAGGATAAATGCTTTTAGGGTTCATCGTAGCTTCCAGTTGCATGATGTCTAGGACTCTATTGGAAGCATGGGTTATACCATTGGATGGGTATATTTGAGTTGAGTCAAATTTTTACTTTGCACCTTCTACCATAGTCTTCCACACAAGATCCATCATCTGCATAATGTCTAATTTTTGCACTGCTTCAAACTTTTGCATAGCGACAACCTTCTGCCTAGAGTCACTAGATATAGGGGAGCTTTTACCATGAGCAAGAAGGGAAGCAGTGTCAGTTTTCCATGCAATGATGGCCTTTTTCCCTTCTACCATTGGATGGGTAGATCTGAGTTGAGTCGACTTTGTACTTTGCACCTTCTGCCACAGTCTTCTACACAGGGTTCATCATCTGCACAACATCCATTTTTGCACCATTTTAGACTTTCACATAGTGATAACCTTCCGCCCAGAGTCACCAGACATAGGGGAGCTTCTGCCATGAGCAGGAAGGAAAGCAACGTCAGTCTTTTGGACAACGATGACCTTCTACCTAGAATCACCAGACATAGATGAGCTTCTGCCATGAACACGAAGAGAAGCAACGTCAATCTTCTGCCCAGAAATGCCATATGCATGAGAGCTTTTGCCATGAGTGTGAGGGGAAGCAATGTTAGTCTTCCATGCAGTGACGACCTTCTGCCCAAAATTGTCAGACACAAGAGAGCTTCTGCTAAGAGCGTGAAGGTAATCAACGACGATCTTCCATGCAATGATGACCTTTTATCTAGAATCTTCAGACACAGGAGAACTGTTATGAACAAGAAGAGCGGGAGGACTCATTTCAAAAATTCTTCCAACATTCTTTTATGTTATATATATTATATTAAAAGTTAAAAATAATTTATTAAAATATAAATTTTAAATTTTGATATATTATAATTCTTATGTGATGTAAGTGATAAATAATAAAATTAAAAATAAACTTTAAATTTGTAAAAAATTAAATAATAATTAATTTTTTAATTTATAATATATTCTGAATATTTTAAAAAAACTCTTAAAATTTTTAAACCTTTAAAATTAAAATTTTAAAAAATCTTTGTGCATTATCATTATTGACAATGGCAACCATACATTCTATGTGTCTATATGTCTATCTATCTATTTGTTCATATGTTTCTCTGTCTATCTGTTTGTCTATCTCTCTCTCTATATATAAATATAATAGCTTTCCAAAATTATTAAATATATATAAAAAAACTCTCTAAACAATATTGATATGACAACTTACATAATAACTTTCCAAAATTATTAAATATATAAAAAAACTCTCTAAACAATATTGATATGCCAACTTACAATCATAAAAATTATGATACACACACGTGTGTGTGTGTGTGTGTAATTTTGTTTTTTTGGTACATGTTTTAATAGGTAGCGTTTATATGGAATCATTGAATTATATGAATATTGATTTCATAGTTTATATTTTAGAAATAAATATATAGAAGATTACAATGATGAGTAGGCATATATCTAAATTACTGAATTCTTTCGACTAAACAATCACAAATAAAAAATATTCACACCATCAAAATCACTTAAAACATGATTTTGACTTTAAGCATTTGACTCTCCATATTAAATACTTAAAGAGATTTATACTTTAATAAATAAATATAAACGACAGCCATCTTTACCAATCAAACTACAACCCTTAAATAATATAATTTTATATTTGAATTCATATTTAATAATAATTTTTTTTTACCTTTATTCAAATTACAACACACAAACACAATTATTAATTTACAAAACAAATCGTGTCTAAAATGAAAAGGGCCAAAATCACGAATCATACATTTCATTGGAACTATATAACTATTTCACAAGTGTTTGGGCTTGTATAAATAAAAACTATGTTATTATAACCATGATATGGAGCAAGTAAAAAAAACAAAAACAAAATAAATAATATGTGTGATTGGATATTATTGGTCTTGCTATTTCAATTAATCTATCTATAAATAAGTGAAAATAATATGTCCCTAACGACATTGATATTATTGGCAAATAAAAATCGTGGATTGACATGAAATGCATTATCATTATCGGCTTTAATAAATGGATTGATAGTTTTGGGAAAGACATTGAAAATATTTTCACTTTCATTTCAAATTTGTGAATGTTGATTTCGTTTCATTTTTTAATATTAAATAATAAAAACATATTATTTATTATTAAAAATATAAATTTTTATTAATATTTTTAAAAAATTTGTTATTAATAAAAATAAATATTATATTTTTATTGTATTAATTAAATATAAATATTATTTTTTAAATATATATTTATAATTATAATAAAACACTATATTATATAATAATTATAATATTTAAAATTTATAATATATTTGTAATTATTAAAAAATATAATATGTTATATAATTAATATGTATATTCAATTAAAAATATATTTTAATAAAATAATATATTATTAATAATATTATGTTTTATAAATATTATATAATTAAATATATAATAAAAATAATAATAACAAAAACAAATATGATATTGTAGTATTCTTTTTAGAAGACTTGAGATTAAGCAATTAAGAAGATTATCCATTAAGTACATTACATGGAAAGTAAGTTTGACATCGACGCTCAACTATAGCAATGAATTTGACATAGTTATTAGGTTTGTTACTTGCTAAGTAACTATTGAGATGGCACCAAGTTAAATTTGAACGTGGATATGCTTAGTCTCATAAATCACAGAATAAGATGAAATAGAGATAACCAACTCTTCATAATCAATGAAACGTGTCAAAATATAAGGCATATAGAACCCTAAGTGTTCTATCACACAAATCTTATCCCACTTCTACTCATCTCATAACACATGGCATTTTAGATCATTTATATTCATGAAAGATTCCATTTTACAATATATATGTGCCAGTTTGATCAACATTCCACCAATGTTTACTATGAAGTTTGGAATATATTCTTCTTGTGTTTTGGATTTCTTGAAATAAGTAACAATATATCGTTGAGAATGGCATAACTTCCACCTCAACATGGATTAAAAGAATAGTCACCATATTCATTGAAGCTAACATGACCGAGTGTAATTTCTAATTTCTTTATTTATTTATTTATATTCAAGGTTTGGCTAACGTAGTTATCAAACATAAACAACCTGTGTTAATTGCTAACACGATTTTTTTCCTTTGATTTTTCTTGTTCTTTTATAAAATTATTCTCACAAACATTAAGATCTTTTTGGACTATTATTTAAACTATATTTATTTTTTATCACTTTTTCTACAACTCAACTCTTCATCATTTCTACTATGATGAATAATGATATCATGTCTAACATAATTATTATATTATTTGAAGTGTGATTTGATTTTGATTTTATACTCGATAAAAATATGCATTTCTCTTATATTTCCTAAGTTTATGTTTAGGTTGTCTTTATAAGTGCCGAACAATATCTCAATGGAAATAAGAGGAAAATATTTTGTATTTCAAAAGGTTAACTTGATGTTACACGAATCTTTTTTTAACATTCTTTAAACTTTTTTTTTTTCTTTCCTTTTTCTAATGTAACCTGAGTAAAATTATTTCAAATTATAAGTACACATACTCCTATCATAATTATAAATGATTCTGTGTGTGTGTGCGTGCGTGCGTGCACGTGCATGTGTGTGTGTAGGAACTTATTAGAACTACATTTTACACACATTATTAGCTATCATGTATTCCTTTTTATGAAGTAAAAGCTAATATATACAAAATTGGGTTGATTTGGTCTAGAACGTGATCCATTAAAAATAGTTTTTTCGTCATTTTCAATTAAATTTTTTCCAATCATATCAATCTATTAAAAAATGTTTTTTTTAAATCATTTTTAATCAAATCTTTTCCAATTATGTCTATCTTAGATAGGTAACAAGCCTATAAATTCACCCTTTTAAAATTGAATCAACTACAATTAAAACAATCCAATTGTTAGCAATGAGTATTACACCTAAAACAAGATTAAAAAACAAGATATTCAGAATGCATTAAAAATAACCTAAACAAGTAAAACATACTCCATCCATTTTTAGTTGGCACATTTCTATGAGGGGGAATTCATATTGATTGGAGGGTGGCATACTTCCACCTTTTGGGCCATCGACTACATTTTGATTTATGATGTAAACACTACTTAGCCCATTTGTAAACATCTTTCCGATTTCCTTCATTGTACTCTCCATTCATATACCCTATGTATACACATAATATATTTCAATTTTATCATTTATTGATGCTTTCTATTGCAATAACCTTTTGAATTTCAATCTCCCTGAACACACGCCTTAAAGGGTACCCCAAGAAAGGGGTGGACAAGGCTTTGATCTTTGCGAGAGATGTTTTTATCCATGTCATGATTATGTAATTCCTATTTCCAATTTAAATTCCTTATATTTTCATTTCTACCTACCTCTTTCCATCCTACCTCACTCAACTATGTCAATTTACCCATTTATGACTACATCTGTCATGGCCGATGTAGTTCAATGTTTCTTTTCAAATACATCTACCATGGCCAATGAAATTCTTATGTTTTCCAACTACATCAACCATGGTCAATGTAGTTCAATGTGTTTTTCAACTACATCGGCCATGGTTAATGTAGTAAAATGTGTTTTCCAACTACATAAACCATGTCTGATGCAATATGTTTTACACATTTTCACTTACCATATTGTATATATCAGATTGATGTAGTTCTAAACTTGTCTTTTTAGCATTCATATTGTTTTAACCTATCTAACATAGTTTAATGTCAGTTGGCTCCTCTTAACTACATTATAATGACATATTTAATATGACTTTGTAATCTCTCTCACACACACATATGGCTTTGCTACTCACACTTTATATGCATTGACATATGAGAAATATCAGTGAATATGTACTAATGATATTTATTACGCCCAGATATAATTGTTGAAAAAATTAGTGACATGGTAATTTGAAATTAATTATATGTTGTAAGATTTCAGTTTGAAAGTTAGAATAAGATTCATTAAGTGCAATCAAGAAACTAAAAAGATTAAATGAATTAAAACAGTACATAAATAATAATTTGAGTAGGGCCCAAGTTGTATAATTAAACCACAAAAGACAGTATATTCACTACTTCAAATCTGCAAACTATAAATCAATTTTACCCTGAACTTTAAAACGAACGCGTACAATATATTATCTTGTTATAAACCTGAGTTAATGAACTTAAACAATTGTATTGATAACCTGTTATGAATGATCGGGATATTGAGGGGACTCACGTCCGCAATAGTAACAATCAACAATAAATCTCTCTTAAGTGCGATGTCACAAGTTGAAGGATAGTTTTCCTAATGAGAGCAAGAACTAATGACTCCAAGAGCCTTCAACAAGCTCGAAAACAATTATTTGCTCGTGCTCTGATTGAACAAGGCGAAACCTCTCTAATATGTAAATAAACCGGAGCATGGTCGCACATGAATAGAAAACAGTTAATGGATTACTGTGGTTCAGTGGATCCCGATGGATAATTAATGGTAAGATTATATGATAAATTCAATTATATTGACCTCTTGCCAATGGCTTTAAAAATATTTAAAATGCTATTTATTAGCCAATGCCATTCATTTCAATTTGACATTACACTAATTGATTGTAGTCTCAGCACATGTTAATGCCTGATATAGAAGGAAAATAAAAAGTGTAGTGAATACGCTCAAAAAAAACAAATTTCTTGTTTATCGCCCATTGCTCTTGTACACATAAATGCAAATTAGAGTTGATTAAGTGCTTTAAAATATAAAATGATAAATTGGTAGTCCTAATTTTAAACCCATCTTTCAGTTTACAATGTATATTACTTTGAATGACAAAGTCCAAAGAATTTAGTTTTTCATATATATAGAAAATAAAAGTAACTTCTAACATATTTCTATTGACTGGAGTAAGTTCGCCACAGGCAGCAACAGCTTTTAATCAGTCTGCAGATATAATCTTGCCCCAAATTCTCTCTCTAGCAAATGGAGAAACAATGATAAATGATAAATGGTACGTGGATCATTCTCACAAATATGGCAACAAGCAATGAAAAAGAATGGTTAGCATATTACAAGAAATGATGTTACAACTGCCTGACTCCAGCTGAAAGGATTTACAATTCTATCACCTACTCATCAAGTTTTGTCACAACTACATTTACTTGCACTTCAAATCTTTTATACATGGGGATACAAAAAGATGATATTCTTCTCCAGAATATGGCTTTGATTAAGCCCTAGCAGATTTACCAAAATCTTGCTAGAAATGAAACATAAATTACATCGTGTTGAGAGAAAATGTAAACCACTGCCCAATAGCCCCGTCACAGGCTGAATGGCCTGCTTCAGATGTGCCAAACCAAAACATTCCTGGATGGCCCTCAGGACAAAGTTTGATAATAGTCGTCATGCTTAATTCTGGTTCAGATATTGTTTTTGCACAACTACCACATCTCTTACTCTACCGTTGTAGAGATTAAAGTAACTGCATACCATCCAGCGTGCTTCAGATCGATACTGGCAAATTGATCCACTGAAGGATTTTGAATCAAAAACATATCAGGGGACTTCATGTTGTATGTCTTCTTTAATTATACAGGAAACCCTATGGTTGCTTTGTGATCCCTTCCACATTGTACTTTTCATATACTTGCAAACGGTTCTCAGCCCACCATTCCTCTGCCTCTGTTTCACTGAAACGCTTTCGGCTGCAAAAAGATAGTATGTCAGAACTCATAAAAATCATGAAAGTGGCTCCTATGAGAAGTATCAAGAAAAAACAAAGAGTAAACTAAAAGAACTGGAGAATGGATGCATTAAAAAAGATGATAAAGTTCATTTTATTTAATGTTGGATATTCCATATCTCCTACCAGAATTTCATGACTTGCTAGAGATAATCCTATTAAATACTCCAGTTAAAGCATAGCATCCATGTTTGAAATCTTCATTCATTTGAAAGCATGATCAACTGAACTAGAAAAACTCAAAACGTTTTTAAAAATAAAACAAGATAACTGTTAATGTATCAACTGTGTAGGAGAACATGATTTCATCTAGATTTTCCCGAACACTCAATATGGTCAGTGCCTCCTATATAAAACCAGTTACTACTAATTCCTCCCAAATTTTCAAATTGTTAAAAAACCAGTATGAATAATGGCTCTCTACATTCAGAATTCTAGTCCATAGTTTTCAAACGGAAGGATGCTTGCATACTTTTTGCTTTGGAATGCAGCTACAAGTACTAAAAAAATGACACTAGATTATTCAATGAGACCATTTTACAGAAATGGTTATATTTTAAACAAAATACATTGTCGAACACGAATTTAAAAGATCAAATAAAAAAGAGCTTCAAAATCAAGAAAGAATTATATCATTTAAAAGATAGGACCGTAACAGCTTTGAATAGACAAGATAGTATGAACGAACTCTTGTAAGCAAGCTTTGATCACTGGGGTAAGTAAAAAGATCACGTAAACTATGTTTAATCACATCCAAAATGCAGAAACCTTCAACGTTAAATTTGTGGCTCACTCCTAAACATTAAAATAATGTATTGTTTACTCATAAAAACTACATTTACCCTATTTGTTTGCCTTTGATAACTGGCAATTACAGTACATCTAATTTAAAGGGAGGAGCTACAAACATTAATGCAATAAGTGAGCTGAACAGTGAAAATAAAAGGTAAGCACATCGCCAAACATGAAATTTCAAATAAAACATATGCTTTTCAAGTTGTAGTCCATTAGATTTAAAGAAAGAATGAATACACGGACACCTAGGTTACGTAGATTGGGTCAGCATAAATACAGTATAGGACGACGACTCTTCTATGCAGAGGAACCCAGATATGCAGATGAATGCCCATAAAAAGAAACATATGTCATTTTAGGGGTGTACAAGTTGCAATTACAGAGATTTTCTGCAAACCTTAGGGGAAGCAAAAATACAAAACTGAGGTACAATGAGGTTGACACATACTCGTCAGTTGCTTGGTTTATATCATAAAGCAAAGCATAGGATAACAGATATAATCTTACAAGGTAATTTACAAAGGAGATTGACATGAATACATTGGTACTGGCAAACAGAAACCTTCCCAGAGGCCTTATAATTTAATACACAATCACAAATAATATGAAATCTCCAGACAAAGAATGAGTCAAACATGGAACAAGCTCACAGAAATCCTACAATAGAAGTTCTGATGTTAAGATCTGCACGACTTGAATCTGAAAGGGTACATTTACTGTTCCACAGAGAATACATATCATGGAGTGCAAGAAAAAACACCTCAAAAGAGACAAGCCCAGATGAAAGCCTTTCTTGAGACATTACTTGTTGGTTGCTTGGTTTGCATTATAAAGGAAAACAGATGGCAGAAAATATAATCTTACAAGATAATTTACAATGGGGGGATTGGCATGAATGCAATGGAATCGAAGGGCAGAAACCTTCTCAAAGATCTTATAATTTAATGCACAATCTCAAACAATATGAGGCCTAGCTAATGATTCAATTTGTAGTAGCTGTCCTTGGCTAGCATCAATTATCTTAGCTAGTTCATTTATTATCAACAGTTTGTTATCCAATTAATTAATCCATTAATAACAATAAAAACATGTAATAAAAAAAATTAAAATAAAAAATTGTGGGTACAATTATTAACAACTTAGCTAATAAATCACTTTAGAGTGAATCCCCCATCGCTATAAATATCTTGGTCAATTAATCAATTATCAACAATTTATTATCCAATGAATTGATTAGTTATTAATAACAATAAGCAGATGGCCATAAAAAAATATTTTTAAAAAAGACTGGGTATAACCTACGGTAAAATTACCTTATTAACATTAATTAATTTTCTTAGTCATTTGGTTAAAAATTAAAATTTCTATTAGATAATTAATTGATTGATTATTAATGATAACAAGATCATTTATTAAATACTACAATTATTGCAATAACAAAAAAATTGAATATTTAACAGCTAATCTAATTAATGTTTTTGCTTGTGATCCTGTTAGTGGTCTCTTGGACTTAATGGTTTCATCTTTAAAAAAGGGTGCTATGGTCTGTAATCCACATTCATTTTTGCATCCTGATGATGGATCACAGAGTGTGATCTGAAACATCGATAAAAACAACTCATTACACAGTTAAATCCAGATGCTTTCTTTCCTTAATATGAGGCCTACAGACACAAGTAACAAAACTAAAAGAATGATTCAAACACAAGACAGCCTCACAATTCCTACAATAAAAGTTCCGATGTTAAACATTAACACAAATCTGAAAAGGGGCTTTTACTTGCATGCAGAGAATACAAATTATAGAGAGCAAGATGCAACAATCATTGCAGACAAACAATCCCCAGATAAATTCACACCATATGTCAATCTCTCTTTGAGATACAAAACAGAGAATTGAAGCCACCCATTAGGCACTCAGTTAAACTTTAGCAGCAGCAATCATCCTCTTAACAAATGGGAAGACAGAGCATGTAAACAAGGCAGGATCTGCTCCTCTTCATCTGTATACAACTTCATCCAGAGACTAGGATATGCAGCGAAAACAAATCAGCTCTGGATGACTTTGTTTATGGCTAGTGATCTGTAGTTCGTATATCTATGTTGTTTAAAGACTAGTCTCAGCTTCATTACAAATCACAACTTATATATACTAGTGAAAAAGTCACTAGTCTCAGTATCTCTGAGTTGTGATTTGTAAATCTAAGTTGTTCACAGACAAGTGATTTGTAGTGAATAAATCTAAAGTCCAAACTCACCTTCATTTGTAAACAACTTCATCCAGAGACTAGAGATTTGTTTGAAAGTGAGCATATGGAGCTGATCTGTTTGCCAAACTCCATGCAGAGGTGAGGCAGATGAAGTTTTTTACAAATCACTAGTTTACATATTTGGTTGTTCAACTTCATCTAGATCTTCTCAAGCCATGAAGATGATGATCTAGTAGACCTAGAGACCTATCTAAGACTCGGCTCCTTGCATGCCTGATCACCAATAAAGCTGCTTACAAATTATCCAAAGATAGACAGGAAGAAATAGAAAGAATGAGACATGAAGCAAGAAAACAAATGAATGTATAGAGAGAATCAATCTAGAACAAAACCATGCTGACCGAAAAAGGATTGTCATGCCTTGGACGATCTTCTATTTATAGATTATCCGCCATGCTCACAACTTGTAAACACCTGCTCAACTAGAGGAATATGTTGACCCTCTAAATTGATGAAGATCATTGCTATCGTCCACTTTCCAGTCTAACAAAAGTTCAACAAATAACTTGAGAAATTCTTAACCCAAAAAAAATAGAACCACCCACAATGTACATCTTCTCACAAAGACTCAGATAGGGCCATGTGTCCCTTAGATGAAACTGCCCCTTCAAATGGAAACATATTTTCTGTTACATTCATGTCAAAAGGGCCAAAGTTAAAGAAGCTGAAATGATAAGGAAACAAGGGACAAGGGACCCATGCTGGGATCTCGGCAGGAAAGCCCAAGTGATTACAATCCTGGTGTCATCACTGGGGGTCACAAAGGTCTTAATGATAAGCGATTGTATTTTTAATTCCTTTGAGGCCTAACCATCCATTGCCATGTTCTCATTTACGCACATTCTAGTCTTTACAAGTGTGAAGAGGTGCTTCTGGAAGGTGTTGGATACGTTAGTTTCCCCTGGAACTACTTTGGCTTTGATCCCCTCTTCAAATACACTGACACTACTGGCACGGATCTCAATCAAATCATCCTTTTTCATCAATTTATTGTAACAAATATAGGGAAAGCAGGCCATCTTTCACTTTGTTAGATAAGTCAGCCTTTTCGTTGCCTATTTTTTCCCTCAAAGTATAAATGATCTCAACAAACTTGGCACATGCCAACTCCATATCTGCTGTGTTCTAAAAAAGAGATCTTTCCAACTGAATTGGCTCAAACCCATGACTTGACACCTATTCCTCACTTTTCGAATCCAACTCTTCAATCACCTTACTGGCCCCTATCCTCTACTCTCATATCACATTTATTGCTTTTATTTCTCCCTCTATTTGATCAAGGGACTACTCCAATTTCAGAATTTTTTCTAAGATGTCCTGCAAGCTTGGCAACTATTGGCCTCAGTGTATCCACAAAGACTGCCTGGTATATTGACACTGTTTTCTCATTTTGCTTATGTGCCAGCTCAAACTCTTCTTGCTGAAAATCCGCTGATGCTAGAGCATTGGAAATTGATGTCCTTGGGAGTTACTAGCTCCAACTTGAACATGTTTTAATAATGCTTTGAGTTCTTCTATCTCCAGTTGTTGATACTGAATCCTCAAATCCTTCGATCTTGAGTCCATGTATGTCTTAGATAGTTTGGAACACGAGTCTGTTTATGAAAAGAGTCAAAACATTATTTTTTATGGATGTTGATAAACTGATATTTGGAAATGAGGACTTTCCTGATTGAGATGATGATATGGTTCAACATTAGGACGAACTTTAATGATCTTTAATATATTCATAGAGCAGTTATCCAGCATTTTGGGTGTAGCTGTAACACCCTGCATATGGTGCAATCATTCCTATGTCACAGTCGGAAACTTAGGGGTAAACCATGCTAATAATCTTATTTGTGTTTCACTTACTCATTAGACGACATTGATGCCTAAGACTTTAAGGCTTGTTTAATCGTAACTCATTTAGTTGTTACAATTATTAAATACAAGACTAAAATTATCTTACATTGTTAATTTAATATAAATCCCATCTTAACAGATAATTGGTGCATGGCTTTGCTTAGGACCCTTACTTTTTTAGATGGATTAAGTGAGTCACAAAGATTCCCAAAATGGAAAACGTGGATTTGGGTTTTAGGCCATTTTTTAAGTTGTATAATTACATATTTTAAAACCGTCTATGCGAGTTTTAGACCTCAGATCCTATATGTGTAGGATGGATAGCTTTATAGGACCTTAGGAGGTCTTTTGGTTAAGAAAGTACCTCATTTAAGCACATTGAGAAGTGGGAAGTGAGATAGAAGTTTTAAGTATGGAACAAGGCAATGGGTTCCTTGTTTGTGTAAAAGAAATGTAAGTAAAGTTAACGTTATTCAAGGAAGCCCATACTAGTGTGTGTTTGCCTCATGTAAGAGGGCACATGGGTGCCCATGTAAAGTATAAGGGAGAGTAAACGAACTTATAAGAAGTTTGCTAAAAGCTTGGAGAGGCCATGCCATGTGGCATTGTCCTATTGGATAAGAAAGTGGGAAGGTTTTCCTATTTAGGGAGCAAGCTTAAACTTGTTTAGGGTGTAATGTCCCCAAATGGGACGATTTCATGCAAAAGGGGTTTTCCCCTAAATCCCAAAAATTTAAAAATGAAATCATCAAACCCTAGTGTTGACCATTTTTTGCCCAACAGGCCAAAAATCAGTCCCCCTCTGCCCCTGCTGTGCTAGGCCATTTTCATTTTTTGATTTTGCATGAATCTGGCGATTTCTACGGATTCTGCAAAATTTCTACGGACTCTGCAGGTTTTGGATTTCTACGGACTCTGCAGGTTAGTCCTTTGGTGCATGAAGGATCAGTTCAGAGAGTTCCGAGTTTTACAAGGCTTCTTCGGGCTCTGGTCTAAAGAAAATCACAAGAAAAGTTGGCGTCTTTGAACCGTTGAATTAGTTCAATACTTTAGTTCAACGCTCGGTTCAATCGGTTCTAGTTCAAGCGGCATCAGTTCAAAACGCCTCCAGTTCAATGTGCAGGTTCAACGGCAAAAGCGAACAAGGAAAGATCAAAGGCTTGGTTCAACGGGCTCGGCGCACAGTGGTTGAACCGTTGAACCGATTGAACCGTTGAACCGATTGAACCGTTGAACCAATTTTGGTTCAACGGGTTGGTTCAACGGCTTGGTTCAAGGGTGTGCCCTACAGCCGGAGGGCAGCCGAAGGTCCAAATGCCCTTGCGGAGGGCAGTTCAAGTCCAGAAGCCCTTGCGGAGGGCAGAGAGAGCTTCAAAAGAGCCCGACAGAGAAGACAAAGATCGGTCAATTCCTACGGACTTTTGTCTGCAGGAAAAAGGCCCAAAACAAAAGCCCGCGAAGCAGAAAAGCCGCAGAAAAGCCCTGGTGACTTTTTCCGAGGACGGTGACGTCTCGAAAGCCGTCAAATTTAAGCAAACGAACTAGCCGTTGGGTGACGGCTGCGTGAACGTCAATTTTAATGCAGTGAAGTAGCTGTTGTTTTTGAACTACCTTAGCGCCAAATCATGGAAGGAGCCCAAGGAATGTAGTGACCCGCCAGAAGATCGCCCCTGAGGGCTGAAAGAGCAGAAAGAAGACAAAGAGCAGAAACAACAAAGCATTCAAGTGGCGGAGGGAAGGTGAGTTATTGCAGATGAGCGGCTCGACCTGTTTTTCTGCAATTGGCATTGATGAGGGGACAAACTGCAGTCTGTTTGCAGAAAAGAGGCGCGGCCATGTCCTTACATTAATGTTTGAATGCCAAAGTCAATTTTGGCGATTGTATAGCATGGTTCCAGTAGGCCTTTTTTGAAGAATGACATCAATAACAGTGGTTTCCTCTTCTCAAGATTCAGAGCGCGCATGGGCCACTTGCAGAAAAGAGCGCCAAAATATTTCCCAGAAAGCGCCAAGATTCTCTTCCTCTTTCTATATATTGTAAACTTGTCTTTTGAGAAAGAAATCCGACTCTCGGCCTTAAGGCAAAACTCTGCCCAAAAATCTCTCGGGCTTGTAAGGCAGAGCTGCCATAATTTTACCTTGAATCGAAACATAGCATTTTTACCTCCATTCTGAGTTTTGCATCTTTAGTATGTGTCTATGCCTTGATTCTGTATTAAGTCATTTTCTTAATGCTTCTGCAGAATGATTTCAGCACGTCTGGTGCATTTTTGAGTTTTCCTTTTACAAGTCTGTCAGAAGTGTCCCTATAGGAGTATAGGTGAAGTGGATAGGCTGCTGCAGTGTGTCTCAGAACACCTCTAGTAGTTATTCCCTCCTTGTATCTCCACGGACCCCTGACCCACTGATGCAGAAGGTTCTCTCATGACGGATGAAGTGTATAGGCGCTTCTTTTGGTGAAAAGTGTATGTTCGGGCCTGAGTGGGTCACATTTTTTGGTGTATCACCTTTTCTTTTTTTAGGCTTAGGCTTTGTTTTCAGCATCTCCTTCTCCCTTTTCATCCCCCCCCCTTTTTACATTTTATTTGTTAGCAGTAGGAGAAACCAGGGCCTAAAAGATACATCAGATGGAGCTAGCCCTCATCTAGAGACTCTCCCCTCCAGCTTCGTCGGTCCCACAGGCGAGAGGGGAGTTTCCATTGTTGTGTGAAGAAGGCAGGAGTTCGGCCTCCTGCCAAGGGTGCAATCTTCTGCATCAACATCTAGTTTGCAAAATAACTCAAAAACCCTTGTCAAGCCCTAGAAACTTTAAACGCCACAATAATAGGGTTTTGTAGATAATTTTCAGCTAATAACTTGTTTCAAAATTAACTAAATATTGCAAAAAACAATCATAAAATTAAAGGCATAAAACAACTACCTTTTTGCCAAATTATTGAAGCTCAAATGCCACTTTATGATGGCTGAAAAATCTGATTTAATTTCAAAAATACTGCTGCTGTTCTGAATATTTTTTCCCTTCAAACCCTTGCCAAAAATCTGTCCTCAACAAATATTAATTCCTACGAACAATTGAAAACTTCAAAAATTCATAACTCCGTCAATATTTGAAATTATGATGCAAACAAGAGCT
The DNA here is from genome assembly GCA_037957365.1 of Torreya grandis. Taxonomy (NCBI): domain Eukaryota; kingdom Viridiplantae; phylum Streptophyta; class Pinopsida; order Cupressales; family Taxaceae; genus Torreya; species Torreya grandis. Next base: position 414,610 of record JARHVA010004183.1, read on the forward strand.
CAAACTGATCATAAAAATAATGACTATCAAATAAAAATAATTTCAAATTTTTCTTTCCATGGGAAGGTCACAAAAAGTTGCTCTGAAATTCTGAAAACCCTAGTTTCTTGTCAAAATAATTAAATAATAATTCTGAAAATTATTATTTAATTTTCTACTTCAAACCCTTCATGAACTCCTCCAATTCAAATATAAGTTTACATTTATATATGGACATCTAGTTTCTTATACTTTAAGTTATATTTTATTTATATACTTTCAGGATGTTTGAGAGGGGTTTTGGACCGCTATGAGCTATAATGCAAATTCTAGGTTTTGGAGGATCCTATCATATTTCAGAGTTAGTCAGATTCCAGGGTTTCAAACTTAGCCATATTTCAGGGTTTCAAGATTTTAGAGTGGCTCCCATTTTGCTTGCCTGCGAGTGGTCTCAACACTGCGGGAGACTGGCCGAATGGTTTAAAGTGGCACAAGAAGACATTGTTAGTATGGATCCCCATTTATGGTGGCAGACGTATGGTTCTTCTACTCCAGCGTTACAAAAGCTTGCCATGCGTGTCCACAGTCAATGTGCCAGTGCTTCCGCATGCGAAAGAAATTGGAGCACGCATGATTTGATCCATACTAATAAAAGAAATCGACTAGAAGCCAAAAAGCTGTCAGATCTTGTGTTTGTTCATAGCAATTTAAGATTGCTTGAGCACAATCTTGCAAAAGAAGATGACAATATTCATCTTGGAGAACCATCCTTTGAAGGAGTTGAGAAAAATATTGATAGTGTTGATGAGCTGGATGGAGGATTCGCTAATGGTGCTAGTGCTAGTGCTAGTTTTGATTTTGAAGCTGGGTTTGATGTTGCAAATTTTGAAACTTAAGTTCTATATCAATTTTGAGCTTAGGCTCTAAACTATGAATATTTTGCTATCTTTTAATGTAATTCAAGTTTGAAATTCTCATGCATTTCTCATTTTTGCAAGTGTTAAATCAATGTTCATTCCTTCGTAGATTGAAATATTTTGCATATATATATATATATATTATTTTATTTTTTGAACCGGATTTTACCGGATTTTTTTCTGGATTTTTTCAAAAATTTCGCATTCCACATCTTTTCCGTCTCCCGAATGCATTCGGATTTCCGAACCTGGTAACTATGATAAACAAACCAAAAGAGGCCTCCAAACCCTAGATCTAAGCTTCCAAGGTGGTTCGCTCCACTTGCAAAAATAGTATAAATATTTAGCAAGGATAATATGCAAGAAAAGAACCATGAAACCCTCACAAAATTTCACACAAACTCTCCAAAACAAATCGCCCCACTTCTAGGGCACAAGAATTCCTTAGCAAAAGGTGGTGTCAAAAGACACATTTTTAGATTGATCAACACCAAAGATAGAGAACCTCTATTGGACATGCATCCCAATAGTTTTCTTCAAGCATGAAGAATAATTTTATTAAAATTCAACTTGTCCTCCATTGTAGCCTCCACCATGTATTGATATCTTCCAAAGGGAGACAAACCACTTTGGGAAGATAAAACACCTTTCTTTTTCATTGATTTAGCTCCCATGTTGACATGTTTTTTGAATAATATATTAATTAATTGCTTTAATTAAAATAGTAATTAAAATTACTTTAAGGCAAATAAATTAATAATTAGTTCATTTAAGAACCTTTAATTGTAAAAACTATTTTTTTAATATTGTAATAATTAAGTAATAATTGTCTTATGATAAAAATCACTATTTTAACAATTAATAAATAACTAATAAAATATAATTCTCCAAAAAAAGCTCTTTTAGTCTATGGGAAAATAGACTAAAAGTTTTCAATACCTATTTATTCATGATGTGAAAATGGGGACATTACAGTACTCCCCACTCAAAATTGCTTGTCCTCAAGCAATTGCAAAATCCAAATGAGTATCCCAACGCTCCTTATCAAACAATGTCCACATTTACTTGTTTCCCACTCAAGGAAATCCTCAAATGGCTTCTTCATATTGTTGTTCTTGTACTTTGGGGGCTGCCTCCAAGTGTTAGACATGTCCTCATATCCTTCCAAAGGCTCCACGTGTTCCCAATCAACCACCCCTTTCAATACCAAGTGGTGGATGAGGAAGCTCCTATCCCTTATACCCTCCAAGGAAGTGATATGCGGCCAAAAATTCGAATAAAAAACATAATAGAATTTAATTACCTTGTTGCCCCGTGGCTAATGACCCCCCAAATGCCATGCTATAACTCTCCAATCATGTAAAAAGAAATCAGCTAGGTACCATCTTGTAAACTTACCATGATGCGAGGCCTTCAAGTAGTGCAATACACCATTTATGGTCCTCCTTTTGCAAGCTACGTGCCCTCCAAAACGTGTTTCCGAAACTTGGAAATTAGTAACAATAATCTCATCTTGAAACATACCTTGAGTGAAAATAGCACATAGATGCAACCTCCTTTGAGTGTGCCTCAAAATACGTGGTATGCCATTCATCTTGGGCTTCCTTTTATTAGATCCTTCATGCATAAGAACATTAAAATGATCAAACAAAAGCTTCAACCAACTTACAAGATAGGCTTGTACCTCCCAATCTTTATCAAGCCAAAACGTGCCTTATGATGAACATTTACAGAATACACCATAGGCTGGAATTTACCAAAAAAATCAAATCTTTCACTTCTCACATGCTGTTGTACCTGTCCCTTAGAATTAGAATTTTCTGAGTGGTTAATTTCAGAATGTACCTTGGCATATGTCTTCCCAAACATGGGCTGTAATGTGCCCTCAAAGTGCAGTTTTTTTATTCTTTTAGGTGGATGGAATTGTTTCGTTGATTCAGAAAATTTTGAACCAAAAAATTCAGACTTCAAACATCTTCTCCCAGCTCTCCCTTTTGTAAAGGAAAAACCACTACTATTTCTTTGGACTGTCCCCATAGTGTTGGAATGTGACAAGCTCATCTCCTTAGGGTCCATGCTCACCAAGGTGACTAAAACCATGAAGGAATACAAACTGAAAATATCAAAAACAACAACTACCTTGATCCATGTTTCATGATAATATTTGTTTACTTCATTCCTCCGATTGGTCCTATACATGATAGTAACAATATCTTGATAGAACTCACCTGGATCCCATACCCATGAGGCGTATTTGTCATGTTCATTTCTTGAACTCATGTGGAAGACTTCCCTTTTCCCTTGAGTGCCCCTTACCTCTACTTTAATGGTAGCACAAGCCTTGCAACCATTGTAATGAGAGAACCAATCATGAAGGGAAATCATTGAATACTTACTAAGTTGACAACTCAATTGTTTACCCATCGAAAAATCTAATTTTCCTTCTCTTATATGCAAGGTGAATCCTTCTCTCCTTCTTGGCATCACTCCTTCAATGGACCTTTTTGCCTTGTCCCCTCTTGTTAGGACATGTGCCTCCTTAACAAGACATAACAACATGTGCTTCTTCCAAACTTCTTTTTGCAATCTGAAATTAAACAAGGAAAATAATACATGAAAGGGAATAATATAGGAACTTGTTACCTTGGTATACCATTCTATTATGATGTTCTTGTTCATGCTTTTTTCTTGCCCCAAATTTTCTGATTTGTGAGGTCTATAAGACTCCTCACTTGGCTGCCCATTACATGTTTGAAAATTAATTTTTGGTTGCTCCAAAATTCTTAGCATTTCTCCATGTTGGCCAATCATTCATAGCCCTCTTTGCTGCTTCAAAAACTCAGATTTTTGATGCTCACAATCTTCCACTCTAGGCTGCACCAAAGTGTCACATTTTTGTTGCTTACTTCCTCTCAAATCCTCATGAAAGGTTGCCCATCCCCTCTTTTTGACTTCTACTTGCAACCCTTGTTGCTTATAAATTTTTGGTTCTTGTGCCACAAAAATTTCGGTTAATGGCTACTTACAAACTTCTGATTTGTCTTCTCCTACATGCTCCACTATCAAATATGGCCTTAATTTTTCCTCACAAATATTTGCAACATTTTCAAATAGCATTTGGGCAACTGAAAATTTATTCTTTTCTAACCTCAAACCTGCCAATTAGATAGACAACAATGGCTCGGAAAGATCATCATTTTCATTGAGTGTTAAGGTCATCACCTTTTGTATGGACGTTATCATACCTTCTGTAGGATATTTACATGCAACTGTAAAGAAATGTTGGAACATTTCAAGAATAAGTGTATCACATTTTAAATCCAACATTAGCACACAAGATCTAACTTTTGCCATAGTTTCCAAAGTAGTGATCCTCTTAGCAAAAAAAAAAACTTGTGATGTCACCAAAACTTTAAAAATTTTCCACCATCAACTGAAATATTTCCTTCATGATGTTGTCATTGTATGGTTGTTTCAGAGCTATTATCCTTGTAATTTCACTAAAACAAGTGATAACTACAAGTCTCACATCTGAATTTGAATGCCTCAAAAACTTGGGTCTAGCCAAATAAACCACCAACGGATTCATTGCCCAAAACATAGATTTAGAATCTAATTGTCCTATTATGGACAGACAGTTTGCCGCTTCCTCCAAAATATTGAGCAAAAATTTTTTTGAATGATGTGGATGCTCAAGCTTTTTCTCAATTTACAAAGGTTTGTTCTCAATTATCTTCACTCATTAACTCCATGATTCATAGACTATGCATCCAAATCTGCAAACACAAACCCTCACATGTTGGCAAGATCAGTGCTCTGATACCATTGTAATGTCCTCAAATGGGACGATTTCATGTAAAAGGGGTTTTCCTTTAAATTTCAAAATTATGAAAATAAAATTAGCAAACCCTAGTTTGTAAAATAAGCTCAAAAACTTTTATCAAGCCCTAGAAACCCTAGATGCCACAATAGTAGAGTATTGTAGATTTTTAGCCAATAACTTGCCTCAAAATTAACTAAATACTTATAGAAAACAATCAAAAAATTAAATGCACGAAACAAACACCCTTTTGCTAAATTATTGAAGCTCAAATGCCACTTTATGATAGTTGAAAAATCTGATTTAATTCCAAAAATACAATAGCTGTTCTGAATATTTTTTCCCTTCAAACCCTTGCAAAAAAATTGCCCTCAACAAATATTATTTTCTACGAATAACTGAAAACTTAAAAATTTCATAATTCCCTCAATATTTGGAATTATGATACAAACGAGAGCTCAAACTGATTATAAAAATAATGACTATCAATAAAAATAATTTTGAAATTTTTCTTCTATGGGAAGGTCACCAAAAGTTGCTCCGAAAATCTGAAAACCTAGTTTCTTATCAAAATAATTAAATAATAATTTTGAAAATTATTTTTTAATTTTTTACTTCAAACCCTTCACGAACTCCTCCAATTCTTCATACCAACACACAGAAAATTAGCAAATAAAATCAAAATATTTAATTTGCAATAAATAGACAAAAAAACACCTCCAAACCCTAGATCCAAGCTTCCAACGTGGTTCACTCCACTTGCAAAAAAAATATAAATATTTAGCAAGGATAATATGCAAGAAAAGAACCATGAAACCCTCACAAAATTTCACACGAACTCTCCAAAGCAAATCGCCCCACTTATAAGGCAAGAACAAGATTTCCTTAGCAAAAGGTGGTGTCAAAAGACACCTTTTTAGATTGATCAATACCAAAGATAGCGAACCCCTAGTGAGCATGCATCCCAATAGTTTTCTTCAAGCATGAAAAACAATTTTATCAAAATTCAGCATGCCTTCCATTGTAGCCTCTACCATGTATTTATATATTTCAAAGGGGGGCGACCCACTTTGGGAAGATAAAACACCTTTTCTTTTCCTTGCTTGAGCTCCCATGCCAACATCTCTTTTTTCAAATAATATATTAATTAGTTGCTTTAATTAAAATAGTAATTAAAATTACTTTAAGTGAAATAAATTAATAATTAATTCATTTAAGCACCTTTAGTGGTTTTCACTTTTTAAATATTCTATTAATTAAGTAATAATTTCCTTATGATAAAAATCACTATTTTGACAATTAATAAATAACTAATAAAATATAATTCTCCAAAAAGAGCTCCTTTAGTCTATGGAAAAATAGACTAAAGATCTTCAATCCCTGTTTATTCATGATGTGGAAATGGGGGCATTACATAGGGACTTTTTACAAATTAGTATTTCAAAATTTTAGGTGGAGAGCAACATGGAAAGAGCCATACTTGAAGCTTGGAGGAGTGTGGAAGAAATAAGCTCATGGGATTGGAGGTAAGACTTCCCATTGCTTTAGCAATTGAATTTGCTTATACTCTCTTCTTCCCTTGCTTCTAGAATCAGGATGTATTTATGCAAATTTTTAAGTTTTAATATATATATATATATATATATATATATATATTAAAACTTAAAAATTTGCATAAATACAACCTGATTCTAGAAAAGATATATATATATATATATACTATTCAAATGCATGGCTTAAAATTTGAAGGTAACTAGACTTTTAACGTGCACAGTTAATACTTTTATGTATCCAAATTTTTTTATGCACAATTTACATTGGTATGCCAAAGTGACGAAAGAGTGGATCTATTTACCTTCTATCAAGCAGTTTAAAATTTAGATGTATAATCAGAAGCGATTTAAATCTATTTGTTGCTTCTAATAAGGAGTGATTACCATCATATCTTTTATGGGTTTTGTTCCTCTTCGTATTAGCTTCAAAATGCATATAAGAATTCATATTTTTATCGAGAAATAAAAAATAATCTTAATTATAAAGCCTGGAAATTTATTTATATGCTTTGCCTTTATGCATAATGAGAAGCAATTTAAATCTATCTGCTGCTCGTAATAGGAAGTAATTGCCAACATACTTGTTTTGGGTTTCATTCTTCTCAATATTAGCTTAAAACCCATCTAAGAGGTCAAATTTTCATTTAGTAATGAATGATAAACTTAAATTATTTTAAACCTAGGAATTGATTTGAATGTTTTGTTTAGATGCATAAGGGGAAGAAATTTAAAGCTAAAGTTATATGAGAAAATCAAACAAAAGAATATAATAAAAAAATATCATAAATCAAAAATCTAATTTTGTGAATTTAAAAACTTTTAAGTTTCATATACTTACAAAGTAATGGATTTTATTACTTGTAAGTTCAGATACCTTAAGCTTGCAATTACTTTAAGGGTCTCGTTTGTGCTCTTTGTAAACACATTATCAAAAACAGTCTCATTGACCGTTTCCCCTTTGGCCTTCCTAGAATATGGAGACTCCAACCACTGAATACTCATAAACATTTCCTTACGTAATGTCCCCTTTTTCGAATTAAGCACGACGGAGGACTCGAAGCCTATTCTTATTTTCCATAGGCTAGGGGGCATTAATAAAAACGAAATAATTTAATAAAATATTTTAAGTTGTCCTCAACGTCACCTTATTTAATAACATGAAAAATGACACATTCATCATTATTATTATAAAGTGGGGCCAAAAGCAATATTAATGACATGGCCAAAAAGTAATTATTATGAGAAAAAAATTAACATTTAATTAAAAAGTAATTTTTTAATGTCCCTCTTTCTGAACTAGTCTTGGGAGGAGACCCTTTGCCTTTTTATTCCCAAGGGCTAAGGAAATTAGAGGGAAAAAAGGGAACATTTGAGAGCTTCAAAAGCATTTGTAGGAACCCCAAGTTCCCTCTGATTCTGACAACTGACGGTTTATATGTTTTTTCTGAGGTTTTTGAATTTTTTATTGTTTTTGAGTTTTTTGCCAGTTTTTGAAAGAAATGCGGATTTGCATAAAATGATAAATAAATCCTATAAAATTTACTGAATATCGAAAAGACTATTTTTTTATTAAAAAGGAAACCCTAGTTGCATGAGTTTACAAAAAAAACTTGTTGTTTGGTTCAAGAAAAACCTAACTGTTCGCTGCCCAAATAAACTGATGACTGCTGTCAAAAACCAGGAGCGGTACAGTCCGTACGGCGCCGTACGGACGCCGTCCGTGCGGTACGGACAGGTACAGTTTTTTTTTTTTTTTTTTTTTTGCACAGAAAAAACCCTGCGCCCTGCTCTTATGATGTCTGTCCTCTGCTGTAGATGGTACGGCCAGGTACAGGTACGGCTGGGATAAAACCAGCAATTAATGCTGCTGTACAGCCTGTCCTCTGGCTATTTCAACCTCCAAAAATGGGCGCCTAAATGATCCCTGACTGAAGAAGGAATAACCCTGATGAAAACCTGTGATGATAACCTCTGAAAAACAATGTCTTCTCCTGAATGAAGAAAACCCCGACTGCAATAAATCAGGTGTTATTTCACACCCTCTGAATTGCTTCCAATGGAGATGGCACGTTCTCCAAGGAAAATGAACTCGAACCCCTGAAACTCTAGCTCAGACAAATTTGATCAATTTTCAATTCTCCAAATGACATAATGGCGCTCCTCCCAATGCAGAAGTGTATATAATCAAAGAGGTGCGATTTCCTCTATAATAGGACCCTTTAATTAAAACTTGCAACTCTTTAATTATTTTAATATATTTTCGACTTAGGCCAAATTTTATAACAATATTAAATTTGGCCCCTTCCTGATGATGGGCGCCCCCTCAGCATTAAAACACTTAAGTCATAATTTTTAATTATAACTTAATATAATAATCTCGTAATATTAATATTTAATTAATGCAATTAAATATTAATATCTCCCTCGTTACTTGCCCGATGACCGAACCGTCTGAAGCGGTCATATGCTGGAGTGATTCCGAATGCTGTCAACCCATATTGCCAAAAATAGCAGGGGTCCCACACTGACCACCAAGAACTGCTAAAAAAAGTAACTTCTGCCAAAAGTGTCCGATCGAGCCCAAACGAAAGCCAACTGATCAAACTCTGTCGATCTGAAGCATGTGCCAAGCTCCCAGGTGACCCTCTATCCAAACGATCAGCCTACGAGGGTCGTATGATAGGCTAATCCTGTACTCCGAGAGATGTCACTGAGAAGGGGACATGACAGCATTTAATGGAAAAGCACTTTATGATCTTATTTTGGGACTTTTTTGAGGGTCATGGGCACTTTAAGCCTAAAGTGAATTTTATAAGGAAGTTTTTATATTTCTTTCTTTTAAAAAGAAAAAGGGAAACTCTCCCTCCTAATTTTGAGCGCTACACTTGGAGGTTGGGTATAAAATGCAAGGAAAGGTTCATTTGGAAGGGTTATGCTTTTTGGATATTGAATTGTTGACCAAGTATGTCAAGCTTGTTCACTGTGACTTGAGGAAGAAAACCTTCAAGTGTGCCAAGGGTTTGGGGAACAAAAATCTCGATTCTTTTATTAAAGACAACTCTATTCAGGGGCTATAATTGTGCTTAAGATTTGCATGGTTGCATGCAATTGGTCTTACAAAGATGTTTTTGAACACCACCTTGTATGGAAGATTGGTGAGCACCTTTGGAAGCTTGATGATTGTATTTTTGTAGGTAAAAGGGGTGAGCGATTTGCTTAGAGAGTTGTTTGATGGTTTTGGAAGCCATCCCTAGGGTGGCAAATTGGTTGGAGGATTGGCGACCCCTCTCTAGAAGACTATTTGGTTTCGAAACCCTCTTCGAGGGTTTAGAGGTATTTTTAGCAAATTATTCTAGCTTGACAAATTGTTTGTGGGTTAATTTGCAAGGTTTGAGGGCCACTCTGTGCCCTAGAAATATTCAAAAAATTATTATATTATTTTTCCAATCTGGGTGACTTGCATTGGAAGGCTTGGAAGGCTTGTGGAAGGGCAAATTTGAGGGCTTAATATTCAAATTTAATTCTTTATTTTTCCCCAAGTGTGGCAACTTCCCTTGGAGAGGTTAGTTTGACAAATTGAAACCCTAAATGTGTTCCTTGGAGGTTCTAATATTTTGCATAATTATTTGGAAGTTTTTGCAAGGGTTTCAAAGCAAATTTGAAAGAGAAAACACAATTGTACGAGCATTTGAAAAACATAATTATTGCAGAGGTAAATTTCAGCCTTATCTCCATTTCAACCTTGCCAAAACAGGTATTTTATTTTAGATTCATATTCAGCAATTTTGGGGTTATATTGAAGTGTGTTGCTTGGATTTTGGTCATTCTTTCCAGCTAGGGTTTGCTGGTTTTTGGATTCAAATTTCAGATTGTTTCAGTTTTACATAAGGGTTTGTTGGAAAACACCTATTTTACTTATTTGTCTCATGTGGGGACATTACAAATTTTAATTATTTTAGAGTTAGGGTGAAATTGGAAAAATGAGTTTCATAAAAGGGCAAAGGGGTAATCATTATTGATTATGATTCACTATTCACTTTTTCCTTTCACGACTAAATCTAGAATTCATTCAACTTCTACTTGAAGATGAAAACCCTCCATTATAGTTGAATTAGAGGATGAAACCCCTATAATCTGTAGAGGTGACTCCATCCAGGGGTTGCAATTGTGTAGATCATAGTTCGTATAACCGTAATTGACGAGTACTCGCCAAAGGGGAATTTTAGTTAACCGACAGTTATTCGATAGGGGTGGTCGAATAATTGGGAATAACCGACAAAGGCAAAAAATACTTGAAATTCATCCGAAGCAGACAATATATAAATAAAATAAACATTTAAGTATAATAATTTTATTTATATACTTTCAGGATGTTTGAGAGTGGTTTCAAACCTCTAGGAGCTATAATGCAAATTCTAGGTTTTGGAGGATCCTATCATATTTTAGGCTTAGATTCTAGGGTTTCAGAGTTTCATACTTAGCCATATTTCAGGGTTTTAAAATTTCAAGGAAACATCATAGAAGGGATGAAGGCTGCATGAAGGGATGTAGGTATGTATGATAGAATAGTATGAGAACATCTCTTGCAAAGTGCCACAAGTCGATCCCACCCCATTTCTTGTGCATAGATTACCAGACTTTCTCAGTCTTAGTTTTGTAGAGAGTAGGGAAGAGAAATATAGATTCTTGTAATTTGTACTTGTATATTCATGTATAAGTATCACTGTATCAATTTTAATTTATGCATAAGGAATGGGGTGGGGTCGACTTGTGGCACTTTGCGAAAGATGTTCTCATACTATTCTATCATACTTACATCCCTCCATGTAGCTTGCATCCCTCCTATGATGTCTCCTTGAAATTTTGAAACCCTGAAATATGGCCGAGTATGAAACCCTAAAACCCTGGAATCTGACTAAGTCTGTAATATGATAGGATCCTCCAAAACCTAGAATTTGCATTATAGCTTCTAGAGATCGAAACCACTCTCAAACATCCTAAAAGTATATAAATAAGATATAACTTAAAGTATAAGAAACTAGACGTCCCTATCTAAATGTGAACTTATACTTAAATGTAATCTGCGAGTACTTGTCGATCACTCACTAGTAGTCGAAGAGTACTCGCCAGTGAAAAACATTGTAGTTTTTTAAATTTTGCAATTTCGAGTGGCAGTTATTCGCCTAGTAGTTTCCCTAGCGAGTAACCAACCAACCGATGGTTACTCCCCTGTTATGCCATCCATTGTAGATAGATAAGGTATTTCAGATTTTATTTGGCTGAAAGTGATTAATTATTTTCAGAATTCATGTGAAGGGTTTCAGAGCAACGAAACAGGTGTTTTTCCACCATTCCAGGTTGGGTGTCCCACTGCTAGTCATTTCTTTCAGCTATGATTTTACAATATTCCACATTTGAATAGAATTGCAATTTTTTTTCTTTTTAGAATTCAACATTTTCTAGAAAGGGTTATTTCAGTGGAATCAAAACTGATTTTCTTCCCAGCTTGTGGGGAAAATAATTGTTATCTTCCAACTTCATGCAAGGTAGTGACAAAGAAGTTAGGTATTACTAGAGAGTGAAAAAATGGTCCAAAACAAACAGAGGAAGGGTTAGGGCAACAAGATCCAAAATTTGTTGTAGGAAAAGGAAAGGAAGCTAGGGTAATAGAGATCTGGATGTTCACTTTGACAAATTTGTGCAAGGACGAGCGTTTAGTAGATATGATGGCTCAATTAGTTCACATCGTGCAAAGTACGAATGTGCAAAGAGCTCAAAATGGTGAAGGAAGTTCTTCAAGGGTGAATAATAACTAGCACAATCAGAGGACAGCTATTGACTCCTTCACTTGACCTTTCCAACCAACTTTTCTTCGTAAGAAGTAGCAATCCTAGAGGTGGAGTTTCAGCCATTTGTGGTGGATGATATTGCTGCCAGCTATGAAGAATACAGGGTTCTTCCAAGAGAAATTCAGGGAGCTATATCTCTCACAAATTTTATAAATTTAAAGAAAAATAGAGGTGGTCAAAGCACTAACACAAAGCCACAAACAAATCAAAGGGACCTCCAATAGGTAAGTTAACACTTCCTACATATGATGGATCTCGTAAGTGTACAACACGCTCTTGGATATGGAAGATGGACACCTTATCATTAAGGCCACTGATGAAAGATGAAGCCATCAAATTTGTCACCCTTCATCTTGAAGGTGTAGCACATAAGTGGTGGTACCGTGGGTTAATCACACATGGGTGAAATCACACACTCATACGTGGAGGTCAGTACTAGGTTAATAGAGAAATTTGATAGAATTGATCTAGAAATCTATTTTCGGGAGTTAGCTCAACTCAAACAAGCCAATTCAATAGATGACTATGTTTGCTGATTTTTAGAAGCTCTCAGTTATGGTACTTAATGTGATAGAAAAGAGGCTTGTGGTTTTGTTCATTGACGGTCTAGCTAAACCACTTAGAGGCTTAGTGAGAGCTTTCAGCCCTACTTCACTTCAAGAATCCATTAAAAAGGCTTTGAACTTGGAAACATCAACTCCATAGGGTAGATTTCTACCTATAGGACAGCAAATGACAACTGTTGGGTAGCTAAAATTAGTGCCTTATGGACAAGAGACATCCGTTGTTGAACAACAAAGGAAACCATTTCAACAAGGGGTTTCTCAACAAAAGGAGCTGCCAAAAGCAATTAAAGAGATAGAAACAAGGAATGAACTCACAAGGCAGAAGTCATGCTTCACTTGCAAGGATTCATGGGAGTCTGGTCACAAATGTCTTGAATGAGGTTAGGTACATTACGATGAGGTGTTATCAGACAAGTCAGAAACAGAGGAACCTATACCAAAACATAAAAGAAGGGAAGGACATAGTTCAAGAGGCACTTTTGCTACACATTTCAGAAGGTAATCGTCCTGCACTTTTTGTTGCACCTAGATATTGCCCTTTAAAAATTTAGAGGGTTATGCACACACATAAACTCATAGTGTTCGTTGATAGTGGGGCAACCCACAATTTGTATATAGAAGGGGCTAGCAACCAGAAGAGGTTAGAAAACAGAGGACGTTGATGGGTTCAATGTTATTGTAGCTGATGGTTATACCATTCCTTGCACCAGAAGGATTCAATAGTTGGAGATGACACTTGGTAATCACAGGTTGTGTGATGACTTCTATGTTGTGGGCATAAGAGAAACAAATATGATTTTAGGGGTGCAATGACTATATTCTCTTGGGGAATCCAAACAAAATTATCAAACCATAGAGCTGAAATTCAAATCTGATGAAAGGAGGTGGTGCTTCGTGGTATGGCCAATGGAGCTCCTGCAGTTGTCACAACAAACAAAATAGGTGTCACATTTGATCGTACTCTTTCTAGATCATAGTTGGTTTATGATTCAAGGCATGGAGATTGTTGGAGAAGCATCATGGAGTACAGGTCTTCCAATTTACCAATATATCATAGAAGCACAACAGAAGCTAACTACTACACAAGGAGGACTAGAAGAGAGAAAAATTGGTTTGGGACCCTGGTATTTGCAGAACGGTTTAGACATTGCTTGAGGAAAAACAATTTGGGAAGGGCGAACTATAATGTCCCCTTTTTCAAATTAAGCATGATGGGGAACCCAAAGTCTATTCTTGTTTCCCGTAGGCTAGAGGGCATTAATAAAAAGGAAATAATTTTATGATAACGTTTTAAGTTATCCTTCATGTCACTTTATTTACTAACATGAAAAATGACACTTATTCATTATTATTATTAAGTGGGGCCAAAAACAATATTAATTACATGGCCAAAAAGTAATTATTATTACAAGGAAAAGATGAATATTTAATTAAAAAATAATTTTAATTACTTTAGGGTTAGGGTGAAATTAGAAAAGCGAGTTTCATAAAAGGGCAAAGGAGCAATCATTATTTATTATGATTGACTATTCACTTTTTCCATTTATGACTGAATCTTGAATTCATTCAACTTCCGCTTGAGGACGAAAACCCTCCATTACATCCATATTAGAGGACGAAATCCCTCCAATCTTTAGAGGTGACTCCATCTAGGAGTTACAATTGTGCAAATAGATAGGTTATTTCAGCTTTAATTTCGCTGAAAGTGATTAATTACTTTGAGAATCCATGAGAAGGGTTTTAGAGAAATGAAATGGTTTTTTCCACCATTCCAGGCTAGGCATCCCACTACTTGTCGTTTATTTCAGCTGTACCCTACCTTTTTGACTACTGGCATCACCCCTTTTATTTGTGTTCTATTGTCGTACCATTGTTCATGCTGGGCATTGACCTTTTAGAAGCTGATTGCTGACCTTTGACTAATGGGCATTGACCTTTCAGAGCTGTTGTACCCTCTTATAGCCTACCATATTGTTGACATCACTTATGTACCATCTATACGGATCAAAAACACCTTCAACTAAGATTTGTAAACTATGGCGACTACTGCAATTAGGGTTTTGTGGAATTTGACATCCTACTTGCTGCTGTACTGGTAAAATAAATAAATTGCAGACCTATTTTAGGGTAGGGTTTGTAGGGTTCAAGGTAAAATTCAATCTTTATGCTTTATCATGATGTTTGTAACTCCCATAATTAAATAAGGATTTTTATTGGTGTTTGTATGACAAGTTTACACTGTGTATCAACTATTATTTTATGATATTCCAGATTTGAATAGAATTGCAGAAATAAATTTTTTTCAGAATTTAGTATTTTCCGGAAAGGGATATTTCACCTTAAGAGACGTTAGTGAAGCTGCAATGTGTTTAACTCTAAATTGGATTAGCATCCTCTTGGGTAAATAGGGTTAAATAAATATAGAAATGATAGGGCACAAGGGTAAATATCAAATCTACAATAGGCCAATTAAATACTAAACTCAAATATATTATATATTAAATTTATTACACTGAGATAAGCTATTAATGAAAAGTACAATATACTATATATAGAAATGACAAATAAATTATATACTTAGTTTTTTTTTATGCTGATGCAAATCTAGGTCTGGAATATGCTGGAAGTACGCAGACGGACAGTTCTGGAACAGTTGTAAGATTCTGGATCTAGTGCCTCTGGGTATCTGGACAGTGGTATTACCTTGGATAGTTGCGTCGATGCTACTATTTGAATCTGATACTAGTGTCATGCACAAAATATCTGAAAAAATAGGATGCAACCACCTGGATGCTTCTGGGTTTGGTTTCACCTTCGCTCTAGTGCATTCGGATCTGGGTTATGGACTATCATTCCTTGTGAAATGACAAAACCCTAGCTTTCCATCTTCAATGTGACATTAGGAAAAAATGGGTTAGTGGGCACACGGTGTCAAGCTGACCCATAATGACCTTGCTATCGAAGGGCATTGTCTACATAGCTAATACTCCAAAACAAAACCATAGACTCGTGTAGTTCTCCCCTACGTGTTGGCTTGTGTGTGAATCATGCGATGTGTGTAAAGCAAGTACAACAATGACCTAGCTTGTAACTTGGCAAATAAAACCTTATGACTGATCTTTTAGTACTTCAAACCTATAGATGTGTTGTACCTATGACAGATATGAAAAGATAGAAGCTTTGATTAATTGAATGCTTGATAGAGTGCTTTTGATAAGTGCCTTGGTCTCTTTAGTCTGATTGCTAGGTGAGGAATGAATGAGGGTTGATATTGTATTTATATCAATCCAATCGAGGGATAACTCGCATTAAAGCACTTAGACCAACCATGGGAATACGTTTCATTTAAAATTTTGATGACTTTAGGGCACTGAACACTTGCATTGGGACAGGACAGTAATGTCAACGCTACTATCCATCCCGAATATTAATGTCCAGGGAGTAGCAAACCAGGTATAGGATTAAAACTTGCAGAGATGTAAGATAAGTATAATTTAAACATTTTGGGCAAGAAAAGATGTCTGTGTCATCAATATAACATTGGTTGGACTAAGAAATAGGCCAAGGGACACAATATAGGGCAGATACAAGGCTTGCGGAAGCAAGGCATGTGTAGGACTAAGAGGAACAACCAAGGTCTAAGTTTGCCAAGTGTACAAGACTGAGGTGCTATAAAATTATAGAATATCATCTACATTTTCCCTCTCTTTAATCTAGTAATGAAATTGTTAGTTTAAAGGAAATGAATAAGTACCTGAGTGTGTGTGCACATCTTGTTTTTACTTGAGTAGAATTTGAATGCTTTGTTGGTGACTAACCTACAACCAAGAGCATGTTACAGTGTAAAATTAGTGCATATAATATCGGTTAAAATTATTTGAAATAGATTGAAATTGAAATAGCAAGGTCAGGGAGTACATTTGTGTATTGATGTAACTGCCTTGCTTATTGACAAATTGTTTTGCAAAATATGTATCATTGTAAGGCTATGAAACTGAGATTAGGATAAATATAGATAAAATATTTAAAGTGCATATATCCAAGTAGAGATAGAGAGATTGAAAGACATATACCCCCAACTTTGGAACAAACATGAGTTGCCTCTTGATAGTTGAGATTAGCTAAACCATGCAACCCAATGACGCTTATAACTTGGTGAGGTTGGCTGATACAATTAGATCCAACCCGAAAACTTAGTAAGATTGAGTGATTTGATCACCTCAACCATACCAAAAGTTGAACCAACTATTTTAGTAGATTAGTTTGATAAAGTCCATAAAAATCCACAGGGTATCAATACGTGCAATGGTTTTGGAATCTGAAACTGATTTGGATTTTGCAATATTAAGCACATGTTTCATAGCATATGCACCTTAGCTATCATGCTGAAATTGTGTATAACAATGGTACCAATGTATAGACTTCTACCACAACTATGACTCTGAATCATATAACTGTGTGCATTAGCCAATTCGGATAAATGTGTAAGTGTATAGAACATGCTTCCAAAGCATGCCTCCACTGATTATGTAAATTGATTGTTAGCAAACCAAATTAGCATCCTACTTTGAAGGTTTGATAGATTTGGCTCTGAAACTCCCTCA
The DNA here is from genome assembly GCA_037957365.1 of Torreya grandis. NCBI lineage: Eukaryota > Viridiplantae > Streptophyta > Pinopsida > Cupressales > Taxaceae > Torreya > Torreya grandis. Next base: position 431,898 of record JARHVA010004183.1, read on the forward strand.
TACCTGGACTAACATTGGAATGATCTAAGGTGTGGGACCCCTGAACTCAGAGCAAACCTCTAGATTTTGGTGAGGCTAGCTCATCTGATGTATCACTATGCGCTGCTTACTAAACTACTAATTATTGGGGTGAAAAGGGGGAAGAAAGAAACTAAAAGGAAAATCTAAGCTACTGTTGGTGATTTCCTTGTATTGCCAGTTCATCCACTCTATTTGAACTCCTAAAACACTAATAAGACAAGCAAAGACTAAATCTACAACTCTAATTGACTCCTATGCATCAATATTTCATATATAAGTTTTATTAGTTGATCAAACCTTGAGGGCAATATGAAATGGCCCTGATTAAAGGCACTAACCAGCCACTTATATCCATTGTTAGCTCAGCCAAATGATATTAAACACTAAGCATGACCTGCATAATATGATAAACTAGTAACCAGGTAAAATTAGGACTTGACAAGGGAGAAACTCTACCACATTTGCAAATCAACTGACATTAACACACTATATCAACATAATGAAATCTAAAATCAATCTTTTATTTATCTCAAAAGGTTACAAAACTCAATCTTGACAAAGTCTGGTCATGCCAAGAGAGTGATGGATCCTTTAAAAAAAATGGCTTAAAAGCCTACATATATAGAAATAGCATAAATTAGCCAAGATATTGGCTTTCGAATAAGAAGAGAAGATCAACTTGATGTCAACTCAAGTCCATTTTGAGTTCAAATTAATTACAATAGTCTCTTAGATATCTCCTTTATCTCTTTGTCTTGCATGAAACCTCCTTTTAGCGTGGAAAAGGAGTGGTGGGCCCTTTGACGAGTCAATCCTCCTTTGCATGAAAGCTACGCCATATCTTGGTGTCTTAAATTCCATTTGAAGTGAGCTTGAAAGTGCTTGAAAGCCTTGATTGCATGAAAATCAAGGAGAAATGCATGATGTTAGTCAAACAATCAACTGAAGCTTTGATTGGTAGTTCAAGGCTAGTCAACTCCAATTAGCTCCTTCATTGCATGAAATGGAATTAAGGACTGAAATGATCATGGAATGTGGCGTTGAAATTGAAAACGAACTGCTTGATAGCCATCTCAACGTCAATCTTCAACTCAAAGTTTGACCAATTAGGCCTAAAAGCCGATTTTCTGCATGTAATGACCCTAGAACCTGCACAAGAAACCATGAAACCTTTAAAAAACAATGATATTAGGCCTGAATCAACTTCTCCCATCATGAGATAGGTGATTTTGATTAGAAAACTCTTAAAAATTTAGTCAACAAGGTTGACTAGGTCCCATTTTGCTCCATTTTCCTACAAACTAGCTGTTTTGATTGAGCCGGTAGGTGCATTTCCAGGAAGATTTTTGACCAACTAAAAATTTGACGAAGAATAACACGTCTCAGGTTTCCATCTCTATGAATAAGTTTTATGTAAACTGCCTTGTACCTCATTTTCCAAGCATTTTTATACAAAAACCCTGATTTCCAACCTAATTTGTACATCTCCATACATCAAATTGGCATTTCTAGAATCTTCTCTGAGTGTACTTGATGTTTGAAGAGGTTTCAGGTTGATCCATAGTGATTTTATAGCAAGAAAATCAACTTTTTGCAAAACTAGTGTTTTGAGGGTTTGGGAGGGTGTTGAAGTTGAATCTTCTTTTTGATGATTCAGACGTACAAACCTCCAAATCCGAAATTATTGCCATTGATGTGTAGTACATTGACCCCCCAACACCCCTAAATAGATTGGGCTCCCATGCAAAAGATATGCAAAGTTATCACATGGAGGAAAATTCCCTGTAGGGTTTTGCTTGCATTCTGGGCTGCCTACGCTCTTAGCGATTGTTCATAAAGCATAGCCCCTCAACCAACTTCAATTGTTCATGAATTGTAAGTGCATAGGGGTCCTCAAATCATGATAAGAGCGTTCAGCCAAACTCCTCACGTTGTGAAAGATACGAGCATCTGAACGGCTTAGAAGGGTGTCTGGAACTACAAAATTTGAATTTCTTCACCAGGATGAAAATGACTCTTCCCCTACCTCTCCCTAGCTCAAAACATCATCATGGGGCCTATACCTTGCTATCAAAACACTCTGAAAGTATCTTCTTTCTTGAAAAGTCAAAAAATGCCTTTTTGGCCTATATGCTTGCCTACTTGAAAACCCCTATATGAGCATGATTTGCATATAGTTTGGAGTTTTGACACTCTTGAAAAGTCTTATGATGATGTAAAAACCTCACTCCATGCTTTTCAAACTCTCACCTGGACTTAGCAACCTCTGTGGCACCTCAAAACAATGCATGCTCCAATGGTGACCTCAAATAGACATGCTGATGACTGTCACAAAACAACAAGCACTTAAACTTGTCAGTTGACCTTGAGAATGATATGGAGGTTTCCTCAAGTCATGATGACCTTGTGTACCAAATTTCAAGTCAAAACTCCACCTATAGATACCAGAATCTTCAAAAATCTCTTAGAAAAGCCCTTTTTGCATGGATTGTGTGCATAATTGACTATGTTCTGGAGTTGTTTAAGCTGATTTCATGGGTAATGGAGGTTTTCAAGATCAAATTCATCTTCAATTAGCTCAGTAGTCCTTTCAAGAGTTTGAAAACATCCTCCACCTCTCTTTTTAGCATGTTTTGACCTTTGACAAGGCAATTAGGCCTCTATGACTATGTATACACTGTTGTTGGTGGATATTAATTAGGCTTGAACATGTTTAGTGGCCATTCCATCTTCAATAGGTGCTTAAAGACTATTTAGACCAATTGAGATCTCTCAACACATCTCCTTCATAGCAATTTGACTCATAACCAAGCTTTTAGGCCTCTACCTGTGCATAGTCTGTACAATGGCCCGTGGGTGCATGTGTTGACTGTATGATGCATGACTGTGTCATTGTTTACAGCCTTCTTATGATCTCTTGATGATCATAATCACCATTTGTCTACTTGTAGCAAGGCCTTTAGGATCATGAAACCCTTCTGTGGACACTGTGCTTTCTACCACTTGCTCCAAAGCTAGGTCTACCATTCAGTAGGGTTGTAGGTGTACTTGAGATGGAAAGACTGTAGGTTACTTTGAAATTCCCCTTTAGCATGCCTTGGTCCTAAAGAAGTCCTCCTCTCATCATGATGAAACTTTCATGAATCCCTAAAAAAGAACCACTATCCTACATCAAGGTGCATACTAGCTTGAAACAAGGATTGTGCTTCATGATGGTTGTAAGGTTAGGTAAGAGTTAAATGACTGTAGTTTTCCTTTGAGAGCTCTCCATTGTTTCATGAAACCCTTGTTGACAATTTTGCCCCCCACAGGTCAAATTGTCACCCCTACACTTTGGAACTTTGCTATGGTGCCAAGTTTGTCTTGTGAATCAGTTTTGGGGTTTTAAATGAGCATTTACAGCCACCCAAGTGGCCATCTACAACCAGGTGAATTTTAGTCATGCAGAGGTTTCCAAGGAGCTTTCTTGATTACAGCCAAATGTGCAAATACAGCCAAGACATACAAGCTGTAAGTTTAGTTATTTTTTCTTCCCAAGGAATTTTTTCAAGCTATAAGAGGTGGACTATTTCTTCGGACATTCTATCCGAGAGAAAGAGCTCTCAAAGGAATGTGTAAAAGTCCGAAAAAATGACTAAGTGGCAGTCGTTCAAAGCTTATTTTCTTCGGACTTTTTGTCCAAAAGAAAGGAGAAAAACACAGTTGAGAAGACCCAAAGGGCACCTGCCCTTCGGGAAGGTCCAATTCAAAAGTCCTGAAGGGTATGTAACCCTTCGGGTTGGTTCACTTTATGGTTTTTAGGTCAAGACAAAAGTTTCGAAGGACAGTTTAAAAAAGCCTGGGTGCCCTACAATTCTTCCGAAAGCCACTTTTGAAGGCAAAAAAGCCCTTGCGGAGGGCACTTGGTTGGTGTCAGGTCCCTTTCAAAAGTTCTGAAAGGCACTTTTGAGGACAAAAAGCCCTTGCAAAGGGCACTTGGTCAGTGTCAGGGCCCTTTCAAAAGTTCCAAAAGGCACTTTTGAGGGCAAAAAGACCTTGCGGAGGGCACTTGGTTGGTGTCAGGACCCTTTCAAAAGTTCCGAAAGGCACTTTTGAGGACAAAAAGCCCTTGCGGAGGGCACTTGGTCGGTGTCAGGACCTTTACAATTCTTCCAAAGGGCACTTCTGGAAGAACCTTGCCTTTGCGGAAGGCACCCAGGCGACTAACAGGACCAAATCAAAAAGCCCGAAGGGCAATGTTGGGAAGCGAAAGCCCTTGTGGAGGGCACCTTCATAAAAGCAAGGGACACTTCAAACGGAAAAGAATTTCCTTTGGACTATTTGTCCTAAGGAATTCCTTCGGACAGTCCGAAGGAATTCAAGGAAAAGGTCTGACGGAGGATATACCCGGGAAAAAGCCCGATAGAAATAAAAAGAAAAAACAAAGGCAAAGAAGGAAACAAGAAAATTTAAGGAAATCCTTCGGAATAATTGTCAAACAGAAAATCCGTGGGAATATGAAGTCAACAAAAGCCCGAGGAAAACCAAAGGGAAAGACTTTAAAAGAATAAATTTGGGAAAATTGGCAAGGAAACGAATTCCTTTAGACAAAAAGTCCGAAGGAATTCGGGAGGACAAAACCCTGATAGAAAAGACAAGGGCGTAAGCCAAAGCCAAAAAAGAGAAAAGGAAATGCCAAGCCTAGGAAAGAGAAGAGAGAGAGTCCTTCGGACAATTTGTCCGAAAGACAAAAGCTAAAATAAAGCCCGATTCTCAAATTAAAGCAGTTTTGACGCAGTGGATTGCACCCTGGGCAGGAGGCCGAGCTCCTGCCTTCTACACGCAACAATGGAAACTCCCCTCTCACTTGTGGGACTGTCGAAGATGGAGGGGAGAGTCTCTAGATAAGGGCTAACTCCTTTAGATGTATCTTTTAGGCCCTAGATTCCCTACTGCTAACAAATAAATGAAAAAAGGGGGGAGGGATGAAAAGGGAGAAGGATGCTGAAACAGAACCTAAACCTAAACTAAAAGGTGATACCCCAAAAAAGATGACCCACCCAGCCCGAACATACACTTTTCACCAAGAAGACGCTGCCATACACTTCATCTGATGTGGGAAACTCTTCTGTATCAGTGAGTCAAGGGTCCGTAGAGATACAGGGAGGAAGAACTATCAAAGGTTTTTTGAGACACTTTGGCAGCGTATTCACATGCGCCTATATTCTTGCTGTAGACACTTCTGGGAAACCTGTAGAAGAAGAGACTTCACAATGCACTAGACATGCTAGAATCGTTCTATGAAAAGCATAAAAGAAAATGACTTAACACAAAAAGAAAACATAGACATATGCGTGAGTGCAAGCTCAAATAGAGGTAAAAAATGCTAAGTCTTGATTCAAGGTAAAAATCCGACAGAGTTCTGCCTTACAAACCCGAGAGATTTTTTGGCAGATCTTTGCCTTAAGGCTGAGAGATTGATCTTTTCAAAAATGAGAAGTTTACAATATATAGAAAGAGAAGAGAACTTGGCACTTTCTGAAAAATACTTTGGCACTCTTGACAAGCTGGCCCATGTGCGTTTGTGAGCATCGGGAAGAGGAAGTCACTGTTGCTAATGTCATTCTTCTAGGAGAGGCCTGCTGGAACCATGTTGTGTAATTGCCGGTTTTGACTTTGATGTTCAAACATTAATGTGAAAGCATGGGCCGCGCCTCTTTTCTGCAAACAAGACTGCTCTTTCCAAATATCACGCGGTTTGTCTGCTCATAAATGCAAAGTGGAGAAAGCAGGCCACACCGCTTACTGTTTGCGCCGTTTGATGACCACCTGGCAATAACTCACCTTCCCTTTGCCACCTGGGCCGTCTTGTCTATTTCTGCACTTTGTCTCTTCCTGACTTTGTCTCTTTTTGGCTCCTTCGGCCCTCGGGGCTATCTTTTCAACGGGTCACTGAGTTCCTTGGGCTCTTCTTTGGGCTTTTCAAAACCAACGGCTATTTCATAAGCCTTAAATTTGATGTCTGTGCAACCGTCACTGCGTTTGAACTTCCAACGGCTAGTTCGCCGTGCTTGATTTTGATGTCTTCGGGCCCGTCACCCCTTGGACTTTCTTCGGCCTTTCTCTTTCTTTCGGCTTCTTGTTGCTTCCCTCCTGAAGGGAAGGTGACCCTTCGGCTTTTGGAGAAGTGTCCTTCACTTTGGCCGAGAGTTCCTCGCAAGGGCAGGTCCCGCAAGGGCACCTGCCCTTCGGGGTCCTTCGGCGGTCTTCTCCCTTCGGCTATTTTCCTGTGGACACTTTCCCGCGGACATTTTCTCCGCAGACATTTTCCCGCGAACAAAAAGTCCGCAAGAATTATTTTCGACCACTTTGCCTTTGGCCTTCGGGATTTCTCTTTTGGGATTTCTCCCGCAGCTTCCCCGAATTTCTTCGAACTTTTTGTCCGAAGGAATTCCCTTGGACAAAAAGTCCGAAAGAAATCGTTCTATGCCTTAGTCTCTTTCCGCGCCTTTCTTCGGGCTTTCTGCTTTGGACCCTTCGAATTCCTTCGGACTTTTTGTCCAAAGGAATTAGTCCTTGTCTTTTCTCTCAACTGCCTTTGAATAGTGCCCTTCGAGAAAATTGGAAACGACCCTTCCGAAGGGTACTTCCTTTGCCTTGAACAAACTTCCGAAAGAAACTTACCTTTTCGGCTTTTCTCTGTGGCCTCTTCGCAAAAGTGTTCCCTGCCCTCCGCAAGGGCTCTTGAGTCCTGAACTGCCCTCCGCAAGGGCACTTGAAATGGTCCATTTTGCGCCTAAGTGTCAGGAACTCGTCTCTACCTGCAAAGTCCGTAGAAAACTTCTTTGCAGAGTCCGTAGAAACTTCACCTGTAGAGTCTATAGAAAGCCTGCAGAGTCCGTAGAAATGGACCTACAAAGTCCATAGAAATGGACCTGTAGAGTCCGTAGAAAACCTGCAGAGTTCGTAGAAATTTCCAGACTTGTGCAAAGAATCAGATTTTGGATTGGTTCAGAACAGCAGGGAAAGAAGGGGACCGATTTTTGGCCTGTTGGACCAAAAATGGTCAACAAGCAAAACATGAGAAAAGCCAGAGAAAATACAAACAGAACTGAACATGGACATAAGCATGAACAACAAATAAAACAAACGCAGAATAAAGACAACGGGAGGATGAACAAAGATCACGCACAGACTAAGGTGAGTAACTCCAACGAAGTGAACACGTTTAAGAAAACAAGCATGCTTCAGTTCTGAAAATAGAGTTGTCTTGCATGATGAACGGGCAAAGCGTTGAACGTTTCAAACAGCCAAAAATTCCATGCACGCACTCTCGTTTGTCTCAAAGCTCGAAACGTTCCGACGGTTCAAACACAATTCTTAATTTGGCATTTGCATTGATTTCATGCAAAGGGGAGACTTTCAAACGTTCCAGTAGTTCGAGTGAATTTGACTACTCTTGTTTTGAAGTTGACTAGTTTTCAAGTCAAGACATTTATTCGTAGGTGTCATGCATCCAAAGCTTGTCTTCTTCTTTTTCAACGTCAAGGATTATTTATGCAAGACAGCCAGGTATAAGCCAAGGAAAGACAAATTTGGAAGATCCATGCAATGCAATTTGGACTTGGGCTAATGAAGAGTTAACTTCCTCTCCTATTTTCAACGCCAATCTCTTGGGTCTTTGTAATTTTCTATATTAATGGCTTTTTAGCCTTGTAAAATCTCTCTTGGTAAGACCAGACTGTCATTGGTGAGTTGTGTAACCTCTTCAATCAATAGAACTGTACTTTCAGATTTCAAGTGCTGGCATAGCGTACATTCATTTAGCAATTTGCATACGTGGTAAATTTCTCTCCCTTCCCAAATTCTGATTCATACCTAGTTGCTAGCTCATCATGTTATGCAAGTCATGTTCAATGTTTTATATGTCTTTTGTTGAAGTTGTAAGTAGATTTTAGGTCGCTGCAAAGTGTTTTATATCAGACCTCTCTCCATCGTTTTCCATCACGCTTTTTATCATTGGATCGAACCTTCTCATGAAATACTTATGCATAGTGATCAATTGAAATCAAAGGTCTTCCTTTTCCTTTGTTTGATTCAGTGTTCAAGGTTCCAAGTAGAGTGGATCAACATTCTGGTGTATCACAGTCATTAGGTAGGATTTCCCTTTCAAGTTTCTTTCTCCCTTTTCCATGGTAGATTCGCAACACAGAGTAGAGATCCGCATTGATACATCTTACAGGAACCAACGTTCTCTGGAGGTTCTTCTCACCATTGAGGCACCCACCCTCATGAGAAGATCTCATTGTTTCAACTAAAGAGAGGATTAGCCATTTCAGCACGTCTTCGTTTCAGGGTGCAACACCAGGTTGACAACAACCCTCACCATGATTCTTTTATGGACCACCATCTCCTTTGGAAATAGACTCCTTCAATAAGCAAAAATGGTGTGACTGTGCTTCCTGCTGTAGGTGGGGTTTTATGAGATAGCTTTTGACTGTAGTTGGTACCTAAGAGTTCATCTTATCTCCTTTTAACCCTTATGATGAGCTTACTAGTCTTGCTCTCTGTGGAACACTTTCAAACACGAAACCCTAACTGTAGAACCCTAACTCTCATGGATTGTACTTATAGCTTGGAGATAAGCATACTTTCTTGACTGTAGGACACCTCTACAGGTTTGTACGGACTATATAGGGCTGTAGGTGCATTGAAGTGTTTGTCATCATAAAAAGATACTATTGAATTGCTCCTTGTATGATTCTTTTTTAATAGCTCAAAACCCTCCTTGCAAGAAGTTTCCTCTATTGACCACGATCACCTCTTGAATGTAGCTTACTGTTGGCTGGCTTGGACTTAATATGGAGGCTGTATGTGAATTCCTTAGGGTTTTAAGCTTGTTTGAAACTTGAAATGCCTCTTCTTCCTTGTTTACTTTATGAAGTTGCCTCTCTCAATGCTATTATCTCTTTGCCAATCAAAACTAGATTCCTTGAATCTTAAAGGGCATTCTTATTACCATTTAGGCCTCCTCATAAGGCACAGGGCTGTAGGTGCCTTTTGCGGCTGTGTAAGTTCCTGTGCTAAGACTCCTTTTGTCCTCCTTTGCTAATTGATTGAGGTTATCCTCTTCATAATACCTTTTGATCACACTTGACAATGCTTTATGCCCCTCACAAGCCTTGACAAGTCCTTTAGATAACCAAAACCTCATCACTGAAGGTGTGGTCCGTACAGTGGCATGTAGGTCATCATACTATTGGAATCTTGATCATCCAAGGTGCATCTAATTTGATCCATGATCTCACATGATGTCATAAGACTCACATCATAACTTGAATTGGTTTATACTCTATATAAGGTCTCCAAATGATCAAAACCCTTACTTGGCTGTAGATGGCTCCTTGGGTGGCTGTAGGTTACCTTCATGGCTCATTAGCCTTATTTAAAGCTTCAACAGTATGCTTTAGCTCCCTTTACTCTTATATTACCACCAACTAAACTGAAAACCTTCTTGAGAATTGGAGAGCCCTTGGAATTTGTTGAAGGTACAAAACACCTCCTTGACAGTGGTTCTTTCCCAAGGCAGCTGTAGGTCATGATTTAGATGGCTGTAGGTGACTTTAGGGTGTGTACTTGGCTACTAGCATCTTGATTCAAACCCTTTTAGGTCTGCTTTTGATGACCAAACATGATCAACATCTTGCCAAAACCTTAAACACTTTCTTGAGAACAATCATATATCTCCTCAAAACATGACTCTGTATATATGACCTGTGTACGGAATTGTCTGAGTTTAGCCTTAAGTAGGGCTCAGAAAACATGATTTGACCCTTGACAACCTTCATTGATATGCTAGATAAGGTTATTGCATAAAGACCATATGAAAGATCCTTCTCACTTTTTGAAGATGTCCTTTGTACATACTCATGTACTTGACTGTATTTTCTTTTGCTGTAGGTATCAACAGGTGGGAAGAATACCAAGATTCAAAGCTCAAAATTGCCTTTCTTACCTCCATGAAGGCTTACTCCCCATATATGGATTGCTTGACCTTATTTACCTTGAAGAAGGTGCCTCCTCAATCCATGACCTCATAGAACCTTGTGATCATATTTGACTATTCTTAGGCTTGCTATAGATGCTTCATTCTGAGTGTGTTATGATGCTAGATTTGCCTATAAGCTCCCTTTTTATGCTTTCAGTGTCCTTTGATCAATCTTTGGCTCTCCTTGATGATTCATGGAAAGGAGTTGGGTTGAAGGGTGGTAGGGATAAAGGATGGTGGAAAGATGAGGGAAATTCATGAAAGGAGGGTGAAAATGGAACAGGAGCACAGTGATAAGGCTGTATATGACAGTGAGATGGGGGTGAGTGGGATGTAGGAGGAAAGGAGTGCCTGGAAGCATGCCAAAGGTTACCTGAAGGGTGATATGCAAACACAAACCAATCATCATCACACCAAATGACTTTGAAAGCCATTTGAGGAGTGCCAGGTGGTGAATTTGAAACCTGATTTTCTACAAAAAAACCTTAAAATATGCAAAGTTTCCTTAAACTATGCTAAACTGGCTCTTTTGAGATGCTTTGAGAGCATAGGATGGGCTTCTTGCTATGAATCTTGGAGAACTTATCAGAATTATGATTGGAAAACATGGTAAGCATGATGGAGACCTCGCAAACAAACTTTCTTGAAAACTTGATGCAGCCATCTCTTCTCTTGACCGTACAACTTCTCCTTGAAAGCATGCCGTACTGCAGAATTGAACTCGCTATCTTTGCTTGCTCTTTTTGACCTTGAAATGCATGAAGAACAGCTTAAGGATGCCATCGAGAGGAATATTAGGTCCCCAAGATTCTGAAAAAAATTGAATTTTGTTGAAACTCTGTCTAGGTGAAGAGAAATTGAGAAAAACCGGTTGCCTTTCTGGTTGCAAGGCTGCAGAAATTGCCTTGTCTTCAACTTGATGGTTCATGAGCATGGAGAAACCAATTCAAAAACCACCTGATCCATCAGGAAGCCCTCTAAGTCTAGTTTCTTGGCTCCAAAATTCAGACCTGCACCTTCCTCTAACAGACCATACCATCCTCAAACCTGCAAGCAAGTCACTATGTGCAAAACTGCCAATTGGAAGGAAAAGACCGATTTTGAGCCTATAAGTCTTCAAAACACCATGAAACTTCTACTAGAACCTTGTAATATCTTGATCTTCTTATTTCCTACCCTTGTTGTATGGAATCCGTACCTTTGCTTGAAATACGAAGGAAATAAGCTTATTTTGGCGTTCTAAAACCAAATTAAGCTTTCCACCACTTGAAATAGAAGATTTTAGAAGGAATGCATGATAGTACATGCAAAAATACAATTTTTCAACTTTTTTCATGTTTTAAATGGGTAAATTGGCATGTGTGGGGTGATTTGGGGTCCTTTATGGCTTAGAAAACATATAAGATCACCTTTTAAAGCTTTGAAACTTTAGACAAGGATAATATTAATGTTTTTGAACATATTTAAAGGCTTTTTGAAATGATTAATAGCTTTTTTGACTCCATTTTTGACCAAAATTTGCTCTTTTAGCCCCAGAATTCCCTTGTTTGACCAGCTTGGTGAGGCTATTGACATGACACTGGAAAGTTTCGAATTATAGGTGTTGGAATTTGGCCTTGACAGGTCAAATTACCAACACTGATATAAATACCATATATTGAATGTGATGAACATTTTTCCAAAGCATGCCTCCACTGACTTTGCAAACTAATATAAGTACCAAATACTGAATGAGTGTGAAAAACATGCTTCCAAAACATGCCCCCATTGTAATTTGAAAACTGTGAATGTATGGAAGCCATGTCCATATGACATGCCTCCACTAATATGCCCCACCTTTGAGATGAAGAAAAATAGTACCTGGTAGTTACTGTTGTCAATCAGACTCGCACCCTTGTGAAGGTAATTTCAGGTCTTTACAGTTTGCTGAAATATGAAAACAATCCTAGGTTGTGGGTGACCTAATCAATGGATTGAATCTCTAGATTCTAAGGGCTAGCTCCCTTTGATGTATCAATTAAGATCTTACTTTACGCTACAAACTCCCTAGGAAAAGGGAAAAAGAAACTTGAAGGAAAATCCTATCTAGCAATGGTGATACACCTGAATTTTGAATTGATCCACTCAATCTGAGCTCCTAAAAACACTGATCTAGACAAGAAAAGGGCTAAACTTTCAACTCCAATTGACCACTATGCATAAGTATTTCATGAAAATGTTTTATCTGTTAATTAAAGCTTGAGGGAAATGATGGAATACCCCTGATTTAAGGCACTAACAACCCACTTGCATCCACTGTAACTTCAGCCAAAAGATATCAAGCACAGAACATGACCTGCATAATCTAATCAGCGAATAACTAAGTAAAAATCAGGACTTGTCAAAGAAGAAAAATTCTATCACATGTGCAAATCACTGACATAAATACACTACATCAACAACTGAAAATTGAAAACAGTTCTATTAATCTGAAAAAGGTTACAACTCAATCTTTGGCAGAATTTTCGGTCTTGCCTAAAGAGGGACACAATTCAACGCTGAAAAGCCAACTTATATAGAACAAGATAAAACAGCCAAGAGATTGGCGCTGAAAATAGAAGAGGTCAACTCAGTTCAACTTGTGTTATTTCAGCGTTCAAATAAAATCTATTTTTGTCTTATGCCTTGCATGAAAGCTCTTTGGCGTTGAAAATGGATGGTAGGCCCAAGCTTGAGTCAAAACTTCCAACATGCATGATGTTATGCCAATCTCCAACTGTAGAACCCTCGTGAGCTACTAGAACATTTAAAAGCTTTCCTTTGCAGGAAATCAACGCCAAAACTGAATTTAGAACTCCACTTAAACTACTGGAACGTTTAAAAGTTTTCCTTGAAATAAACAAGGGCACATGCATGAAAGTCCATTTGGTGAAGGGATGAGGTGGACCTAAGTTTGACCAGTCAAACTCTTGCATGGAAAGCCACGCCACAATCTTCAAAGAAATATGCCTGTGGATTAATCTTGACGCTGAGTTGAATCGTTGAATGCATGAGATGACTAGGAGATAAGCCTGTTTTCAACAACCAGTCAATTGAAGCTTTGACCAATCAACTGCAAATAGCCTTTGCTTGCATGGATGATGAGAGGTGCATTCAGATTGAACTCCTTGTTAGCTCTCTGCCTTTCGTTCTCAGCTCTTCGTATTCTGCATGTATTCCTTCCTATGAAATTTGTTTGTCTCTTTTCCGCAGACATTTCTTCTACATGTATTTGTCTTGGGCTTATTCCTTCTTGCTTATTTCCTTTAGACTTATTTAATGGTCTTCGGGACTGTTTGAAATGGCACTTTCCTTCGGCTTTCGTCTGTGGCTTATTTGTTCCGGGCATTTTCCTTCAGACAATTCCCTCGGACAAAAAGTCCAAAGAATTCTTGTCCTTTGGGCTTTTGTCAAGCAACTTCCTTCGGACAAAAAGTCCGAAGGAATTCGTTCCTTTTGGCTTGCCTTTTTCCGTAGGGCACATACCCTTCGACATTGTTGCAAGTGACCCTTCAGGTTATTTGAACATGCTCTGTCGTCTTGTTTATTTCTTTTGAAAAATGTCCGAAGGAATTGATCCTGTCTTTGGCCTTAGCAAATTGCCCTTCGAGCTTTAATAAAACGTTCCTCAAATTTTTTGTAAAGTCCTTTTCTGAAGGGCTAATAACCCTTCGAATTTTTTTGTTTTGAACTTTCCCGAAGGGTAGATACCCTTTGGGATTTTTGTAATTGATCCTTTTCCGAAGGGATTCTACCCTTCGGAAATTTTCGAATGGTCTTTTCCAAAGGTAAAGTAACCCTTTGGAAAAATTGTAAAGGTCCCTTTCTTGCGAGTAAGTTTTCCAAAGGAATTCTTTTGGACAATTTGTCCGAAGGAATTCCTTCGGACTTTTTGAAAAGTCCTTTCGTTTGTTTCTTTTTCTATTTCCTTCTGACAAAAAGTCCAAAGGAATTCATCTCTTTGGGACTTTTTATCTGGACCTTCGGAATTGATGAAATGTCCTTGTTGATTTTGACAATGGAAAGTGCCCTTCGGGTTTTCTGTAATGGACTTCTCGGCCTTTCTGAACTGCCCTTCGGGCTTTTTGACAAGCCCTTTGGAATTTCCAAGTGGACTTTCCCAATAAATTGTAAATGTCCTTTCTAACAGCTTTGAAATGAACTCTTTCGAAAGAGTCCTTCGGACTTATTGTAATGGTCCACATACTCTTCAGCTTTCTTATAAAGGACTTTCCCAAAGGGGGCATACCCTTCGGGAAACTTGTAAAGGACCCTGCAGGAGAAATGAGATTACCCATCGGATTTCTTGAAGACTGCCCCTTTTCTGAAGGGAAGGAACCCTTCGGACTTTTGTTTGGTCCATTTGTTGAAGGAAATAACACCCCGGAAAAGAAAAGAACCCTTCGGCAACATGAAGTGATCCCTTCGTCAGAATGAAATGATCCCTCCTGAAAGAATAAGAGGCCTTCGGAAAATGGAAACAAGCCCAACTCCTTCGGTCAATTGAAAAGCCCATTTTGCCGATATGTGCCCTTCAGGAAAACTGTTGAAATGGACCTCTTTTTGTTTGAAAGGAAGGAGCCCTTCAGAAAAACTACAAAGACCAATTTCTGCCACTACTTCAAAAAGGCAAGTTTATGCAAAGTTTCGAACAATAGAGGTGACAATTTGACCTGCAGGGTCAAAATTGTCAACAGTTACCTCACCTCAAAGAAAGAAGATAACCATATAACTGTATATTGTGTGACTGAACCATGTAACATGTAGAAAAATGTGTATAGGTAAATGTATCATTGAAGTGCATAGAACCAATGTGATCACATGTAGGCCTAAGATGCATGATAAAGATCATGGCAATGTCTAGATAGTAACAATACAAGCTCAACAAGCAAACAAGCACACACACAAGAGCACTCAAAAACAAGTCAATAAACAACGGTCTTAGGAGACCACAAACAAAGGGCATGTTTAAATGTTGCACACTCGAAGAGACATGACTTAGTCAAAAGTCCATGAAAGCAAGAATGACATATTCAAATATCCATACCACAAACAATGACATATTCAAATATCAAAGAAGACAAACATAGCCACAAGAGCCGCATACAATGGAGCATATTCAAATGCTTGAACAAGCAAAACAATAGCAAGGCAAAACACCCAAGGAAGTGT
Source organism: Torreya grandis (assembly GCA_037957365.1). Taxonomy (NCBI): domain Eukaryota; kingdom Viridiplantae; phylum Streptophyta; class Pinopsida; order Cupressales; family Taxaceae; genus Torreya; species Torreya grandis. Next base: position 447,136 of record JARHVA010004183.1, read on the forward strand.
ATAAAGGAAAATAATAAGCAACCAGTATAAACATATCATAGTAGCTCATGGATCAAATGTGTTAGCAAAAAATGTCAAGTGCATAGCATATCAAGTACTATGTGCAAGATATAAGCATGGATTAAGCATGTGTAAGTACATAAGAGACCAATCATGATGATGTGATGTAACCATATAATGATATAACCTCAAAGTATCGGAGATCATAGAAGATGGATGCCCCCAATGTCCTAAGGACATGAGTAGAGGGAAAGCTCAACACCCATAAGTGCATAGAATCATGTATGTGTGTATTTTTGTAGATGTATGTATAGGAGTAAATGATATGCTAGCCCTTAATATGGAACTAACACGTAGATGCCAAAGAGCCAATAGAACATGTATGTGTTGAAAAATGTTTTTGGATTTTTGAATATTTTGATTTTTTGGTATTTTTTCAAAGAGACAAGATCGTCCTATGATCTCGTCCAAAGGATGATCATAGGTATTTCCCCACTTGGAACCTAGTGCAAGAAACTGGTGGTACAGCCAAGGAGCATATATAGGTGAAATATTTGTCACTGTAGGATCTGTGATGCTCGGCGTGTGTATAATAGGACTCCAAGGTCGTGAAGTACCAATAGAAGAAACAGGCGTTTGTGGAACCCATCTTTGTGCACTCCGTGGTTTCTTCAGAACAACAATAACAAGAACATGTTTAGGTACTTTAGATATTTGAATATGGTGCATAGAAGATGAGTATTCTATGGAACCCACTGTCTATCTCTGATGTAAAGGTCTCTCAAGTACTGGCCGCCTAGTAAAGGGAATTGCCTATTGCTTACCCTTTTGTGGTGGATTAGCCTTAAATAGACTTGATAATTAACTTCTTGGGTATGAATTTTTCTTGTTCAAAAGGATGCTTATATGGAACACTAGAAATTGTAATTACCCGATTGAAATGAATGTACTCAACACATCCATGCACTGTAGAAGGTACTGCTCGAAGAGTATGTATCCAAGGTCGCCCCAACATTTCAAAAACACGTGTAGAAGCTATAATTGAGAAAGTAGTAACCACATGTGCGGGACCGACCTAGAAAGATAGATCAATCTTGCCAAGAACCTTCGGGAGGTCCCGTCAAATGCTCTAACTGATTTGGTAGAGGTGTGTAAATCATGCTAAGTATAAACCAAATACGTAAATAATGTCATGGTGCAAACATTTTCGCTTGCACCATTATCAATCATAACACTGTGTATGGAGTGTTTATCAAGGTATGCTAGAATAAATAGAGAATGAAGATCAAAGTCATTGTTCTTAATTTCACCATCATTGAAGGAAATTGCAGGTTTCTGAACCATAGGAGATATATGTCTCGTGTAAGTACCGATGACCCCATCTAGTGGGTGTCCATAATGTGATGGAAGATGTGCATTATATGCTATTTGAACTTCTGGTTCCTTCTTAGAATGGTCTTGCAAATGATTGTTAAATATCTTTTGTTTATGGTGATCATTAGGTTGTGAACCCGATTCCTTTGGAGGATCATCAAATGTAATATGTTGGTAATCGATGAGGTCCTAGATCTTATGCTTCCAGGTAAAACATTTGTTTGTAGAATGCTCAGGGCCTTGATGATAGTCACAATAGGCATTTGCATCATATCCTTTGGATAGAGGTCTATTTATATCAACCTCTATAGGAGGGAGAGATATAAGATGACACTCAAGCTGCCACGGGAGTAATGAAGCAGGAGGCTTAGGGGAACGTGCAAACTATCTCTTTGGTGCATTAGATAAAACAAGCCGATTAGGCTATTGTGAAACTGCATTATCTATAGTGGTTTTTTTCAAGCTCAAGAGGTTTTACCTTATAACTTGGTATAATTGTAAATTATGTACTAGATGTAGATGCAGTTGGTGTGTTTGCCACATATTTGAGCTTATTCAATAAAATAAGCTTCATTTCACGATCCTGTACAACATGACATAAGTCATCAAAAGATTGAAACTTCTTGAAAAAAATGGACTCATGTAAAGGAGCAAGCAAACTTTGCTTGAATATGTCTTGCGACTCTCTATTGGCCATAGGATTGGTCATTTTGGCTAGCATTGTCTTATATCTCAAGACATATTCATTGATTGATTCATTGGTTCCTTGTTTGATCTTTGCAATTTGATCATAGGAACCTTTTCAATAATGTCAATAGAAAAAAGTGTCAAAAACTAATCTGCAAGAGGTTTGAATGTTTTCATGAACTGAAGAGATAAGTCATAAAACCACCTCAAAGCATAGTCTTTGAGGCTCCTTGGAAATAATTTGGTCAAAAGTTTATCATTAGAGGCATAATCAAGGCATGTCGGAAAGAAAGATCGAAGATGTTGCTCTGGATCACCTTTCCCTCATAAAATGTGAATTTAGGTGCAACAAAACCAATCGGTAAAGGGTGTTAAGAGATCTCAAGTGCAAGTGGGTTATGCAACATATCTTGTGAATCTATAGCATGAGGGGATTTTAAAACTTCTAGTTCAATGTTTGTAACCTTGTCCTCCAAGGTCTTTATGACTTGAAGGAGTGTTTGAACTTTAGATCCATTGGGATTTAGATTAGCTAGTTGAGTAGTCACCAAAGGGGATGAAAACATGTTTTGAGTAGTAACAGGTATTGAAACCAGTATTTGAGTTGAGACAATGGGTGAATCTATAATAGATGTAGCAATAGTAGTTTCAAGGAACAAAGATTTAAAGACATAATCCATACCCCCATTAGATGTATTGAGTTGTAGTGCGTTCAAGGCGGGGGGGGCGCGGGGGGGCGCGGGGCGCGGGGGGCAAATGTGTCCACTAAAGTTTTTGAATTTTTGGCTTCAAATATAGTTTTTAAAATCTTATCAAGATCTTTAGGGTTTTATAATATGTGCTCACAAAACAATGCAATTGCATGCACTTGATCATGGTCTACTTGTTCATTTTCATTTGTTTCTTGATTTTCATTATTAAAATCTTCCTCTATAGCTTTATCAACATTCTTTCCATTGTCAACATGGGTATCATAAAGATCCAAGGTATGAGATCCCTCATTGGTTTGAGACATATTGGATGGGTTGAGGGGAAGCTGAATATGTTCAATAGACACACCCCTAATATAAGGCTACGCCTAGGTTGCATACAAAATAATACCCATAAGAAATTTAGAAGTACAATAATCTAAAACTGTAACTAGTTTAAAATCCTAGGAATCAACAAAAAATGCATAGGTTGGGTTCACCAAATGTTTAACTGTAAATTGGATTAGGATCTTGGGTAGATAGGGTTAAGAATATAGAAATGATAAGGCACGAAGGTGAATATAAAATCTACAGTAGGCCAATTAAATGCTAAACTCAAATATACCATACATTAAATTTATTAAATTGGGATAAGCTATTAATGAAAAATACAACTATGCTAGATATAGAAATAACAAAGAAATGATACACAGTTTGTTTTGATGCTAATGCAGATTTGAATCTGGAACAAACTGAAAGTAGGTGCACAGATAGTTCTGGAACAATTGTAAGACTCTAGATTTGATGCCTCAGGCTATGTGGACAATTGCATTGGCTCTGGATGATTGTGTCAACGCTACTGTCTGAGTTTGACGCTAGTGTCTTGTATGGAATAACTAGTGAAATAGAATGCGACCACCTAAATGCTTATGGGTTTTGCTTTGCCTTCATTTTGGTGCATTCAAATTTGAGTCATGAACTATCGCTGCTTGTGAAATGGCAAAACCCTAGCTTTCCATCTTCAATGTGACCTTGAAAAGAAATGGGTTAGTGGGCACACGATGTCGAGCTGATCTACAATGTCTCCATTGTCAAAGGGCACTGCCTACATAGCCAATCCTCTAGAAGAGGGCCTCAAACTCATGTAGTTCTCCCCTACGTGTTGGCTTGTGTATGAATCATGCAATGTGTATAAAGTACAACAATGAACTAGCTTGTAACTTGGCAAATAAAACTTTATAACTACTCATTTAGTACTTAAGACTTGTAGATGTGTTGCACCTATGACTAGTATGAAAATAGAGAAGCTTTGATCAATTGAATGCTTGATAAAGTGATTTTGATAAGTGCCTTGGCCTCTTTAGTCTAATTACTAGGTGAGGAATGAATGAAGGTTGATATTGTATTTATACCAATCTTATCCAGATATAACTCACATTAAAACATTTAGGTCAACCATTGGAATACGTTTCATTTGAAAATTGACACTGGCCACTTACATTGGAACTACTTATCATCGACGCTACTATTTGTTTTGGATGTTAGTGTCCACGGAGTAGCAAAATAGGTATAGAACCAGAACTTGTAGAGGTGTAAGATAAGTATATTTTATGCATTTTGGGCAAGATAGGATGTCTATGTTATCAAAATAAGACTAGTCGGACTAAGAGATAGGCCAAGGGGCACAAAATAGAGCAGATGCAAGGCTTGCAGAAGCAAGGCATTTGTAGGACTAAGAGGAACAACCAAGGTCTGAGTCTGCCAGCTACATAACCACAAAATATCGTCTACACAATGCCCTACAATGTGATGAAGTCTTTGGCAAATTGTGCAACTCTTGATCACGCAAGCTTCTTTCTGTTGGTGTGCTCTCTCATCATGCAAATCACCTAGGAATGATTGTAGATGTATTTGGTGATATTTTGTATTCTTTAACAATAGTTTTCACCCATCCAATTCTTCCTATGTCCTTGTGTAGGAGATCAATGCAATGTGTTGCGCAAGGGCTCCAAGAAAGGGTAGGGTGCCTCTCCTCAAGAAGTCTCTTTGTTGCTACGTATGCAGCATTGTTAATCACAACTTAGAAGACAATCTTTAAACCATTTCCAAGACCACATCCTACAACATATTACAAACAGTCTTTGTGTTCTTCACTTCATGGGAGGGCATCAATGGACTTCAAGAACACCAACTATCTCCCTGTTGTCAACTTGGAGTTGCACCCTGAAACGAAGACATGCCGAAATGGCTAATCTTCTCTCCAATTGAAACAATGGCATCTTCTCACGAGGGTGGGTGCCTCAATGGTGAGAAGAACCTCCAGAGAAGGCTGGTTCCCGTGAGATGTATCAATGAAGATTTCTACTCTGCGTTGTAGACTACCATGAAAAAGGGAGAAAAAAACTTGAAGGGGAAATCCTACCTAATGACGGTGATACGCCAGAATGTTTGATCCACTCTACTTGGAACCTTGAACACTGAATCAAACAAGGGAAAACGAAGACCTTTGATTTCAATTGATCACTATGCATAAGTATTTCATGAGAAGGTTCGATCCAATGACAAAAACGTGAGAAAAAACGATGGAGAGAGGTCTGATACAAGACACTTTGTAGCCACCTAACATCCACTTACAGCTTCAGCAAGAGACATATAAAACACTGAACATGACCTGCATAACATGATGAGCTAGCAACTAGGTATGAATCAGAATTTCGGAAGGGAGAGAAATCTACCACGTATGCAAATTGCTAAATGAATGTACACTATGCCAGCACTTGAAATCTGAAAGTATAGTCCTATTGATTGAAGAGGTTGCACAACTCACCAATGACAGAGTCTGGTCCTATCAAGAGAGGGTTCGATTTTATAAAGCTGAAAAGCCATTAATATAGAAAATTACAAAGAGCCAAGAGATTGACGTTGAAAATAGGAGAGAAAGTTAACTCTTCATTAGCCCAAGTCCAAATTGCATTGCATGGATCTTCCAAATTTGTCTTTCCTTGGCTTATACATGGTTGTCTTGCATGATCCTTGGCGTTGAAAAAGAAGACAAGCTTTCGACCCATGACACCTACGAATAGATGTATTGACTTGAAAACTAGTCTACTTCAAAACAAGAGTAGTCAAATTCATTCGAACTATTAGAACGTTTGAAAGTCTCCCCTTTGTATGAAATCAATGCAAATGCCAAATTAAGAATTGTGTTTTAACCGTCGAAACATTTCGAGCTTTGAGACAAACGAGAGTGCGTGGATGGAATTTCTGGCTATTTGAAACGTTCAACGCTTTCCCTGTTCATCGTGCAAGACAACTCTATTTTCAGAACTGAAGCATGCTTGTTTTCTTAAATGCGTTCACTTTGTTGGAGTCACTCACGTTAGTCTGTGCATGATCTTTGTTCATCCTCCCTTTGTCTTTATTTTGCGTTTGTTTTATTCGTTGTTCATGCTTGTGTCCATGTTTAGTTCTGCTTCAGTCCTGTTTGTATTTTCTCTGGCTTTTTCCGTGTTCTGCTTTAATTTGGGAATCGAGCTTTATTTTAGCTTTCGTCCTTCGGACAAATTGTCCGAAGGACTCTCTATCTCTTCTCTTTCCCAGGCTTGGCATTTCTTTTTCTCTTTTTTGGCTTTGGCTTACGCCCTTGTCTTTTCTATCGAGCTTTTGTCCTCCCGAATTCTTTCAGACTTTTTGTTTGAAGGAAATCCTTCGGACAAAAAGTCCGAAGGAATTCATTTCTATTGGAATATTGTCATTGATGTCAAATGAACTGATGCCGGAAGTAAACGGAATTGATTGCCGAAAGTGAACGGAATTGATGGCCAGAAGTGAATGGAAATGTTGACGGAAGTGAACGGAATTGTTGACGGAAGTGAACGGAATTGTCGACGGAAGTGAATAGAAATGTCGACGGAAGTGAAAGGAAGTGTCGACGGAAGTGAACGGAAGTGTCGACGGAATTGTCAACCTTGGCCGACCTATTGGGAGGAGTTGTGACCGTTCGAAAGGACCTTTTCACTTGAAGAGTCACGACCTTAATTTATGGTTTTCCGTGGGTTATAAATAAGTGCATAACAAATGGCAAAAAAATAGATTCGAAAGTGGAAGATATATAAAAGAAGAATAGAATTTTTAAAGGAAAATTTTTGTGAGAATATTAAAAAAAAAAAAATCAGCAAGTATAAAGAAGAGTATAGCAGTGAAAACACTCAAGTGTAGATTGAATCTAAAGGAGATAAAGCAAGTGTTCTATCATCCGTTGTTTTGACAACTAATTTGAGATAGAAGAGTGATTTTTTTTGAGAAGGTTGGTGCCTTTGTTTTGAAGAGATTGGTGTCTCTTGCTGAGTTGGTGCTCGGTGAAAGGGGTTGGTGCTCTTGTAGGTTGGTGCCTACAAAATTGTTTTTGGGGTTGGTGCTCCAGTAGGTTGGTGCCTACAAATATTTATATTAAGAGAATTTCTCCGTGGTTTTCTCTTGAAAGGGTTTCCATGCAAATCTGTGTCTATTTGCATTGTGTGGTTTTGCATTGTATTCTTTGATTGCTTTGAATACATTAATTACGAAGTAATTTGAGGTTTGGATTTAAGATTAATAGTCGAAAGCGAAAAAATATCTTATACTGATTCACCCCCCCTCTTAGTATAAGCTTGTGCTTAACAATTTCCTTGCCAATTTTCCCGAATTTATTCTTTTAGGTTCTTAAGTCTTGCCCTTTGGTTTTCTTCGGGCTTTTGTTGACTTCACATTCCCGCGGATTTCCTATTTGACAATTATTCCGAAGGATTTCCTTAAATTTTCATGTTTCCTTCTTTGCCTTTTTTTTAATTTCTATCGGGCTTTTTTCCCAGGTATATCCTCCATCGGACCTTTTCCTTGAATTCCTTCAGACTTTTTGTCCAAAGGAATTCCTTCAAACAAATAGTTCGAAGGAAATTCTTTTCCTTTTAAAGTGTCCCTTGCTTAAATGAAGGTGCCTTCCGCAAGGGCTTTTGCTTCCCAACATTGCCCTTCGGGCTTTTTGATTTGGTCCTATTAGTCGCCTGGGTGCCTTTTGCAAGGACAAGGTTCTTCCATAAGTGCCCTTCGGAAGAATTGTAAAGGTTCACTTCGCCGACCAAGTGCCCTCTGCAAGGGCTTTTTGTCCTCAAAAGTGCCTTTTGGAACTTTTGAAAGGGTCCTGCCACCAACCAAGTGCCCTCCACAAGGGCTTTATGTCCTCAAAAGTGCCTTTCGAAACTTTTGAAAAGGTCCCGACACCGACCAAGTGCCCTCCGCAAGCGCTTTTTGTCCTCCAAAGTGCCTTTCAGAACTTTTGAAAATGCCCTGACATCGACCAAGTGCCCTCTGCAAGAGCTTTTTGTCCTCAAAAGTGCCTTTTGGAACTTTTGAAAAGGCCCTGACACCAACCAAGTACCCTTCGCAAGGGCTTTTTGTCCTCAAAAGTGCCTTTCAGAACTTTTGAAAAGGTCCTGACACCGACCAAGTGCCCTCCGCAAGGGCTTTTTTCCCTTCAAAAATGGCTTTCGGAAGAATTGTAGGGCACCCAGGTTTTTGAAGGGCACTCGGCGTTTTTGAAGGGCACTCCGGCTTTTTGAAACTGTCTTTCAGAACTTTTGTCTTGACTTGAAAACCATAAAGTGAACCAACCCGAAGGGTTACATACCCTTCGAGACTTTTGAATTGGACCTTCCCAAAGGGCAGGTGCCCTTCGGGTCTTCTCAATTGTGCTTTTCTCCTTTCTTTCGGACAAAAAGTCCGAAGAAAATAAGCTTTGAACGACTGCCACTTAGTCATTTTTTCGGACTTTTACACAGTCCTTTGAAAGCTCTTTCTCTCTCGGACAGAATATCCGAAGAAATAGTCCACCTCTTATAGCCCAAAAAAATTCCTTGGGAAGACAATAACTAAACTTCCAGCTTGTATGTCTTGGTTGTATTTGCACATTTGGCTGTAATCAAGAAAGCTCCTTGGAAACCTCTGCATGACTAAAATTCACCTGGCTGTAGATGGCCACTTGGGTGGCTGTAAATGCTCATTTAAGGACCCCAAAACTGATTCACAAGACAAACTTGGCACCATAGCAAAGTTCCGAAGTGTAGGGGTGACAATTTGCCCTGTGGGGGGCAAAATTGTCAACACTACCTAAAGCCACTTTAAAGTTTATCAAAGTGCGATTTCTTCCTCTGTCCACCCATTAAACAAAATATTGCAGCCCTTTTTGCACCAAATTATTTTATGAGTCTCTACTGTTACCTCCATATTTTTTACAGCTTCCTCCAACAAAGGCCCACTCAAATCATGAGGACTAGTTGCCTTGAACCTTTTCCTAGAAATGATCAATGTAGTTACCAATATCTCGCAATATGGGCTTCTCGCTACATTGAATGGGGTATGTTGTTATAGTACCAAAAAAATTCAACAACCATCCTCACTTCATAGTGCTTCTCCCGGTTACAAGTAGTACCTTCGATTTGAATTGTCTTTAATGGATGAGCCTCAAATCTATAGACCAAGACAAGAGCCTAGAATTGATATGAATCAAGTGGAATTCATCACGGATGCAACAATTGCAATTGTCCTCTTATTTTCTACTTTTTTATCCACACAGCTAAAAAGTAGAGCATTTGTCTTTGGTGTAGCTTCAAGTTCCAATTAGAGGCAAATTCCCACGTCTCAACAAGGGATTCCTGCAAGGTGGTTTTTGAGGCAATTGATACATCTTTTTATCAAAAAAGCACAATAGTTGTATCAGAGTTCCGTACTTCAGATCCTTTGTGCCATGCTTTCAATTAGGGTCATCAGACTTCAGCTTCCTATTTTTGATAGCTGAGGGTAAGGATGCTATTCTCATATAAACTACAAACCCAATCAAACAAAGAGAAAATGAGTGAAAATTAAAACCCTGGCTGCTTAGCAAAGAAAAAATAAAATGGGAAACAAAAAAAAACAAAAGAAATTTCAAACTGTACAACAGATCTAAAATGGAAGCATAAACTTAAAAAACCTAAAACCAAATAAAAAAAATTGAACTCTTACCTCTCAATTTGAGTTCCACTTGTTCGGATATCCTTCAAAACCAATTAAAAACACTTCACAACAACTAAAAAAAATCAAATGTTTTTGAGCATGAAAGAGCAGGCCACAAGTGCAGAAAAGTGAAGGAAAGGGTGGATAAAACATTTTTTAGTGGATATTATTAAGCAGCATTTGGTGAGTTTCAGGTACAGACTCACAAGTTTTTACTCGTGAGTCCATGCAGGAAACTCACCACATGAGTTACAAATGAGTGACTCGAACTGCACTGTGACTCACAAGTTTGGCGATTTTTTGTGAGTTTTGTATCTATGGTGCTAATGAGTTGCAAGTTTGGCAAATTTTCGCAATTTTTTAGTCTATGGCGCTAAGTGTCAATACTATAGGGTGCTAACTAATGCTAATAGTGGCTGTATCAAAGGAATTTGGCGTAAAATAGGACAAGGTACAAACCATTATCAGAAAATTTTAACAGTTTAAGCTAGCAACCAAATATCTAATCCCTTTGGAGTTCCTCAAGCCTACAATGGGAGAGGAAAGCTCGGGCAGTGACCCAAATCCTAGAATAGTATATAGAGAAACACTTGAGTCTTTCGAAGAAGTGAGCCACTCATATGTACATTAATGCCTTACCTGGGCTGTATTATGTAGGTGCAAATGCAAGCTTCCTTGTTAGAATTCATATTCGGTACTTAAAACTTGTAGCACAAAACATGGACCAAACATTTGTGCAAATCGGATTCCAAAGCTAATGTCAGGGTTTCCTTGCTAGTAAGACCTCAATCATAACATGAAGTAATGAAACTATGGCATCTGATGCATGGACTTATGCATTGAAGAGTGTTCCATAAATTGCGATTGCTATGACAGAAATAATATAATAACATTGGCCACCATATTACACATTCCACAAAGCACCTGAATATACCTTTGTATACAAGCATCAAGCTAAAGAAAATCCATTAAGATACAAGCTGGTCTTATCAACATCTAGATGCAAAGAAGATTGTACCCACATCCTCCACCCAAAGCGAATTTTGACATTTTCCCTCACCTTAAGTACTTTTGACATTACTTCTCTCTCATTAGCTTTTATAAACAATCCAAATAAGTCACATTCTTAGAATATTTCTAGGGATACTTTGCATGTATCTCGGACTTTCTCTGTAGGATAATAATAACCAAGTTACATGTGGTGTGGAATAATATCCAAGTGGCTCAAATGGCATATTTAATTATTCTTTTTGTTTTGTGTTTACATAATCAGGAACTGGAATATCATCTTGGAGAGAAGGTATGCTTAACGGTAGATCCATCACTCATAACCTTAAATTCTGTGTTTTGATATTTTGTTATATTTGATTCTACTTGGATTATTGTTTTAAAATTTAGAAGTTTCCTTCAAGGTTAGCTCAGTGTCTGATAAAGTCTGAATGCCACGTTTTTTGGAATCTGTGACCCTATAACCAGGGCAGCCTATGTCACATGTTTAATATTCCAATAAGCTAATAATGAAGTGAATCCATAGTCATTGAGGCATGAGATAGCATTTCATATTCCCTACACTAGCTTTTCTGATGCAATGGAAAAATAATGATGCAGAGTAAACATTCCAGGATTTATTGGAATTTGGGATGCATAGATAGATAATAGAATAAGGAAGAAAATTAGATTAGTCATCCTGATAATATGTTTATCAACAAATGAAAAGTTCATCGTACAAGGAATTAAATCTACTCAACAAAGACTGAAGAGCCATCAGTAGCACTGTATCAAAACCTGAAATGAAAACGCCAATGATCTAAGAGCTGACACTAATCTCCCACAACAGTGCATTAGTCACAGCCAATTGATAACCAGGCCCACCACAGCCTATTCTATTAATATTTTTTAAGTTCTTACTGTTATCTGCCGCTTAAAACCTCATCTCAGGCAGTCCTAGAGCCTAAAGAGAAACCTGAATTTCTTGTCTATGTTAACAAATTTTGCATGGAATTGTAACGGTGCACCCCATAACCTTTTTTGGTCTTACTGTACACTAAGTGAAAGGCACCTGCCCCCTACTCTTTCTTTCCCTCGTACACGTGTATTCTTCACATGCTCCTTTCTTATAATTTGGCCAAGAAAACAAACATTCACCTAAAACTGTTATGTCAGTATGAACTTCAGGTGCAAGAAAATAAATCATTAAAGTAAACCACGTTTGTAGATACAATTACCTGAATCTCACACGCTTAAGATCTTTTTGACTGTCTGCCAAAGACATGAATGTGATATACACACCAGGCTCATCTTGTTCTACCCATTCTGTATAAGGTGGGTGCCCATTAGCTGCTTTACATACTTTATAATTGTTTTCTTTAATCTTGATCCCTGTAAGCTGAGCAACATCCATTGACCTGATTGAATTTTGATAACCAAAAGCCCTTCCTGGAGCGCTCATTGGTGTGTCATGTATGAGAGGTGAACTGCATGAACCGTTTGCTTGTACATCTTTAAGAACTCGAGTAGTAGGACTTAGATAGAACTTATGGTCATGGAACTTTATGTCTTCTATTTCTGGAACTTCCATCAGACCAGGATTTGTTGGAGATAGCAATTCATTCAACACATCAAGATCGGGTGAAAGAAATGTGCTCACATTTCTTGTTTGTGTTTTCATTGGAAGTTTATCAGTCATATCTTTCAGCTGTGTAAAACAAAGACAATAGAAATCCCAATATTGTGAGCTAATTGAATGTACTCAAGTGTCTAATTCAACATGTTTGAAATTGAACAATGAATTTGTTCATAATATGTAAGCATAAACACATGAAGGATATCACTGATTTTCATAGAAAGTTTTATAATGATATAGATGGCTAATCACTTGGTAAAAAATAGGTGATAATTATAAGTACTGCAGATATAAAATAAACAAGTTTTTTCAAGATTGCAAGCAACCCTCAAATTTTTATTTTATTCCAGATTTAAGACAACTTAGGTATAGGAATTTTATAAAGCATTACAGAAATTTTTATTAAACATGACAATATGTCAACTGCTACTTTCAGCCTTTAGACAAGTCCCTTGCCACGATAAGGGCAACGAAATTCTCAAGGAGTTTAAAATTCATTATTTAATCTTTTGCATTTTATATATAAGATTTAGTATTGAATGATAATCTATGACTTAAAATATGTGTATTTATATATGCCCATGATTCATTCTGAAGTCATCAGTAGCATTTTAAAATGTTCTGTAATGTCCCCAAATGGGACGAATTCGACCTAGTTGGGGTTTACCCAATAGACACTTGAATAAATTACCAAACAACTGAAATTTTGCTTCACAAAACCAGCTAACCCTAGCTGGAAAAATTATAGAACATCCAAGCGAAAACACACCCAAAATAACTCCACAAATAGCTGAAAATTATCCGGAAACCATGTATCTTTTTTGGACCAAATAAATTGGCAAAGCAACTGAAAATACCCCTATCAATAATCTGATTTTTACTTGAATGTACAACTGCGTTTTTCAATCATCAAACACCACAAAAATCTCCACAAGTGGGTCGCCACGCCTCAGAAAAATAAGGGAAATAATATTGAATATTATTCCTTGGAATTTGCCCCTCAATACACCTTTCGGATCTTTCCAAGCAAGTCACCTAAGTGCCAAAAATATTATAATAAATTCTGGAATATTTTAGGGTCTGGATTGACCTTTCACACATGCAAATTGATCCAAACAAATCACCAATTGGCTGAAATAAATTATGAAAATTATCTTGACGTTAGAAGAGAGTTCCAAAGACCAAATTGACCTCTTGTGATGGGTGGCAACCCTCCCAAACGAAGTCGCCACCCTTGAGTTGGCCTTCAAACTTGTTCTAGGCTCCTCCACCAAGATTGCCCGTCTTCTTGACCTACAATTTGAATTTTTCCAGCTCTTTGAAGGATTATACTAATTCATTGTTGAAGGTGGTGTCAAAAGACACCTTTGTAGATGCTCTTGTATACAATTATGCACAATTATGGTGCAATTACAGCCCTTGAATAGAGCTACCTGTTGTCAACCTGGAGCTGTGCCTTGATTCAAAGAAGTGCGTGAAATGGCCAGTCCTCTATCCGGCTGAAACAATGGGATCTTCTCACAAGGGTGGGTGCCTCAATAATGATAAAAACCTCCAGAGAAGGCTGGTTCCTGTATGATGTAGGAATGAAGATTCCTACTCTACGCTGCTAACTACCGTGGAAAAGGGAGAAAGAAAACTTAAAGGGGAAATCCTACCTAAAAGGGGTGATACCCCAAGATTTTGATCCACTCAATTTGGAACCTTGAACACTGAACGAACAAGGGAGAAGGAAGACCTTAGACTTCAATTAATCACTTGTGCATAAGTATTTCATGCAGAGGTTTGATCTAATAACTAAAACCTGAGGGAAAACGATGGAGAGAGGTCTAATAAAAGACACTTTGCGGCCATCTAACATCCACTTACATCTTAAGCAAAAGACAATAAAGAACACTTTAACATGACCTGCACAAGGATAATATAGCAACTAGGTATGAAACAAAATTTGGGAAGGGAGAAAAATCTACCACTTACGCAAATTGCTGAAGAAATATACACTATGCCAAAGCTTGAAATCTGAAAATACAATCCTTCTATTGATCGAAAAGGTTACACAACTCACCAATGACAGAGTCTGGTCTAACCAAGAGAGATTGGATGATTTTTAAACAAGGTTGAAAGCCATTATATAGAAAATTACAAGAGGTCAAAGATTGGCGTAGAGACTTGAAGAGAAAAATTCACTTTGGTTAACTCAAGGCTTTACTTGGCCTTTCAATAAAAAATATTTTCCCTTTTGTTCTTGCATGAAGCTTCTTCGTTTGATGAAGCGAAGCGAATTTATCTTTGTTACGAACTGCCCACCTCTTTTTGCATGGAAATCTACGCAATTGTTAAATTTAGAACTCCATGTGAGTTGCTTGATTGCCGAGTTGTAGTGTTTGAAAACTGAGTTAACTGTTATATAAGCTGAGTTGGACGAAGAGATCATTTTCCTTCACATGGAAAGCTTCTAGTGGATGCGGCGTTTCAATCAATTAGTCAACTCTAAATTTGGAATAGTCAACTCGTCGTTTCGAATTTGGAACTCCTGCTGAAGCTGATTTAGACCTTCGGATGCATGAGCTGACTGGAGATGAACAGAACTTTAATAATCAGTCAACTGAAGCTTTGACCGATGTTGGAAAATAGCTCCGATGTTTGAAAATAGCTCCAATGTTTGCATGTATTTCGTTCTATTCTCGTCTGCTGTTCGTATCTATTTCTGGCGAGATTCTATATTCAGATGTATTTGTCTATATTTTTACCCGTTTGGCCTTTTCTTTTGGAATTCTGGCTTTATCTCTGTTCCAACAGTTACTTCCTGCAGTCAAAATTTGACGGCTAGCGGGACATCACCTTTGTTCATTTTCTCCTTTGGACTTCACTGTATATATTCCCTGCTTCCTTTGGACTTTATTTACCGCGTCTCTCTTTGGATTTATGTCTCACCTCTTTCCCGCGGACTTCTTTCCTTCGCTTTATTGGCTTCGCATCTTTCCTGCGGACAAAAAGTCCGCAAGAATTATCTTGGTCTCTGGCCTTCGGAATTCCTTCGGGTTTTTTCCTCGGGCTATTTCTCCAAATTCCTTCGGACAAAAAGTCCAAAGGAATTAATCCTTCTTTTGATTCTATCTTTGCCTTTGTCTTGTTTTTCTTCGGACTTATGTCTTCTCTGAATTTCTTTGGACTTTTTGTCTGAAGGAATTCCTTAAGACAAAAGTCTGAAAGAATTCATTTTCTTGTTTTGCTTTGGCTTTTTCCTATTTTTTCTTTGTTTTCTTCGGACTTTGTCTTTTTGCAAGCCTCCCGAATTTCTTCGGACTTTGTCTTTTTGCAAGCCTCCTGAATTTCTTCGGACTTTTTGTTCGAAAGAATTCCTTTGGACAAAAAGTCCGAAAGAATTCATATTGTTTTGTCTTTGCTCTTTGAAATGTCCTTGGTCTTTTCTGTATATATATATTTCCGAATTCCTTCGGACAAAAAGTCCGAAGGATTCCTTACCTTGCCTTTTCTTCAGAAATGTGCCCTTCGGGATTTCAAACGTGCCCTTTGCCCGACCAAGTGCCCTTCGGCATAGACCAAGTGTCCTCCACCCGTGCCCTTCGAAAAAATTGGAGGGTACCTAGGCTTTTTGCAAAGGTCCTTGAATTTGGTCTTGTGCCTTCCCGAAGGGTAGGTGCCCTTCGGGAATATTGAAAGTGACCCTTCCGAAGGGTACCCTACCCTTCGGAATTCTTGAAACTCTCTCTTTTCTGAATTAATCTTTGGCTTGCCTTTTATGGACTTTGTCTGTGGTCTTCCGAATTCCTTCAGACTTTTTGTCCGAAGGAATTCCTTCAGACGAAAGTCCGAAGGATATCTTCGCCTTTGTCTTTCTTCCCCCTAAGTGCTTTACTGCCCTCTGCAAGGGTTGCTTGGCTTCTGAAATTGCCTTTCGGAAAAGTTGCAAAGGCCCTTTTGTCGCCTAAGTGTCGAGAGAGTCCGTAGAAATCCTACAGAGTCCATAGAAATGCTACAGAGTCCGTAGAAATGCCCTGCAGAGTCCGTAGAAATCTTGCAGAGTCCGTAGAAATTCCTGCTTTGGTCAAGGAAAAACATGTATTCTTCCTTCCTTGGCTAGAGATGAGAACTTTCCAAGTGGCAAGAGAAAATCTGATTTGTGGAAGATTTGTCAACATTTTGGCAACTCAACTGGGCAGCATGCTTGCTATGCTTGAGAACCCAGGCCATGTATAAACGCTACTTGAATTCCCAGACGGTGAATCTGATTTCTGATTTAAAAATCTACTCTGATCATTGCTGTAGCAACCTCCTTCAAAATAAGAAGGGAAACAACACGAAAGCAGAAAACTAACTGGAACAAAACTAAAGCAAACTATTGTGCTTGAACAGCACTTGGAGAAAAGTATAAACAACTTAAATAACCTAGTTAACCATGATAAGGCACGATCCGCCTGGATCAAATGGGAAATTCTTGAACTCGCTCCTTTCGAGAGATGGTACAATTTGCAAAGTAGGATGTTTATTAGTCATAACCTTAGATGAGGCATTTTCCTTGTCTACGAACTATATTAGCATCTTTTTGAATGGGTCATCAACAACAAACCAATCACCAACAAAGACAAACTCACCAAGTATCTCCTGATCTTTTTCAGATTGTTTGTCATCTATCACCATGTCAAGTGATACCCCATCTATGCATGCCTTTTGTCCTTATTGACTGCTGCGAGTTCATCCAGCTCTTCAAGGAGCTTTGAATATGCAACCCAATCTGTACTGGGATCTTGAATAGGTGATTCTTGATCAAATTTCTCATAAACATGCTCTTTAATAGCCACTATATCCATACAAAGCTCTTCAATCTCTTGTAGAGATTCATGGTATAGTTGCCAATCATCTTTTTTTTCCTCATTTTGATCTATTTGAACTGAATCCGCTGTAACGCTATTTGGATCCTTCTCAATAGGAGATACCTGTAACTCATGTATGACTTCGATTTGTACCAGCTCTCTTGAAGTTCTTCTACATCAAGATCAGTCTTCTCACTCTCAGCTATAACTGGATGCTCAATTACAACCTCAAGTGAGGTATCAATAGGAAATTCTTCCTTAAACATACCTGAAGAATCTTCTTCACACTCTGCAAGAACTTGTCCTATAGCTGCAACTTCTTTCTCATCCCTCCAAAGAGCAGGATCCCCTTGAGAAAGGGGGATGGCGGGAGGGTGATAAAATTCATTTGTTTGAGAGGGAATATGAAGCATGGGAGGTCGATCATGGTCAGACTTTGGAATCTTGAGAGCAATGAAATTATCTAGGGAATTTTGGAGGGAAGGGAAAGAGAAATTCCTAAAAACCTCTGTATTTTGTTCTTTCCATTTGGCCATTAACTCATCAAAGTCTGGACCCTGCTTGTCTTCCTGAATAACCTGAGATTGAGGGATGATTGGCGAGGGAAGGGGACTATAAGAAGGTTTAGTCTCATGAATAGTCACTTGAATAGGCTCTTGAATAGGATTTTGACTCCAATTGGGGAGCTCCCTTGGCGCACACTGGGGATGGTTAAGAACATCATGAGAATAAGGAGCACAATAGCCTTTTGTAGACAATTGGTTTAACTCGATTTTTTGCCTTTCCCAAGCCTCCATCTTTTCTAATGCAAGAATGCATAGTCTATTTATCTCTTCTAGATCATTGGACACATTTCAAAATAGACCATTCACTTCCTCATATTGAGAGTTAGAACAAACCTTTCTTGCATATGCCAATATTCTGAGCTTTATTTCATTCATTTTTTCTTGAAGGCAATACTGCTCATATGCAATATCATAGCCATATGGGGAAGATGAAATCCGGTCCTGAGACTGATATGGCTCACAAGGAAGGTAAGAGTCATGCTCTTGATAATAAGGATAACGAGAAACTTGATAAGGCTCAACATAGCTTTGATAATAACCTTGATAAGGCTGATTAGGCTCATAGATATCATGACCAGGTTGGTATGATCCATCATTGGGCTGATAAGGAAATATACCATAGGAATTCTCTTCATACACAACCATCAAAATTCATTCGCAATAACAAAAATAGACTTACATGGAAGCTGTCCTGAACTATTAGAAGCAACTGCTTGAGCTTGGAATCAGCGAATACTTCTTGAAGAATACTGTTATAACTGCGATTTCATCCAAACCAGGAAAAATGTGTCCCACCAAGCATGCCAAAAACTGTTGTCAACCTGGAGCTGCGCCCTGATTTGAAGACGTGCACGAAACGGCCAGTCCTCTATCTGGCTGAAACAATGGAATCTTCTCACGAGGGTGGGTGCCTCAATAGTGAGAACCTCCAGAGAAGGTTGGTTCCTATATGATGTATCAATGAAGATTCCTACTCTATGCTGCTGACTACCGTGGAAAAGGGAGAAAGAAAACTTAAAGGGGAAATCCTACCTAAAGGAGGTGATACACCAGGATTTTGATCCACTCAATTTGGAACCTTGAACACTGAACGAACAAGGGAGAAGGAAGACCTTAGACTTCAATTAATCACTTATGCATAAGTATTTCATGCAGAGGTTCGATCTAATAACTAAAACCTGAAGGAAAACAATGGAGAGAGGTCTGATAAAAGACACTTTGCGGCCACCTAACATCCACTTACAGCGTCAGCAAAAGACAATAAAGAACACTTTAACATGTCCTGCTCAAGGATAATATAGCAACTAGGTATGAAACATAACTTGGGAAGGGAGAGAAATCTACCACTTATGCAAATTGCTGAAGAAATATACACTATGCCAACACTTGAAATCTGAAAATACAATCCTTCTATTGATCGAAAAGGTTACACAACTCACCATTGACAAAGTCTGGTCTAAACAAGAGAGATTGGATGATTTTTAAACAAGGCTGAAAGCCATTATATAGAAAATTACAAGAGGCCAAAGATTGGCGTAGAGACTTGAAGAGAAAGATTCACTTTGGTTAACTCAAGGCTTTACTTGGCCTTTCAATAAAATATATTTTTTGTTTTGTTCTTGCATGAAGCTTCTTCGTTTGATGAAGCGAACTTATCTTTGTTACGAACTGCCCACCTCTTTTTGCATGGAAATCTATGCAATTGTTAAATTTATAACTCCATGCAAGTTGTTTGATTGCCGAGTTGTAGCGTTTGAAAACTGAGTTAACTGTTATTTAAGCTGAGTTGGACGAAGTAATCATTTTCCTTCGCGTGGAAAGCTTCTAGTGGATGCGGCGTTTCAATCAATTAGTCAACTCTAAATCTGAAATAGTCAACTCGTTGTTTCGAATTTGGAACTCCTGTTGAAGCTGATTTAGACCTTCGGATGCATGAGCTGACTGGAGATGAACAGAACTTTAATAATCAGTCAACTGAAGCTTTGATCGATGTTGGAAAATAGCTTTGATGTTCGAAAATAGCTCCAATGTTTGCATGTATTTCGTTCTATTTTGGTCTGTTGTTCGTATCTATTTCTGGCGGGATTCTATATTCGGATGTATTTGTCTATATTTTTACCCGTTTGGCCTTTTCTTTTGGAATTATGGCTTTATCTCTGTTCCAACGGTTACTTCTTGCGGTCAAAATTTGACGGCTAGCGGGACGTCACCTTTGGTCATTTTCTCCTTCGGACTTCTCTGTATATATTTCCTGCTTCCTTCGGACTTTATTTCCCGCGTCTCTCTTCGGAATTTTGTCTCGCCTCTTTCCCGCGGACTTCTTTCCTTCGGCTTTATTGGCTTCGCATCTTTCCCGTGGACAAAAAGTCCGTAAGAATTATCTTGGTCTCTGGCCTTCGGAATTCCTTCGGGTTTTTTCCTCGGGCTATTTGTCCGAATTCCTTCAAACAAAAAGTCCGAAGGAATTAATCCTTCTTTTGATTATGTCTTTGCCTTTGTCTTGTTTTTCTTCGGACTTATGTCTTCTCTGAATTTCTTCGGACTTTTTGTCCGAAGGAATTCCTTCAGACAAAAGTCCGAAAGAATTCATTTTCTTGTTTTGCTTTGGCTTTTTCCTGTTTTTTCTTTGTTTTCTTCAAACTTTGTCTATTTGCAAGCCTCCTAAATTTCTTCGGACTTTGTCTTTTTGCAAGCCTCCCGAATTTCTTCGGACTTTTTGTCCGAAGGATAGAAAAGACCAAGGACATTTCAAAGAGCAAAGACAAAACAATATGAATTCTTTCGGACTTTTTGTCCGAAGGAATTCCTTCGGACAAAAAGTCCGAAAGAATTCATATTGTTTTGTCTTTGCTCTTTGAAATGTCCTTGGTCTTTTCTATATATATATATATTTCCGAATTGCTTTGGACTTTTTGTCTGAAGGAATTCTTTCGGACAAAAAGTCCAAAGGATTCCTAACCTTGTCTTTTCTTCCGAAATGTGCCCTTCGGGATTTCAAACGTGCCCTTCCGCCGACCAAGTGCCCTTCGGCATAGACCAAGTGTCCTCCGCCCGTGCCCTTCGGAAAAATTGGAGGGTACCCGGGCTTTTTGCAAAGGTCCTTGAATTTGGTCTTGTGCCTTCCCGAAGGGTAGGTGCCCTTTGGGAATATTGAAAGTGACCCTTCCAAAGGGTACCCTAGCCTTCGGAATTCTTGAAACTGTCTCCTTTCCGAATTAATCTTTGGCTTGCCTTTTGCGGACTTTCTTTGTCTGTGGTCTTCCGAATTTCTTCGGACTTTTTGTCCGAAGGAATTCCTTCGGACAAAAGTCCGAAGGATATCTTTGCCTTTGTCTTTCTTCCCCCTAAGTGCTTTACTACCCTCCGTAAGGGCTGCTTGGCTTCTGAAATTTCCTTTCGGAAAAGTTGCAAAGGCCCTTTTGTTGCCTACGTGTCGAGAGAGTCCGTAGAAATCCTGCAGAGTCCGTAGAAATGACTTGCAAAGTCCGTAGAAATTCTTGCTTTGGTCAAGGAAAACCATGAATTCTTCCTTCCTTGACTAAAGACGAGAACTTTCCAAGTGACAAGAGAAACTCTGATTTGTGAAAGATTTGTCAACACTACCCTGATAGAAGAATAGAGGTTTTCATCCCCAAACTCCTGGTATGTTTGAAGGTTTTCGTCCTCAAGTCACTTGCTCAAACTTGACATGCTTGCATAAGAATTTAATATCAAAAATGCATAACCTTCTCAAAAGAGTCCTCCCTTTCTTTTTATATGCTTCCTCCAATTGTGGCGCCCAAAATAGAGAGAGAGAGAGAGAGAGAGTTACATTTTCCTTTTTAAAAAAACATATATTATAAGCTTCCTTATAATAGCATTTTAGAGTGACCCTTTGAAAAAGGTCCCAAAATTAGATAATAAAGCGTTTTAACAAAACATATTCTTGAAGCTCACCAATGTTCCCCTTTTGCCTTAAAAGACCTTAGCCCTTGGGAACACACAAGCTAAGGGTCGTATCCCAAAGACTAGCTTGAAAAGGGGGACATTATAGTCCTCCCTTCTCAAAATTGCTTGCCCACAAGCAATTGTAAATTTGGGTGTTGAAGGATGGCTGCCCCCTCCCAAGTTGCGTCTTCCATAGGCATATCTTTCCATTATACCAAGTATTCCATGATAGTGTGATTGCGGAGCCTCCTCTCACGAACCTCACGTATAGTTTCGGGAATCAAAACTGATTTAACTTCATCATCAAAGAGGTGGCAAATCAATGGAGGGTATGATATGCTTTCCAAGAGTTTTCTTAAGGCAAGAAACATGAAACACATTGTGAATCTTACTCCCTTCCGGAATTCCAGCTCATAAGCCACTTTTCCCACTCTTCTTTGAATTTTGTAAGGCCCATAAAAACGTGGCTTAAGTTTTTGTGCTCCACTTTGCTTGAGAGAAGATTGCTTATAAGGTTGCAATCTCAAATAGACCATGTCCCCAACCTCAAATTGCCCCTCCAACCTATGCTAATCCGCATAAAGCTTTTGTTGATTTTGAGCTTGTTGCAAGTTTTTCTTGAGCCAATCCAAAAATTCAGAACTTTTTTGCACCCTATCGGCAGCCCCGGGCACTCTACTATCGGCCCAAAACAAGATCAAAAAATGAAAGCACTTCATAACCATACAAATCCTTGAATGGTGACACCACTAGACATGTGGTAAGTAGTATTATAACAAAATTCTACCATGTACAACCATCTATTCCAACCTGTTTGTTGCCTTGAAATGTAATTCCTCAAGCATTCTTCCACCCATTTATTGACAATTTCAGTTTGCCCATCCGTTTGGGGATGATAACTAGTGCTTGGAAGCAATTTGGTACCTGTTAGCTTAAAAAGCTCTTGTCAAATGTGGCTCATAAACCGGTCGTCCCTATCACTTGTGATGCTCTTGGGTAACCCATGCAACTTGAAAACTTCTTTGAAGAAAATTTCTGCTATAGAAGGAGCACTATACTTAGCTGGAATTGCAAAAAAATAAGCATATTTTGTCAATCTATCCACTACAACAAAAATTCCACATTTACCTTGTGACATAGGTAACTTGTGATGAAGTCCATAGATATGCTCTCCTATTTTTGATGGGGAATTGGAAGAGGTAAGAGACCAACTGGAAATTTAGTCATTCCCTTATTCCTTTGACAAACCATACACTCCCTAACATAGAATAAAACATCTCTTTTCAAACCCTTCCAAGCGAATCTTTCTCTTACTTTCTTGTATGTTTTGTAGTAACCTTGATGACCAACCATAGTATCATCATGAGCAACCCTCATAATTTGGTGTTTTAACTTGGATAAAGGGGCCAAAAGAATTCTGCCCTTATACAAAATCAGCTCCTTGTGCACCTTGTATTTGTTGTCTATCACCTTGCATTCCAAAACCGCGGTAGCCCATTCATCCTTAGCATATTCGGCTATAATTACAATCCTCCAATCAGCTGTTAATTTGCTTAATAAACACAAATAGGGCCTTCTTGACAAGGCATCAACCACCTTATTATTTTCACCTTTCATATACTTAATGTTGAAATCCTAGGATTGAAGTTTGCTCACCCACTTCTATTGTCTATCATTTAAATCGGTTTGTGTGAGGAAGTATTTGAGGCTATTGTGATCTGTCTTAACTATACATCTTCTACAAATTAAGTATTGACAGAATTTGGCCAAAGCATGCATCATAGCCAACATTTCTTTATCATAAATTGAAAAAAAAATTTCCCCTTGAGTTTTCTACTCTCAAAAGCAATGGGATGTCCTTTTTGCATGAGGACAGCCCCTATTCCTGCTCCCAAAGCATCACATTCCAATGCGAAAGGGTGTGAAAAATCCGGAACAGCCAACACAGGGCACGAACTGATCACTACCTTGAGTCTCTCAAAGGTCTCCAAAGCGGTTTGAGACCACACAAAGGCACCTTTCCTTGTTAAGTTTGTAAGGGGGGGAAGCAAGTTGGGAGAAGCCCTTCACAAACCTTCGATAATAGCTATACAATCCAAAAAACCCTCTCAAATTGGTCATAGTAGTGGGAGGTGGCCAATCAAGTATGGCTTGAATCTTTTGTTGGTCCACTTGGACCCCTTGTGCATTGATCACATGTCCCAAATACAAAATTTTAGAAGTGGCAAACTCACATTTGGATTTCTTTGCAAAGAGGGTTTGCTACTCTAACATTCCCAAAACAATATCCAAATGGTGCAAATGTTCCTCCCAAGTCTTGCTATATACCAATATGTCATCAAAGAACACTAGCACAAATTTCCTTAGATGTTGTTTGAATATGTGGTTAATGCGAGATTGAAATGTAGCAGGAGCATTAGTGAGTCCAAATGGCATGACCAAAAACTCATAATGCCCATAGTGACAACGAAAAGCCATTTTTTGCACATCTTTCTCCCTCACACGAATTTGGTGATAACCGGTTGTTGAACACAACTATCTACTGAGAGGGGGGTTGAATCAGTAAATGAGCTAAAATTAGTTGATTAAAACTTTTAGAGGAGATGTCAATTCATATACATATCAAAAAACAAATGTAGAGAGCACACACACAAACACAAGCACAGTACACCAGATTTATATGTGGAAAACCCAAAGGGAAAAACCACGATGAGAATAGCTGCTAGAATCTACTGTTCTAATCCAAACTCAAAGTTAAATCACCTCACTGACAAAACCACACTGGTTACATTCAAGGACACTTATCCTTAGGAGACACCAATCCCCTAATTGAGCACCAACTCAGTTTTTCTGAAGGCACCTACCAATCAGAACTATGGAGCTACAACTCTAGTGTACAAGACAGATTCACAAATGAATCCAATTTAGTTTCTTTGTTACAAGTCTAGTCTGTAACTGCTCACTCTTGGATTATTCTGTGTATGTCTATTCTCCTTCTCTACTCAAACTCTACACATTCTCTATGTGCCCTTTCTTCCTATTTGCTCAATCTCTGTTCCTCTGACTTTTACTCTGTGTTTGCATACGTCTAGATATATTATGTTCATACACACTTCATTCCCTTTTTCTGCCTTTTACTTTGTCTGTATTCGTTTGGATAGACAACCTTTTCTTTTCCTCTCTGCCTTACTAGTTCTATGTCGTTATATCTTCTATTTGACACAGTCCACTTACACCAGCTGCTTCAGCGTTTGTCCCTTTGTCTTTTATATATTCTTTGTTTGACACATCAACGTCCTCTTCTTGCGTCTATACCCTTCTCTATGCTATCATGGTATGTGTCTGTATATTCTATTAGACACACTTCGTATTGCTCACATGCCTAGGTTCAACGATGGTCTGAGCAATCGCAAAATGACAGTGTTTGACTCTCTCTTAAAATTGCAACAGCAGCGGCAACAACAATAATGTTTTTGAAGTCGTGTATATATGTTGAATCTTAAGGTTTCATGTCTCCACTTGCATTCACACTTCAGCTGCACTTAACCGGTTCTCATTAAAATCGATTTTGACTTGTGTTTTCTCGTGTCTCGGTTCATGCATCACATTGCAATGGTCAAGTCTCTTTACTATGTTTGGCAACTGTTGAGTTCTGGTCATTACTGCACCATTTCCTTAATCGATGATTGATTGGTTGGATCGATCAATCTCGGGCTCTGTGTAGACTTTTTAAGCTCACCGTTTGTCTGGTCATGTCTTTAAACAAGGATTATTCATCTTGTCATTGGCACCATTCACTGTCTATCTTGAACCGTAAGATATTTCCACTTTTGAAACAGAACCATCGGTCTTTCTTGCATTAATCGTCGAGCTCTTTCTTGCATCTCAATATTTTCTATATGATTGGTTCGCTTTCGCTCCTTTCGATTATATTCGATATGCTCGATCTTTAATCTCACCTTGATCCTTTGGCAATATTGCAAGTGTCTTATACTTCAGCCGAAATATCCTTCGAAAACCTTTTAAGCGTCCACTTGCCCTAGATTCTTCCCGAAACAATCCAAGTGATCCTTCGGAAGCTTTGTAATGGTCCTTGTATCCTTCGCAATTGTCCTTCGGCAAATTCGCAAGTGCCTTTTCCCTTCATTCGAACTACCCTTCGGGTTTTGCAAGTGTCCTCTCTATTTGGAAATGTCTTGCAAGAGCTTTGCAAGTGTCCACTATCTCTTCGAACTATCCTTCGGACAAAATGTTGCAGGTTTTTTGTCAAGGGCTCTTTGGGCTAATTTCGGCGGGTTTTTTGTCCGAGTCCCCTTCGGGACAATTTCGGCAGGTTTTTTGTCCGAGTCCCCTTCGAGACAATTTCCATGGGTTTTTTGTTCGAGTCCCCTTCGGGACAATTTCCACGGGTTTTTTGTCTAAGTCCCCTTCAGGGCAATTTCCGCGGGCTTTTTGTTCGATTTCCCTTCAATTCTTTGCTTATATCTTTCGGCACTTTTGTTTAGGACACATACCCTTCAGGTTTTTTGTAAAGTACCCTTCAACATTTTCGAAACGTCCACATACCCTTCAGCTTTTCTGTAAGGGTCCACATACCCTTCGACCTTTCTATAAGGGTCCATATACCCTTCGGCCTTTTGCAAAATACCCTTTGGCATTTCTGGAAACGTCCACATACACTTCAACCTTTCTGTAAAAGTCCACATACCCTTCGGCCTTTTGCAAACTACCCTTCGACATTTTTGCAAATGTCTACATACCCTTCGGCTTTTCTGTAAAGGTCCACTTCGGAAGCTTTGTTCGGGACCTATTTCCTTTGGACTTTTTGTCCGACGCGAACTTAACCATTTTTCCAAAAGAATTGAACGAGGCACTTTCTCCGAAAGAGAACACTTCCTTCGGATCTTTTGTTCGGAACAATTGTTTCGAAAGAATTGACTTAACCAATATT
Organism: Torreya grandis; assembly: GCA_037957365.1. Lineage (NCBI taxonomy): Eukaryota > Viridiplantae > Streptophyta > Pinopsida > Cupressales > Taxaceae > Torreya > Torreya grandis. The sequence goes on from JARHVA010004183.1 coordinate 473,817, forward strand.
TTCGAAAGAATAGACCAAGTTTGAATTGACCAAGAAACTTTTCCGAAAGAATAGACCAAGCTTTTGTAAAATCGACTAAGTGTGGAAACATTTGCACACACAACCTTATGCATTAGAACTTAGACCACCAAGGGTAGGCGCAAACCTGAGTAACCTGGTGTGATTGTTTCCTCCAGATGATGCCATATATGCAGACATAGTCACCAACAAACTGTGTACCTAGCGATATTCAACAAGCTAGCAAAGGCATTCATATGACTGCTCTTGGAAGTCAAGATGCACATTCAACTTCATGAGAACTCTACACCTGGTCTGTGCAGCTCAACACCTTTGTTATTAATGCATGATAGCACATGTTGCCTTTGACATCAATGACAATTCTTCAGACTTCAGTGACTATGTCCAACACCGGTCTCCAAGTCTATTTTGGAAAAATAAACCGCTCCATAAAGCTCATCAATTAGTTCATCAATCGTAGGTATATGATACCTATTCTTGATGGTATTCTTGTTCAACGATCTATAATTAATACACATCCTCATGGTTCCATCCTTCTTCACAAGCACTACTGAAGAAGCAAAGGGGCTAGAGCTTGGTCTTATGTGTTCCATCTCAAGTAACTCTTGGATAACCTTCTCAATTTTCTCCTATATCCATGGGTGGCGGTAGGGAGTAGTGATCACTGCTCTTGTGCCTTCTTCTAGTTCAATTATATGTTCAAATCCCCTATCTGGGGGCAGCCCATGTGGTATGTCGCTAAATACTCTCTCATGTCTATCTAGGATGACTTGAACATCCTTGTGGTGCAACTGGTGTTTTAAATCAGACCTTGTATCATGCATAAATAACTCCGCTGCCCATGCAATCTGCCCTTTATTAAAATCTTGTGCCATCCTTTTTGAAGTCACTAACATGGGTGTTCCATTGCTTAGACCATGGAGAACAATTTCTTTGTTGGCTGCCATAAATTTCAGTTCTGATTTTTGCAAGTTATAAGTGTATTCACCAAGGGATTGGAACCATTGGGCTCCAAGCATAACATCTATCTCACCATGATCAATCACATTGAATTCTCCTTCAAAGTATATTCACCCATGGTTAGTTTTAACCCCAAAGTGTTGGAAATGCATGAGATGGAGGAGCCATCCCCTACAATTACCTTAAATCCACCATTTTCTTTAGTGGGCAGCTTATGTCTTGCAACAATTTTAGCATTAATAAAATTGTGAGTGGCTCCATTGTCCATTGACACAATTACCTTTTTTGCCACTAATGGATCCTTTCACATGGAAAACATGGAGTCTATTGGCACTAGATAGGGTAGCAATCATGTCTTTCCTTGTCACATGTGGTCTGTCCACTTCTCCTTGATGTATTTGCCCTTCAATTTCAGTTTGGTTTACCTTCACATGCTCATTTCTTTGCTCCCAATTTTCAGATTGTTCTTCCTTAGGTGGCTGCCCTTCTATTCCCTTTACACATGCCTTTAATTCTTCTGAATTTTCTGCCTTCAATCTCAGCTGATTGCTCATCTCCTTGGGTCCACAATTGACCAATTTTTTATGCTCAATCATCAAGGGCTCTTCATTTGGTGGCTGCCCTTCAAATTCAGCCTCACTTGCTATTGATTTTTTTGAATTTTCTGAGTTAGTTTCCAGCTGTTCACACCTCACAAAGGCACTATTTTTGACTGATTTTTGGTTATTGGCAAACTTGTGGAGTGTCTGCCCCTTGTACAATTGGAAATTAGGCTTTGATATTTGTTTTAAGGGCTGCCTTTCATCCAATTGGAATTCCTTATTATGTGCCCTTATTGATCTAGACATAGGTGGCTCCCTCTTCTTTTCAAACTTATCAACTATCATTTCCAACAATTCTTCATGTGTACCAATAGTGCTATGCCCTTGTGCCACTCCTTCATAATGCCACCATTCATGGGCAGCCTCATCCAAATGTTGGATAACAAAATTTAATGCCTATTTTCTACCTCTAGGCCTCAAGTCAAGATACTCAATCACCTTGTTAACCCAAGCTCTTACTAGAATACTTAGATCGCCATCAAAAGGTGGAAGAACTATCTTCCCCAAATCATCTTATGTAGCTATGTATCCATGCTGCCTCTTACCATATCTCAAACCTAGCCGATCTTTGAAGCTCCTTCCCCTGCGATATTTAGGTGCAAGAGTCAAGTACCCATCATAATCATCCATTAGATCCCAACGAACCAAGGGCTAGTCCTCTATCCTGAAGGGTTGATTCCCATGACCTTGGGCCTGTGTAATACCTTTCATCCTTCCCTTATCCATGTTATTGTTTGATATAGACCCTGAATCCCACATATAGCTAAGATATGGCTTTGATACCGCTATAATGTCCCCAAATGGGAGGAATTCAACCTAGTTGGGGTTTACCCAATAGACCCTTGAATAAATTACCAAACAACTAAAATTTCGTTTCACAAAACCAATTAACCCTGGCTGAAAAAATTATAGAACATCCAAGCGAAAACACCTCCAAAATAACTCCACAAATAGCTGAAAATTATTCGAAAACCATGTACCTTTTTTGGATCAAATAAATTGGCGAAGCAACTCAAAATACCCATCAATAATCTGAATTTTACTTGAATGTACAGTTGCGTTTTTCAATCATCAAACACCACAAAAATCTCCACAAGTGGATTGCCACAGCTCAGAAAAATAAGGGAAACAATTTTGAATAGTATTCCTTGGAATTTAGCTCTCAATTCACCTTCCGGGTCTCTCCAAGCAAGTCGCCCAAGTGCCAAAAATATTATAACAAATTCTGGAATATTTTAAGGTCTAGATTGATCTTTCACACATGCAAATCGATCCGAACAAATCACCAAATGGCTGAATTAAATTATGAAAATTACCTTGACCCTAGAAGAGGGTTCCAAAGACCAAATTGACCTTTTGTGAGGGGTCGCCACCCTCCCAAAGGAAGTTACCACCCTTGATATGGCCTTCTAACTTGTTCCAAGCTTCTCCACCGAGATCGTCCACTCTCTTGACCTACAATTTGAATGTTTCCAACTCTCTGAAGGATTATACTAATTTCTTGTTAAAGGTGGTGTCCAAAGACACCTTTGTAGATCCTCTTGCATACAATTATGCACAATTATGGTGCAATTACACCCCTTGAATAGCGCTGCCCTAGTAGAAAAATGGAGGTTTTTGTCTTCAAGTCACTTGTTGTAGCTTGACATACTTGCACATGAATTTCAATATAAAAAATGTATAACCTTCTCAAAAGAGTCCTCCCTTTCCTTTTCTATTCTTCCTCCAATTGTGGCATCCAAAATAGAGGGAGAGTTACTTTTTCCTTTTAAAAAAGATATACTACAAGCTTCTTTATAATAGCACTTTAGAATAACCATTTAAAAAATGTCTCCAAATTAGATAATAAAGTGTTTTAACAAAATATATTCTTGAAGCTCACTAATGTTCTCTTTTTGCCGTAGAAGACCTTAACCCCTGGGAACGGACAAACTAAGGGTCTTATCCCAAAGACTAGCTTGAAAAGGGGGACATTACATGTTCGAAAAGGATGCAAAACCAGACTCATTTGTATTTCTCTTTAACCAAGTGAACTTAGTTAAATATTTGAAATCACATGGACTGTACCTTTGTGATTTTGTATCTTGAGAATTGGAACGTTACTTTTTTTGTTTATGAAAGCTCCAATCTTATTAGCTGATCACATCATGTCTTGATGTCAACATTCTGTCTTATGCATAGTTCGCATACTCAAATTTGAAATGTCCCAAATTAGGGAAATTTTATGAATTCTGATTTTTACTATGAAACCCTAGCTACTGCAAATAAAAACAGACTACTGCAAGTGGCCAAATTGCCACTAAAATATTATTCAAATAATTTTGAAAATTATGAAAATTGCGCAATAAATCCCAGCTACCAAACCGCTGAACAACTGAATATTTGCAATGAGTAATTGCCAGAAAAATATTAGTAAATTATTAGAAAAATATATATAAATTTCAGATTGCAAATTAGGCCTTGAATGGCCACCAAAACCCTTCCAAATGGCTTCCCAAGGGGGTCACCCAACTGAAATAAAATGCATAAAATTATTAATATTTATTTGGCCTTCCAATGGCCTCACAAACCCTCAATAGGCAAGTCACCTAGTTGCAAACAATGTCAAATAATTTCACAAACCCTAAGGGAGGGTTTGCAAGTGTAGCACAACCCTTTGATGGGGTCTTCAATGTGTCAAGGCAAGTCGCCATTCTCACACTCCTTAAACACTTTGAAAATGACCTCCAAAAGCAATCCACCACTCAATGCTCAATCCACTAGCCAAAGCAAGTCACTGCCCTAGAAGTGAAATTCAACAAAAATCAATTTTGAAGCACAATTACAGCGCTTGTGTAGAGCTACCCTAGATGGAAGAATGGAGGGTTCTGTCCTCATACTCCTTTGTGTACTTGAAGGGTTTCATGCTCAAATCACTTGTTCAAGCTTGACATACTCAAATATAAGATTCAATAAATAATTCAACATTCCTTCAAATGAAACCTTCATTTGCTTTTATACAACTTCCTCGAAGGGGCATGCCTAAAAGAGAGAGAAACATGTATTTCCTTGGGCTTTTTGAAGGGCACCCAGGCTTTTTGAAGGGCACCTTGCAAAGTCTTCCCGAAGGACAGGTGCCATTCGAGATTTTTGCCTTGATCCTTTTCTGCAAGTGAATCTCCCACGGCTCTTCTAAGTGAACCTTCCCGAAGGGTACCTGTTGTCAACCTGGAGTTGCACCCTGAATCGAAGACGTGCATGAAATGGCCAGTCCTCTATTCGGTTGAAACAATGGGATCTTCTCACGAGGGTGGGTGCCTCAATGGTGAGAAGAACCTCCAGAGAAGGCTGGTTCCTGTAAGATGTATCAATGAGGATCTCTACTCTATGCTACAGACTACCATCGAAAAGGGAGAAGGAACTTTAAGGGGAAATCCTACCTAATAACGGTGATACACCAAAAGATTGATCCACTCAACTTGGAACCTTGAACACTGAACAAACAAGAGAAAAGGAAGACCTTTGATTTCAATCAATCACTTATGCATAAATATTTCATGAAGAGGTTCGATCCAATGACCAAGACATGAGGGAAAACAATGGAGAGATGTCTGATACAAGACACTTTGCAGCCACCTAACATCCACTTACAGCTTCAGCAAAAGACATAAAGAACACTTAACATGACCTACATAATGATAAGCTAGCAACTAGGTACAAATTAGAATTTGGGAAGGGAGATAAATTTATCACTGATGCGAATTATTGAATGAATATACACTATGCCAACACTTAAAATCTGAGAGTACAGTCCTTCTATTGATTGAAGAGGTTACACAACTCACCAATGGCAGAGTCTGGTCTAGCCAAGAGAGGGATGATTTTTTTCTAAGGCTGAAAAGCCATTTTATAGAGAATTACAAAAGCCAAAGATTGGCGTTGAAAAATTGAAGAGAAGGATTAACTTAGATTAACTCAAGGCAGACTTGGCCTTTCAATAAAATATGTTTTCTCTGTCTTTGCATGAAACTTCTTGCGCTTGAGGAAGTGAACTTGTCTTTGTTTTGAACCGCCCACCTCTCTTTGCATGGAGATCCACGCCAATGTCATTTTTAGAACTCTACGTGAGCTGCTTGATGCCGAGTTGGAACATTTGAAAGGTTGAGTTGGCCGTTTGATAAGATGAGTTGGACAAAGAGATCATTCTCCTTTGCATGGGAAACTCCTAGTAGATGTGGCGTTTAACAATTAGTCAACTCTAAATCTAGAATAGTCAACTCGACGTTCGAATTTGGAACTCGGGTTGAAGCTAAGTTGGACCTTCAGATGCATGAGTTGATCCGGAGATGAGCAAGACTTCAACAACCAATCAACTGAAGCTTTGATCGGTCGATCGAAAATAACCCTTGCTTGCATGCATTTTATCCTATTATGGTCTACTTGTTCATGTCTATTTCTGGCGGGATTCTATATTTGGATGTATTTTGTCTATATTTCCTCCGTTTGGCCTTTTTTCAACTTCCCGTCGCTTAATCTGAGGTCAACTTCCCATGGTTTAATTCTTTCAGAATTCTGGCTTTACCTTTGTTTCCTTCGGCTTTATGCTTGCCAATTATCCCGAATTTGTTCCTGCGGACTTTTGTTTTGCCCTGGCTTTATTTCCCTCGGCTTTATGCTTTCCATTCTATGTTTTCTCCTTTCATTTCCTTGGATTTTCTTGCGGCTTTCTTAGCTTCATCTTTTGCCTTATTTCCTTCGAGATTTTTTGCCACAATAATCCTTCGGACTTTTTGTCCGAAGGTTTCCTTTGTTTTTTTCCCTGTCTGCCTCGTTGGCTTTTCTCCACGGGTTTGTCTTCCTTGGCTTACTCCAAATTTCTTAGGACAAAAAGTCCGAAGATATTCCTTCGTCTTTGCCTTCTTCACCTGTTTCTTCGGACTGTGCCTTCTTTGTAATTTTCCGAATTTCTTTGGACTTTTTGTCCGAAGGAATTCCTTCAGACAAAAAGCTCGAAGGAATTAATCCTTGTCTTTTTTAACTCCGCTGAGAATGCCCTTCGGATTCTTTACAAGGGTCCAAGCACCGACCAAGTGCCCTCCACAAGGGCTTATGTCCCTTCATCTGCGCCTTTGTCGAAAAAATTGTAGGGCACTCGGGTTTTTTGCAGGGGTCCCGATTTTGACGTGTACCTTCTTGAAGGGTAGGTGCCCTTCGGGATTGTTGAAAATGACCCTTCCGAAGGGTACCTTGCCCTTCGGGTTTGTTGTTTTGCCCTCTTCTGCCTTCCAAAGACACCCTTTGCTGAGAATGCCCTTCGGATTTCTTTGGACTTTTGGCCAAAGGAATTCCTTCGGGCAAAAAATCCGAAGAAATTATTCCTTGGTCCTTTTTGCTTTTGGGCAGACTTTCCTCTTTTGAATTCTCCGAAGTATTCCTTCGGACAAAAGGTTTGAAGGAATTACTTCCTTTGCTAGAGACTCTTTCCTTTGTTATTCCCTTTGCTCTTGGCTAATTTCCTTTGTCTTCATTTCCTTTGCGCATTTCTAACCTTGCCCTTTTGATTTTCTGGCTCCTCCTTGGTCCTTTATCCTTGTCTAATTTCCCGCGGACTTAAGTCCTTTGAAAATGAGTTATTTCAATTGGTCTACCTCTTACCTAATGTATTATTTCTTCTTTGGCTAGAGACGTGAATTTTCCGAATGGCAAGTGACAATCCTGACCTGTGGAAGAATTGTCAACAGTACCTACCTTTCGAGACTATTGCAATTGTCCTCTAAGAGCTCTGTGGTTCGGACAAAAAGTCTGAAGAAATACTCTTCCTCTTACAACCCCGAAAAAATCTTTGCTTAGACAAAATAAATGAACTTACAGCTAATATGTCTTGGCTTTTGACTGTATGTGATGCTTAGAAGAGAAGAAAAACCCTTTCAAACTGTTGTAGCTGACGTTTTTAGAAGGAGAAAAAAACCCTCTTAAAACTGTTGCATGTGTCCTCCTTTTGAACGAACTGTATTCTCTATATGATCGTTGTAGGAGTCCATCAAAATTTACATGGCCGTAGGAGACCTTTTCGTCATCATTTGCATGGCTGTATATGTACATTGCGTTGGCTGTAATTAAGAAAGCTCCTTGGAAACCTCTGAATGACTAAACTTCACCTGGCTGTAGATGGCCACTTTGGCTTATACCTGGCTGTAGATGGCCGCTTGGGTGGCTGTAAATGCACATTTAAGGACCCCAAAACTGATTCACAAGACAAACTTGGCACCATAGCAAAATTCTGAATAGTAGGGGTGACAATTTGCCCTGTGGGGGCAAAATTGTCAATAGGTTCCTCGGTCTCTTCTATCACAATAGTATCCGCTGCAATACCAGAAGGTGCAGCTTGATCTTCCGTCTCCTTTTGTTTTATTGGCTTAGGAGGAGGTATTTCTATAACTTTCAAAGGTGGATGAAGTATGGCATTTTGCACATCTACTCCTTTGCTCACGAGCCATTCCAAAGTTCTTCAAAAGACTCCTTGAGTTCAAGTCTCCAATGATGTTACCTTTACTTGACTCGAGTCAACCCTAGGAAGAGGTGCATTCTTGATGCCTTGTGAGAAGTAATTTTCATCCATCACTTCATCGTCTTCAATATCCAAATTGGCAGGGATATCCAAAATATTTTATTTGATCACCTGATCCAGCATGAAACAGGGATGATCAAGGAGTCTGACCTCCTTTTCATCATCACAATCCATCCAGAAGTCTTCATAATAGGGGATGTGTTTCAATAACCCACTCAAAGCATGCTCTGTTATGCCCCCTTATATCAAATGAGGGACAACTGTGGAATGATCAGAACGTGACACATGCCAAATCTGATTCTATATATTTAGCTTTATGCAATGTGGCACAAGTGTACCTGACAATAATCATAGGAAAGTGAATGCTAGCAGACTTATGCTTTGAAACCAAAAGCTTGCGTCTCCATCAATTGCCGCACTAGCTCCATGAGTACCCATTATCATCCACAAACTTTGGAAGCATATAAGGGGTAGACTCACACCCACACACACTGATGTAGGGGAAGGTAGGGAACTCTATAAACCAACCACCCCATCTCGAAATCTCTGTGGTAGCAGCAATGGAGAAATGTTGATTATAAGGCCCTACCTCGAACATTTGAATGACAAAATGAAGAAAAGCGTCGTTGACTTGACAAAAATGTTTAACAATTTCTCTCATTGTCAATTGAGGATAATATTCACATATACGACAGGCAGACATTAAACCTACTATGGTCAATCCATTGTAGAATCTCCTCCATGCAACAACATAAATATGGTATGACATCATATAGAACTTGTGGGTAGTGATCACTTCACACAGTTGTTTGTGGTTTGAATCACTGATCAATTCAGCGCAATTGATATATTGCTTGTTGGCGTAAATAATTTGGATATATTGAAACATCCATTCATTATAATCCCCTGATGTGGGATTGCCTACCACCCTGTTTAGAAGAGTAACAATGTCATTAATTTCCAACTTGAAATCCAGTCTGGCAATCACCTTAGGAACCCTGGACATCAAGAGTTTGGGTTTAGCAAGCCACTGTTTATTTAAGGATCTAAGACAATCATCCTTATTTTCTTCATGAAATTGTTGGGTCGTTTCTAGAGTGATTTCTACAGAAACCTCATGGTCTGGAATCTTCAACATCTCTTCAATGAACTTGGGTCCAAGTCTCAGGATAACTCCCTCCCCAGGAGTATGAACCTCCCTTCTGTCTCTGTCATAACGACTTGCCATGGTCATGACAAGTTTTGGGCATTGAACAAAGATGGGAAACAAAACAGCTTGAGAAAGGTCGCTATCATAAATACTTTGCATCAAATCATTCTTAAAAGAACCATTTATTCTCCTCCAGAAATCCTCCATGTCAATGTGACCCAAGTCCATGTCAATGACTTGGTCGATGTTTGAATCAATGTTGGAGGGGGGAGTAACCCCTTGAAACTGGTACCTCATTTCACTAGCTTTTTCCTTTCCTTTTTTTTTTAGGAGTTCCAGACATTTGCTAACTGCCACTAGCACGAAAGAGCAAGTAGCAGGTAAGCGGGGTGTGAATGAGAATGAGAAAATGGTAAAAGAGAGGCAAAGGGAGGGAAGGTGGAAGTAAGAGACTGCAGTGCAGTTAGGGAGTTCCGTTGTCGGGGATTTAGTAGTGCACATCAGTCAGGAGAACCCGATGCAAGGAATGCAAAAAACTCTAATGTCAAGGTTTTAGAGGGCACAAGGAGGAGGTTATAGTGTAGTCGTGCAATTCTGACATCGGGGATTTGGGACTGAACAGTAGTCAAAAACTTCGATGCAGGGAGAACAAACAACTCCGATGTCAGATTTTATGACTATAGTGCAGTCTGGAAACTCCAATGCAAAGAGGACAAACAACCTCGGTGTTGGAAAAGTGAAGATGCAAAGTTTCCCAAGTGTTTAGTGAGAATCCGTTGAGGCAAGAGGTACCGATGGCAACAAGTGAATGTGAAGCAACCAAAGGAAAATGCACCCCCTGCAAGGAAAAACCTCAAAAAATAACTCGAAACCCTAGACGTTCTGCCGTGATAAAACTAGAAGAAATCCTAACAAAAATAGTCTCCAACCTCCAAGGAATGATGTAAGTGGAAAAACCAAAACACAGAACCCAAATCCATCGTCTGAATGATTCAAAATGATAAGAAAAGACTTAATTAAATAGTGATGGTAAAAAGACCCCCACATGCACAGGACTTGGCCCTCATTAATGAGGGTTGAGTCAGGAAAAGACAACTATGTTGCAGTTGTCAACGCCTAACGGCTGCATTGCAGCCTCGAAACCCCAACTCTAGAGAAACAAAATTAATGAGGGTTGAGTCAGGTAAAGACAACTACGTTGCAACCGTCAAGGCCTAACGGCTGCATTGCAGCCTCGAAACCCCAACTTTGGAGAAATAGAAATTGACTAAGTCTTTTGCCAAAACACTCTACTTTCAACCTTTTATGCTTTTCACTTGATTTTCGAGGAGATTTAAAATGAGGTACCCCAAATTTCATACGCTGGTGAAATTTGGGGGACAACAGGTGCTACAGTTGATGAGAGAGCGCACCAATGGAAAGGAGCTTGTATGATCGGGAGTCGCACAATTCACCACAAACATCTTGACATTGAAGAGCATTGCGGCCTCCCTAACATCCCTTAAGCAGACGAAGGTGAGTGACCGATGGTTGGAGTCTTCCTATGCTAGGAAGGCCAAAGGGGAAAGGGTCGTTGGAGGAAATCATTAAGGTGACCTTAAACTTAATTATTATTTTTATTTATCAATTATTTGTTATTAAAAAAAATCTTAATTTTTAATTTAAATTTGTATATTATTTTGTTTTAGGTGTCATAGCCTTTGGTTCAAGTTTTCCAATTGGTAGATGAGGAGAGAAACCCAATGAGTTACTTGTATGAGGCCATGGACGTGGCCAAGAAGGCCATAGCCAAATATTATAAGCAAAATCAAAGAAAATATGAACCCATATGGCACATAATTGATCAAATATGGAAAAGACGCTCCACCGACATATTCATGCAACAGCCTACTAGAATCCTAAGTTGTCTGTTCTAATTCATTTAAGGCCAATGAGGAGGTTGTGGTTAGCCTCAATACATGTATAGAGAGGATGATCCCGGATGATGAGACTAGAGATGCAGTTATTAAGGAGTTGCAAACTTACATGAATGCAACAAGGAGACTATTTTCTTTGGCTCTATACATTAAAAGAAGAAAACACCTCTCAGTCAGGTAAAAACTAATTGAGTGATTTGTTTTTTCTTTCTAGTCTCGTTTCTCATAGTCTATAGATAGTAGATACTAGTATTAGACTTCTTTCATTTATTGAAACCTAGTTGACTTACAAAATTATAAATATCCTATTTGCATGTGTGGTGGGAAGATTGTGTTGCAAAAACACCAAATCTTCAGAGGCTAACCATCTGCATTTTGTGTCAACCGTGTAACTTTTTTAGGTGTGAATGTAATGGGAGCATGTTTGAAGTTGTTTCCACAAAGAAGCACAATAGGTTGATGACACAACGCCTCAATGACCTTCTCTTTGTGTAATACAATCTTCTTCGCGTGAGACAAGTGGAGTGAGAGAAATATGATGCTATTGACTTAGATGAGATCGATCCATATGCTAACTGGATTGCTAATGATGCAAACCTAGAGCCCATGTTTACAACAATGGAGATCATGTATTTGGAGAGGGAGGCAAAAGAAGCAATAGCATCCAGGGCAACAGAGGCACCAGGGGGATTGGTGAGGATCCAGATGATACATCTGCTAACAATGTTGGCCTTGGAGAGGTCTTTTTTCCTTCCACTTCCATAAGGCAGTCGTAGCAAACTTATTCTAGGCATTAAAGATGAAATGTGATGTATACTTGATATTTCATGACTCTCTGAGGATTGAAGTTTGTAACTTTGTAGTATTATACTATTTTTTTGGTCAAAAATTGATAGAAAATATACTTATGGCATTCTCTACATTCATTTCTCATGTCATTTAACAATGTTTTATATTTTTTTAAGTTTTTTCATGGTTTTTAAAGTAGCAATAAAGTTGTCGAGATCCAAGTCCCAGTTCAAATTTTGCCCTATCGAGAAATCGTCGAGAATGAGATTTTGAACTATGGATATTATATAATATTAACATTTCATATCACTTTTTTAATGTTTTTCATTGTATTTGTCAATTTTGCATATTTACAAAACTATACACACATTCTGGATTGGATTTTTCCAAAAAATTTCAAGGATTCTGGATTTTGTATTTTTTTGGCCCTCCCGATCAGAGTCGAATTTCCGGACTTGGTAACCATGCTACCAACTGGTCATGTAAAGATCACCTAATTTATTTTAAGGGAGACAAAATTTGATGATTTGAGGCAAACATAATGAACATGTGCCAAATGGAATTTGTCGCATTTTTTTATATGAGGTGTAATTCTACAGTTGGATGAGCCCCTCACCATCCAAAATTTGATCCTCTTCACACTAATAATCAATGTTATGTAGGCACACATCCCCTAGATTTAAATGATGTCCCAAGTGTTTCAAAGACATGGAGATTTGGAGGGGGTGTCCCCAATTTTATTTATTTATTTGATGCTTTTTACTTAAAAAAAAAGCTACCCCCCAAAAAAAATTCTGTTATTTTTACAAAAACATTGAACCCTAATAGCGAAAGCAACTTGAAAAGCATTGAATAAGGTAAAACCCTAAATTTTATTGAATAAATTTAAAATATTTATAAATTATTTTAATAGCCGTCCCTAAAATTGGATTTTTTTTTTGCCGTCCTAGAAACCATTTCCCCATCCCTGAGACTTAGGTAACTATGCTAAAATTGTAGAACTTTATTTCTTTCCATGGTTTTCTTGTATGTTATTATTTGACTGAACGAACACTATCATATGGTTGGAGAAAAACTATTGAAATTGCACCTCAAGTATCAAGAAAAAGAATCTCTAAGAGAAGAATGAATGTTTGTCCAAAATTCCTAATTCCTATAAATCCTAGTTATGAACTTCCTCACAGGGTAGTAAGCACAAACATTGTCATCGACTAATAAAATTGTGATCTTGACTGACTATATGATGTAAGTTGGTCTATGTTGTCAAATTTATTATGATATCAGAGGCAGATATTAAACTTTCATTAAGGATTTGCATGAGACCCCTCTACCATTACGCCATATGAAGAAAGATGGACACACAATCATGATATCACAAATTTTTAAATTATTCTTCCATTTCAAATGTTTTATTTAGGAGCAAAAATGATCAATAACCTGGGGACCAAATTAGTGAGACAAGAAACTTTCCAAAGCCAAGTTCATAGGCATATTACACAAACGACTAACATGCCTCTACAAAAATCTATCGAAGCTAAAAATGCAGCAAATAACAAACGAAAATAGTATCAATACTAGCTTCTTTGGCATCACTGCAAGTCCCTTAATTATAGACAATACAAGAGAGGTTACCAAATGCTAGCGGTAAATCTTCAAGCTTCAACCTATTCTAGAAAAGTGTTATTAAGGATTCAAGAATAGTTTATTATGTGAACTAGCACATGGTGTCACATCCCAATTTCTCTCTAAGCTTAATAACCTTTTTATCAGTGGATTTTCATGGTTGTTAATTGATTAACTACTGTTTGATTAAGCTTTATGTCATATGTTGATTATGGGATAGTTATATGTGTTTAATTTACATGATTGATTAGCTATGAGTTAGTTGTACTTTTATATTTTGTATTTGATGATCATGTTTGTTGATTATACAACAATATTTTACAGATATATTTGTGTTTCGGGCTAACTACCTTCACTGTTGTAAGGTGGATGCAGGACAAATCCATCCCTCAAAGTGTGATGGAGGGAGGGCATCATCAGAGAGGATGGTGTAGATGGAGGCATTGGGGGACGACAAGATAAAAACTAGAAACCCATTCACACACCATAGTAGATTAGCATGTTTTATGTTCATTTTTTGAATTAGATCGCTGTAGCATGTTTTGAATCTTGTTATATATGTTTGTTGTGATCTTAATTACTGTTTGCTGATCTTGTTGATTTAGTGTATAATGCTACTAATCTAGTTGTGTTACTGCATTAATGGTTGTTGATTATATTGCTTGGTTGATTGAGTGAATCTATAAGTGTTTTACTTGACTTACCATTGTCTTAGATGTGGTAGAGTGTATAAACAATACTTTGTGTGGATTCATAGTTGTAGGTATTAGATAGATTCTAATACTGTGCTTGATTGGGTTGTTAAGTGATTATTGATGCTTATAAGGTTACTATTATCATTTATAATAGTTGAATAAACCTATATTAAGTCATTAATAAAGTATAGTTATTTGTTAGCATTAATGAATGGCATTAGTTTGGTGTGCTTTAATGAAATTAATGTTATTGATTGAAGACTGCTATAAAGCCTTATGCCTAGGCAATAAGCATGATTCTATACAAGTCTATATATGTGTTTGCATTGCTAAATGATAAAAAGAAAACATCATTATGCTTAACTTAGTGTTTACTAAGGTTGAATTATTTATATTTTTAAAACAATTATTATATTGTTGCATGACTAGGCAAAGTCATAGTGGTAAGCAATGTTTAATGGACTTGTTAATATTATTGATTATCTTTTAAATAGTCATATGCTATATTGACCTTGTCATATGGTTATTATGTTTACCAGACTTGTTGTTTAGTCAACATAGCATGGAGATTATAATGTATAAAGAATTTTTATAAAGTCGATTGCATGAGCATTATGGGAAGTTGATGTTAGTGGTCATAAAGTCAAAATACATGCATAAAATGATTATTGTACTAATCACTCGAACATTCGAGATAATTAGGTTTTATAATTGGTCTTTGACTTGAGTAAACAAGCACTTAACAAAACCATTATGCGAATTGGAGGTTTTCTGCATGAGAAAATGGTGGCGGACTGTTTGTTTTGTTTAGTTATTCTCGACATGCATAGACTAAGCTAGAATTGTGGCCAAGAAATTTGGAGAATATCTGGGATGGAGGAGAATAAAGGAAAGTGGAGAGAACCCTGTGAAGGCATAGCATACGACGACATAGTAGGCAGAAGTGGACGAAAGGATTTCGAGCTAAGAAAGAAAGCAAATTCGATTCGATTTCCTTGGCATATAAATATCAATTATAGGTTAGTGATGTATTACAATTCCTGTTTGATAGAGGGATAAATTTCTAGTAATGAATTTAAGGGTTTATATATTTTCGGTTAAATGGAAATTGTAAAAAGTGGGTTGAATGTAGGGCCCTATGGATGGCTTGGCCATCCACAAAACCCTACATGCAACCTAAAAAACCCTAGTCAAATGGCTTGAGACTTTGTGTTTCTACCTTGCTATTTAGAATACCTCAAGAACAAAATTTTGTGTATAATACCTAACTCAAATTTTGAAAAACCCTAGGATAGTCTTTTAGAGTATTATGGGTCTTTTATTAGACTCAGTATTGTCTTGGACTTGGTAATTATGTCAAATCAGTTTGGATATTTAAACATTTATACATAGGCTTAAATCTGGAACTGTAAAAGGTATGACGGAAATATTGGGAAATTTAAACGAAGCTTAGCAATATAGTTTGAAGCCTTCATTTACATAGTAGGCAACAAATTTTTATGTATTTTATTTTGGGTTTCAAATATACAAATCTGGGCAAGGATTCGACTGCATGTATAATTCGTTTGGCAAATAAAATGAAATTGAGTTTATTTCATTTATGCGTATATCTAAATAATAAAAATATATACATATATAGGGGTATGTATATACGCCCTACAAGACTTCATTGACCTAGGGTATATTTACAATCTCTCTCTCTCTCTCTCTATATATATATATATATATATATATATATATGAATGAGAAATCAATTTAAAATGTTGTGTTTGTCATTAAGGGCTTCAAATTTATATAGAACACAATTTTATTGTATATCGATTTTATATCCTCTGCATATGAAGTTTCGTTGAACCAACTCGCTAAGTCTTTATTAGATAGCATTCTTATTTTTATAGATATCTCAGTATAAATGAATCTGCCCTCTTTTTATATGAACCGCTGAGTATGATATATATACATAAGAGGCGAATATTTGTATTTGGCTGAGTTTATGTTATATGACTGTGTATTCAAATGAAATGCATATATAAGGCAATTTTTAAGTCTTAGGTAGATTATTAAATCATTGTATTCATCGATGTATGAATTACATATTGTAACTGTGGCTTTATTCATTTCTATGTGAATTGAGAATTGCTAAGGCTGAGTTCAATTGGTTGACTATGTATTTAATCTGACAATATAAAACAATCTGTGTGACTTATCTAATGAATGAACTCAAATTGGTTTATATTGAATGAGAGTTAAAACATCAAATCGATTTAGGGATTGATTGAATTGTGTCTTTCGAAACAATAGAATTGGTAAAGATTTGATTTCGCTGAGTTCGAATTGAGAACCGAATATATCATGTGCATATTTAATCGAAGCACTAAAGGAATTGTTTCGAATTATGAAGAATTGTGATGAAACATTATAGTTTGAGTACACTTTTTAATAGAATAGTGAAAGGCGTAGTTTTACAACTCAATTTTTTGCCTAGACCTATACGCCAACCTATACGGCGATTTGCTAAGAGCTATGCAACAGGCAAACTTGTACGGAGTCAATCTGGAATGAATATAGTTGAAATTTTATTCTGGAGCATTTGCCATTAATTCAAAATCACCTTGTTCAGCACTATAGGGTTTTGTGGGCTCCACCAAGAAGGACCAGCAAAAGTTTTTTATAGCCCAGTAAACAAAAAAAAAAGGTGAAATATTTTAACATGTTTAAAACCTTGTTTTTCTTTGTTTTTTAAAAACAACGAACCTTTAGTTATATAAAATTATTTTGAATGGATTTTAGTATTCATTATAGTAGAATTGGTTGTATGAATTTTACAAGTTAGTCACTTGTTATGGAGGTCAAGGGTTCCAAACTTTTTGGTGTTATATTTTGATCAAATTTAAATTTGTAAAGGAGATATAAGGGTGTAAAAGACGCTATAAGAAGTCATTATTGCATTCCTTTTTTTACAAGTTTATGAATCTTTTGTAATTGGAATCTATCTGGTGGGCCAAGGCCAAACCCCGATAGTTTTCTTTGGATTGATAGCATCATGGCAAAAATTATGAGTTTAATCTCTGAAAATGGATGTCTAACATCGACAAACTACAAGGAATGGTCAATGAACATGGAAAATACACTCGTTTTTAATGATTGGTGGGAAATAACTGAAAAAAAATCACACCACCAATTGAAGCTGCAAAATTGCTTGAGTTCCAAAAGCATGATAAACATGCTCTTGCTCTGCTAAAATCATCTTGCACAACACAGGTCATTATACATATTGAATATGTTAAGTCTGAAGCGTGGAAATCTTCGATAGCGTTAAAAGATCTATATGACAAACAACCTGCATACAAGAAGATTGACTTTCTTATGCAACTATTGAACAATAAACTAACAGATAATGAAGATGTCTCTGAATATCTTTCTTGCATGAAAACATTGAAACAAGAATACTGCACAATTGGTGGTAAAATTGATGATGATATGTTGATTTTCATCACATTGAATGGTCTTAATTCTGCATACACCAATTTTGTTGAAATGTTACAGCTTAGTGATAAGCTCAACGGTGCCACATTTGTCTCTGTTTGTGAGTTATTAACTCAGCATGAGAGACAGTTTGCAAGGAAGAAGAGTACATCCACTAAAGAGACTCGCTATACAAAGAACAGGGCCCATCACAGAGATTGTCGTCATGTACAATGACAGTTTCAGAAACACTCTTCAAGTCATTCTCTGAGGCAATCTCCACACCGTTTTAAACGGTCTCCACAACATTCACATCGACACTCTCCAGGTTCTTCCAATGGCAGGCATCACCAAAAGCACTCTTCTCATAGTTCTTCTAGTGATTTAGGTTCTTCTAGATCTCATAGACACAAGAAAGAACCTAGATGTTTCAGATGTGGTGGTATTAGACATCTTGCAGATATATGTCCTCGATGACCCCGTTCTCCATGCAAAAAAAAAGCTAAAGCATATTATGTGGATCATTCTAGTGACAGATCTTCTGATGACTCTAGTTATTCAGGATATTCTGACACTTCATCTGATCAGGAGATGTCCCTCATGGTTGAGGCCTATGGTCCCGATGGACCTGACAACGTATTTTGAGTGATCAGTGATTGGAGGTTGGAGGATCAGTTGAAGGTTGGAAGACTATTCCCTTCTCCAGTTAGCTATTCGCTCAGAGTTTGGGATCATGCTTGAATAGCAATTTTGGTAGCAGTAGTTTGTTTCTTTCAGTTTTTTCCAGTTTTGGCTTTCTCTCATTTGCTTTTCATGACAAAGAGCAGGCAGTGTTTGTTTGATTTTGTTTCTCTAGACGCATAGCTTCTCACCTCTCGTCTAATAGGGGGAGTAGATATTGCATTTGTTGGTTTTCGATCAGTCGTTGGTGATAGTACGAGTTGACAGGGGTTGTTAGCACCTTCAGTGTTGAACAAAGATCGTCAACATTTGTTAGACATCAGGGAGATGTGCCATACACAGTACTGAATTTGTCACTTGGACGGGTTCTTATGTGGGACCTTATATGGGTCAATGTAGTTGGACAGGGTTTGATTGGGTTCTACTACAGTACAGTACGGTACGGTGATCATAGGGGATGAGCAGGCATTGATCGTGTTCATCAGTCTTTTATGCCACAACTCGTTGGAAGGGCTTCTGTATGAAGTGGCATCGGTTTTAATCAATACCAAGGGGTACAATACACCACTTGTAGTTGCATTTAGGTTTCCTTTGATGACTTCAAAGTCATTGCTCCAGTTCTTTCATCACCCCTTTGGATCAAGGGAGAGTTTGTTGGGATCATTTAATGATCCAAAGTATTAGTTTGTTCATTTTTAGTTGTATGGGTTATTTTCCTGTTAGTTTGTTTTTTAACCAACTTCTTCTTCCGCAAGCTTTTATATCTTGCATTTGTACAAAAATAATAATCATATTTTATATTGCATACATAATATATATTTTCTATGTTTATTCCTCCTGTTTCCGATCCATTAAACTTATCAAGTTGGTTTTTTGCAAAACGCTTCTATTCCAATTGATTCTACCACCACTTCCCTTCCAAATCTTGAAAAGACCAATATGATGCATACATTGCATGATTTGCTAACTCAAATCATCTTTTTATCCCAAAGGTCTCAAAATCCAAGAAATAGGATCACTTCAATGATATTTTACTTAACCCCTTTAGTTTATGAGGTACTTGCATACCCTTTTCCAATAGGATATGTGGCTCCAAAGTTTGAATTATTTGACAGCAAAGGAAACCCATCTCAACATACTACATCTTTTTATACCTCTTTCCTGCATTTTACTCATAATGATAAATTATTAACTAAGCTATTTCCAAGGAGCTTAAAGGACTATGTGCTTGATTGGTTTTAAGCCTTAAAATGTGAATCTGTGCATGCTTTTACAACATTAGTTGACTTTTTAGCTCATTCTTTGATTAATATTAACATCAAGGTTACCTTTGCACAAATAGGTCAAATCAAACAAAGAGCCAATGAGAATATTCGTAAATAAACAATCCGGTTCAAAACTATGGTTACAAAAATGACTCATCAATTACCTCATAGTGAACTTCAAAGCCTCTTTGCTCAAAGTTTGGTTCCACCCATCAAGGACAAAGTGGTTTTCGACACTTATCGATCTTTCGATGAGATTCTTCACACACTTAGAAACTTTGAGATATAACTTCGAGTTAAAGTATGCTCAACTATGGGTCCAATGCACCACCTTCTACCAGTGCCAAGTTTCAAAGTAAAACAAATTTTAAGGCCAAGAGTAATGAGAATGCCTTTCAACCTAAGAGTGACACTAAGAATGTGGTTAATGTTGTGAAGCAACCATCTGATAGGCTAGTATTGTCTCAACAAATAAAGCATAGGAAATTTACAGGATTAAGTGAAAGTCCACAAAATGTGTTTAAAAGATTGATTGCCTAGTATGATCACATTGCCTCCCATTAAAGAGTTGAATCATTCAAGGTCATTGAATAAGTATTATGACATAAATGCTTTTTATGATTACCATTGAATTACAAGATACTTTTCCAACATATACATTCACAACAAAGCATAAGATCCAAAACCTTATTGATAACAACCAAATTCAAGTGGAAGGAACCAGCAATACTTTGAATGAATTGGTGGCTCCACCAAATCAATATTTGCAAATCTTTACCAGCCATCTCCCTAACCATTGTACTCAAGCAAAAGATCAAGGCGACGCTCATATGATATATAGAAAAAAAATCGAGAACCACCACAAGCTCCTAATGCTCATCCATTTGATGGATTTATTGGTATGATTAGTGTTATTACAAGGAGGGGATGGCCACCTCAAATTATTTTTAATGATTGTGAGATTCCTGTTGTCAACCTAGAGTTGCACCCTGAAATGAAGACGTGCTGAAATGGCTAATCCTCTCTCCAGTTGAAACAATGGGATCTTCTCACGAGGGTGGGTGCCTCAATGGTGAGAAGAACCTCTAAAAAAGGCTAGTTCCTGTAAGATGTATCAATAAGGATCTCTACTCTGCATTGCAGACTACCATGGAAAAGGGAGAAAGAAACTTGAAAGAGAAATCCTACCTAATGACAGTGATACACCAGAATGTTTGATCCACTCTACTTGGAATCTTTAACATTGAACAAACAAGGGAAAAAGAAGACCTTTGATTTCAATTGATCACTATGCATAAGTATTTCATGAGAAGGTTCGATCCAATGACAAAAAACGTGAGGAAAAATGATGGAGAGAGGTCTGATACAAGACACTTTGCAGCCACCTAACATCCACTTACAGCTTCAACAAAAGACATAAAACACTGAACATAACCTGCATAACATGATAAGCTAGCAACTAGGTACGAGTCAGAATTTGGGAAGGGAGAGAACTCTACCACGTATGCAAATTGATGAATGAATGTACATTATGCCAGTGCTTGAAATTTGAAAGTACAGATCTATTGATTAAAAAAGCTACACAACTCACCAATGGCAGAGTCTAGTCTTACCAAGAAGGGGATACCTTTTAAAACGCTGAAAAGCCATTAATATAGAAAATTACAAACAACCAAGAGATTGGCGTTTGAAAATAGAGAGGGAGTAAACTCAAACCAACTTAGCCTTTACAAAAGTCTATTTTGTCTTGCATGAAAATCCTTTGTGTTGAAAAGTGGACGGTGGGCTCAAACATTTGACCTTGCTTACGCATGATCGACTGAGCCATGTCTAAAATTAGAGACTAGCTCTTTGGCGTTTGAAAGTGGATGGCTGGGCTTGTTAAAATGCCCACCTTTCTTTGCATGTAAATCCACGTTAAGATTCAATAGATGAGCTCTACTCGGACTGCAGGAACATTTGGAGAAGCGTGACTTTGACTAGTCAAACTGTGGGTCAACTGAAACTTAGAAATCTACCAAAAAAAGCCCTTGTTTGCATGTATTTTCTCTTATTTTGGTCTGCCTGTTCATGTCTATTTTTGACGGGATTCTATTTTTGGATTATATTGTCTATATTTCCTCGGATTTCCTAGCTATTCCCTTAGCCTAATTCTTTCGAATATTCTTTTTTATCTGTGGATTTCCTTTGGTCTCGAATTTTCTTTGGATATTCTGCTTTGCTTGTATATATTATCTTTGGGTTTTTTGGCTATCTCCTTGGTCTTATTTCTTGCCAATTTTTCCGATTTTATTCTCTTTGGCTCTTATGTCTTGCCCCTTGGATTTACCTTTGGTTTTCTTGCGAACTTTTATTATCTCTATGGCTTTATTATTTTCTGCCCCTTTTTATTGATTTGTTTGCATTTTTCCCGAAGGAATCCTTCTAACAAAAAGTCCGAAGGAATTCCTTCGGACTTTTTGTGCGAAGGATATCTTTCCTTCTAAATCTTTCTTTTCCTTCTTTATTCCCTCGGGTTTTTTCGCTTTGACTTCCTGTGGGCTTTGTTTGGTCCATTTCCTTTGGAATTCTGTTGACCCGTGGTTTATTCTTTCCTTGGACTTTTATCTTGCAGAAAAAATGTCAGTCTCCTCTGTGTTTGACAATTATTCTAAAGGAATCCTTCGGACTCTTCACTGGCACCTACTTCGGATTCTTCATTGCTTGTTACTTATAAAAAGAGATAAGTCATTCACCCCAGAAAACCCGAAATGCACTATCCTGAGTAATTCGGGTTTCTAAACACGAATTACTTCTACTGATAAAACTTTCATAAGCAAAGCACTTATCAAAACCCGATTTGCACTGTCAAGAGTAATTCGGATTTTCCAACCTGGATTACTTTTGCTGATAAACTTTCATAAGCAAGCACTGTCAAGAGTAATTCGGGCTTTCCAACCCGGATTACTTTTGTTGATGGGTTTCAACTGCTGATTACTCATAAAGTGAAATAAGTTGTCTCTTGTAAAACCTGAAGTCCTCTGTTGTGTAAAACCCGAAGTTTTGCTTGAATGCCCACCCTCTCACACTTAGGCAAAATTTTGGTATGTAGGCTAAAAAAATGGCCAACAATTCCAAATGATGGCTTGTTGTTCCCAAGATTTCACTTGAAAATTTTGGAGTACCCCTTTAAAAAAATTTCGATCTTTTTGACTTTTGTTAATTGTGGGTCATGTTGTCGCTTTCTTGTTTAGTTTAATTTTTGGTTTTGCTTTAATGCTTTCGTTTGCGGACTTGATCAAAATTCTCTCCAGGAAGTCATAAAAGATACTCGGGTCACATTCGCTAAATATCCACAGGGATTAAATCACTCATATCATTAAAAAAAAAAAAGACAAAAGATCATTCATCCTAGACCCAAGTGGGTTTCCTAAGACACTTGTTTTAATTGAGTAAAGTTGTCTAAAAACCCCGCTTGTTATAACTCAATGTAAATCGGGTATAAAAGGGAACTTCATTTCCTAAAATAAGCAAGGAAGTCATCCAAGCCCGCAATATAAAGTAATGAGTTGAGAAAATAAAAGATTCATTCCAGGGCATCTCCACGTCACTTTGGAGCAACTCACCCTATAAAAGTTTCCTTGGACTGGCTTATTGAGTAATTTTGAGCAGATTTCTTCTTGCTTTCAGGTATGTTTTTCTTTTTATTTTAGTTTTGTGTATTTTGCCGTAATCTTTTTCCCCAATTTTGTGGAAACCCAAGCCCTACTCGTTCTTTCCCATAATGGACAATTGCCTCCATTGATTGATCTTTTCTCTGCCTAGGGTTTTGAATGGCCATTACATCAACTGTAGATCTAGTTTGTAATTTTCTAAAAATCATTTTATTTCCTTCGTAAAAAAAAAAAAAACTAGTCGATGTTTTTCTATCACCGTTTCAATATAGATTGGGTGTGAGTGAAGTTGTGCTTAAATTTGGCTCCATTCATAGGCAACCTCAAGAAATTTATTACTTCTACAAACAACAAATGAGTCAAGCCTTCATCCCATTTCCAACATGCCAACAATACCAATCAAATTTGCCATAATTGTTGCCCAAGGAGAAACACGCCATGCAAAAAAAATCAGATTTTTGAGGTTGCATTACTTATTTCCTTTGTTTCCATTCACAAACAAGTCAAGGCTTTCAAAAATCCGCAATTTTAACCTTATAGACCAAATCGGATTTTTAGGACTGCATTACTTCACTTCTTATCAAGTCCTTCCTCTTAAAACTTCTGCAGTCCATAGCAAGACTAAATCGGACATTTTTGCAGTCGTTACTTATTCCTTGATTTAATAAGTCGATGCATCCAAAAAGTCATTTATTTTAAGATTGAAGTGTAAATCGGGATTGGCTTATGTGATTACTTCTTTTATGAAGCAAGTGACTTTAAAAAGTCCTCAATACAAAGGAAAGCTTAATCGAAACTTTTTAAAGTCATTACTTATTTCTCTTTTATAAAGTAATGCACCTCAAAAAGTCCTCAATACAAAGGGAACTTTTTTAAGTCATTACTTAAGCTCAACCAGAACTTTTTTAAGTCATTACTTATTTCTCTTTTATAAAAGTAATGCACCCCCAAAGGTCCTAAATGCAAAGGGAACTTTTTTAAGTCATGACTTATTTCTCTTTTATAAAGTAATGCACCTCAAAAAGTCCTCAATACAAAGGAAACTTTTTTAAGTCATTACTTGTTTCCCTTTTATAAAATAAGTGACTTTAAAAAGTCCTCAATACAAAGGAAAGTTTATCCAGAACTTTTTTAAGTCATTACTTATTTCTCTTTTATAAAGTAATTAATGCACCTCAAAAAGTCCTCAATACAAAGGAAAACTTAACTGGAACTTTTTTAAGTCATTACTTATTTGTCTTTTATAAAGTAATGCACCTCAAAAAGTCCTCAGTACAAAGGGAACTTTTTTAAGTCATTACTTAAGCTTAACCAGAACTTTTTTAAGTCATTACTTGTTTCCCTTTTATAAAGTGACTTTAAAAAGTCCTCAATACAAAGGAAAGTTTAACCGGAACTCTTTTAAGTCATTACTTATTTCTCTTTTATAAAGTAATTAATGGATCTCAAAAAGTCCTCAATACAAAGGAAAGCTTAACTGGAACTTTTTAAAGTCATTACTTATTTCTCTTTTATAAAGTAATGCACCTCAGAAAGTCCTCCATACAAAGGGAACTTTTTAAGTCATTACTTAAGCTTAACCAAAACTTTTTTAAGTCATTACTTATTTCTCTTTTATAAAGTAATGCACCCTCAAAAGTCCTCAATACAAAGAGAAAGCTTAAATGGAATTTTTATGACTCAAAATACGAAGGCAGCCCTCCAAATCCACCATGCAAAGCTAAGTAGACCAAAGCAACTCTTTGTTCTCTCCCAGTTGAGCCCACTTCTCATTATGTGCACTAAAAGTTTCCTTGAAATTTCATAATAGCATGATTCCCGAGAAACTAAAATTGATCATATGCATGAATGAACTTAACATATGTTGAGTTACACGTTTGTTCAAATTTTCTACAGGAACATTTTAAGTTGTGCACATATTTATGAAAGGGAAGTTGTGGCAAATGTCTCACATACAAAAAGCATCTTCAGAGACAAAAGAGGCAGTAAGGTTAGGAAAAATATTTTTCACACAAGAAGATCCTAGTCTTGCAACTGCAAAAGCTTCAAGAAAGAGAGGAAAAGGAAAATCTTAGGGAAAAACACATCCAGGCAATATGAGATATGAGTACAAGGGCTATCCAGTGGAATCGTGTATGTGTTTAAAATTGTTGAAATAAGTGATACTGATATGGGGCATGTGTCTGTAAGTGAACTAATTGACAGATCCAAGGCAACTCGCAAGCCACTCCTTATGCAAGCTATGGCCAACAGTGGGATTATTCAAGCTGCAACGTTTCCACGTACTGCCCAATTGCCAGAGTTTGTTTTAGAATGTGCCAAATTTTACAATCCTTTGACTAAAACAGTCAGGGACACAGCGGTGCAATACATATTTGATAGGTACATCCAATATCGGAATAAGAACAAGATTGAGGCTGTGCAGCTGGATTAACTTTCTCTTCTTTCTTCTTATTTTTCTTTCCTCTCTGACAAAGTAATTGAGTAATTAAGTTGAGTTGTAAAAACTTAAGTAATTGGTTTAAAAGCCATTACTTCAAGTTGTTTGAAAAAGTCAATTACTTGGAAATAGGTGGCAGACATGCAAAATGGGAGATTTTATTTTAAGTTGAAAATCATCTGTGCCATACAATGAGGGAATTTAGGAGAAAGACTCTCAACTGTCTCCAGTTTTGTAGCTTGCACGTACAGAAAAAGTAATTAATGTTTCCTATTTGTATTTGTCTTCTGGACACTATAAATATAGGAAGAAGCCTACGAGCTAAAGATAAGAACATTTTGGCAAAAAGCTATTGTAACTTGTGCATTTTTAAGATTTCAAACTTTTGTTGAAAATCTTGGATGTGATTTTGTAAACCAGTTTGGATTGAATGAAGGGAAGTATATTTCTGGCAAACTTTGTGTCTACGAAATTTTGCTGAACATTCTATTAAGATCTCAGAATGAACTTTGTGTTATTTTGGATCTGAGGTAGAATTTATTCCTTCTCTTTCTTGCTGAAAGTGTGATTTTCTTATTTATTTATGATTGTGTGGATGCAGTAAACTCTGAAATCTATTGATTATTAAGCACATTTTCCCCCTTCTATTACTACTATATATTCCCCTCTTTTCCAATATTCAACAAACACAATTGCTTACTTGCTACCAAATTACCCAGCTATGGTTCATGCGCTGAGGCAATTAAAGTAAAACCCCAGAAATTAGTTATTAGGATCCACAACCTCAATAGATAAACATCTTATACGGGAGCTTCACCGTTAAATGAAGGAGATTTATCTCATGACTGCCTAGGTTTTAAGTTGTGCATAAAATCTAGCCAACATGGCTCTTACAATGGACCATTTGTACAAGCTTTCATGGGTGAGCATCAAAAATAAAATGATAGAGTTACGATCAATAATAGTTCAAGTATTAATATATGCACTAAGAAATTTATCAATGGTCTTTGACTTTATCGAAGATACTTAGCAAGTACTTCTACAAACATTATGGGGTATATGGAATCATTAGGAAGCCACTTGGTTGCATTCTTTTCCCTCTCATAGTTGATCTAAGATGGTTCTAACTTGGTTTCATGTGGCACCAAAAAATGAATCCTATGATGTTTTGCTCAATAGACCATGGATAAATCAAATATTCTAAGCTTTCATGGGTGAGCATCAAAAAGAAAATGATAGAGTTACGATCAATAATAGTTCAAGTATTAATATATGCACTAAGAAATTTATCGATGGTATTTGACTTTATCGAAGATACTTAGCAAGTACTGTGAACTCTAAAATCTATTTATTGTTAAGCACATTTTCCCCCTTCTATCACTACTATATATTCCCCTCTTCTCCAATATTCAACAAACACAACTGCTTACTTGCTACCAAATTACCCAACTATGGCTCATGAGCTGAGGCAATTAAAAGTAAAATCCCATAAATTAGTTATCAGGATCCACAACCTCAATAGATAAACATCTTATACGGGAGTTGTTGTCAACCTGGAGCTGCGCCCTGATACGAAGACGTGCACGAAATGGCCAGTCCTCTATCCAGCTGAAACAATGGGATCTTCTCAGGAAGGTGGGTGCCTCAACAATGAGAAGAACCTCCAGAGAAGGTTGGTTCTGTATAATGTATCAATGAGAATCTTTGCTCTATGCTACAGACTACCATGGAAAAGGGAGAAGGAAACTTAAAGGGGATATCCTACCTAAAAGGGGGTGATACACCAGAAGTTTGATCCACTCAACTTGGAACCTTGAACACTGAACGAACAAAGGGGAAAGGAATACCTTAGATTTCAATCAACCACTTATATTTCATGAAGAGGTTCGATCCAATGGCCAACACCTAAGGGAAAACGATGGAGAGAGGTCCGATACAAGACACTTTGCCGCCACCTAACATCCACTTATAGCTTCAGCAAAAGACATAAAGAACACTTTAACATGACCTGCACAAGGATAATCTAGCAACTAGGTATGAACCAGAATTTGGGAAGGGAGAGAAATCTACCACTTATGCAAATAGCTGAATGAAATATACACTGCCAACGCTTGAAATATGATAGTACAGTCCTATTGATCGAAGAGGTTACACAACTCACCAATGGCAAAGTCTGGTCTAACCAAGAGAGATTGGATTCTTTTTAATCAAGGCTCAAAGCCAATTTATAGAAAATTACAAGGGGCCAAAGATTGGCGTTGAAAATTTGAAGAGAAGGATTCACTTCGGTTAACTCAAGACTTACTTGGCCTTTCAATAAAAATATGTTTTCTTTTGTCTTTGCATGAAGCTTCTTGCGCTTGAGGAAGTGAACTCGTCTTTGCTATGAACCGCCCACCTCTCTTTGCATGGAAATCCATGCCAATGTCAATTCTAGAACTTCTACATGAGCTGCTTGACGCCGAGTTGGAACGTTTGAAAGCTGAGTTGGTTGTTTGACAAGCTGAGTTGAACGAAGAGATCATTTTCCCTCACATGGAAAGCTCCTAGTGGATGCGGCATTTAACGATTAGTCAACTCTAAATTTGGAACAGTCAACTCAACATCCGAATTTGGAACTTCGATTGACTCTCGGATGTGTGGAGTTGACTCGGAGATGAGCATGTCTTTAATAACCAGTCAACTGAAGCTTTGACCGGTGTTCGAAAATTTGACCTTGCTTGCATGTATTTTACCCTGTTATGGTCTGCCTTGTTCATGTCTATTTCTGGCGGGATTCTATATTTGGATGTATTTTTATAATTATATCCAGTCTATATTTTCTCCATTGGGCTTTGTTTTCGGAATTCTTCTTTACCCCTGTTTCAATGGTTACTTCCTGCGGTCAAAATTTGACGGCTAGCGGGACGTCACCCTTTGGCTTTTATTCCTTCTGGATTCTCATTTTGGCAATTTCCTTCAGACTTCTCTTATTTCCTCTGACTTTTGTCTCGTCATTTTTCTACGGACGAAATGTCTACAAGAATTATCTCCATCTCCTGGCCTTCGGAATTCCTTCGGACAAAAGTCCGAAGGTCTCTTTTTGCTTGCCTTTGTTTCACTTGTTTTTCTGTGGACTTTCTTATCTTCCGAATTTCTTCGGACTTTTTGTCTGAAGGAATTCCTTCGGACAAAAGTCTGAAGAAATTATGTCCTTTGCCTTTCCTTTTTCTCATTCCCTGCAGAAAATTGCCCTTTGAGATTTTTATGAAATTGACTTCTCCACGGCCATTCCTTAGAATTTCTTTGGACTTTTTGTCCGAAGGAATTCCTTCGAACAAAAAGCCCGAAGGAATACTTTGTTCTTTGTTGTTTGCCGAATTCAACTTCTTCGAAGCCCCTTGGATTTTTTATTGTCAGCTTTCTTTCTTTGCAGTCTTCCGAATTTCTTCGGACTTTTTGTCCGAAGGAATTCCTTCGAACAAAAAGTCCGAAGGTTTTCTTTCCATCTTTTCCCCTGAAATGTGCCCTTCGATAAATACACAGAGGTCCTGTCGCCGACCAAGTGCCCTTCGCTAGGGCATTTAACTCTCCCTCTGTGCCCTTCGGAAAAATTGTAGTCACCCGGGCTTTTTGCGAAGGCTTTGAATTCGGGAATGTTGAAAATGACCCTTCCGAAGGGTACTGGCTTTCTTTCTTACTTATTTGGGTGGACTTTTGGATTCTCCGAAGGAATTCCTTCATCTTAGGCTCTTTGTTGATTTGTCATTTCCTTGGCTTAGCCTTCTTTGATGAACACCATTCCTTCGGACAAAAGTCCGAAGGAATTCATCCTTTTGCAGCAAAGGCCCTTAACAAAAAAAAACAATGTATTCTTTCTTCCTTGGCTAGTGACTTGCATTTTCCGAATGACGAGAGACAATCTGCCCTATAGAAGAATTTTCAACAGGAGCTTCACCGTTAAATGAAGGAGATTTATCTCATGACTGCCTAGGTTTTAAGTTGTGCATAAAATCTAGCCAACATGGCTCTTACAATGGACCATTTGTACAAGCTTTCATGGGTGAGCATCAAAAAGAAAATGATAGAGTTACGATCAATAATAGTTCAAGTATTAATATATGCACTAAGAAATTGATCAATGGTCTTTGACTTTATCGAAGATACTTAGCAAGTACTTCTACAAACATTATGGGGTATATGGAATCTCTAGGAAGCCACTTGGTTGCATTCTTTTCCCTCTCATAGTTGATCTAAGATGGTTCTAACTTGGTTTCATGTGGCACCAAAAAATGAATCCTATGATGTTTTGCTCAATAGACCATGGATAAATCAAATGAAAGCAATCCCATTCACTTTATAGCAATGTCTAAAATTTGTTCATAAGAATCAAGTTATTACAATTCACAGAGATGGTATTATCCACAACATCAAGATCAAGAAGATGTCTTACCTAAATAAATATCAAAGCAACAATCAAATATTACACCTCAAGCAAGTGAGCATAAAGTTCAAGAACTTAATATCCCACCTACAAGGGTACGCTTATTGCCACCTCTTGTTGCTACACACAAAAAATCCTAAGTATGATCCAATTTTTCAAGCTAATATTCGTGTAAAGGATCATACTGTTATGCAAGAGGGTACAATAGATACTAAAAATGATAACTATGTGCTACCTTTCTTAGACTCATGAGAACTTTGGCATTCTGATTTTACTCCTAATGATGCATGTGCTTCAACTTATATATAGTACGATGATGATTCACTTGAGTATGAAAACATTATTGGTTAGTTTTGTTTAATTAACCACTTATGTTTACAATTGAACTATCTCTATTTCTTATACATTGTGTTTTGTTTATCACTTCCCTTTTGACTTGCTTATTTCCTTGCTTACTTTGTTTGCTTTCCCCATTCCTATGTTTGGGGTATGGCTTTTGGTTATCCTTCTTTCTTTCTTAACCTTCTTCTATGTTTCGTCACCCACTTGGGTCCTCCTTTAGTATTTTGTTTCTTCATTCCAATTTCCTATGTTATCCTACTCTTCCACTTTTTAACTCTTTCTTTCCATTGCCTTGGATTTCTCTTGCATTTTAAAGTTGCTTTCCTTCCCTTGCTTTTGTGACCTGACTATGCTTCATTACTTTCCTTTCTCTGGCTTGCTTTGTATGAATTCTTTATTTCAGGTTTTCCTACTTCTTTTACATCTTGATTTTGTTTCTTATTTTCCTATAGTTACCTTCCTATTGCATGCAGCCATCCATTCTTCTATTCTTATCAAGTTGCCTTTTCTTTTTCCCTATTACTTGATTGTCACCTTTTGTTTTGCTTGTTTTGTCCCATCCCAAAAGTTTGCACTAATTTTCACAAGATGATAATGCATCTATTTTGGCAAGATACCTGTAAGCACAATTTTTTTTAATGGAAGTTGTAGGTTAATAGGGATCGCCCTTTCTCATCTTGCCTTTGGCTCTTGTTCTCCTTCATGTGATTGGTTGATTTCACTTCATTGTTCCATGTCTTTTGAAATTCCTTTGCCTTAACTTCGATTACATAATGATTGGCATGTTGCTTGGTAAATTATGACTATGCTATAGTACACACTATATTTGCATGTTTATCCGCTTAGTGAAAGAGGTTATATTGTAGCTATTGTTAATATACATGCTAATAATGTGATTGTTGAGATAGATGCAGGATTCATATGCAACATGTGCATGCTCATGATTAATGATGTTTAGTGTTCACTATAGACAAAGGTAAATCCTATGCTCATTCTAGGGGCATTGTGAGGGCATTCATGGCACCATTTAAGGTTTTATCTTTATTGATTTCCTTTTTCATAGTGAGCCCCCATATGATTATGTATTTTTTGATATATATTGCATGTTGAGTGTGCTTTTATATGCTTAGTGCTTGCATATATGCTCATGTGCCTGCCATGCTTATTATGATTCATGCCTTTAGTATTTCCTTTGTGCTTGGTTATATAGTTGCCTTGTTCACTCTGTAGTTGCCTCTACCTGCTCTGTGTTTGTTTTTTCTCCCGTTGCTTGTCTTTTTATACTCTGCAGGTGGCATTGCTTACTTTGTGTTTGATATGCTTTCCTTGTTTATCTTTGTAGACTCTATGTGTTACATGTTTTTGTTTACTATGCTTTCTTTTTTACCTTTGTGTACTTTCCTTGTTTTCTATGTCTACTCTTTGCATGGCATGATTACTCTGTGTTTGATAGGATTCTTGTGTGCCTGATGTGTTTCTTTGTGTCTTCATTGCTTCATGTATTTCCTGTTTCGGCATGTTTTCTATGCTGACTCTATGTTTTCTAATGTTGACATGCTTGTTTTGTCTACTCTATGTTTGTTGTATTCTATAGTGTTGTAATCTATATCACGCACAATCCTCTCATTTTGCATGACTCATTTGCCATGACTCATATCATGCAAATGATTTTCTTATTGCCAACCTATGCTGCCATGATTTATCGCATGCATATATTGGCGGCAAAGTTCCATACTTATGCTTGACATTAATACATCCGTTTCTACACTGCTTTCATTTTACTTTCCTATGGGGCATTCTACCCTTGTGTTTTACTAATTACATGTTGCTAATGAGGGGTGTATTTCTCCTATGTTTACATTAATCACATGCTTGTATGAGGCAATTTACTTATAACATGCATGCTTCCTAGATGATATCTTTCTATGTTAGACATCGGAGATTTTATTTCCTATCCTACACATGATGCACATAGTCCATTTGTTTTGAGCAATCTGCTTCAAAGTTTCATCTCACATCTCAAAGGGGGGCATATAGTCCACCCATCTTATCCAAACTTTAGTATTTCAGACATTTAGTATTGTTTTTGTTCCTCTAGACAAGGGAAATTATAAATTCATTCCTAGACATCCCAACGCATGGCACATGTTCCAACCACAGGATACATTAAGGATATTCGATAGCCTTACTTTTTTATATTACATTAGATCTATTTAGCCTTGATTTTTGGCCACTAAAATTGTACTCAAATGCATGCAGGATTTAGCACAAGTTCAATGACATGAGATCCTATAGGAGCATCCCTATCAACAAAATGCAAGGAGAACTTATACAATGGTGCACTCACATTTCCAACAAAACCAGGTTTATCATTTACAATTTGCCTTTTCAAAACTTCAGCAAGATAACATCTGGGCACTTATCCATGGATAATTGTTTTTGTGGGTCTCACAAGGGTGTCTGCGTATTTTTTGCACAAATTCGAAGATGTTGGGAACTCATACAGGGGTCTCTCTCATACCTCCAGCAAATTAGGTGTATCATTTTCAGCAAATTATTGATTGATTGGGCACTTTTCCACATGTCAATGACCTTGGGTGTTTAACATGTGGAATGGAGTTGCTGTAAGAGCTTCAAGAGTGCAGAATTTTGTATCCAACCTCTGCTTATTTTATTCTTATATGTATAAGCGTGCACACACATCAAAGTGGTGAATTATGTAGATACCTAAAAATAATCCGAGGATTATTATTAGTCATAAAATTGCATTATTATAGAGTATGCTTGTCGACTATTGAACTAGAATAGGCTCTATTGGCCTGTTGTTTCCGATGTTTCTAGTTGTTTCTCATCATGTCCCCCTTCCTTTTTTCTCTCTTTCCTCTTTACCTCTCCTCATTTAATGTTTTCCTCAGTTTTTGGTGTTTCTTAGCGTATGCTTTTGGGGTTAGGCCCTTTCACACTTCTTTGGATTCCCCAAGCATTGTGAGTACCTTGTTAGTTTTTTTGCCAATTGTGTTTCGTCTTACACACCAATCAAGTCGTAATTCGAATTCAAGAAGTCTATAAATACACAAGTGCATTAGTTCATTTAGGACATATAGTGAGTGAGCACAAGCAATCAATTCAAGCATTTAGAGCAAATGTTCAAGAATCTAAGGGAAGAGCATCTAGCATTTATTACTACATTCTAGACAAAATCAAGCATTCATTGTAGTGCTGAAATTCATGGTAGATTAGACAATGCATCACACTGGACTACCTACTTATGCTTTATTACACTTGATATATTGTAGTGTCCCTTTTTGGCGCTTAGACAATTTGTTCGCGATTACCCAGTTTCCAAGTCTTTTGAAGGCTAGTTGGTTATTCAGGGAGAACTCCAACGTTCTTGGAGAAGCTTTGGGTTAGTTTTGCAGAGCATTTGTTCATGGTTTTGAGCTTAGATGGTTTGATGGATTCCTTTGATGCTTTGGGAAATGATTTCAAACCCTTTGGGTGCTCTCCAAACTTCTTGGAGGAGCAAGGTATTTTTAAAAAGTCACTTGATTGCCTCCGATCATCATCCTAAGTCGTCAATATCACTTTAATATGATCAAAATTGCAAAATTATATCATTTGGGTGCTTTCTGCAACTTGGGTATATTATTGATCTATTTAATTAATATTTCACTTGAGTTGTCTAATGTTGGAATTATTAACAGGGGCAACTTAGTGTAATAGCTCATTTTAAAGGTGTTGAAAAATTATTTCATGTGGACATCTTAAAAAAGGACTTTATTCATGAGAAAATATTATTATTCCTCAAAAGGGTGAAAAGTGCTCCATAAAGTTATTTATTTCATAAAAGGAGTTTTGGAGCAAATAAGGACAAAGTAATATTTTATTGCTTCAAAATGTTATAAAAGGAGGTTGAGGGCTCATTGCGGACTTGTTGATGAATTGATTTTGATTCTGCATTTTGGAGAGAGCTTGTGTTTTCAGTTTAGGAAACCCTAGGATGAAAACCCTTGGGTTCTTGGTTGATTGGACGAAAACTCATTTCAACCAACCTCAATGGATTCATATAGGATTCACAGGGGCACTTGGTTCAAATTTGAAGGATTTGGAGTGGAAAGATTTATCATTCTACAGGTTTTGTTGTGGGAGGGTTTATTGACAAGTTTGTGAGGATTTGTAAATAAATACAAATTTGTGGTTTGAATGATACTGTTGGTTTATTGTTTTGGAGATTGTTTGAGGTTAGGGTTACACCCTAAATGCAATCACCTGATATAGAGAATTATTCATTTGTTTGAGACATCCCTATTGGGAAATCCATACATGAGTCGCAGCCTTCATAGTATGCAGCCGCAGCCGCAGCCTCTTGGAGTGCATATAACAAATATAGCTGCTGCCATTTCTGTAGTATGAGATGCCACTTCACACAAGGGATCACAACTAATATTGGGGCCTATACCTCGGTTTGATGATTATGGTACTCTTGGTATGAGGCGCCAGCCATATGCTCAATCAATAATGTATTTGATGTAAGGAAATAATATGTATAAGTTTCATTAAGCTTTTCTGTAATATGTAATATCTGATATAAAACAACAAGCTGGAGATTTTCATAATCAGATTTCTTCATTATATTTCTTCCATGCAAATTGTTTGTCATATTGCCTATTAGTTTATTGTATTTGTAAATGCTCGTATAAGTGATGTATGATACCAAACTACATACAAACTATTTTGAATCAATACAATGAAAATATCACTGAAAATGGCAAGAATGCAAAGTGTTTGACTGAATGCTTGCACATTAGTAAATCAAAAAATTATGAAAATTTGGTGAAAAATCTTGGAGGGGATCTTACAGTGGTATCAGAGCTGGTGATCTTGCCAGCCTGTGTGAAAATTGGTTCAAATGCAGCCCAGAGAAGGTAATACGTGATATTATTTGAGAAGGCGACATGGTGATCCACTAGAAGTCCCTGAGGAGCTCGATCCTTTTGTTGGAGTTGAGAGGGTAGAAGTGAACATGGGTGATAGAGATTGTGAAGATCCTAGCACTAGCGATATTCTCAATGATATCGCTAGAGGGTAGTGAGAGATGGTACAACTTTTGACCCAATTGATGCAGTGGAATGCGGTAAATAATAATGCCAATCAAAATAATAATTATAATGGTGGAAACAATGGGAACAACAGTGAAACAAGTAACTTGGGCAACAATATACATGCTCATAATCACACTAGAACCATGCAGGTTTCCACAGTTAGGCCTCTTATGCCTAATTTCTTAGATCAGCAAGGTGGTGCACAACAGGCTGTAGGAGAGAGTTTTGTAAATTATATGCGTGAGTGGCAGCCTTTGGGTGACGAGTTTCAAGATGCCATGTCACTACAGGATTTTTGTTAGTTGAAATACAGGAACAAGCCTAGAGGAGACGAAGGGCACAACTAAGAGTTACAGCAGAAGTTGGGTAAGGTGTCTCTTTCACCTTTGGATGGTTCGCGTAAATGCACTGCACGTGCATGGATACAAAAGTTAAACAACCATCTTAGTTTGTACCCCATGCTTGAGAGGGAGGCCATCTAGTTTGCTACTTTGCACTTGGAGGGTGATGCACATGATTGGTGGTACCATGGGATGGTTACACAGGGTCATAACCTTGTCACTTCATACGTTGATTTTACTCAGAAGTTGATAGACCGATTTGTCAAAGCAAATCCCAAACAGTATTTCAAAGAGTTGGGCTAACTCAAATAGAAGAATTCAATAGATGCTTACATATCTGATTTTTAGAGGCTTGCAGTTATGGTTCCTAATGTTTCAAAGGACAAATTGTCTTATCTCTTCATTGAGGGCTTAGAGGAGCCACTCCATGGTTGGGTGAAAGCATTAGACCCACCTACTTTGCAAGATGCCATAAAAAGAGCTAGGAACATGGAGTTTTCAACACCTCCCAAAAACAAGTTTCAGAACAAATCATTTTCTTCCTCTAAAAAAGATAATAAGAAAAACTTTCAGAAAGATTAGCCTAAGAGGACAAATTTGGATACAGAGGCAAAAATGAACACAGGAGGAAGAAGCTTTGTTTTTCATGCAGAGAACCTTGGGAGTCAGGATATAGATGCCTTGGGAAAGGCAAGGTTCATTATATCGAGGTCACTTCTGACTGTGAGCAGGGGGTGAAGACAAATTCTAGCTCAAATAGTGATCAAGAGGAGGTTAATGCAGAGCATGAGGAGAGGACTACATGAGAACCTGTGGGAGGTATTATTGCTTCTCTTGTAGGTACCTCTAGATATCACCATTTTAGGGTGAGAGGAGTCTTACAGGGACAATAGGTGACAATTTTGATTGATAGTGGGGCAACCCACAATATCATCGATGAAGACCTGGTGATGAAAACAGGTCTTCAAGTAGAGGTTTTCCTCGATTTAATGTTATGGTCGCTGATGGATTCACTATGAGCTGCAAGAAGAAAATTTCGCAATTGAGCATTACTTTGGGTGACCATCAGGGGACTGATGATTTTTATGTTGTCGAAATTTGGGAGACTGACATGGTTCTTGGCATTCAGTAGTTGCACTTCCTTGGGAAATATTCGCAGAATTTTCAGACTATGGAGCTCAA
Organism: Torreya grandis; assembly: GCA_037957365.1. NCBI lineage: Eukaryota > Viridiplantae > Streptophyta > Pinopsida > Cupressales > Taxaceae > Torreya > Torreya grandis. The sequence continues at coordinate 511,011 of JARHVA010004183.1, forward strand.
ATGCAAACATGAGGGCAAAAAGGTTGTTCTTCAAACAATGTCAAATGGAGCACCTAGAGTGGTTACTGCAAAGAGGATCGAGGCACTATTCCGACACAAAGAGGTTGCTTGGGCAGCCCAATGTTTGATTTCTTCTAAAACCCCTTTTGATGGAGATGGTCAGTATCATGTGGATATCCATATTGGATAAGCAGAGTGTTGTTTTCAGTGAGATTCCTCTTGGAAACCACCTGACAGGGGGTTTGAGCATGTGATAGAGCAAGAGAATGAACAAAGAGCTAAAGAAATCAAGCAAGTATTGGATGAGCTTGATTGTCTTCAAAAGGAATTTGACTTAGAGGGTTTCCCAAAGAAATCAGAAGTTGCATGTGCACATTTGAATCAACAAGATGGGGTTGAGCAAGAGCAAATGATATGGGATCCGGGAGAAGTTTCAAAACATGAGGTATAGTGTGGTTTTTAGCATGTTGAAGATTGGGAAACATATCATGAGGATGTGCCAAGCCTTGTGGTTGGTGTTGGCCTTTTTTTGCCCTACATACCAAAATTTTGCCTAAGTGTGAGAGGGTGGGCATTCAAGCCAGACTTCGGGTTTTACATCGCAGAAGACTTCAGGTTTTTGGAAGGAGAAGTCTTCGAGTTTTACAAGAGACAACTTATTTCAATTTATGAGTAGTCAACAATTGAAACCCCTCAGCAGAAGTAATCCGGGTTGGTAAACCCGAATTACTCTTGACACTGCAAATCGGGTTTTGAGAAGTGCTTTGCTTATGAAAATTTTATCAACAGAAGTAATCCGGGTTGAAAAACCTGAATTACTCTTGAAAGTGCAAATTGGGTTTTGAGAAGTGTTTTGCTTATGACAGTTTTATCAGTAAAAGTAATTCGGGTTTAGAAACCCGAATTACTCGAGATAGTGCATTTCGGGTTTCCCAGAGTGAATGACTTATCTTTTTTTATAAGTAACAAGCAATGAAGAATCCAAAGTAGGTCCCAATGAAGAGTCCGAAGGATTCCTTTGGAATAATTGTCAAACACAGAGAACGAGACTGACATTTTTTCCGTAAGATAAAAGTCCAAAGGAAAGAATAAACCAAGTCTCAACGGAATTCCAAAGGAAATGGACCAAACAAAGCCCGCAAGAAGTCAAAGCGAAAAAACCCGAGGGAATAAAGAAGGAAAAGAAAAATTTAGAAGGAAAGATATCTTTCGGACAAAAAGTCCGAAGGAATTCCTTTGGACTTTTTGTCCGAAGGAATCCTTTGGGAAAAATGCAAACAAATCAATGAAAGGGGGCAAAAAATAATAAAGCCAAGGAGATAATAAAAGTACACAAGAAAACCAAAGGTAAATCTAGGGAGCAAGACATAAGAGCCAAAGAGAATAAAATCGAAAAAATTGGCAAGAAAGAAATCCGAAGGAATATAAGACCAAGGAGATAGCCAAAAAACCCGAAGATAATATATACAAGCAAAGCAGAATATCCGAAGAAAATCTGAGACCAAAGGAAATCTGCAGATAAAAAAGAATATCCGAAATAATTAGGCTAAGGGAATAGCCAAGAAATCCGAGGAAATATAGACAAAATAATCCAAAAATAGAATCCCGCCAAAAATAGACACGAACAAGTAGACCAAAATAAAATAAAACACATGCGAATAAGGGCTATTTTTGGCAGATTTCGAAGTTTTAGTTGGCCCACAGTTTGACTAGTCAAAGTCATGCTTCTTCAAACGTTTCAACAGTCCAAGTAGAGCTCATCTATTAAATTTTTAACGCGGATTTTCATGCAAAGAGAGGTGGGAGTTTTAACAAGCCCAGCTGTCCACTTTCAAACACCAAAGAGCTAGTCTCTAATTTTAGACATGGCTCAACTGATCATGCACAAGCAAAGTCAAACGTTTGAGCCCACCGTCCACTTTTTAACGGAAAGAATTTTCATGCAAGACAAAATAGACTTTTGTAAACGCTGAGTAGGTTTGAGTTTACTCCCTCTCTATTTTCAAATGCCAATCTATTGGCTTTTTGTAATTTTCTATATTAATGGCTTTTCAGCCTTGTAAAAATGATCCCTCTTTTGGCAAAAAAACTGTCAAAGATTGTGCTGCAACCTTTTTCAGAATCAATGAGAAGAGGACTGTGTGTTTTCAATTTCCAGCAGCTGGTATAGTGTACTTTTGTTATAGATTTGCCTAAGTGATAGGTTTACCTTCTTCCTTGTCAAATCTGGATTCGTACCTAGTTGCTCGCTGGTCATTTATGCAGGTCACGTTCTGTGTTTGAACGTCTTTTGTTGAGTTTATAGTGGATATTAATGGCTGTTTAGTGCCTTTCATCAGGCCTATTTTGCCATTTCCCTCAAGATTAGATCATTAGATAGAACCTTTTCGTGAAATACTTATGTGTATTGATCAATTGGAGTTGAAGTTCTGTCTCTTCTTTGTCTGAATCAGTGTTCTCAGAAGCTCGATTTGAGTGGATCAAGCAAATTAGGTGTATCACCATTTTAGCTAGGATTTCCTTTCAAGCTCTTCCTTCCCTTTTCTCCAGGCAATTTGTAGCGTAGAAGTTGAGATCCTCATATATACATCTTACAGGAACCAGCCTTCTCTGAGGTTCTTCTTATCATTGAGGCACCCACCCTCGTGAGACGATCCTATTGTTTCAATTGGGGCGAGGATTAGCCATTTCAGTACATCTTCGATCAGGGTGCAACTCCAGGTTGACAACAATTGGTAGTCCTCCAAGGAAACCACCAGATAAAAAATTAGTTAATGAGGTAGAAGGTGAAGTCTCTACATGGGATGTGTTGAAACATGGAGACTTTAACTTTCCTAACTTTGAGAAGTTTCCAAAAAGTGATTTTGAGCTTGCTGGAATTTTCGGAACAGCAGCAGATAATGCAAGTTTAGAACTTAATTTGCATGAAGAATTGGTAAGTGAAGAGTCTAATCATGATTTCCACTTATTTGACAACCCACTCTTTGAATTGGGAGTTGATTTGACATATGCTAATCCTTCTTTGAAATGGAATATGGGGACACCAATTGCTCCTAGACCCTTAGTTGGTGATGCTTTCATGGTTAAGTTGCAAGAAAAAAGTCAAAGATGTCACAATCTTCCATGGAAACCACGAGGATGAGTTCAAGATGGATGTAAAATTATATAATGGTTACAAAAATCTTAGTGCCTTGGAGGTGCAATTTGTTGATCGCACTTGGATGATTTGCACGAAAGGCGTTCGTTTTGGAGAAGATGCCTCTAGTTTCACTAGGAGGTCTTCTAATGATGCACACATGAATAGCAGAGTTGCACAACACAAGCATGGTGGAGTTGCTTCATTCCTTCGAATTCATGATAGAGGTCACCAACAAAGTATGTTGGAAGGTTACGGTGACCAGAGAGATGTTCCTTGGCCAAGGATAGTTCAAAATTTCAGTTTTCACTCTGTTATTTTGTTGCAGATCAGCCACCTCATACTTTTGTTTGCACACATCCATGAAGGTCGGCAAAATATTTCAGTCAAGGAATGGAAGAATTTTCAGTTGGAGGTTGTTGGGAGTCTTTTCCAGCCACTTCCAAGTTGATTTTGGGCAATTCAATGCTCATCTCTCATGTTCATGCTTGGAGACCTCATTTTGCAGGTGTTGTCCTACTTCTAGAGTGCTGATTTTGATAAAATCTGGCTATGATCTGCTGTTATTTACCTTGGACAGCCACATGTTGATTCAAGTTAGGTCTCCTATACGTTGGTTGGATGATGGAGAAAGGTTTCAGATGTGGGAGAGTAATATTTCAGCGTTCCTAGCTTCAAATTGTGCATGGAAGTTTCAGTGGGCTGTCTTGAAACATTCCAAGTGTTTGCCTACTACTTTGTATATGAGAAGGGTAACACATGTTGGCAATTTGATGAGAAGGTACGCATGGTGGAATTGTGTGGTGATGTTAGGTCATCCTAACTTGCAATTGCTTGAGAACAAGCAATTTTGGGAAGGGAGGACTGTCATGTCCCTTTTTGGTGCTTAGCCAATTTGCATGCAATTAACCAGTTTCCAAGTAATATGGAGGATAGTTGGTTAGTTAGGGAAAACTCCAATGTTCTTGGAGAAGATTTGGGTCAGTCTTGCAGAGCATTTGTTCATGGATTTGAGTTCAAATAGTTTGATGGAGGCCTTTGATGCTTTCGGAATCGATTTTCAACCCTTCAGTGGCTCTCCAAACTTCTTCGAGGAGCAAGTTGTTTTTAGAAAGTCACTCGGTTTCCTCCAATCATCGTCCTAAGTCTTCAATATCACTTTGGTATGATCAGAATTGCAAAATTATATCATTTGGGTGCTTTCCTCAACTTGGGTATATTATTGAGCTATTTAATTAATATTTCACTTAAGTTGTCTAATGTTGGAAACTTCGTTACCGGATATGCCCCCCTGGCCCTAAGAGAGCAGGGGATACACCCAAAGATACGAGAGTGCGGGGGGAGTGTAGGGGATACGTCCAAGGAACGTCTCCGGACTATGGATACACCTGGATATGTCTGTGTGACATATTTGGGCGTATCCACAGCCCAAGGACGCTCCCTAGGCATATCCCCACACTCCCAGACGTCAAAAACATTTTTATTTTTATTTTTTTTCAATTTCACCCAATGAAAAGTCAAGCTGGACTTCAAAATACAATTAAAAACAAACTAAATTGGATTACCAACCCTAAAAGTAGCATTCACACTCATTTTATCAAAAGTTGTGTGATATTACAGCCCCCCTGCAACCCCCCTCACGTTGGATGGCTTGTCGTACCGCAAATGATATTGCCAAGGAGATTACAAGATGTCACACCATTACAGTTGTTGGAAGTCTGGATATTCACTTCACCTCCTAACACATTGCACATTTGTTCACTCTTGTGCACTCTTGGACTTCAAAATACAGCTAAGGACGTCACATTGAAGATTTTATTTAACTTATTTTGTTTCCTCTATGCATATTATGTGGTTAATTTTGCTTATATGGCTATATTTTTAATTTTTTTGTACAGCCGTATCCAAACTATCCAAACCCCCCAAAAAAAATCCCCATATCCAATTCTTGAACTCATATCCGTAGATTGGAAATATTAAAAGGGACAACTTAGTGTAATAGCTCATTTTAAAGGTGTTGAAAAATTATTTCATGTGGACATTTAAAAAAAAGGCTTTATTCATGAAAAAATATTACTATTCCTCAAAAGGGTGAAAAGTGCTCCATAAAGTTAATTATTTATTTCATAAAGGGAGTTTTGGAGCAAATAAGGAAATAGTAATATTTTATTGGTTCAAAAAGTTATAAAAGGAGGTTGAGGGCTCATTGTGGAGTTGTTGATGAATTGATTTTGCTTTTGCATTTGGAGAGAGATTGTGCTTCAACAAACCCTAGGACGAAAACCCTTGGGTTCTTGGTTCACTGGACGAAAACCCATTTCAGCCAACCTCGGTGGATTCATACAGGATTCTCAGGTGCACTTACTTGGTTCAGATTTGAAGGATTTGGAACAAAAAGATTTATTATTCTACAAGTTTTGTTGCGGGAGTGTTTATTGACAAGTTTGTGAGGATTTGTAAATAAATACAAATTTGTAGTTTGAATGATATTGTTTGATTCTTGTTTTGGAGATTGTTGGAGGTTAGGGTTACACCCTAAATGCAAGCATTTGATATAGAGATTTCTTCATTTACTTGAGATGTCCCTATTGGGAATCCATACATGAGTCACAGCCTCCATAATATACAGCCGCAGCCTCTTGGAGTGCATATAACAATGAAGATATAACAAATATAGCTGCTGCCATTTCTGCAGTATGAGCCACCACCTCACACAAGGGATCACAGCTAATATGGGGGTCTATACCTCGGTTTGATGATTATGGTACTCTTGGTATGAGGCACCAGCCATATGCTCAATCAATAATGTATTTGATGCAAGGACATAATATGGTATGTATAAATTACATTGAGCTTTTCTGTAATATGTAATATCTAATATAAAACAACAAGCTGGAGGTTTTCATAATCAGATTTCTTCATCATATTTCTTCCATGCAAATTGTTTGATATATTGCCTATGAGTTCATTGTATTTGTAAATGCTTGTATAAGCGATGTATGATACCAAACTGCATACAAACTGTTTTGAATCAATACATTGAAACTATCACTGAAAATGGCAAGAATGCAAACCGTTTGACAGAATGCCTGCACATTAGTAAATCAGAAAATTGTGAAATTTTGGTGAAAAATCTTAAAAGGGGATTTTACATATATTTTCAATATTGAGAACTTTTGAGGATCTTGATAAGTAGTCAGTGCTCAAAAACCCTGTGGAAGCCGAGCACATCCCACAACAAAGCTTTTCCCTATCTTCTGCAGATTCAACTGCCCTAGTAGGGTTTTGAAGAAGGAGATCAATTTCCTAGAGATCTGTGAGGAATTTCAGAAAGGCAAGTGAGGCTTTCAGAGCCCTACGCTGGACAACATAGTCGTCAAATAAGTTTTTGCCTATCTATTGTTTTCCAGAAACATGCAGTGTACAGTTCTGGTTACCAGAAATGTCAAGTGTATGGTTCTTGTGAGGTGCTCAAGTCGTTGCAAGTTTTATGGGTTCTCGCAGTCTTTCTCTAAAAACCCTGATTTTTCTGCCAAACTGTGACGACTATTTCCAGATTTGCATGAAAATAAAAAACTCCTCTAAACCCTTCTCTTGTCTATTATTACAATGGAAATAAATTAGCAATTAGATCTGATGTTAATGTTTTACATCTGAATAAATTTAATTGCATGTTGTACAGGCAGATTGTATTGCATTTTGATGTAAAAGCCACTTTCTCATACTACAATCCTAAGTACAGTGTGCCCACCATTAGCAGCAACAAAAATCCTCTGATTTGACTGTCAAGCAACTAACATGCCATGCAAAGTATATAAATGTTTTGACCAAACACACTACCTATTTTCATTTCAATGAGCAAGTTGAGGCTTCATAAAGCTCACAATGCAATCCTGCAGAACCAAACAGACATTCTACCTCAAATTGGAGACAAGTTTCTGTAAAACAGAATACTGTCACAAGAATAGCTCAGATAAATGGTCAAAATTCTAACTTTTCACATTTATTCATAAAAGAATAACACTGGCCAGTCTAATGCACTTGTACCTGTAGAGCCAAGATTTACAAAAAGCAAATGCCACACCAAGCATCAATACACAAGAAAATCATAGAGAAAGATTGGAATAATAACATACCTGTCCAGTTAAGACTCTGATAACTGCTTTTGCAGCTTTACACCTGGCAATTTCCTCCTTAGCCAGTGCTCGTGCTTCTTGGATTTCACTTTCATAATGCTGCAATTTAGCATCTTTGCTTTCACACTGATGCTTGAGATTCTTTACCTGTTGAAAGAAAAATGAGTAACCCAGAAGCACACAAACATAACAAGATATCTTGTAAACTCAAATGGTGAGTATTGCAAAGTTCCAGATAAGTCGAAGCAAACAGTCACAAACATTATTATTTTCTATAAACCGTTAAAGTTGCAACTGGTTCAAAAGGAGATCTACTGATTTATCTTAAACATGTCTAATGTAGTTAAAAATGGAACATTAAAGTAATGTGAATTGACACACTTCTTGCTTGGTAATCTGAATATTTTATGCAGGTAACAAGAAAAGATGTTTTCTATGGTATAATGTCTTGATTTTATAAGTCTTTAGCACTGAAACAATGACATGTTTCTCAAAAATAAAATGTATCTCTATTGTTCATCAAAATATGTAGGTTATAAAACATAATTTGGAATGGCTGAATAAGGAGCAAGTTAGCTAAAATACCATATAATATGGCAATAAATAATGAATGAAAAAATAGAAGATAGATTTATCTTTATTTAGCAGTGCTAATTTTCTACCAGTTACTCTTCCCGTTGACCTTGTGAATAATCTACAACCAACGACTAGAATTTTTCTTCTCATTTTCTAAATATGACAGCCTGCCTAAATGTTCATATATTTTTATACATGTTTTCCATTTTCCATTTATTGGCTTGACTATTTTTACTCATTTGTTTTTCTATATAAACCTATCTCTATCGATGTGACTACCATATGAATGTCATCCTCTTTATCTGGGGCCATCCATATTACAGCCTCAAACAATAAGAACAATTCGCTTTGATCCTTCATGTAATACCCTCAATATTTGTACATGGCACTTTATTTAATAGATGAGTTTGAATTAGACCTACGTTGTTTGGAAACGGAAATTTCCATTTCTGAAATGCGGATTTTCAAAAACCCTTATTTTGGAAATGTCTGTACAATATATATATATATATATATATATATATATATATATATATATATATATATATATATATATATATATAAACAATGCAGAACACTCATTTTTAGCATATAAAAGATAAAACACTAAAAAATATACAGTATTCATTCATTACTTCAAAAGACAAAATGTACATTTACATCTAGAGTAAATCATCTAGATTGTCCTCAAAATCATGTATGCCACTCCCACTATTTTTCAACTTTATCATTTACTAACTATTAATCATCTAGTTTGCAGGGGCTCGCCAATGCATCCTCCTTTAGTGCAAGCCTTAAAAGATACAACAGGAATGGGGTGGGATCGACTCATGGCACTTTGTGAGAGATGTTCTCATACTATTCTATCATCCCTACATCCCTTCATGCAACCCTCATACCTCCTATGATGTCTCCTTGAAATCTTTAAAACCTAAAATATGACTAAGGCTGAAATATGAAAGGATCCTCCAACACCTAGAATTTGTATTATAGCTCCTCGAGGTCCAAAACCATTCTCAAACAACCTGAAAGTATATATATAAAATATAACCTATAGTATAAGTTTACATTTAGATGAGGTGTTTGAAAGTGATTTTGGACATCTAGTTTACATTTAGAAAGGGTGTTTGAGAGTGGTTTCAAACATCCAATTTCTCATATTTAAATGTGTATGTGTGTATGTAGGTATGTATGTACATGCACGCACACACACACCTTTTCTGGTTTAGGCTACTTTGTTCCTCAGCGAATATGTATACTATGGTTTTACCCTTTTTTTTGGCTTGAATTTTTTTTTGCCCCTGGAAACGCCTGTGCACATGACGGAAACATCCATAACGTTTCTAGCACGTGTCCAGACACTCCCAGAGGAGCGTTTCAGTGCAACATAGAATTAGAAGGCAAAGTGCATAATAGGTACTTAATAAGGAACATAGTAGTCACTTTTTGAAAAGCCTAATCAGAAAAAATCTCTAGAGAATAATAAGATAAAAGGTGATACCTTTTGTAAGGATAAGTAGAAAAAAGATCGACAGCCTCACATTAGGCTGAGGCCTAAAAATACAAAATTGAATACTTATGACACACCTAATAAGAACAAGGAGGGTGCTCTACAGATGGCACCAACGGGACATAAGAATGAGAAGTTAAAAGTTTGGAAAGCAAAATATTTCCCATATCCCACACGTAACACCCCCCTTCCCCAAGAAATATAGAAACTAAACATACCAATGTAATGGATTTTAATTTCAATGCAGAGGTGATATGTACCATCGAGGGCTTTGTCAATGGCAAGAAATTTCACTAGCACTAGGAATGCTACTATATTGCTGCTGCAGTTAAGGAACACACTAGCACTCTTACACAAAATGGATACACTGAAAATTAACACATGGCAGCAAAGGAAAACACACAAAGTACAATATAGGTAGCCCTCGCGCATTCAAGGGATTGGATAGTACCTGCACATATGTAATGGAGCATCCCTGTAAGATACTCCACCAGGAAGAATTTGTATTGATATGATATAGAATATCAAATGATTACAAAATGGAAGGTTTCTCTAATTAATAGCGAAACAAAATTAATTAAATAAATACACCTAGAGATGTGTTCCCATATATCTACTAGGTATGGTAACACCAGTTTATGACCATGAACTGGGACAAAAACATGAGCTTAGTAAATAATAGCTCACTAATGACAAAACTTTTTTTTTTATGAACACAACATGCCCTCTGCATTTGGAAAGCCGTCTCCAAATATTTAATACCAAATAGAAGCCCTACCTTGCATCTTTTTCATTTTTTATTCTTTGTTTGACCAACTTGTTGCCTATATAGAGGTGTAGTATGCCAAAACTGCTCGAGTTTGAGCAAATTCTCATCATTGTGAAACTAGGTTGGAATAGATAGAAGGTGCGCAACAGCTCTCAAAACAAAACTTTGGATTGACCTTATACATATCAGGTCCCAAAAAATAAATGTGATCACTCTCATAGAGTGCTTCAATCTATGAGCAACCTGTATGTAGTCCATCACATGGTCTTGGGTCATGAGCCCATGTCTAACGCCCTCTATGTTACATCCTCCTCAACCTGATCTAGAGATTGGAGTAGGGGTCAAATTTGTTGACCAGCCATTTCTTGGTTATGCCTGTTAGTTTCCTCTTATTGTTCATTAGGAGTATGTGCAGCCCTTTCATTGTTTGCAAGTGTGATCCTCTTCCCTTATAAGTGTCTGTTTCCACGTAGACAACAGCCTCCTTGGCTTCCTATGTATAGTTTGTGTAGATCCACCAATCATGCGCATCACCATCTCTAATACCAAAAAATTGTGGAAGATTGATCCCAAATCATCCTCTTGGATATGGATTATGTTTGGGAAGCACGTATGAAAAATAAAGTGTAGCAGCCAATAAGAGAAGGAAAGAGACATTCCCCCTTTTACAATAGACATTGCAAACAATAAATCCATGCAACATAATGTCCAGCATAGATAGGGCTTTTAGAAATATTACAGGAATTTTGCCCTTTGGATGTAGTTGGTAGAAACAATATTAAATTATTTTCCCCATAACAATCAAAGTTGGCCTCCTTCTTGCAGACTATTAACCTTAAAAAAACAAAGTATTTGAGTCGAAGAACACATGTAGTCCCTTGTAATGAGACGAAGGCCTTAACATAGTGAAACAAAGGTTTTGTATAGAGTGGCCCCTTAAAAGATAAGCCGACAAACAAACCGGGAATGTGCCCTTATTAAGAAATCAATGTCCACCATTGAAACCTGCAAACTGCTAATAATGGAGCTGCCTGAGTAATAAAGGATGCCATTGTGCTTATGTATAAATGGACCTTGTTATATGCACAAAATCACACTTTTCATAACCATATTATTTGTTAAGAATAGTCCCCTGGCCAAAAATGGGCCCTTAACCAAAATGGGGCATTGGAAAAGAATGATAAAAATTCTTGTGCAAAATTATATGTTCCGCCAAGTCCCTTTTTTCTTTGGGGCGGCGGCAAGGGCATTGAAAGGTAGGAAATTCAAAAGGGGATGTCTAGAAGTACCCGAAATCCTAGAGGCGATATTTGGGTAGGAAAATAGGAACAGCGATGAGGACCAAGGGATGGAAACACATCCTTGATGAACAGTTATTGGCCCTTTGTTGAGAATAATAAGCACGTGGTTATTGGCCCTTTGTTGAGAATAATAAGCACGTGGTTATTGTCCCATTAAGAACCAACATATTCAAATCCAAATGATGGGACCAAAATGTGGTCTGAATTGTCAAATTTCTAAAAATCCAATTGCAATTTTTCCAAAAGTGTGTTTTGCTAAACTTATGGATTGCGGAAGCATGAAGTCTCGAACAAGTTCAAATTTGGAAGTGCTTTATGACAATAAAAAGAGACTGAAAGGTGAAGGCTTTGGAAAAAATAAGTTGAATGGAACTTTTTAGTCATGGACCATCCCACAAATTTCTACACCCAAAAAATATAATATAATGCCACAATCTAAGCTCCTAAAAACCAATGAAACACAAGAATGCATTCCCAATCCCCAAGGCCCCGTTTTGTAGTACCCTAATATTTTAGATACTTGGGGATGGGGAAGAGATGTGCTCTTTCTATCCAAGACCACCATGGATGTTGCCATAGCCAATCCCAAGGAGTTTGGGCCCCTCTTAGTGTTGTTTCAAGGATGTTTCCCTTTTTTTATCAAAATGGAAATTCTTACACATCTTGAGATGGTCGAGGGACACCTCAGCTTCCCTTGAGACATTCCCAACCACTGCTTGTACAATTCATGGACTCAAAAATAAAAAAAAACAAAAAAAAGATAGGAGGTTGGCCGCACCAAGGGCTCCCATCCAACTACACACTTGCACCTCCTGACCCACTCCTTCCCATCCCCCAGACACTAATTTATTCATTTGAGATTGTTTGCGAAAGAGAGGAAAGGAGAGCAAAAGAAAAAAAAGAGAGATTTGCATCCCCAAGGAAAATTTTCCAGCCAAGAGAGCCAAAGAACAGCATGCTCAGAGAAGATTAGAGAGGTAGTTGGCAATATTGTTGTTTGTCTTCATAGCACCTTCGTATCATTAGATTTTTCCTCCTATGCCTCCTACTCCTCCTAACTCTTTCATATATTTCTACTCATTGCCAACATCATTGGCCCCCAACATCATCGGCCTAATCGATGATGTCCTCTTGTAACATTGGTTTTCGCCAACATCATTGGTTGAGTCGATGACACCAGTTAAAATCAATGTTGCATGGGAACACAACCCTTGGGTTTGAATGATGTCCCAAACATCTTGGACATCACAAGGACAAGAAAATAGGGAGGGGACGTCCACAATTGTTTTTTTAAAATCTAACACTTTCATTTTAAAATAGACCCCTTCACCTTCTTTGTCATGTGGCAACTTGATAGACCTCGTGCCAAAGAAAGATGGATCATGGCACAAATGCATTGACTATGAAGTGCTCAAGAAAATAATGAAGAATTGGTATCCACTAGTGCGAAATGATGGCCTTGACATCCACTGTAATGCATTGAAAACCTTCAACATCCAAGATCAACATGAAATCAAACTATAATGCTCTGAAGTGCACAATGTTGCTCCAAGATCAACCTGAAATCAAACTACCATCAAGTTCCAATCCATCCTAAAGATGTGTGGAATACAATGTTCGGAACCAAGGAGGGATTGTGCTAATGGTTGGTTATACCTTTCAGTTTAACCAAGGCACCAACAACATTTGTGCCCTTGATGAAGGACATACTCAGACCCTTCACCAAGTCTTTTGTCATCATCTCTACTTGAATAACATTCTCATATTCAACAAGACTTGGGAGGAGAATGTGGAGCACATCACGCACATCCTAGACATAATACCCAAACACAAGTTGCAAGACAACTTAGGCAAGTGTACATTCGGCAAAACGCATATTCAATACTTGGGGTACATCATTGATTGTGTAGGCATCCATGTAGATCTAGAGAAGATCAAAATGATACAAAATTATCCAACTCCACACAATCTCATAAAGCTCAGAAGTTTTCTTGGACTTGCTAACTTCTACCACAACTTCGTCCTTGGATTTTCAAACATATCCCGATCTCTCATCCAGATCATGTGCACCAAAGATCCATTCTAGTCTACACCCATGCAACAACGTGCATTCAAGTAGCTCAAGCAATGTATGTGTGTGGTGCCCATTCTAGAAATCCCTGACATTGTCCAACCTTTTGAGATTGAGACTAAAGCATCAAACTATGCACTTGGTGCATTACTCACCTAGCATAGGCATCTAGTCAATCATTTAGAGAATTCAATGACACAGTCTACGATATTCCACCTATGAAAAAGAGTTGTACACCATCGCTGAAGCACTCAAACAATGGCACCACTACATCTTGGGTAACGATACCATCATTCACTCAAATCACAAGCCGCTTTAGTTCCTACATACACTGAGCAAGCTAGAGAACGTGTGTTTTATGAAGTGGATGGCGTATGTGCAATAGTCCCATCTAGTGATCAAGCACACGATGGGAAAATACAAAAAGGCAGCAGACTGCCTTAGTCTCCCTCCTATTCAAGGACTCATCATAGTGCTTGACACTCACAGGCACAACTTCTTTGACTGGGTATATCTCTACTCAACAAACCAAATCTTTGTGCATGCCTATTGTCTTTGCATAGGGTGAACACGTTGTCGATTTCTATCTATCCAAACATCTCTACAAGCTCGGGCATTTCTATGTTCCTGCCAACACACCTCGCCAAAGACTCATCTCAAAGGCACACTACTCCAAAATAGAAAGATACTTGGGCAGCACTTTGGCGACACTTTTTCTCACCTTAGAAGCCCACATGAAGTCATAAGTTCCATATTGGATCACCAAACCAATGAACAAGAATCTACAGCTTTACACAACTTTTTTGGTTCCATCCATACAAAGGGAGTCTATTAGCATGGATTTCTTGTCTAGACTACCTATGACAAAGCACCAAAATAATTGTATATGTTTTAGTGGAGAGGTTTTTCAAAGATGGCTATCATGGTTGCACGCAAGGAGAACATTACAATGCAAGACTGACTTGAGGTTTGTCAGTTAGTTTTGGCATGCCTTGTGGGAAATGTTAGATACATAATTGGACCAGTGTACAACATTTCACCCTCAAACAAATGGGCAAACAAAGATTTTCAACCACACATTTATCAATTTTTGGCGCATGTACAAAAATGCACATATGCACACCTAGGATGATAATGTGCTCTTCATTCAGCATGCCTAAAACATGTCCCTTTACATTTATACAAGGCATAGTCCTTTCTAGATATGTCTTGGGTTCCAACCAGCTGCACCTCTAGACATATCTTACCACACGCCATCCTACACTGAGTTGTGCACACAGGAGAATGAAGTGGACAAGGTGCAAAATTTTTTGCAACACATCCAACATTTTCACCAACAGGTTCAGCAAATACTCTCATGCCAATAACAAAAGTACAAAGACAGCCAAGATGCACATCACACACCTCATGAATTCAAGGCAAGTGATAAGTCCTGGTTTCGTCTTCAGAAATAATGCTTCAAGGGTCCCCATAGGAAGATCAAGCCTTTGTGATAAGGTCCTTACACCATACTGTGCGCAATTGGAGAGAACATTTTAGTCTTTAATCTGCCACAATACTTGGGTTTTCATCCAGCATTGAATGTGAAATGCCTTAAGCCCTACCCTCTACCTTTGCTTGAGCCAACACCAACTCACCATCCTTCATATCTAGATCTTGAACACTTGTAAACAACACTCAAAGATAATATTGTTGAAGCCACAACTACACATATCAACCAAGGATACATCAGTTCTTCAGAGTGGTCAAGCCATGGCAACCCACTTATCTAAATGGTATAACCTTCAACATCTTCAAGTTAAATTCTTGCAACCAACCGAAAACGTAGTGGGGGCCATCATTCATCAAGAAAGGGTGAATGATCAAAGCGCACTTGTGCCAAGCCACACTCTCAGCTTGAGATTTTGTGCACCTCATGCAGTCTACACAACACTATGCTAACTCACACCATCCACGCAACACTACGCTAACTCACACCATCCACGCAACACTACGCTAACTCACACCATCCACGCAACACCCCACTACCTTGCTTGTCCTATGCAACACAAATCTTCATATTGCAGCTCGACATCCATGCAGAACACTCCTCGATCACATGGAGACTTTGTGCCATGCCAGGCGTCACTTTCAATTATTATGCCATGTCAACATACTACACATCTAGTCATAGTCACACCTACTTGAAGGCGAACCGCCATCTGTTGGAGAAATTGAATCATATCATAACTATCTTCTTTTATAACTACATTTTTGTAATGATATATTGTAACCACTCCACCCCAAGAGGGACAAGCAACAAATGGTCATTTGTTCACACATTTCAGCCTTTGAAAATTAGTTAGGAAGAGCCTCCTCCGTTTGATCACAGGAATCCTCATTCTCAACATTGCCATACATTGTTCACATTTGTACCATACTTGTTCATGTTTCATTGAATAGAAGAGCATTATTTTGATATCTCTTTGCATTCAAATTTGCAATGGTTTATTGTTTTTTCTATTTATTATGGCATATTCTATAACTTAGTCATTTACTAGCTAAATTGTTGGGTTGCCGTTTGCACTTCCATTCTAGGTCCTACGATGCAGATCACTACTCCTAGGGTTCATGTTAATGTGGAGAACAGAGAAGTGCCTTATTATGCTAAAAGCAAGGCTACAAGCATGGTTGCAAAGATGTATTACGTGCAATCACGATTGCAAAAATGAATAACACGAAAGCACAGTTGTAGAAAAGCATACATGCAAGCGACAAGGTTGATTATATGATTGGAAAATTCTTCTTTGCTATTGGTATCTCATGTTTCCTAGTCTCATCATGAAAAAGCAATCTTTAAGACATGTTATAGATCATTCTTATGTGCTCCAAAAGTACACAAACTTAGAACATCAATTCTTGATGAAAATTTCTCAGAAGTAAAAAGTCAAAGTAGAGAAAGGATATATGGGTGAGGATAGGGATTTCTATTTTCATAGATAGGTGGACAGACATCAGGCTACAACTACTCATCAATATCATTGTCACATGTGCATCAGGTTCTTATTTCCTTAAAATCATTGAATGAACAAACAATAGGTAGCATTCATTCATCAATATCATCGTCACATGCACATCTAGCCCTTATTTCCTTAACTTCGTTGACTGTTCAGCAAAGCACAAGGATGATAACTTTCGATTTCAGATTTTGAAAAATGCCATAGAGGTTGGGCCGTGCAATGTTTTGAAATTGGTTACAAATGCAGCCAACTCTTATAAGCAAAGCAGGAAGGTTGGTTGAGAACAATTCTAAGCACATCTATTTGACTCCAGGTCTTGTGTTTGTGCAATGAATAATGCTTTGAAGGGAACTGTCAAGATTGAATGGGTGAAACAGGTGGTGATGGCTGCTAGAGATGAGTAGGCGTTTCTATGCAAACACCACATCTCATTAGAACTGTTAAGGTCCTTAAAATAAGGGAATTCCTCAAACATGTGGAGATGATATGCCTCCTATTTCATCTTGTCAAAGAGAATGCTCGAGTCATTGAAGCCCTCGGAGCTATTAATAATGACTAATGAGTGGACTAGGTGAGTAGATTCCAAGACAAATGAAGCTAAAGAGAGTGAAGGAAGCAGCGCTTAGATATGACTTTTGGAAGAAGTAAAGTATAATGTGTCTATTGTCCTTCCTAGCACATATCATTAGCCTTATTCAATATGAATAAATTGACTCTCCTAACCTTGGTGAGTACTATTGTTGGTATGCTTGACCAACTGAAGGTTCTGATTCATGATGGGGATCTCACCTTAACATCCTATGACTCGCATATTCAGCCCATTGTTCAGTACAGGTATGAGAAGTTGAACACCTCACTACACACAACAATGTATGCAATTAATCCTAAATGGCATGGGGAGGGGCCTAGAATATTATCTCCTATTGATGATAAGGGGGTGAAGAAGGGCTATTTAAGGCCCTTAAGAAACTTTACACAAGTGTCTGCAAAAATTCAGGCAGCTGAAATATCCCTTTCTAGAACAAAACTGAATTCTGATTATTATATTCGGAATTCTGGAAATTTCTATGTAATTTTTAAAATTAAGCTCAATTCAAAATTTTCACAAATCATTAATAATCCACTTCGAAAGAATAAACCTTCTACTAATTCAATTCCATTATTCAGAACAATGAAAATACTTGTATGCTGTCCAGGTGAATTCCTTATGCAAATTTTGACCGAACAAATAAAAAAATAATGTGAAAATTGAATCTTTTCTGATGAAGTCACAAACCCTAGCCTGTAGATGGTATGGCTGCTGATGGAAAAGGGTTTGGCCTGCTGTTATGTACCACAGCTGCTGCGATCAGATTCTTTAGACCATAAACAAGCCTCAAGGGCCACGGTTCAGACCTGGAGGTGTTCACCTACCCTGGAGGTCTGCAATTTGACTAGCTGGGCGGGTGCAGCATGTACAGCAGCCTTCTGGAAGTGGTACGTCAGGGATTTAGGGTGCTTGAAATGATGCTTTTGCTGATAGAAGTGCTTGCTGCGCTGACGCCAAATAACCCTGCTGCAATTCAAATTAACCCCACGACTTGCCCTAAATGGTACGATCTGCTGCTGGAAGGTGAAACACTGCCAATGGGGTGACACCACCCAAAATAGGGGCTGTCAATGGTGGCAACAGGTAGGATGGATTAAACCCTAGCCGCACAACATTAGTTATGCTGGAAAACTGCTTTTGTTTGTTCAAACCCTTGAATACTGATTTTTGTAAATAACCTATTGATTCGCTCAATTGTAATCCCTGTACAGAATTAACCCTATGTATTGGAAGGGTTTCATCCTTTGATCCAGCTGCAATGAACATTTTCGTCCTCGAGCAAAAGTGAAAGAATTATAGAATTCTGTCAAGAATTGGTAAAATTGAATAATCAATCATAATGAATAATGATTACCGATTTGTCCTTTCACAAAACTCACTTTTCCAATTTCACCCAAACCCTAAAGTAATTAGAATTACTTTATAATTAAATATTTATCTTTTTCTCCTTAATAATAATTACTTTTTGGCCATGTAATTAGTATTGTTTTTGGGCCACAATAATAATAATGAATAAGTGTTATTTTTCATGTTATTAAATAAAGTGATGTTGCAGACAACTTAAAACATTATTATTAAATTATTTTTCTTTCATTCATGCTCCTTAGCCTAGAGAAAAATAAGAATAGGCTTCTGGTCCTCTGTCGTGCTTAATTCAAAAAAAAAAAACATTATAGTCCGCCCTTCACAAAATTGCTTGCACTCAACCAATGCCTAAACCGTCCTGCAAATACCAAGATCCCAAACCAATCTTTCTATCTCCTGCAGTCCTCCTTGTGAGGTAGTTAGCTTCTAATGTACTTCTCTGATATAATGAAGAATTGGAGGCCCTATACCCAATGATGCTTCTCCAACAAACTCTATAAGTGAACCCATGATAGCAGAATCATGAATCAGTTGTGATCTAAAAAACGTACTACCAAATGTGACACCCTCCATTTGTTTGTTGTAACAACTATAGGGGCTCCATTGGCTATACCACGAAGCACAACCTCTTTTTCGTTAGATCTAAATTTCAGCTCCATGGTTTCGTAAGTCTGTGTGAATTTCCCAAGGGAATGTAACCGTTGCACCCCTAAAAATATATGTTTTTCCCATGCCCACAACATAGAAGTCATCACAAACCCTATGATTACAAGTGTAATCTCTAACTGTTGACTCCTCCTAGTGCAAGGAATAGTAGAACCATCAACTACAATAACATTGAACCCATCAACGTCCTCTGTTTTCAACTCTCTTCTGAATGTCAGTCCCTCATCTATGAAATTGTGGGTTGCCCCACTATCAACCAACACTGTGATTTTATGACCATGCATAACTCCACGAATTTTAAAAGGGTAATGCCAGTGTGCACCAAAAAGTGCAGCATAGGAGCCTACTAAAATAAATGCGGCAAGGGTGCCTCTTGCATTGTCTCCTTCCCTACGCTCAAGTTCAGGTTCAGGTTCCTTTGTTTCTGACTCATCATCTCATAACACCTCTATGTAATGTATCTTACCTCATCCAATACATTTGTGACCAGGATCCCTGCAAGTGAAGCACAACTTCCTATTGAGTTCATTCCTTGTTTCTCTCTTTAATTGCTTTTGGCAGTGCTTTTTGTTGAGAAACCCCTTGTTGAAAGGTTGTTGCTCAACAAATGATGTCTCTCGTTGTCCATAAGGTACTAATTTTGGCTGCCCAACAGTTGTCATTTGCTCTCCTGTAGGCTGAAATCTTCTTGTTGATCAATTTTTGGTCTTGCCGGCCAAAATTGGGCACCCCCTCCTTTTTCTTTGCAAAGAATCTTTCACATCCATGATTTGGCTAAGTCATCCCCGTTGACAATTCTTCCACCGGACAGATTGTCTCTTGCCATTCGGAAAATTCACATCTCCATCCAAGGAAAGAAAGAATACATTGTTTTTTTTTTTTCCTTTGGTAAGGGCCTTTGCTACAACAGGAATTCCTTCAGACTTTTGTCCGAAGGAATGGTTCATCAAAGAAAGCTTCTGCTAAGGACATAACTTCGGAGAAGTGCTAAGGACATAAGTCCGCAAGAAATAACAAAGGAAAGAGCCTAAGACAAAGGAAGTAATTCCTTCGGACTTTTTGTCTGAAGGAATACTTTGGAGAATCCAAAAGTCTGCCCAAAAAGCAAGGAAAAGCCAAGTAATAATTCCTTCGGACTTTTTGTCTGAAGGAATTCCTTCAGACAAAAGTCCAAAGAAATCCGAAGGGCATTCTCAGCAAAGGGTGTCTTTGGAAGGTAGAAGAGGGCAAAACAAGAAACCCGAAGGGCAAGATACACTTCAAAAGGGTCATTTCCAACAATCCCGAAGGGCACCTACCCTTCGGGAAGGTACACATCAAATTTGGGACCCCTGCAAAAACTTGGGTGCCCTACAATTTTTTCGACAAGGGCGCAGATGAAGGGACAGAAGCCCTTGCGGAGGGCACTTGGTTGGCGACTAGACCATGTGCATTTTCCAAAGGGCATTCTCAACAAGTTAAAGGCAAAAACAAGGATTAATTAATTTGGGCTTTTTGTCCGAAGGAATTCCTTCGGACAAAAAGTCCGAAGTAATTCGGAGAGGCCCGTGCAAAAAAGTTGACAGCAAAGTCCGAAATCAACAAAGAGCAAAGGTAAAGGACAATTGATTAATTTCTTCGGGCTTTTTGTCCGAAGGAATTCCTTCAGACAAAAAGTCCGAAGAAATTCGGAGAGATTACAAGGAAGACAAATCCGTGGGAAAAAGTCCAAAACAGGTGAAGGCAAAGATGAAGGAATATCTTCGGACTTTTTGTCCAAAGGAATTCCTTTGGACAAAAAAGTTCAAAGAAATTCGGATAGGAGCTGCCAAAAGACAAAAACCCGACAGAATAAAGCCAACATAAAAAGGGAGCAGAACAAAGGAAACCTTCAGACAAAAGTCCGAAGGAATTCCTTCGGACTTTTTGTCTGAAGGATTAATTCAGAAAATAAAGCCTGAGGTAGAGAAGACATAAAGGCCGAAGGAAAGGTAATAAGCCATAAGTCCGAAGGATGCCTTCCGAAGGAAATTGCAAACAGAAAATTCTGAAGGAAATATGAAGCCATAGGGCAAAACAAAAGTCCGTAGGAACAAATTAGGGATAACTGACGAGGATAAAGCCAAGGAGATCCAAAGGCTAAGGAGATAGCCAAGAAATCCAAGGAAATATAGACTACTATAGACAAAATACATCCAAATATAGAATCCCGCCAAAAATAGACATGAACAGGCAGACCAGAATAGGATAAAATACATGCAAGCAAAGGCTATTTTCGATTGACCGGTCAAAGCTTCAGTTGACTGGTTGTTGAAGTCCTGCTCATCTCTGGATCAACTCATGCATCCGAAGGTCCAACTCAGCTTTTCAAACGTTCCAACTCGGCATCAAGCAGCTCACATAGAGTTCTAAAAATGGCATTGGCATGGATCTCCATGCAAAGAGAGGTGGGCGGTTCAGAACAAAGACACGTTCACTTCCTCAAGCGCAAGAAGCTTCATGCAAAGACAAAAAGAAAATATATTCTATTGATAGGCCAAATCAGCCTTGAGTTAATCTAAGTTAATCCTTCTCTTCAAATTTTTCAACGCCAATCTTTGGCTTTTGTAATTCTCTATAAAATGGCTTTCAGCCTTGATTAAAATCATCCCTCTCTTGGCAAGACCAGAGTCTGCCATTGGTGAGTTGTGTAACCTCTTAGATCAATAGGACTGTTCTTTCAGATTTCAAGTGTTGGCATAGTGTATATTCATTCAGCAATTTGCATATGTGGTAGATTTCTCTCCCTTCCCAAATTCTGATTCGTACCTAGTTGCTAGCTTATCATATTATGCAGGTCATGTTCAGTGTTCTTTATGTCTTTTGCTAAAGCTGTAAATGGATGTTAGGTGGCTCCAAAGTGTCTTGTATCAGACCTCTCTCCATCGTTTTCCTTCATGTTTTGGTCATGGGATCGAACCTCTTCATGAAATATTTATGCATAAGTGATTGATTGAAATCAAAGGTCTTCTTTTTCCCTTGTTTGTTCAGTGTTCTAGGTTACAAGTTGAGTGGATCAATCTTTTGGTGTATCACCTTTATTAGGTATGATTTCCCCTTAAGTTTCCTTCTCCCTTTTCCATGGTAGTCCGCAGCATAGAGTAGAGATCCTCATTGATACATCTTACAGGAACCAGCCTTCTCTAGAGGTTCTTCTCACCATTGAGGCACCCACCCTCATGAGAAGATCCCATTGTTTCAACCGGATAGAGGACTGGCCATTTCATGCACGTCTTCGATTCAGGGCGCAGCTCCAAGTTGACAACAATCCCTCAGTTGCCCTGTGCAAAATACCCCCTGTCAGACCTGTTCCATGAAAAACCCAGGTGTTTCCCTCATTCTGTTTTGCCAAGTGCATATCGGGTTTATGCAGGTGCATTACTTGTCTACTTTTATAAGTAGAAGCGATTGAAGAACCCGAAATGGTTTACGCAGTTCGCAAAAGGCAACGGATTTCCTTCGAAGGGCATTTTGACGGCTTGAAGGACGTTTGCAAAAAGTCCGAAGGGTATGTGCCCTTATGGAGGGCACCTTGGTCAGTGGTAGGACCAAATCAAAAGTTCCGAAGGGGCATTTTGAGGCACAAAGTGCCCTTGTGGAGGGCACATTGAGAAAGTGAAGAACGAAGACAAAAGGCCTAAAGTGCACGTGCCCTTCGGGAAAAGAAGCAATCAAAAGAAAGAATTCCTTTGGACATTTTGTCCTAAGGAATTCTTTCTTTTGATTGGTTCTTTTCCCAAAGGGCACCCTTCGGACATTTTGTCCGAAGGAAAGCGCGACAAAAAGCCTGAGACAAAGAAGGCCCGATAAGTCAAAGAGCACGCAAAGAAAAGGCCAAGGCAAATGAGAAGTTGAAGGAAGGAGACTAAACACGAGCAAAGACAAAGCAGAAAAGACAAAACTTGGAATAGCTCCAGCAGCTAACAAAGACAAAGGGTAGAATCAATGACCACTCAGATCGAGACAGGTGGCATGAACAACTCAGCAAAGGAAGTTAATACATTTAGGTAGAATATATCTACCAAAAACCAATAAAATAGATTGGTTTTCGAACTATAGAGACCAGCGTCACCTGTTTCCATGTTTCACCATTAATGTGCATCCAAGTCGCGCCCAAGTATTGAAGAGCATAGTCGGTCACAACTCAGAATGGCCTTGTCAATTGCTAGGGATGGTCTCCCATGCTTTTGCAGCCCAAGGACAGCAGAAACGGTGGTTTGGACAGCCTACAACATGGCTCCCAAGGGCAGTTCGAAGAAAGTGACGGTAGCATGGTCTTTTGGGTCTCTGCAGAAGCGTTTAACTCAGCATGGGTTTCCATTCCTTGATTTGTCAGCTATCTTGTTTCTAGTTCTCTATATATTTGTAACTTCTCATTTGAAAAAAGAGATCTCAGCTTGTATGGCGAAGCCCTACAGGAATTTACCTTGAATCAAGACATAGCATTTTTACCTCCATTTGAGTTTGCACTTTTGCATGTCTATGGTTTTGTCTTGTGTTAAGTCATTTTCTTTCATGCTTTCACAGAATGATTCCAACATGTCTAGTGTATTGTGAGTTCTTTTGTAGGTCAGCAAGAAGTGTCTACAGTAGAGTATAGGAGCATGTGAACAGACTGCCATATTGTGTCTTAGAACACCTTCGGTAGTTCTTCCTCCCTGTATCTCCATAGGACCCCCTGTTGAAACATTGATGCAGAAGAGTTTCTCGTGTCAAATGAAGTGTATTCAGCGTGTTTTTGGTGTAAAGTGTATGTCAAAGTTGAGTAGACCAACCATTTTGGTGCATCATCGCTTTATTTTAGGTTTTGTTTTCAATATTTCTCTCCCTTTTCATCCCCCCCATTATTAACAGTAGGAAATCCAGGGCCTCGAGATGCATCAAGGGGAGTTAGCCCCTAATCTAGAGATTCACCCCTCACGTTTGCGACCCACAGCAAGAGGGATGTCTCCATTGTGTCGTGTGGATGAGAAGAGCTGAGCTTCCCTTCAGAGGGTGCAATCCACTGCGTCAACACTTCTTCTAGGGGCTGAAGTTTCAAGATCCAAAGCCTTTTTAATGGTCCTGTAAAGAGATAGGGCTGAAAGCCTTCACTAAGCCTCTAAGTGGTTCCACTAGACCCTCAATGAACAAAACCACAAGCCTCCTTTCTATCACATTGAGCACCATAACTAAGAGCTTCTAAAAATCAGCTACATAGTCATCTACTAAATTGGCTTGTTTGAATTCAACTAACTCCCGAAAATGAATTTTCGGATCAACTCTATCAAATCTCTCTATCAACCTGGTACTAAACTCCAAAAGAGTGTGTATGGGATTGTGCCCCTATGTGATCATCCCATGGTATCACCACTCATGTGCTACACCTTCAAGATGAAGGGTGGAAAATTTGATGGCTTCATCTTCCATCATTGACCTCAGTGATAAGGTGTCCAACTTCTATATCCAGGAGCGTGTTGTACACTTACGGGATCCATTACATGTAGGAAGTGTTAACTTCTCTAATGCCCATGGAGGTCCCTCTAATTTATTTGTGGCCTTGTTTTAGCTCTTCGACCACATCTGTTTTTCTTTAAATTTATAAAAATTGTGAGATATAACTTACTAAATTTCTCCTAGATAAACTTTGTATTCTTCATAGCTGGAAGCAATATCATCCACAACAGATGGCTGAATTTCCACCTCTGGATCTGCTACTTCCTCCCTACGAAGGAAATTTGGTTGGAAAGGTCTAGCAAATGAGTCAATGATTGTCCTTTGAGTGTGTTGGTTATTGTTCACACCTGAAGAACTTCCTTCACCATTTTGAGCTCTTTGCACATTCATATTCTGCATGATGTGGACTTATTGAGCCATCACATTTGCTAAATGCTCTTGTCCTTGCACAAGCATGTGAAAGCAAACATTATCCAGATCTTTGTTACCCAAAGCTTCCTTTCCTTTTCTTGCAACAAATTCTAGATTTTGTTGCCCTAACCCTTCCTCCCGCTATTCTGGACCCTTTTTCCTTTCTCTAGTAATACCTAACTTCTTTGTCATTGCCTTGCAAGAAGTTGAAGCTAACAATTATTTATTCCCACAAGTTGGCAAGAAAATTGGATCTTATACCACTGAAATATACCTTTCTAGAACAAAACTGAACTCTGATTATTTAATTCGGAATTCCGGAAATTTCAGTAGTTTTTAAAATCAAGCTCAATTCAGAACTTCCACAAATCATTAATAACCCACTTTGAAAGGATAAATCTTCTACTAATTCAATTCCATTATTCAGAACAATGCAAATACTTGTATGTTGTCTAGGTGAATTCCTTATGCAAATTCTGACCGAACAAATAACAAAATAATGTAAAAATTGAATCTTTTCTGATGAAGTCACAAACCCTAGCTTATAGGTGGTACGATTGTTGATGGAAAAGAGTTTGGCTTGTTCTATTCCACAACTAATGCGATTAAGTTCTTTAGTCCATAAACTAGCATCAAGGGCCACAATTCAGACCTGGAGGTGTTCGCCTACCCTACTAGTCTGCAATTTGACTAGTTAGGTGGCTATAGCATGTACAACAACCTTCTGGAAGTGGTACGGCATAGATTTAGGGTGCTTGAAATGGCACTTTTGCTGATGGAAGTGCTTACTTGCTGCATTGAAGCCAAATAACCGTGTTGTAATTCAAATTAACCTCATGACTTGCCCCAAATGGTATGATCTGTTGTTGGAAGGTGAAACACCGCCAGGGGGTGACGCCACTCAAAATAGGAGCTGCCAATGATGATGCCAGACACGATGGATTAAACCCTAGATGCACAATCCTAATTATGCTAGAAAATTGCTTTTGTTTGTTTAAACCCTTCTTGAAACCCTTGAATACTGACTTTTATAAATAATTTGTTGATTCGCTCAATTGTAATTGTTGACAAATCTTTCACAAAACAGATTTTCTCTTGCCACTTGGAAAGTTCTCGTCTCTAGCCAAGGAAGGACTCACTCAGAAAAATTCTACAGACTCACTCAGAAAAATTCTCTACGGACTCACTCAGAAAAATTCTACAGACTCACTCAGGAAATTTCTATGGACTCTCCCGACACTTAGAAGAAATTCGGAAAAGTTGCAAAAAGCAAGGAAAAGTCCATTTCGAGAATTCCGAAGGACAGGGTACCCTTCGGAAGAGACACTTACAATATTCCCGAAGGGCACCTTCCCTTCGGGCAGGAGGAAGACCAAATTCAGGGACCTTTGTAGAAAGCCCGAGTGCCCTCCAATTTTTTCGAAGGTCGGTGCGGAGGACACTTGGTCGGCGGAAGGGCATGTTTTAAATCCCGAAGGGCACAAATAAGAGCAAAGGCAAAGACATATACTTCGGACTTTTTGTCCGAAGGAATTCGGAAGGGGCAGGAGACAAGTCCGAAAACAAGACCAAGAGAAAAGACAAGATAAAGCTAAGTCAAGAGAAAATGAATTCTTTCGGACTTTTTGTCCAAAGGAATTCCTTCGGACAAAAAGTGTGAAGAAATTCGAAAAAGCTTGCGCGGACATAAATCCAAAGAAAAACAAGACCAAGACAGGAAAAGCTTCGCAGACATAAATCCAAAAAAAAACAAGACCAAGACAAAAGACAAGGCAAAACCGAGGAAATAAATTCTTTCGGACTTTTTGTCCGAAGGAATTCCTTCGGACAAAAAATTCGAAGGAATTCGGAAGCCGACAGAACAAAAAGGTTGCAGGAAAAAGCCCGAGCAAATAAGAGTAAAGGGAAATGACAGAAATAGGCCCGAAGAAATATAGCCGAAGGAAATATGATAGTTTTCGGTGACGTCCTGCAGGCCGTCAAATTTTTCCTGCAGGACGTAACTGTTGAGACTAAGGAGATAGCAGGAAATCCGAAATAAATGGAGGCCGACTGTGCAAAAAAGAATAGAAAATAGATAATCCGACGAAGAATTGAATACGGAATCCTACCATAAATAGACACGATCAGAATTAGAACGAAATACATGCAAGCAAGAGCTATTTTCGAACATAAGAGCTATTTTCAAATAAACGGTCAAAGTTTTAGTTGACTGATTATTAAAGCCCTGTTCGTCTCCATTCAGCCCATGCATCCGAAAGTGTAACTCAGTTGTAGCAGGAGTTTCGAATTCGAACAGCGAGTTGACTATTCCAGATTTAGAGTCGACTAATTGATCAAACGCCGCATCCACTAGAAGATTTCCATGCAAAAGGAGGTGGGCGGTTCATAACAAAGATAAGTTCGCTTCATCAAACGAAGAAGCTTCATGCAAGGACAAAGAGAAAAATATCTTTTATTGAAAGGCCAAGTAAAGCCTTGAGTTAACCAAAGTGAACTTTCTCTTCAAGTTTATACACCTATCTTTGGCCTCTTGTAATTTGCTATATAATGGCTTTTAGCCTTGATTAAAAATCATCCAATCTCTCTTGGTTAGACCAGACTCTGCCACTGGTGAGTTGTGTAACCTCTTCGATCAATCAGGACTGTACTTTCAAATTTTAAGCGTTGGCATAGTGTATATTTCTTCAACAATTTGCATAAGTGGTAAAGTTCTCTCCCTTCCCAAATTCTGTTTCATACCTAGTTGCTATATTGTCCTTGTGCAGGTCATGATAAAGTGTTCTTTATTGTCTTTTGCTGAAATTGTAAGTGGATGTTAGGTGGTTGCAAATTGTCTTTTATCAAACCTCTCTCCATCATTTTCCCTCAGGTTTTAGTTATCGGATCGAACCTCTGCATGAAATACTTATGCACAAGTGATTAATTGAAGTCTAAGGTCTTCCTTCTCTCTTGTTCGTTCAGTGTTCAAGGTTCCAAGCTGAGTAGGATCATAATTCTGGTGTATCACCCCCTTTTAGGTAGGATTTCCCCTTTAAGTTTTCTTTCTCCCTTTTCCACGGTAGTCAGCAGCGTAGAGTAGGAATCTTCATTGATACATCATATAGGAACCAGCCTTCTCTGGAGGTTCTTCTCACTATTGAGGCACCCACCCTCGTGAGAAGATCCCATTGTTTCAGCCGGATAGAGAACTAGCCGTTTCGCGCACGTCCTCGAATCAGGACAGCTCCAAGTTGACAACAATAATCCCTGTACAGAATTACCCCTGTGGATTGGAGGGATTTCATCCTCTGATCCAGCTGTAATGAAGGTTTTCATCCTCAAGTAGAAGTGAAAGAATTCTAGAGTTCTTTCAGGAATTGGTAAAAGTGAATAATCAATTATAATGAATAATGATTGCCCCTTTGTCCTTTTATGAAATTCACTTT
This sequence comes from Torreya grandis, assembly GCA_037957365.1. Taxonomy (NCBI): domain Eukaryota; kingdom Viridiplantae; phylum Streptophyta; class Pinopsida; order Cupressales; family Taxaceae; genus Torreya; species Torreya grandis. Next base: position 539,422 of record JARHVA010004183.1, read on the forward strand.
TCCAATTTCACCCAAACCCTAAAGTAATTAGAATTACTTTATAATTAAATATTCACTTTTTTATCCTCATAATAATAATTATTTTTTGGCCATATAATAATATTGTTTTTGGGGCCCACTTAATAATAATAATGAATAAGCGTCATTTTTCATGTTATTAAATAAAGTGACGTTGAGGACAACTTAAAACATTATTATTAAATTATTTCCCTTTCATGCTCCTTAGCCTACGAAAAAATAATAATATGCTTCGGGTCCTCAGTCATGCTTAATTCAGAAAAAGGGACATTATAGAATGGGCAACATTTGTTAGTCTCGATAACTACAAATGGTCAGTTCGACAAGATAGGCTCACTCTCTCACAGGAGAACCCCATTGGGGGACTACGTGGCAGTGTGACAATGCTATGAACTCTAGCCATTCACCTCCTTTCTCAAGTTGCTAGTTGTCTAGTTCCTTAGACGAATTGGTCCACTTATAGCTTCATCCACTCTATCAAGAGGAACAGGCTTACCTCTCGAAGGGCAGAGAAGATAGTTGGAGAAAATAATACCTCACATATCCACGATTGCAAGATAATTATGTATCGATAGAATCTAATAGCACATGTTGAACTAAGGAGCTGAGACAAATAGATGAGAATCTAAAGATGCCACTAGGATTGGTCTGGGTCCCATTGAGAGAGTCACGTGATTAAGAGTCATGGAGCACTGATAAGGATGAGTTATCAGGGTCATGGAAGATGGATCACTGATGAGTCTAATGACAATTAGGCTTGCTTCTCCATGCTTGCAGCTTAGCATTTTGTCATCACTCAAATACAATTGTTATATTTTGTCATTTTGAGACATTTCTGTTACAATTCTATTAATCATTATAATGTATAATATCAAATATTAATATTTACATTTTGATTTTATCATGGATGAATGGGAATGGATATTCTAATTTATTATCTAGTATGTTCCAAATTTGCGATGTTCATTACGTGCATATGAATATCTTTAGAATATTCATGATGCTCAATTTTGGCATTTTGCAAAAGAGAAGCTATTAAATTTGCATAATTTCTCTTGCTATAACATAATATATATAGATAATATTTGCCATCCCTTGTAGTCCCCAAAATCCAAGCAAATTTATATCCTTACCAAACACTGCTCTTGTCGCAACTGTGCCATAAACTACATTGAAAATAACTACAAACACAATCCCCACAACTAAATAACCAAGACACAATTTTTCTGGCATGAGTGAAGATCATCACCAAACCATGTCAACTTGGTAAGTGTTCCTCGATGTCCATTGCCAAACGGCATCGCTAATTTGGGTCACCAACTAACTCTATCTCAATCACCCAGATAAATCAACAAACGTAACAAAATTGGGGCAAATAGATTCATAAAATATGATCCATTTTCATTCCTTCATTTCATTCTTAAAATTATAAACTATTTGCTACTCTAGACCATAGATATCCAGCCAGTATGGATCTTCCATTGTCAAAGGCAAAAGATATCCTACTAACATGAATCTTCAACTTGTGGGAAATAGTATGTATCTTCCACATAGTGACCATCTAACATGGATCTAGTTATTGTCTGCAATAATATTTAGCTAACAAGGATCCTCTAGCTGTTGTAAGCAATAGTATCCATCTAACATGGATCTTCCACATATTAGGGGAAATAGTATCGAGCTGCATGAATCTTCCACTTATCATGAACCATGAAATCCAACTAACATGCAACTTCCACTTTTCATGGAAATTGTATCCAATTAAAGTGGATTTTCCACTAAGACGAATAATATCTTCCCTTAGAGGAACGAGGATTTAGCAATAACATTCAGTCAAATTTAACCCTGCAGGTACATGCTTAGAGATTTGCATCAAAGTGAACACCTAGTCAAGTAGATGGTTTCTCTTAAAATCAGCCAAACTTTCAAATACCTCTGTCAAAGTTGCAGATCTGATCTTATCCTTCAGTCAAACATTTGCTACAGGTATGTCAAAGCTGCAATTTCAGGTCAAAATCGCTCCAGCGTGTCAAACTGCGGCAGATCTTAACCTCAGATTATATAATTCAGTCAAGGGAAACAGTCAAAATAGTCAAATCATTGCATTCAAAGCAAGTTAAACCTGATGTCAGCACAGGTCTGCACTACAGAGAAATCCATCTCGCTGGTCAAAATGTACATCAGCCTTGATTGTATATGCTAGAGGCTAGGGATTCAGACTTGATCATCAAATGGATCATTTAATCACTTGTAAATATGCATTTCTTACAACGTAAACATGCTGACGACATGCACATCATGCCTATCATCCCTGGGTCAATTAAATAAATGGGAACATACTGCAGTCAGCCAGAAGAGAAAAACGTGAAATATCCCTTTCAGGATAAAATAAGAATTCTCATTTTTAATGCCTTTAATTCTGAAAATTCATTCATCTAGCAAAACAATACATGCAATACAAAAAACCAACAAGTCACACGTGTTCTCTTTATTTCAGTCAATTGCATACATAGAAAACATTTTGAAAACAATTATGGAATATACAAATAGCAAAATAAAATCAGAATATTAGTTTTTCCTGATTTTTCCACCAAACCCTAACCTGGAACAGCATAAAGACAAAATATTTCTTTGAAACCCTAGCTGGAAATGTCTCAGAACAGTACGACAACATTAAAAGTATAAGATGGGATTTCTCTTGAAAATAACCCCTAAACTACATTACCGATACAGATATAGGTACGAGAATCAAATACGGGGATATGGGGATTTTCTTTTTTTTTGGGCGGGGGGGGTTGGATACGTTTGGATACGGCCGTATAAAATATATATATATAATTAAAAATATAAAAATATAGCCATATAAGCAAATTTAACCACATAATATGCATAGAGGAAACAAAATAAGTTAAATAAAAACTTCAATATGACGTCCATAGCTATATTTTGAAGTCCAAGAGTGAACAAATGTGCAATGTGTTAAGAGGTGAAGTGAATATCCAGACTTCCAACAACTGTAATGGTGTAACATCTTGTAATCTCCTTGGCAATATCATTTGCAATACAACAAGCCATCTGGCATGAGGGGGGTTGCAGGGGGTTGTAATCTCATGCAACTTTTGATAAAATGAGTGTGAATGCTACTTTTAGGGTTGGGAATCCACTTTAGTTTGTTTTTAATTGTATTTTGAAGTCCATGTTTGACTTTTCAATGGGCAAAATTGAAAAAAAAATAAAAATAAAAAATTTGACATTCGGGAGTGTGGTGATATGCCCAAGGACGCTCCTTGGGCGCATCCTCACGCTCCTGTATCTTGGGGTGTATCCCCTGTGCTCCCAAGGTCGTGGGAGGGTGTATCCGGTAGCATAGCCCCTAAATAGTATGACAACATTACACCCTAGTTGCAATAATACGACAACCTACAAAATGGTACGACATCATCAAGCCCTAGTTGCAGCAGTACAACAACATTCAAAATGGTATGGCAGTCCTTAAAAATCAACGACCAACTCAGCAAAGTCAAACCCTAGTGCAAAAAAGTCAATGCCCAAGTAGGATAGGCCTAAAAATTCAAGGGCCAAGTATGATAAGCCCTAAAAAGTCAATGCCAAACTATTAGAAGGTAGATACAGTGGTCAAAACAAACATGCAGTGGAACAGCCAAACCCTAGGTGTAGTGATTTGCCCTAGAAGCATGAGGCCCTTGCCCTAGGGACAACAATTTGCCCTAGAAGTGTGACACCCAGCCCTTGGGCAATAGAGAAAACCTGTTTTGTTGCTCTAAAACCCTTATGGGTAATTTTGAAAATTGTTACACTTTCAGCCAATATCAATCTAAAAATCTCTTGTTTATCCGCACAATTGCAACCCCTAGATGGAGTCACCTCTGAAGGTTGGAGAGTTTTCATCCTCAAACCTGTTTGCAATGGAGGGTTTCCGTCTTCAAAAGTAGAAGTTGAATCATGTTTGAATCCAATCGTGAATAATGAAGAATGAAGAATCCCCTTTGACCCCACTTATCATTTTATAAATTCACTCTTCCAATTTCATCCTAACCCTAAAAGCATTTAAAACACTTTTAGGCAATTATTACCTTTTTGGCCTTTTAATAATTTTTGTTTTTGCCATATAATTAATATAGTTTTTTTACCCTTTTTAATAATAATACACCTAAGTGTCATTTTTTCATGTTATAATATCAAGTAACTTTGGACAACTTAAACGAATTATTATTAAATTATTTCTCTCATTAATCTCCCTTAGCCTACAGGAAATAAAAGATTGGCTTTGGGTCCTCTAATTCATTTAATTTGAAAAAGAGGATATTACAGTTTGCCCTTCCCAAAATTATTTGTCCTCAAGCAATCCCTAAACCGTTCTGTAAATACCAAGATCCCAAATCAATCTTGGAATTTAAATCCTCGACCCTCCTTGTGATGTAGTTAACTCATGCTACACTTCTTTGATATAAAGAGGAATTGAAAGGCCCACACCACGTAATGCTTCTCCCATAGTCCTATTGAGTGAATCCATGATAGTTGAATCATGAATTAGTTGGGATCTAGAAAGAGTGGGAAAACTATCCATGTCTTCAAGTTGAATATTTGTATCGAAATAAGCACAAACCCCCTTGTAGACCTTGACATCAAGTCGAAGATCATAAAACAACTCTTTGCAAGTAGATTTATAATTCACACCAAAGCAATCTATATACTTTTGAAAAGGCTCCCTTGCTGTATCTTCTAGTGTATTACACCATATTGTGTTGAACTCGTGCGCATCATGGATCTTCTAACTTCCATCTTTTAACAGTACATTGTCTATATGGGTAGATTGCAAGTCTTCATACAATCCCTCTACTTCTGATTCAAGCACTGTATTCTGCTCAGTTTGATCTTGCACTTGACTTCTTAGCTCCTCTCCTTGAAGCAGTAATACATCAGTTTGCAACTTCTTTTCCTGCACACTAGTAGACGATAATTTGTTGCTAAGAATCTCTTTCTTTGCACTCCATCCAATTCTTCTTTTGTTTTTGTCCTATCCTTGTCTGCATCTGATAAGTCTTGTTTGAGATGAATATTGTCATCTTTTAATGACCACGATTGCAGCCAAAGTTCATTCACTATCATTTCAACTATGACATGCTCTTATTTGACACTTTCTAGATCTTTTAATAATGTGTTAGCAAATGATTGAAGAAATGTTTGTGAAAAGCATTTGATGATTTTATTTGTGCATCAATCTTATTTATCATATCAAAAAATTGGTTACAACAATGGTTACAACAGTTACAGAGGTTAGTTATCGGTTAAACATTAACTAATTTTAGTTAAGTCTTTATTACATTATTTAACACCCCCTCTTAATGACTAAACTAGAAACAACTCTAAGTTTGTCTTGAAACTTTACAAAAAGAATAGAACCAAGAGGTTTAGTCATTAGATCTGTCGGTTACTCTGTAGAAACACAAAAATGACGATAAATGTAACTAGAATCAACCAACTATCAAATGTAGTGATGATGTATCTCTATGTGTTTGCTGTGAGCACGAAAAGCATGATTCGTTACTTAACTTCAATACACTTTGATTGTCACATAATAGTGGAGTAGTTATATATGAAGGAAGTTGCAAATTAGTTAGCATCTGACATAGTCAAATTGCTTCACAACTAGCACTGGCTGTTGCTTTGTATTTTGCTTCAGTGGAAGAGAGTGCAACAGTATGTTAAAGCTTGCTCTGCCATGAAACAACTCTTGAACCAAAAGAGAACATATCCCCGGTGGTAGATTTTCGAGTATCAATTGATACTCCCAAATCAAAGTTAGTGTAGCCAATCAATCTAAAATCTGTTGTCCTCTAATAGAGAATATCCAAGTCAAGAGTTCCTTTGACATATCGTAAAACATGTTTTGTTGTTCTGTAATGTCCTCTTTTCATATAATTTCAATAATTAATAAAATTGTCCAAATAGTGATTTTATTCATTCAAAAATATAAGACAATTTAATTAATTATTAAAATAGAATTAAGATAATTATTCGAATTACCGGAAAAGTGGTTTTAACCATTTGGAAAATTAAAGTAATTTTAATGATTATTCTAAGGGGTTTTATAATTAATAAATTGCTTGAAAAGTGATTTTTATCACTTCAATTATTAAAGCAATTTAATTAATTATTGAAGTAAAGACCTAATATAAAATAATTATATAATTTGCCAAAAAATAATTTTAATTACTAATTTATTGAGGTAAGTTATTTAATTAATTCAAAAAGGTCTTAAGTGAAATTAAAAGGAATGTCGGCTTGGGAGATAAAGCAAAGGAAAAGAAAAGATTTCCTTAAAGTTGGTAAAAGACAGTTATAAGGTATTTTGACTCCCCAAGGTGGTTCGTCCCCCTTTGAAATGTGCAAATACAAGGTGAAGATCACAATTGAAGATATGTTGAAAATTGATATTGATTCTTCATGCTTGAAGAAAATATTGGTATGTATGCCCGATAAGTGTTTGTAGATTTAGAGTTGATTATTTTACAAAAGGTGTCTTTTGACGCAACCTATTATTAAAATGGATTTGTTACTTGCCCTAGAGTGAAACGATTTGCTTTGAGTGCTTGTTAAGAGAGTTTGGTGGACAATTTGATGTCCAACTTGAGCATAACAAATCTGATTATTATTTGCATTAATTTTCTCAAGTATGATGGTTTAGAATTAAGGGTTTGATGTTTTAAGAGGTAAATTCTGAAAAACTAAGGTTTTTAGAATTTTAGAGCAAGTTTTGGTGACCTTCCCATGGAAAAAAATTCTGAAATTATTTTTATTTACTAGTCATTAATTTTGTGATCAGTTTGAACTCTTATTTGCATCATAATTCCAAATATTAAGAGAGTTGTGAATTTTTGAAGTTTTAGTTGTTAGTAGGAAATAATATTTGTTGAGGGCAGATTTGCAAGGATTTCGATGACCTTTTTATGGGTCAAAGATAGGCCCTAAATGTGGAACAAATAATATCACAATTATTTGTGAATTTTTTGGCATATTATTTCTAAGATTTGATGTTATTTTTAAGGTGGATTCAAGGCACAAATTATGATTTAATTATTACAATAATTTTCTAAATATTGGCAATTGAATTGGACTAGGGTTTGATCACTTTGGAACCTTAACTATGGATGATTCATGGATGATATGACTGTTATGATTTTAATATGATTTTTGTCTACAATTTGTGAAAGCTTGAGCATGAATTAAAGTGGGAAAGAAGGATTTCAATTTAGTTAGTATGGCACTAAGGTTTGGAGAATTGAAACATTCATTTCAGACTCTTTCTTCATTGTGGTAAGAACCATTGGTGACCAAATTCATAAAGTATTTATTTGTTATTCATTTCAAGGTGGATTGGAGTTAATTTTCAGTTTGGAAGTGCAATTATAGCAGCTAGGGTTCACTGATTTTACTAAATTTAAAATTCAAAAAATTGTGAATTTTAAGAAAAACCTTTATTTGGTTAAATTGTCCAATTTGGGGACATTACAATGGTATCAAAGCACCGATCTTGTCCACATGTGAGGTTTGGTATGAATTTGGATACAAGCAAGTAAAAGGATTTTGTGTTATCAAGGAAGAGGAAGAAGCCATGGAAGAAATGGAGAAAGAAAGGCTCTACAATGCAAGTAAACAGCTAAATAACCTATGCCAACCAGTGGAGGATATAATCAGCACCATGGAAGAAATAAAATATAAGTTATACAAGATAAATCAATCACTTTATGAGTCTATGAAGTGGGCGGTACAACCCTCAAGGACTTACTTGGTTCAACATGAATTATTGAGAGATACAGATGAAGAGGTAAGGCTCTTGGTTACTAGTTGTATTAATGAGGTTTTAAAACTAATGGTTCCCGAAATTCCTTACAATGATAAAATCATGAGGAAAATAGTTTCATTGATTGTGAAGAGCTTCCAAGGTCTCAAAGAGGAGAAAGGACACTCCTTGGCTAGAAGGGTCAACATCTCAGAAACTATGGCTTCAACCAGATCAGGTATTTTGATGTTAGATATGGAGTGTGATGAACTTATTGTTAAGATGTTTCAACATTTCTTTGCAATTGCTTGTAAGAATCCTACCAAAAATGTTGTAGCTTTTATGCAAAGAATCTTGACCTTGAAGCTCAATGAGAATGATAATCTTTCCAAGCCATTATTATCTATCTTATTAATAGATTTGGGGCTAGAAAAGAACAAATTTCCAATTGCACATATGTTGTTTGAAAATGTTGCAATTAATTGTGAGGGAAAATTGAGGCCATATTTGATAGTGGAGCATGTAGAGGAAGAGCGGACCAAACTACATGGAGAGTTGCAGGAACAAAATGAATGGGCAACCCTTTATGAGGACTCCTACGACGGAGCCAATGAAATGAAAAAATCAGAATTTGATGGGCAGCCCATAGGGGTGCAAGTGGATGATAAAAGAGAAGAGGAAGTCAATAAATATGAACTAAAAAAAAGTACAAGGTAGAGATCTTTTATTAGTTGAAGATGTCTATTTATTTTCTAACAATTGTGTGCATGACAGTGAAGTCACATAAGGTGAAAACAAGGAGTTTGAAACAAAGAAGGAAGTTGGATGGAATAATGAAGGGGTTGTAATTTCAAAGCATAGGCAACCAATGAGTCCAAAAGGAAAATGCCCTATCATGAAATTGATAAGTATGCATGAATCTGATTTTTATGTTACATGGATAGTAGAGGAGGATAGAACATTTGAATTGCAAGGGCAGTACCTAATTTGATATGGGCAGCCCCCTACGTCAAGGTTTATGAGTAACTTTGGAAAAGACCCAAGTTATGAGCAACTATTTACAAGGTATTTTTTTTAAGAAAAAGTGGTATCCTTTCTTTCCGGAACATTCTGAAATCATTTTGTTATATTTATGGTCTCTAATCTACACTAGGGGCAATTTATCATGCACATGGCATCAAAGGGTAAGGGAGAAAGGTGAGTATGCACATGCTGATTTTAATTTGTCTCAAAAATCAGATTTATGTATGCAAACACAACAGCTTTTTGGAAGGCAACACGAGTTTTTTGAACATTTTCCAACACTTGATAGGTAGGAGGAAGGTGCATATAAGTTCTAAAATTTATTTATCAGAAAAATCAGACTTCAAGGAACAAACACAGCCATGTATGGAAGAGGAAAATTCATAATTTTATGACATATATCAACTATGGGAACAAGAAAGGTATGAGGACATCTATTTCCATGTTTGTCTACATGAAAAATCAGTGATTTATTTGCATAAACAGCCATGTCATCATAAAAGAAAAGTTGATTTGATTAATATAGTCCAGCTTATGCAAGATTCAAGAAACATGTTTTTGTTGGCACTTTGGGAAGGTGACATAAGGAGCTTTCACACTGGTAGGGTACAACCTCCTTGTGGATATTTTTGGTAGCTATTGATGAGTGTGGAGAGGATCCTATGCATGTCTAAGGTGAGTTATAAGCGGCAGCCTCTTGTTGACAGTGTGCTTCACACTTGGATGTCCTTATATGGTGAGAGATACGTCTTGGGGGCCTCCCCACCTGTAAGGTACAATTCTAATTTCTCTTTATATATTTTGTGGGACATGGACTAGCACATGAGGAAATTTTGCATACGGGGCAGTAAGGTGGTTTGGTTCAGTTGTGATTTGCATAACCATTTTTGTTCATATCTCACCCATTTGGGAGGTATAAAGAGGAGTTCGCTTACCTTCCACTCAATATTGAGAGGGGTGGAAGATAAGGAGTCTTTTGAGCCTTGGGAAGACCATGAGGATCCTATTGATGATTGGGGACATGCCCCAAAGTATAGGTACAACAAGTTCATGGCTCCGTTGAGGGCTACCACTTCTTGGAAAGCAAGGACAGATTTTGGTTGCATTGTGGAACATGTTGACAAGGTGGAATGGCATTTGGGGAATGTCACACTATGTTTCTTGGCAAACATCATTCCACTTAACAGGTACACGAGCAAGGCTTTTTTAGCACTACAACAGGTTTTACCACTTGGACATAGTAATTGGGCATATGAGCTTGCATTTACTTGAGGGCAAGCAAATTTGGGAAGGGAGGACTATAATGTCCCCATTTCATATAATTTTAATAATTAATAAAATTGTCTGAATAGTGATTTTAATCATTCGAAAATATAAGATAATTTAATTAATTATTAAAATAGAACTATCTTAGATAATTATTCGAATTACCGGAAAAGAAATTTTAACGATTCGAAAAATTAAGGTAATTTTAATGATTATTCGAAGGGGTTTTATAATTTATAAATTGCTTGAAAAGTGATTTTTATCACTTCAATTATTAGAGCAATTTAATTAATTATTGAAGGAAGAACCTAATATAAAATAATTATTTAATTTGCCAAAAAATAATTTTAATTACTAATTTATTGAGGCAAGTTATTTAATTCAAAATGGCTTAAAGTGAAATTAAAAGGAATGTTAACTTAGAAGCTAAGGCAAAGGAAAGGAAAAGATCTCTTAAAATTTGGCAAGAGAGGGTTAGGAGGTATTTTACCTCCCCAAGGTGGTTCGCCCCCTTTGAAAGGTACAAATACAAGGTGAAAATCACAATTAAAAATATGCTGAAAATTGATATTGATTCTTCATGTTTGAAAAAAATATTAGGATGTATGTCCAATAAGAGTTTGCAGATTTGAAGCTAATTATTCTACAAAAAATGTTTTTTGATGGCAACTATTGCTAAAATGGATTTATTACTTGCCCTAGAGAGGGGTGATTTGTTTTGTGTGTTTGTTGAGAGGGTTTGGTAGACAATTTGATGTCCAACTTGAACATAATAAATCTGATTTTTATTTGCAGTAATTTTCCCAAGTGTAGCGACTTGTTTGGGATTGAGGGTTTGCTGTTTGACAAGATAAATTTTGAAAACTAGGGTTTTTAGAATTTTAGAGCATATTTTGATGACCTCATAGAAGAAAAATTTTTAATATTATTTTTATTTGATAGTCATTAATTTTGTATTCAGTTTGAGCTCTTATATGCATCATAATTCCAAATATTGAAGGAGTTATGATTTTTTTAAGTTTCAGTTGTTCGTAGAAAATATATTTGTTGAGGGCAGATTTGCAAAGGTTTCGATGACCTTTTTAAGGGTCAAAGATAGGCCCTAAACATGGAACAAATAATATCATAATTATTTGTGAATTTTTTTGCATATTATTTCCATGGTTTGACGTCATTTTTAGGGTGGATTCAAGGCACAAATTCTAATTTAATTATTGTAGTAATTTTCTGAATATTGACAATAGGATTGGACTACGGTTTGATCGCTTTGGAACCCTAACCATGGATGATATGAGTGTTGTGATTTTTGTATGATTTTGTCTACAATTTGTGAAAGCTTGAGCAAGAATTAGAATAGGAAAGGACTTCAATTCAGCTAGTATGGTGCTAAGGTTTGGAGGATTGAAACATTCATGTCAGGTCTTTCTTCATTGGGGTAAGAGCCATTGGTGACCAAATTCACAAAGTATTTATTTGTTATTTATTTCAAGGTGAATTGGAGTTAATTTCCAATTTGGAGGTGTAATTATAGCAAGTAGGGTTTGTTAATTTTACTAAATTCAGATTTTAGAAAATAGTGGATTTTAGGGGAAACCCCTTTTTGGTTAAATCGCCCTATTTGGGGATATTACAACAATGTACTAGCTTTGGTTGAGACAAACCAAGAATGGTAGCTAGTAGCAAAACATAAATCTGATCGAGTGGTGGTAAGATATATCAAGCTGCGCACCAACTATCTATATAATGATTCATTGACCAGTGATGAATCATCATGAACTGATAATTTCAGCCCTACCTCCATGGGTGTAGAAGAAGAATTGCAATCCATCATTCCAAACATCTTCAAAAGAGTAGTGGCATATTTGACCTGAGCAATGAAAATGGAGTGGTCATGTTAACAGAATTCTACACCCAAATAATAGTGTAGGAGGCTTAAATCAGTCATATCAAAAGTAGTGCACGAATCTGATTTGACTTTTTGAATCGTTGTCTCCACTTTCTGTGATGGCAAGGTCATCAACATACACAATGAGTATCACAATGTCATCATCAGTGCTTTTGATATAGAGATTTGAATAAGATGGACTCCGTTTGAATCCAGAATCTCGTAGATGTTGATCAATTTTGATGTCCCAGGCTCGAGGACCCTGCTTAAGCCCATACAAAGATTTCACCAATTTGCAAACAAAATGATCACGACCAGGTTCTTGAAAACCTTTACGCTGCACCATGTATACTTCATCCAAATCGCCATTAAGGAAAGCATTTTTGACATCCATTTGAAATACTTTCCAACCAACTGAGATGCGATGAAAAGAAGTAACTGAAATGTGACCATTTTTGTAGTAGGAGCAAAAGTCTCCTCATAGTTTATTCCCTCATGTTGTGAAAATCCTTTCGCAACACTTGTTCAAGAAGTAGACCCACATTTTTCTAGAAAAATCATCTACAAACAACAAAAAATACCTTGCACCAAGAATAGTAGATGACTTCTAAGATGGCTCACATAGATCTGCATGAACAATATCAACGAGCACCTTTGCTCTCTAGGCACCTTCAGTGGGAAAAGGTTTCCACTTCTATTTGCCAGCCAAACAACCTGCACATATATCTTGCTTGACCTGGATAGTAGGCAATCCTAGAACCATATTCGATTTTTAGAGTTTGGTCAATATTGAAGATTGAGACGTCCAAATCTCTCATGCCATACAACACTGGTATTATCCTCCACAATTAATGCATTCAAACTAACAGTGGTAGGATCAACAAGCCTATACAAGCCATTTTGGCCAATGCCTAGGGCTATGACTATCATTTTTGATAATAGACACTGCATTTTTTCCTGAAAAATTTACTATAATGTGAGGGTTTTCAATTAATTTACTGATTGATAGATGTTTGTTCATCTTAGATACATACCTAACATTCTTGACCATGAACTTTGCAACATTATTCAATACAATGCGCATATCTCCTATCCCTTCTACAACATGTGATCTAACATCACCCAAAGAAACTGAATTCGAAAAACTTTCTTTTGTAGTGAAATTAACATACCAGTGTTTTTGACATGTAAAATGTTGTGATGCACTAGAATCAAATAACCAATCACTGGTAGTCCTCTCATCGGAGCATGATGCTATGAGAGCATATTCTTCCTCAGATTCAGCTTCAACTGCTACCACATTTGCATACCCTTTTGCCTTCTTGTTATGTGTTAGATCATTTGTCTTTTTCTACATTCTTTCTTAATATGACCAAATTTTTTACAATAATAACATTTTAATTTGAATTTTGGGGAAAATGAAGACATATCTGAATGTCCTTTCCATTTCCCTTTTGATTGGACAACAAATGCACTTTCCAATTGCCCAGAACCGGGCTCACTGAAGTGTGTCTGCCTGCATTATTTTTGCAACAAATATGAACTCACCTAATCAAAAAATGAGTGTTATTCTGTTTTCAGGTACAAAGCTTCCATGAACGATTCATACGAAAGTGTCAGGCTATTCAGAACAAGAGCCACCATATCATCGTCATCTACCTTTTTGTTGATCGCTGACAATTGGTCATAGAGATCTTTCATCCGTAATAAATGCTCCGACAGAGACCTACCTTCTAACATTTTTGTGAAAAACAATAGATTTTTCAAATAAAGTACTCGACTCTTTTCTGAAATCTAGTACTTATTCTTGAGACTGGTCCATAGTGCACTTGCTTGTGCAGCATTCTGGACCTCCGGAATCATATCATCTGACAAAAAGTTTCAATAACAAAAGGGCTTCTTTATGATGTTTGTCATAATCGGCAAAATTTGTTGCCAATTGTTGTTTTGTATCAAGTATAATCTTGTCACAATCATGGAATTCTGCAATTGTCAAGATTTTGTGACTCCATACATTATATTTCTGCCTAATTAATTTTTGGGCCTCAGGAAAGATGAGGTTCTGAATATTGGCCATTTTTCACTCCAAAAAATAATTTTTTAACCTAGAAAATAAAATTCCGAAAATTTGTCGAACTTATTTTATTTTTATGATATTGTTTGTTTATTTTTCTGATTTTGTGCAATTTTTCAACCACCCAAAATCACACAAAAAGAAAAACTAGAAAATTTGTGAAAAATAAATTTTGAACTCGCTGAAATTTTTTGGATTCGACTGGTTTACAAAAAAATTATTTTCTTGCATGCCCTACCTTGCCAAAAAATTGACCTTCGATTGCAAAGTGCCCTTTCAACGTCCTTCGTGTGTGCCTTTCGTGCCCTTTGTGACTCCAATCATTGCTTTTAACTTCAACGCTTGTTGGCATTTTACCTTGCTTGCCCTTCGCGACTTTGTCTGCATCGCATTTGCCCTACCACGACTCTCCTTGCCATGGCGTTTTGACCTATCTACGTGCCTGCCTGTGTGTCTCTTCCATGACCCTTCCTGTCGTGACTGGACTATCTTCCTTCGACTATATTGTGTTGATCGACGGTGACAAAATTCTTTTCCACAACCTTTCTGCATGTCTCCACGACCCATGACCTCCACGCTTTTGTTGAGTTGTTTTCCTTCCATGAACCTACAAACTTGACGCTTTTTGTTTTCACGAACCCTTCCGCAATTATTCATGGGAATATTCGATCTCCTCTTCCTCTCGTTCGTACCCTAGAACCAGGGTTTCCTCAAACAAAACACTCGTACCGTGTTGCTGGCTTCCTCGAGTGGTGGCTTTGATACCACTGTTAGCAAATGATTGAAGAGATGTTTGTGAAAAGCACTTGATGATTTCATCTGTGCATCAATCTTATTTATCATACCAAAAAATTGGTTACAGCAATGGTTACAGCAGTTATGGAGGTTATTGGTTAGACATTAACTAATTTTAGTTAAGTCTTTATTACATTATTTAACATAATGTCATCTTTTTCTTGATGAATCTTTGTATCGCCTCTTGAAGTTTATGTACCTGAACTTATAGCATTTCTAATTTTGCATGATATAGCCAACAAAGTGATTTTTGTGCTGACTTTACTACCTCTTCATATGGCTGTGGTAAGTTCAGTACTGTGCACCTAACATAATGGTGAACATCATTTGCTGTTTGGACAATACCAGGAGCTGCAACTTCTAAAATAGCTCGTTTCATTTCCTTTTTAACAGAGGCAAGGAAAGACTGTAGTGGACAGCTTTCATTCAACATATTTGTAATTCTTTTAACTTCTTCAGCTCTGCAGTTTAGTATTTTTCCACCTTTTGTATCTATTCATGGGACTTCAATGGCTGTTTCACTGTAATATTCATTGTCGTGTATAGATGAATAAGCTCCGTCAAAATCAGCCATCCATTTTGAAAGAGAGATTAAGTGGCTCTTTCCAACTTGCAAGTTCTTTTGACTGTTCATCCAGTTTATCATGACATCTTCTAAAGCCTCAGTAAAATGTCTTTTATCCATGGATTTATGCTTGCTTCCACTCTCACCAAATGCCTTCAAAATTCTTTTTGAATAATTAGGGCAGACTTGAGATTACACTCCCCTGATTTTATATTCTCATCCCACATCGATCGAACATCCAAACAATCTACAAACATATCTGAAATGTTATCTGAACCCCCTTCTTATCTCCTACACTTAAATGGGTTTCCAAGAGTGCAAGGGCATTCCATAAATGTTGTTCTGGGAAAGTGAGGTCCTCAAGACCACGAGCAAATCGTCTAAAAGAATTTCAAGTTTTTTGGTTTTTTCTCACCCCACGGTCCCAAAATCAGATCTGCTGACATTGAAAGGAAAATATAAAGATTGTAGATAAGATTGAGCAATCTCTTCCAACACCCTAACTAATGAATCTATTTCATCAACATCGCTGCATGAACTCCTTTTTGAATTTTTATTTCTGCTGTTAGAAGGCATATCAAACTGATTACCGACAGAGAATAAGAAATGGTCTTTTCCAACTAGGCTCTTGCGCTTCACCAACCTCTTCCATGACAAAAAGACTTTGCTCTGTCAACAATGACTCTAGCTTGTTCTTTCTTATATGTTGACAAAGCAAATGGATTTCTTCCTTTTCCAAGAAGTGAATCATTCATCACAGATCGATTGTGGTCAGTTCTGGCCATACCAGGAAAAGAGTTCTCAATACTAATGGCTTTTCTATGATTTCTTATGCCATTCCTGTCCAACAATGCTCCGGTCATATGCCAATATTGTTTGGGAACAGCTGGACCATTATATACATGAGAAATGTTAAATTCTTGGAGCTCATTCCCTCTTACCTACCAATTCTGGCATTCATTGTTTGCTGTGACTGCATCACCACATTCAGCTCTCCCAACTTCTAGGTTTGGTTGTCCATCCTTCATATAATGCTTGCTGTTGTCTATTTCATTAATCAATTGAACCCATTCAGTGAGATTACTGCAAGTACCTGGAGGATGATCAACTCCGTATAATATTTCTTTTGCTATGACAGTATCCGTAACCTGATTTTGATGATCAGGATTGTTGACAAATCTTCCACAAATCAGATTTTCTCTTGCCACTTGGAAAGTTCTCGTCTCTAGCCAAGGAAGGAAGAATACATGGTTTTCCTTGACCAAAATAGGTCATTTCTACGGACTCTGCAGGATTTCTACAGACTATCTGAAGGAAATTTACAAGTTCTCGACACTAAAGCGACAAAAGGGCCTCTACAACTTTTCCGAATGACAATTTCAGAAGCCAAGCAGCCCTTGCGGAGGGCAAGAAAGAACTTAGGGGGAAGAAAGACAAAGGCAAAGATATCCTTCGGACTTTTTGTCCGAAGAAATTCAGAGACCACAGAGACAAAGGAAGTCCCGCAAGCCAAAGAGTAATTCGGAAAAGGGGCATTTTCAAAAGTTCCGAAGGGCAGGGTACCCTTCGGAAAGGACACTTTCAATATTCCCAAAGGGCACATACCCTTCGGGCAGGAGGAAGACCAAATTCGGAGACTTTTGCAAAAAGCCTGGGTGCCCTCCAATTTTTTCGAAAGGCACTGGCGGAGGACACTTGGTCGGTGCCGAAGGGCACTTGGTTGGCGGAAGGGCATGTTTGGAATCCCGAAGGGCACATTTCGGAAGAAAAGTCAAGGTAAGGAATCCTTCGAAAGAAATTCAGAGAATACATAAGTCCGAAGAAATTCGGACAAAGGCCCGCAAAATAAACCCGACAGAAGAAATCCCGAGGAAATTCAAAAAAATAGCAAAGACAAAGAGCCGACGGAAGAAATCAAAAGGGCTTCAGAAAAGTTAAAGGGCGAAGGAAGAAGAGATATCCTTCGGACAAATAGTCCGAAGAAATTCTGAAGGCCACAAAGCAAAGTCCGAAGAAAAGCGAAAAAATAAGACTAGGGCGAGAAAAAAGTCCGAAGAGAGACGCGAGAAATAAAGTCCGAAGGAAGCAGGAAATATATACAGAGAAGTCCGAAATAAGAAAACTAAGGGTGACATCCCGCAGGCAGTCAAATTTTGACGGCGGGAAGTAACCGTTGGAACAAAGATAAGGCCAAAATTCTGAAAGATAAGGCCAAATGGGTAAAAATATAGACAAATATATCTGAATATAGAATCCCGCCAGAAATAGATACGAACAGCAGACCAAAATAGAATGAAATACATGCAAACATTGGAGCTATTTTCGAACATCAGAGCTATTTTCGAAAATCGGTCAAAGCTTCAGTTGACTGATTATTAAAGTCCTGTTTATCTCCGGCCAGCTCATGCATCTGAAAGTCTAACTCAGCTTCAGCAGGTGTTCCAAATTCGAACAACAAGTTCACTGATCCAGATTTAGAGTTGACTAATTGATTAAACGCCACGTCCACTGGAAGCTTTCCATGTGAAAGAGAATGATCTCTTCGTCCAACTCAGTTTAAATAACGTTTAACCCAACTTTCAAACGCTACAACTCGGCATCAAGCAGCTCACGTGGAGTTCTAAAATTGACATCTGCGTGGATTTTCATGCAAAAAAGAGGTGGGCGGTTCATGACAAAGATAACTTCGCTTCATCAAACGAAGAAGCTTCATGCAAGGACAAAAAAGAAAATATATTTTATTGAAAGGCCAAGTAAAGCCTTGAGTTAACCAAAGTGAATCTTTCTCTTCAAGTTTCTACGCCAATCCTTGGCCTCTTGTAATGTTCTATATAAAGGATTTCAACCTTGATTAAAAATCATCCAATCTCTCTTGGTTAGAACAAACTCTGTCATTGGTTCGATCAATAGAAGCACTGTACTTTTAGATTTCAAGCGTTGGCATAGTGTATATTTCTTCAGCAATTTGCATAAGTGGTAGAGTTCTCTCCCTTCCCAAATTCTGTTTCATACCTAGTTGCTATATTATCCTTGTGCAGGTCATGTTAAAGTGTTCTATATTGTCTTTTGTTGAAATTGTAAGTGGATGTTAGGTGGCTGCAAAGTGTCTTGTATCGGACCTCTCTCCATCATTTTCCCTCAAGTTTTAGTTATTGGATCGAACCTCTGCATGAAATACTTCTGCATAAGTGATTAATTTGAAGTCTAAGGTCTTCTTTCTCCCTTGTTCGTTCAGTGTTCAAGGTTCCAAAATGAGTGGATCAAAATCTTGGTGTATCACCCCTTTTAGGTAGGATTTCCCCTTTAAGTTTTCTTTCTCCCTTTTCCACGGTAGTCAGCAGCGTAGAGTAGGAATCTTCATTGATACATCATACAGGAACCAGCCTTCTCTGGAGGTTCTTCTCACTATTGAGGCACCCACCCTCGTGAGAAGATCCCATTGTTTTAGTCGGATAGAGGACTAGCAGTTTTGCGCATGTCCTTGAATCAAGGCGCAGCTCCAGGTTGACAACAGTTTTTGGCACGCCTGGTGGGACACATTTTTCTTGGATTTAATGAAATCGCAGTTACAGCAGTGTTCTTCAAGAAGTATTCGGTGACTCCAAGCTCAAGCAGTTGCTTCTAATAGTTCAGGACAGCTTCCATGTAAGTCTATTTTTATTGAATTATCGTGAATGAATTTTGATGGCTATGTATGGAGAGAATTCCTATGCTATGTTTCCTTATCAGCCCAATGATGGATTATACCAGCTTGGTCACGATACCTATGAGCCTCTTTATGAGTCTAATCAGCGTTATCAAAAGTACTATCAAAGCTATGTGGATCCTTATCAAGTTTCTCATAATCAACCTTATCAGGAGCATGAATCTTACCTCCCTGGTAAGCCATATCAGTCTCAGGATCAGATTTCATCTTTCCCATATGGCTATGATGTTGCATATGAGAAGTATCGCCTTCAAAAAAAAATGAATGAAATAGAGCTTAGAATACTGGCATATGCAAGAAAGGTTTGTTCTAACTCTCAGTATGAGGAAGTAAATGTTCTATTTCAAAATGTGTCCAATGATCCAGAAGAGATAAATGGACTATGTATTCTTGTATTGGAAAAGATAGAGGCTTGGGAAAGACAGAAAATCAAGTTAAACCAATTGTCTACAAAAGGCTATGGTGCTTCTTATTCTCATTAAGTTCTTAAACATCCCTAATATGTGCCAAGGGAGCTTCCTAGTTGGAGTCAAAAACCTATTCAAGTGACTATTTATGAGACTAAACCTTCTTATAGTTCCCTTCCCTCACCAATCATTCCTCAATCTCAAGTTATCCAGGAAGACAAACAGGTTTCAGACTTTGATTGGGTAATGGCCAAGTGAAAGGAACAGAATATAGAGGTCTTTAAGAGTTTCTCTTTCCCTCCTCTCCAAAACTCTTTAGAGAATTTCTTTTCCCTCAAGATTCCAAAATCCGATCATGATCAACCTCTCATGCTTCATATTCCCTCTCAAACAAATGAATTTCATCACCCTCCCACCATCCCCCTTGCTCAAGAGGATCCTGTTCTGTGGAGTATTGAGAAATAGGTTGCAGCTACAGGACAAGTTCTTGCAGAATTTATAGAGGATGCTTCAGAAGTGTCTAAAGAAGAATTTCCTATTGACACTTCTCTTGAGGTTGTAATTGAGCATCCAGTTATAGCTGAGAGTGGAAAGACTGATCTTGATGTAGATGAACTCTAAGAGGCGCTGGTACAAATTGAAGTCATACATGAGTTATAGGTATCTCCTATTGAGAAGGATCTAAATAGCGTGACAATGGATTCAGTTCAAATAGATCAAAATGAAGAACAAAAAGATGATTGGCAGCTGTACCTTGAATCTCTACAAGAGATTGAAGAGCTTTGTATAGATATAGTGGCTATTAAAGAGCATGTTTATGAGAAATTTGATCAAGAATCACCTATTCAAGATCTCAGTACAGATTGAGTTGCATATTCAAAGCTCCTTGAAGAGCTGGATGAACTCGCAGCAGTCAATAAGGATGTTGTCACTCAAGAACCATGCATAAATGGGATATCACTTGACGAGGTGGTAGAAAAAAAGCAATCTAAAAACAATCAAGAAATACTTGGTGAGTTTGTCTTTGTTGGTGACTGGTCTGCTGTTGATGACCCATTTGAGAAGATGCTAGTATAGTTGGTCGACAAGGCAAATGCCTCATCAAAGGTTATGACTAATAAACATCCTACCTTGCAACTTGTACCATCTCTCGAAAGGAGTGAGTTCAAGAATTTCCCATTTGATCCAGGCGGATCATGCTTCATCATGGTTAGCTAGGTTATTTAGTTGTTTTTGCTTTCCTCCAAGTGCTGCTCAAGCACACTAGTTTGCTTCAGTTTTGTTCAATAAGTGCTTGTTTGCACATTTGCTTTTTAGTTAGTTTTCCGCTTTCGTGTGTTTCCCTTCTTATTTTGAAGGAGGTTACTACAGCCATGATCAGAGCAGATTTTTAATCAGAATTCAGATTCACCATTTGGGAAGTCGAATAACGTCTATACATGGTCTGAGTTCTCAAGCATAGCAAGCATGCTTCCCAATTGAGTCGCCAGAATGTTGACAAATCTTCCACAAATCAGATTTTCTCTTGCCACTTGGAAAGTTCTCGTCTCTAGCCAAGGAAGGAAGAATACATGGTTTTCCTTGATCAAAATAGGTCATTTCTACGGACTCTGTAGGCCATTTCTACAGACTGCAGGATTTCTACGGACTGTCTGAAGAAAATTTACAAGTTCCAGACACTTAAGCGACAAAAGGGCCTTTACAACTTTTCCGAATGGCAATTTCAGAAGCCAAGCAGACCTTGCGGAGGGAAGGAAAGCACTTAGGGGGAAGAAAGAAAGGAGAAGATATCCCTCTAACTTTTTGTCCGAAGGAATTCCTTCGGACAAAAGTCCGAAGAAATTCAGAGACCACAGAGACAAAAGAAGTCCCGCACAAAAGGCAAGCCAAAGAGTAATTCGGAAAAGAGGCATTTTCAAAAGTTCTGAAGGGCAAGGTACCCTTCGGAAGGGACACTTTCAATATTACCGAAGGGCACCTACCCTTCGAGCAAGAGGAAGACCAAATTCAGAGACTTTTGCAAAAAGCCCAGGTGCCCTCCAATTTTTCCAAAGGGCACTGGCAGAGGACACTTGGTCGGTGCCAAAGGGCACTTGGTCGGCGGAAGGGCATGTTTGGAATCTCGAAGGGCACATTTCGGAAGAAAAGTCAAGGTAAGGAATCCTTCGAAAGAAATTCAGAGAATACATAAGTCCAAAGAAATTCAGACAAAGGCTCATAACATAAACCCGATGGAAGAAATCTCGAGGAAATTCAAAAAAATAGCAAAGACAAAGAGCCGACAGAAGAAATCAAAAGGGCTTCGGAAAAGTTAAAGGGCGAAGGAAGAAGAGATATCCTTCAGACTTTTTGTTAGAAGGAATTCCTTCGGACAAATAGTCCGAGGAAATTCTGAAGGCCACAAAGCAAAGTCCGAAGAAAAGCGAAAAAATAAGACTAGGGCGACACAGAAGTCCGAAGAGAGACGCGGGAAATAAAGTCCGAAGGAAGCAGGAATTATATACAGAGAAGTCCAAAATAAGAAAACTAAGGGTGAAGTCCCGCAAGCCATCAAATTTTGACCGCGGGAAGTAATTGTTGGAATATAGATAAAGCCAAAATTCCGAAAGATAAGGCCAAATGGGTAAAAATATAGACAAATATATCCGAATATAGAATCCCGCTAGAAATAGATACGAGCAGTAGACCAGAATAGAACGAAATACATGCAAACATTGGAGATATTTTCGAATATCGGAGCTATTTTCGAACATCGGAGCTATTTTTCACATCGGTCAAAGCTTCAGTTGACTGATTATTAAAGCCTGTTCATCTCGGGCCAGCTCATGCATCCGAAAGTCTAACTCAGCTTCAGCAGGTGTTCCAAATTTGAACGACAAGTTCATTGATCCAAATTTAGAGTTGACTAATTGATTAAACGCCACGTCCACTGGAAGCTTTCCATGCGAAAAGAATGATCTCTTCATCCAACTCAGTTTAAATAACGTTTAACTCAACTTTCAAACGCTACAACTCAGCATCAAGCAGCTCACGTGGAGTTCTAAAATTGACATCTGCGTGGATTTTCATGCAAAAAAGAGGTGGGTAGTTCATGACAAAGATAACTTCGCTTCATCAAACGAAGAAGCTTCATGCAAGGACAAAAAGGAAAATATATTTTATTGAAAGGCCAAGTAAAGCCTTGAGTTAACCAAAGTGAATCTTTCTCTTCAAGTTTCTACGCCAATCTTTGGCCTCTTGTAATGTTCTATATAAAGGATTTCAGCCTTGACTAAAAATCATCCAATCTATCTTGGTTAGACCAGACTCTGTCATTGATGAGTTGTGTAACCTCTTCGATCAATAGAAGGACTGTACTTTAAGATTTCAAGCGTTGACATAGTTTATATTTCTTCAGCAATTTGCATAAGTGGTAGAGTTCTCTCCCTTCCCAAATTCTGTTTCATACCTAGTTGCTATATTATCCTTGTGCAGGTCATGTTAAAGTGTTTTTTATTGTCTTTTGCTGAAATTGTAAGTGGATGTTAGGTGGCTGCAAAGTTTCTTGTATCGGACCTCTCTCCATCGTTTTCCCTCAAGTTTTAGTTATTGGATCAAACCTCTGCATGATATATTTATGCATAAGTGATTAATTTGAAGTCTAAGGTCTTCCTTCTCCCTTGTTCGTTCAGTGTTCAAGGTTCCAAAATGGGTGGATCAAAATCTTGGTGTATCACCCCTTTTAGGTAGGATTTCCCCTTTAAGTTTTCTTTCTCCCTTTTCCATGGTAGTTAGCAGCGTAGAGTAGGAATCTTCATTGATACATCATACAGGAACCAGCCTTCTCTAGAGGTTCTTCTCACGATTGAGGCACCCACCCTCGTGAGAAGATCCCATTGTTTCATCCGGATAGAGGACTGTCAGTTTCGCGCACGTCCTCGAATCAGGGCGCAGCTCCAGGTTGACAACAAGGATGACTGTGGAAAAACTTAAGATCTTTTTCCTGATCACTCTCTAATTGTGGAACCATATTTACAACAACACCCAAGTCTCGTAGCACCAAGCTCTTCCATGGATAATTTTTAGCCTGCTCTGAAGTACTCATATGCAAAGTTGGCTTATAATCACCCTTAATGCATACACAAGGCTTAAAATATTTTCTATTTTGCTTACCACCTTTCAACATCAAACATCTTGCTGCCCCAGCAACTAAGGCTATCTCCATAACTGTTGACCATTTTTGGTCCTGCAGGCCAAAATGTCAGTCTCCTTCCTTCCCTGCTATCTTGAGCAGTTGGTCTTTGATGTATCCACCTTTCTGCAATTGTGCTTTCCCCCTTTTTGAACAGGCCTACTTCTGTAAAGAACCAAATGACTTGACTCTTGTAGACGTCTTGGGTTGATCCACAGGGTTTTTTCACTTTGGGCAATCAATTGCACAAGCCTTTTCGGCAAGGGAATGGGCCAACTTCAAAGAGATATAAGTCTTTTACAAAGATCTAAAGACAAAGTGCCCAAAGGAATTCCTTCGGACATTTTGTCCGAAGAAATTCACAAGGAAAGAGACCGAAAGAAAGCATTGAAACATGAAGGAAAGACTTCCTTTGGGCAAAATGTCTTAAGGAATTCCTTCGGACATTTTGTCCGAAGAAATTGAGATGACCAAGGGAGCCCGAAGGGCAAGTGCCCTTGCGGGGGACTCTCAGCGCCCAAAAGGGGACCTTTTCCAAGCTCCAACGGGACACCTTCCCTTCGGGAAGGTTCAATTGCTAAGGGCCGAAGGAATTGCCAAAGGGGTGACAGGTCCAAGCACGTCAAATTTAGGACAATGGAATAGCCGTTGGTTTTCAAATGGCGCAGGCCCAATGGAATTCAAAGAGGCATAAAGCCCCGAAGACAAACTCAGCAACCCGCTGAAAAAGGAGCCCGAGGAGCCAACAAAAGATGAGAAGAGAGCCCGAGAGCTCAAATTGCCAGGAGACAAAAATATAGCAAGGAAAGAGGGAACAAAACAGAGAATCCAGAGCATGGCCACGCACACATACGACAACATTTGGAATGTTCCAAAAGACGCACTCAGGCAAGCACAAACACAAATCAGATCAGCCCAAGTGGCAAAAGAAGGTGTCGGCAGGAAGTTCCTAGACAGATGAAAAAGTCTCCACCAAGTGACTGCCAAGAGGAGCAGGGCATTCAATAGAATGACCTATTTTTCCTCATTTTGCATTAATGAGCAGGCAGTCGCGTGAATTTCATGGAGAAGCGCCTGGTCATTCAAATAGAAAAAGCGACCCATGCTCTTGCAGCAATATTTAATATGATTTAAATGCCAAAGTCAAGACTGGCGATTGCCACAACATAGTTCTTTCAACAACTTCCTCTTCCCTAGGCATTCAACGCAGCATGGGCTACTTGTTATGGAAGGCGCCAGAAGTCTTTCTCTTTATGCTATATATTGTAATCTCTCATTTTGTAAAAGATATCTTTCAGCTTGTATGGCGAAGCCCTGCAAGATTTTACCTTGAATCAAGACATAGCATTTTTAACTCCATTTTGAGTTTGCACTTTTGCATATGTTTATGGCTTTGTTTTGTGTTAAGTCATTTTTCTTTATGCTTTCACAAAATGATTCTAGCATGTCTAGTGTATTGTGAGTTCGTTTGCAGATCAGCAAGAAGTGTCCACAGCAGAGTATAGGCGCATGTGAACAGTTTGCCATAGTGTGTCTTAGAAAACCTCTGGTAGTGCTTCCTCCCTGTATCTCCAGAGGACCCCTTAGCTTACTGATGCAGAAGAGTTTCTCTTGTCAAATGAAGTGTATATCAGCTTGTTCTTGGTGTAAAGTGTATGTCAAAGCTAAGTAGATCAACCATTTTTGGTGCATCACCGTTTAGTTTAGGTTCTGTTTTCAGTAATCCTTCTCCCTTTTCAACCCCCACCATTGTTAGCAGTAGGAAATCCAGGACCTCAGAGATGCATCAAAGGGAGCTAGCCCTTATCTAGAGATTCCCTCCTCAGTTTTGCCAGACCCACAGCAGGAGGGGAGTCTCCATTGTGCCACGTGGAAGATAGGAGCTCAACCTATCAAGGGTGCAATCCACAGCGTCAACAGTTTTTGGCACACCTGGTGGGACCTATTTTGTCCAAAGAGTTGAAAAATTTTGATGTGTTCTTCAACCAGCCAGTGTTTGGAGGCTTTTCATTAACACCAATGGTGACTCCGAGTTGAATCAGCTGGTTAAGCAGTCTTGGTGCCATCAAGAAATCACAGTTTGGTATGTATAATTCCATTGCTGAAAAGTATGGGCCTTGTGTTCATATAACTTTGATCAAGCTCAGGTTGTTCATCGAATCACCTCAAGCAACAAGGATGCATACGGTTATGAGTTTTGCCTATTGCAGGTTGGTGAAACATTGCGTGCTTTGCCTCTTCCTCTTTAGTTTGAGCAAGTCCTTGGCCAGCCTGGCTATGATCCTTACCAACCTTGTGTTGATCCTTATCAGGTCCAATATGACCAGTCTCAGCCCTGTCATGAGCTATATCAGTCTTATGCCCAGTCTTCACAATGTGTTACTTCTCCTACTCAACCTAATCTTTTTGCCAATCAGCCCATTTCCACCTTCAAACAAGCACTGTTGGGATATGAAAAGTATGTAGTGGAGCTTGACACTAGAAGGGGATGTGGCCAAGAAATGCCTGCTCATTTCATCCATCAAGAGAGAAATGCATTAGATTTGGTTAAGAGTGGGCTCCTATTGAAAGAGCCAATTGGCAAAGGCTTACAAATGAGATGTTGGATGTGAGTGGTTTGATTGCATCTTTGAAAGAGAAGCTGAGTATTCATGAGGGGTAGCCTTACCAAGTCTATCAACTTGCATACCCGCTGCCCCAAGTTTCATATCAGTGATACGCAGTCCCTACTCATGAGCAAAGTCAAGCTTGTCAAAGTCCTTTCCCCAATCATGTTGAGGAGAGTTTTGAAACAGTAAATTTTGTGTTTAAGGCCAATCTTGATAAGCAGATTGAATTGGCAAATCTTCACATGCAACAGTCTATGTTGGCAATAAGGGAAGTGGAATCCAAACCCTCACTACCCTCTCACATCGCAACCCCATCAACCCAAAAGGAGACTTCCAGTCCTAAGATCATGAGCTGGAGTAAAGTAGTTGAGTCATGGAGCAGCAAGGAGGAGAAAGGCATTGTTCAAGAGTGTGAGGTACAAAATGAGGCTAGTCCTTCTCAAGTCCCTCCCACCCTTCCTCAAGAAGCTTCTTGTACTCCATGGCAGCCTTCATGCATTCCCCATTTCCATGATGATTCCTATGAGCTCCAAGAAAGACTCTTTCAAGAAAATCTAGCTAAGCAAATTGAGGAATTAGAGGCAAAGGTGAGATTGATTAGTGAAAGAGAGATGAAAGTTTCAGACCTTAGAGAGGAGCCTATGCCAAAAGACACCCCTTCTACCAATCCTCAAGCTAATTTCGATATTGATGAAGTGTTGGTCAAGTGGAGAGAAGAAAATCAAGTGATTTTGGCCCAAGCTCTGCCCCCATTTTCTCATAAGTTTTCAAAAAGATCCCCTACTTTCCATTCCCAACCTGATTTTGACAATCCTTGTGTTCCACCTCCTTGCCTGGTAAATGAAGAATGTTTCTTTTGTGTTGAGGAATCCATCTTGAAGGAAGCAAGTGAAGAGGAGTATGCTCAGTTCATGACTGATCAGGGAGACTTCATGAGTGCAGATGAGGAGGAGATCACCATAGGTACCCCCTTTGATGAACAAGAAGACAAGTCACAAGCTTTTGCCTCTATCTCTGATGAGGAAGAGATGATCTTTGACTATTTTCTCACTTTGCAAGACATCATGGATGAGCATGGACAGATTCTTGATCATGTTTTGAATGATTTGTTTGAAGTCATTGGGGCAGGTTACACTCTTCTTCAAGGAGGCTATGAGCTGGCTAAGGGTGGAGAAGGCAGCATTGGGACTCAAATAAGTATGCAAACGGGTTGCAAGCTTTCAGATTTATCCTTTCAAGAGGTTGGTGAATCTGAAGATGATATTTTTGTAGTCATCAAGGAGGAACCTGTTTTGAAAGAGGCATATGAAGAAGAGAGGATCCAATTTGCAGCTGCCCAAGAGGCTATCATAGATGACAATGAGGAGGAAATCATCATGGATGCTCCTTTTGAAGACATCATCAACAACGGAGAAGACACAGGTCATGCATACGTGCGGATGTTCCAGCAATATGAAGAGGAAAGTAAGCATGGTGAGCTCTCTCCTCCCTTGTTTGATGAACTTCCTTGTCGCTTTGATGAAGAAAATGACCATGCCATGGAACCCAAGTTGGAGGAGAATCAGGAGGATGTCTCTGAACAACTAGAGACTCTGGTTTTTGAGCAAGAAAAGGAGAGGCCTGTCCATCTTGATGAAAGCTTTGAAGAAGAGAGTCTTGAGCAAGAAGGTGATGTTCTGTGGGATGAGCAAGCAGTTAATGATCTCATTTCAGACAGCACAACAGTCACCCTTCTTCAAGAAAGCCATGATGAAGTAGAGGATCAGTTTGACAGGGTTTTCAATGAAGCAGAAGGGGACAAGTCAATCCATGATGCATATCAAGGGGCTTATGGTGATAAGCTAACAGCCATTGATTTCTTGATAAAACACACCAACATGAAGGACCAGCATTGGACAAGCTTCCAAGAGCAAGATGAATACATATATGTTGGAAGCATGTTTGACCCTGATCCACTCGGATACAAGCCAATCAAGGTGGCAAGCAAGAAGGGCAAGTCACCAAGTCTCCATTCCATTCGGTCACTTGTTTGGCACCATAAGTTTTCTTGCCATGGAGACTTGAGAAGTTTTCCCTTTGATCCAGGAGGGAGGCAAATATATCTAGTTAGTTGTACATAGTAGTCTGCTTTCAGTTGTCTTTGTTTTCCCTAAGTGTCGTTTGCGTCTGTGTAGTTTTTTAGCCTTTATTGTGTGTTTTCCTTTGTGTTTGAGGTAAAGTTTTGTTGGTTCATAGCTCTTTATAAGGTTGTTGCTAACATTTTCAAGCTGCGTTCTGACTTCATGCCCAACAAACTTTGAGGCTACCAGTCTTTCTAAGCATAGCAGGCATACTTCCCCTGAGAATCACCAATTTGTTGACCATTTTTGGTCCTGCAGGCCAAAAAGTCGGTCTCCTTCCTTCCCTGCTATCTTGAGCAGTCAGTCTTTGATGTATCCACCTTTCTGCAATTGTGTTTTCCCCCTTTTTGAATAGGTCTATTTCTGTAAAGAACCAAATGACTTGAGTCTTGTAGACGTCTCGGGTTGATCCACAGGGTTTTTTCGCTTTGGGCGGTCAATTGCACAAGCCTTTTCGGCAAGGGAATGGGCCAACTTCAAAGAGATATAAGTCTTTTACAAAGCTCTAAAGACAAAGTGCCCGAAGGAATTCCTTCGAACATTTTGTCCGAAGAAATTCACAAGGAAAGAGACCGAAAGAAAGAGCTGAAACATGAAGTAAAGACTTCCTTCGGGCAAACTGTCTGAAGGAATTCCTTCGGACATTTTGTCTGGAGAAATTGAGATGACCAAGGGAGCCCGAAGGGCAAGTGCCCTTGCGGGGGACTCTCAGCGCCCAAAAGAGGACCTTTTCCAAGCTCCGAAGGGACACCTTCCCTTCGAGAAGGTTCAATTGCAAAGGGCCGAAGGAATTGCCAAAGGGTGATGGGTCCGAGCATATCAAATTTAGGACAATGGAATAGCCGTTGGTTTTCAAATGGCGCAGGCCCGACAGAATTCAAAGAGGCATAAAGACCCGAAGACAAACTCAGCAACCCACTGAAAAAGGAGCCTGAGGAGCCAACAAAAGATGAGAAGGGAGCCCAAGAGCTCAAATTGCCAGAAAGAGACAAAAATATAGCAAGGAAAGAGGGAACAAAACAGAGAATCCAAAACATGGCCACGCACACATACGACAACATTTGGAATGTACCAAAAGACGCACCCAGCCAAGCACAGACACGAATCAGATCAGCCCAAGTGGCAAAAGAAGGTGTCAGCAGGAAGTTCCTAGACGAATGAAAAAGTCTCCACCAAGTGGCTGCCATGGGGAGCGCGGGCATTCAATAGAATGGCCCGTTTTTGCTCATTTTACATTAATGAGTAGGCAATTGCATGAATTTCATAGAGAAGCGGCCTGGTCATTCAAATAGACAAAGCGACCCATGCTCTTGCAGCAATATTTAATATGATCTAAACAACAAAGTCAAGACTGGCGACTACCACAACATGGTTCCTTCAACGACTTCCTCCTCCCTCAGCATTCAACGCAGCATGGGCTGCTTGTTCTAGAAGGTGTCAAAAGTCTTTCTCTTTATGCTATATATTGTAATCTCTCATTTTGTAAAAGATATCTCTCAACTTGTATGGCGAAGCCTTGCAGGATTTTACCTTGAATTAAGACATAGCATTTTTAACTCCATTTTGAGTTTGCACTTTTGCATATGTCTATGGCTTTGTCTTGTGTTAAGTCATTTTCCTTTATGCTTTCACAGAATGATTCCAGCATGTCCAGTGTATTGTGTCTTCTTTTGCAAGTCAGCAAGAAGTGTCCACAACAGAGTATAAGCACATGTGAACAGGCTGCCATAGTGTGTCTTAGAACACCTCTGGTAGTGCTTCCTCCCTGTATCTCCAAAAGAACCCTTAGCTCATTGATGCAGAAGAGTTTCTCTTGTCAAATGAAGTGTATATCAGCGTGTTCTTGGTGTAAAGTGTATGTCAAAGCTAGGTAGATCAACCATTTTTGGTGCATCACCGTTTAGTTTAGGTTCTATTTTCAGTATTCCTTCTCCCTTTTCACCCCCCCATTGTTAGCAGTAGAAAATCCAGGACATCAGAGATGCATCAAAAAGAGCTAGCCCTTATCTAGAGATTCTCCCCTCAGTTTTGCCAGACCCACAGCAAGAGGGGAGTCTCCAATGTGCCGCGTGGAAGACAGGAGCTCAGCTTGTCAAGGGTGCAATCCACAGCGTCAACAATAACCTTTGTCTTCAAGTATAGAACCTGTCTCCAAGGAGTGATATGAATCGTGAGCTCTGATCCTCCAAAACTTTGTTAGAATGCACCACATACTCTATATGATTCCTTATGAACTTCCTTTATATCCAAATGCATGGGATGAAGAATTCACAAGAAATAGTAATATTGATCTCATCAAAGCCTTTACCCTTATTGTATCTCACAAGATCACTTGGATCCCATATGCAACAACAATTTTGAACTTGAATCAAAGAATCTATATGCCCTATGCTGCAAGTTGTATCCTTGACCCTATCACCATTTTTTAGAATGCTTTCTATGATGACAAGAATCTTACACTGGCATAGTATGAAGCAAAAAATCTGAAATATGACCATCCTTTTCATACCTTGAGTTGTAATCGAAGTGTTCAACTTCCTTTGCCAAATTAGAATCTGTTGAGATACCCTCAACACCTCCATCCTCGTGACTCAAAATTTCAGAGTTAGGATCAACATTCTCCTTAGTTGCATGCTTATCATCATGGCTAATTGCTATCATGAAATTTAATCATATATGACAATTACTCACTTTTTGGAAGATCGTTGGGTGGCTCATGGATTAACACATCTAATTCCATCTCCAGCGCTTTGCATTTAGCTAGTGATGCCTTTTTCCCCTTAATTTTCTATAGGTGTTGTTTTGCTTGGGTAACTATCAACTTAGCTTCTTTAGCTCTCATTAGCCATTCATCAAACATATTTGAGTCCTCATTACATCCTTAATGCCTGTCTGTAATGTGGTTAATTTCTTTTCAACCACATTCTCTGGTTCCTTTTTCAAATAAGATCTTACCTTTGACTTGCATGTTGAATTCATTTTGCTCCTTTGTTTTCATTTTCTTTATTTCTAGCCTTGCCCTTAGATTCTTCTGGTATTCTTGCATAGCTTGCAACATCTCTAACATGGATTCTTGCACTACCCTCATAATTCACAGGTTGGCAAGATTGCAGCTCTGATACCACTGAAATATCCCTTTTGAGATAAAATAATAATTCTGATTTTTATTGCCTTTGATTCTGAAAATTTCATTTAAATACAAGAGAAATACATGCAATATAGAAAAACAATAACTCATGTGTGCTCTCTTTATTTTAGTAAATTGCATACATAGAAAACATTCTGAAAACAATTATAGAAGATACAAATAGTGTAATAAAATCAAAATATTAGTTTTTCCTGATTTTCCACCAAACCCTAACCTGGAATAGCATAAAGACGAAATATTTTCTTGAAACCCTAACTGAAAATGTCTCGGAATAGTATGACAACAACAAAGGCACAAGATTGGATTTTTTCTAAAAACCCTAGCCAAAAATAACACCTAAACAATACAGCAACATTAAACCCTAGTGATAAAATTATTGTAGGGAGGAAACATTGTTGTAGGAGATTTTGAAAATTGAACGCGCGCGCAGACGCGAGCGCGAATCCCAATTCTGAACCAGGTAGCCGTTAACCTGGCGGAAGGTATGGCCGCGGGTTCTGTTTCGAAAGGGATCTCACTTGGGAACGAGGTTAGAATCTTGTCCGCCCACTCTTTGGCGGATGGGGGCTCTAGTCCAGGTTCGAAAAAAGCAAAAGTTTCCCCTATTCCTGGCTCTGCCTTTGGATCACTGGGAAAATCTTTTGCGGATGTGGCTACTTACGAAGCTGGAATTCATGACGTGAAACATCAAGCTGCTGCTGGGAGACCAAACATTACACCTGTAAGTGCTTTAAACCCTGTCAGGGTTAATCTAGATCCAGAAACTACTGAAGCAATCTTTAACCGGGTAGATTATCTTTCAAAATTTGGGGCAATCTGTAGATTTCGTGGCTACTGGCCATCTCTGGTTGAACTACATGGCTGGATCTCCAATACATGGCTGCCAACGATTGATGGAAATGTTGAAATTTACCCTTGTGTTAAAGGTTTTTTCATTGCTTTATTCCAAATTTCCAAAGACAAGAATTCTATTCTGTCCAACAATAATCTTTTTTTGCAGGGTAAATACCCCCTTATGGCCAAACAGTGGCATAAGGATTTCAACCCTCTCACAGAAACCTTCAATAAGATCCCTGTCTGGGTCCGGCTCCCTAATCTACCAATACATTTATGGCAAGAAGCGGTGTTTAAAACCATCGAGAATGCTTTAGGAGAATTTTTATGTGAGGATGATGAAACTAAGAGGATTTACCGCTCGACCTGTGCTCGCATTATGGTTGAGGTGGATGTTTCTAAGGGCCTTCCAGAGGCGATCTGTCTGGACTCCCCAAGGGGTTCTTGGACGCAAATGTTAGATTTTGAAGGTTTACCTTTTCGATGTAGAAAGTGTCACCAGACGGGGCACGTTGCAATCCGGTGCACTGCAGGGAAATCCAAACCAAGAAGTTCACCTGCGTGGTGGTCTGAAGCTGAACATGAACACTATTTTGCTAAACAACCTGGTGATGATTCGACTGATTCAGAGATTAAGAATGAAATGAGTATCCATTCTGAATCAACGAAACAGGAGGCTCCGCTGGAGACTGATCCTGTGGATGGTACTGCGGTGATTGGAGACGGTGTTCTCTCTGAACCGATTATTGAGGAGGTGGTGATTCCTCCAGCTATTTTGAAGGTTTCTCCTAGGAGCCAGAAGTTGCCTAGTTCTCATAAGGATGTTGTTGAGGCTTCAACGCCCCCTGGACTTCAAGGATCTTGGCCTTCTGAGGACTGGGTTGCTGAGGCAGCTAAGGTAGAGGATGGTTGGACAGCTGTTAAGAGGAAGAAGTCTAAGCCTTTGGTCCCCCCTCTAGATATGAAACTTCGGTCTTGTAAGAAATAAGTTTGTTGCTTGTCTAGCTCTTGTCTGCTGTTTTCAGATTTCTGGTAAATCTGGTCTTTCTTATGCAGGTTTCAGGCTATTTTGTATACTGGAAGTGCTTAAGGCTTATCTTTCTTCTGATGTTAAGGGTTTCGGGGCCCCTTCAAAA
Organism: Torreya grandis; assembly: GCA_037957365.1. Classification (NCBI taxonomy): domain Eukaryota; kingdom Viridiplantae; phylum Streptophyta; class Pinopsida; order Cupressales; family Taxaceae; genus Torreya; species Torreya grandis. The sequence goes on from JARHVA010004183.1 coordinate 572,983, forward strand.
CCTGTTTTTACCTTAATCTAAAACATTAAACCCTAGTTACAACATTAGGACAGCCTTCAAAATGGTATGACAACATCAAACCCTAGTTGTAATAGTACAAAAACCTTCAAAATGGTATGGTAGCCCTTAAAAATCAGCGACCAACTTAACAAAGTCAAATCCTAGCACAAAAAAGTCAACACCCAAGTATGATAGGGTTAAAAATTCAACGGCCAAGGACGACAGGGCTTAAAAAGTCAATACCCAACTATTAGAAAGTAGATACATTGGTCAAAATGTAAGTACAATGGTACAGCCAAACCCTAAGTGTAGCGATTGCCCTAGAAGTGTGACACCCTTGCCCTAGGGGAAATAATTTGCCCTGGAAGTGTGACACCCAACCCTTAGGCAATAGAAAAACCCTATTTTGTTGCTCTAAAACCCTTTTAGGAAATTCTAAAAATTGTTACTCACTTTCAGCCAACACTAATCTAAAAATCTCTTGTTTATCAATGCAATTGCAACCACTCGATGGAGTCGCCTCTGAAGGTTGGAGAGTTTTCATCCTCAAATCTTTTTTCAATGGACCATTTCCATCCTCAAAAACAGAAGTTGAATCAATTTTGAATCCAATCGTGAATAATGAATTATCCCTTTTGGTCCCACTTGTCCTTTTATAAATTCACTTTTCCAATTTCACCCTAACCCTAAAAGCATTTAAAACACTTTTAGGCAATTATTACCTTTTTGGCCTTTTAATAAACTTTTTTGGCCATGTAATTAATATAACCTTTTGCCCCCTTTTATTAATTATATATGTAAGTGTCATTTTTCCATGCTATAACATAAAGTAACTTTAGACGACTTAAATGAATTATTATTAAATTATTTCTCTCATTAATCCCTCTTAGCCTACGGGAAATAAAAGATTGGCTCTGGATCCTCTGATTTATTTAATTTGAAAAAGGGGACATTACAAAAAGTAACAATTTTTAAACTAAGTTTGATTGGTTTTTATCTAAGTAAACAATCATGGTACTGGTACCAGTACTGGGTTGGGGCTCAAGTATGCCGATATAGAGATTTCTTTTTTCCCAAAGGTACAACTTGGATACAACCATACAAAAAAAATATTTTAAATTAAAATATTATAGCCTCATAAATGAGAATTAACCACGTAATTAGCAAAGAATAAATGCCAAATATATTTATGATAATATCAAAAACTCAAAATGTTAAATAATATTAACTAAAAAATATAAACTTAGAATAGATATTATACATAAAATACAAACAAATATTATTATTCCTAAATCCTAAGTTATGATTTTAATGTATCTCCTAATTGTTGTCTTAAAATTGTCCTCCATTGTATTGAAAATGTAGTGAATGGTTCACTATGAGCTGAAGGCTCAGTCAGGGCCATGTTATTTTCTTACTGAAACACATACATGAGCATTAATATGCCTTTATATTGGCGACAGGATGGTTGCAACAAGTTTATAAACTTGAAGGCTCTTAAATAGATATTTTAGGAATAATTAAAACCTGAAATTTTAATGACACCCACACTTATCAAGTCGAACCACCATTTTATTTTGAATTTTCTATGGAATATACCCTATGGATATCATATGAATGGACCAAGATGGAATAATATTCTAGATGTCCATAGGGACTTTGGTATGGCCATATTGAGATGTCGAAACAGCGGTAGATAAGCCACGTTCAGATCCAGTGGCAAATAGGCCATGTTGTAGTCCAATGGCAAAGAGACTATGATGTGGTCCACTGAGAGAGAGACCATGTAGGGTCCAAATGCTCGCAACACCATATTGAAAACCCGAGTCTTAGATGAGCCATAACTTTGTCATAGGAACTCGTATTTAAGTGTTATATTATTATTGTCCATGATTTTTGTGAAAATTGCAATGGTGCCGTAAGATTTTGGAGGTTTGTGGTCAACTTTCTGCAACACTAAGTTGAAGACCCATTGTTGTCTAGTCTTGATACCACGTCACATACCATGAATAGACCATAGTATTATCATATGGACTAGGATTTTAGTGTTGATTTTAGGGCCACTAGGTGACAAGAACTAGGACATGAACACCATTTTTCAAAACAAATGAGTACAAGTGCAATGTGAGAAGCCATAAATCTTTAAAGAAATTAAATTTATATGTAAATTCAGCAAAATAAAAATATTAGTATACAATTCACAAACAACTTTAAAAAGACATGAATGCATGAAAAAATAACATTTTAAAGCACACAAATGAGATTAGGGCATGGGGTTTAGTCGTTTAGGGTTAGGTTGTAGTGGTAGGAGCCACTTTGCCATGGTTTTTATTGTTTTAATATTTTTTTTTTTTTTTTAATAGGAGATTGATGAGCAAGTCAAGGGACTATAAAGGAAATGCAAAAAGATACAAAACGAAATCTCCTAGCTTCGTGAAACATCTTCGTACCCATCTCTGGTACCAGAGATGCATCTTCATCTCCCAAAGAGGTCTTAGGTCCTCGGAGATGCATCTCTCAATTTCATTGGTTGTTTAATGTTTTTCTTAAATTGGGAATGACTTTCAAACAAGAATATACATTTGTACCATGAGATCAATATTATCTATGGTATAGCAGCCGTGACACCATGTTAACACCTTATAGTCTAGTGGTCATGAAACCATGTTCGAAGACCATGAAGAGCAAACGCATTCCTCCTATCGTTGTACCATGGGAGCAATGTTATTCCTCCAATAGCAAACACAATACTATAGGTGCAACACCACTCCTATAATGGATGCAATACCATGGAAGCCAGGCCATTCCTTTGTCGCATGTGCAATACCTTATTTTGAGAATGTGACAATGACAAGGTATCTCAGCACTAACGACTCCATCTCCACAACATATATTTCAGCCTTGTACCAACATTGATGCAGAGGGCTTCATACAACTAGTCATCAATAATGAAAACAAGAATTTCACACAACTTCACCTCTTACCTCTGCCATAGTGTCTCGCTTAGCTTTGATATTTTGCCTTGACTTGTACCTGTCACTTGCACTTATTCAACACTATGTTATACAAGGTTTCTTTAATATATACACCTTGTTATCTACTTTACTCAGCTTATAATGTCTATAACCTCATTCATACAGTCTATCACTATCTCAATCCATCTCAACACCTTACTCCTCAAATAGTCTTTCCTTCTTTGGTTATTGGTTATACTTGCTTCATATATTCTTGACTTCTTCCAAGATCAAGAGTTCTCTGTCTTTTTTAATGGTTCTTAATAACCTAGACTAGCTCTGTATAACCTCCCTAGACGCCTCAACTCATTCACCAACCCCTCCACTATTCTTGTCTTACCTTTGACAACTGCTTAACTCTCATCAAACTGACCTGTAGCCTTTTTTTGGTTCTTTTTAACTAGTACGGAACCATACTTCCGGGTTTTACAAAACAAACCATTTTTCCTAATACCTTCGATGCCTTTCTTTGTGTCTACAAAGTTTGATGACATAAATCCACCATTCGATCACTTTTATAGATCTTTTTGGCTTACTGATTAGGCCTTTTAGGCCTCCTTCCACCCTGTTGTATACATAGTCGGTTCAAAGCCATACCTAACTGTACGGGATCAAATCAAAACTTGAAAACCTATTAATTCAAGTGCCCCCCTTCCTGTTCACAAATTTTTGTAGGTTTCTGACAGTTCAGTCTCCTTTAAACCCCATTGGAACACCAAAACCCTAGCACAAGGTTGGTCACAGTTTGCACGGGCCGAGAAGAGTTCTTTTGTTATTATTATCTCTATAATGAGTTTCAAATCCTTGCAAAGGATGGATAACATCTGTAACACCTTTTTGCACCTTGCCAAATCAACTTGTAATGACTATGACGCTTCTGTGAGTGACTTTCATCAACTTCTGTGTTCGACTGTGATATTTCCTCAAGACTGTCAGTAACCAAGAGTGACAAATTCAAGTTTCAAACTCGCCAAAAGGTTTCCAACGACTGTGATGATCGTTTATACTTTATATCATCCCTAATCCCCTTTCCAAAGTATTGGTTTCTCTTCCTAAGCCCACTGTTCACATCTTCTCCGCCATTTTGTGATGGCTGTGCACAACTAACAGGACTGTGTCTTTTGCAAATGGACAAAATAATAATATAGGGTTTTAACGAGGTTTCTAAAAGATTTCAGGCCTCTTGGGACTTCTAAAGTCTTTCACTATCCACATACCTTCTCCAAACAAGGAAATCTTCCTTCAAACAACTCAGTACCCATTTTGCATTAGTTGCTCTGTTCACTGTGACTGGTTATACAGTGACCTACAGCCTGACATATTCTCCATGAACTCAACACATCTTTAAGCTCTTGTAATCATTTCCATTATCTTGAAAGGATTGTTTAGAGGTTTACTAGCAAATCTTCTTGTGCTTCTACCTATTTTCCTCAGGTAGTCCTTTCCCTACAAAGATGTATGTACTATCCTCCTTACTTTCTCATACATATGAAAACAGGATCTGTCAAGAACTCTTAGCAATAAAACACAATGAATAAATGTCCTGAAGGAAAGGTTAGATCTTATTACTAGTTCATTCACTTATTCCATCCATCAAATGAGTTTTTCTCTAACAATGTCCACTTTCCCTACAAAGATGTATGTACTATCCTCCTTACTTTCTCATACATATGAAAACAGGGTCTGTCAAGAACTCTTAGCAATAAAACACAATGAATAAATGTCCTGAAGGAAAGGTTAGATCTTATTACTAGTTCATTCACTTATTCCATCCATCAACTGAGTTTTTCTCTAACAACGTCCACTTTCACCTGGTCCTCAATACTCAGAATTATGTCAACACAGAATAGACAGATGTTTCTTGGATTTCCTGTATGTATATGTGAATTACATTTAACAGAACATGAATGGATTTACAAACACACAATAAGAAGTCTTACCAATATATCAGAATGTCTCTTCTATGAAAGTGCTCTGTTCATCTAATGTCTATACTTTCCTCATGAGGGCAAACACAGAAATGATAAGTCTAACAACAGAATATCCTTCAAAACATTGAATTGTTCATACATCTTGGGGTTTTCTTCATTTGCTTTGACTCCACCCCATTCTTTCCTTCTCTTGAATACTCACGGACACCAATACCCAATGTACTAAAAAAAAAGGACTTCCAAAATCCATAACTAACTTTGTAACTACTTTTCCTGACTTTCCTCTTGTGCGTTGAGGAAAGTTCTAAACTACCTAAACCAACACTAATTATTCTTGAAACCTATAATGACACAAGGTCATCACATTTTGACCTTTTACAACTTTAAGATACTTTGAAAAACACATCAAAATGTTTCCTAAAGACCTCCTAGGACCATAACAACTCCAAAACCTGAAACTAAGCTAGTATTTACATAGGAGGTAGTGATGCTCCTGCATCAAACATTCTCATAACCTTTGGTTAAACATGTCAAGGTGTCAACCATAACATGTATCTCAAGTCTCCATGTCTTATGTTTGTAGCTTATGGTGAAGCTCGGTACCAACTATCATGTAACATTCAGGAGATGACCCATTTGATATTCCATACCATTTGCCTTTTTTCAAGCAATGCGTAAGAAGATCAATACTAAAAAACAAGAAAGAAAGGACCTTTTTGTTTTTGGATTTTGGTTGAGAGGAATTATGAGAGAAGGTTTAATGGATATGAGACAAATGGTGTCATTACAGAAGTTCAAGAAACTATCATGGTGCATATTTTCTCGACAAAGAACATTGTCTCTACATTTTAGATGTAGCAATCTTCCCACGTGTCATGTAGCATTACAGAGTCACAATATTGTTGCAGCACTTCAAACTCATTGAAATGTAGGTACCACAGCCCAAAGCCCTATAGTATTTCTGAATTCTAGCACGACCATATCATTTTGAGATCACAATATTCCAAAGAGAACAAATCCTTGAATCGGTTGTAGTTTGTTTCCATGTGAATAAAGAAACCAGGTAGTATTTTCAACCACAGAGTTTTCTACCACAAAGGATTTCTCCACAAAATTGTGTGCATATTTCTAGATGAATTTTATTTATTTCTTTAGTTGTTCCTTTTGCACAAATGAGGTATTTCTTCCCCTTTGTAGTTGTTTGAGTTGCACATAGAAGCCATGTTGTTTTTACATAAATTTTTGTTTAATCAATAAATGAGGGTTGACAAAGAATCACTCACCCCTAAAAACAATAGATAATACAAAAGCACAAAACAACAATAATATCAAAAAGGGCTATTTGTTCCCTTTTTTATTACCATTATGCAATAGATTGCTTTACAAAACATGGCTAGTAACAACATACATAGCCCAGTAATACATAACCAGCAGCCATTAGAAGTAAAAACTGGCTAGATCCGAAACCATAGGACCTAATACTAGCGGCCTTACTAGAATATCAAACACTAGTGGCTTCGTATACATAAAACATAAGTCTTGATACAATTCATGTAATTCAGGGAGGACCTAATACTAGCGCCCTTACTTCGACATATAATTTGATATTTAAATGATAAGACCCAATGGTTGTCTATTAACCCAACTGTCACAACCAACATAACAACAAGTCATGCTACACTATTAACCAAATGCCACCAAAGGACTAACAAAAAAATGTCAGCTATAACAACATATTTATTCATAATTGTCATCTATATATTCCCTGTTAGATAAGTTGAAGTCTCTTTCGACATGAACAATACAAAAGCAACTAAAGAAGAAGAAATTGGAGGGGAAGAAGAAGAAACTGGAGGAGGAGATGAAGAAGACGTCCTTGGATGTGCTAGCATTTTGACTGGAGAGCTTGAAGGAGCAGCCTTTGGTTGATGGTGCTCAACTCAAAGAGCATAGACTTTGGAGGTCTGTTGTTGTAGATGTTTAGTAGCCACAAGTTCACGTTCCAGTGAATGCTTTACCATACAAAATGCCTCTTGCATCTTTCTTTTCCCATGAATGACCTCCTACTCAACAAGTTATAGCGTGGATTTCTCCTAATCGAGCTTGACTTTGTGTTTATGTGAGCTCTATCTACTCACAGAGTTACTCTTGCAACCAACCCTATTGATCCTCTAACTCCTATCATAGGGATACCACCTTACTAGTCATACTATCCTTCTCATCTTACAACCACCATTGACCGCACATGCAAGACTAAAGCAACAAGCATTGGTGCGTATAAGAACTTACTGCATTGAAGAAGTAATTGTTTGAGGATCTGGTGCAGGCATCCAGTGCTCATGAATCTCAAGAATGTTCTTCTTTGGCCATCCCTTGCTAACAAATGTTTGTACAAACTCATCATGGCACTCTTCTTGCACAAACTTTGGGGTACGGGTTAACACATCCAATATCATCCTAACCTGTGAAGGACCATTGGCAACCTGTAGATGTCCAACCACTATGGAAATGCCCTAAACTAGCTCCACCATGGACCCCTTAGCAAGTAGAAACTGACAAAAAGTTTCATAGGGATTTCCATTGTCCAGCATGGGGAGATATACTGGAATATTTCCATCCTTAGCCTGGGAATCAATAGCCTCTGCGTCTGAATCTAAAGGTTTGATTGTTGCATGTGACTATGTGTTAGCCCTTAACTGCACATGCTCTTGTTCTGAGTCTGCTCCTATGGACACTTGAGGTTGCAATGGGCTCAAGGTTACCCCAAAGTCCAAATTTATTTTAAATGCAACCCCTAGTGGACTTATATTTTATTTTATTTATTATTTTAAATGCAATATTTATATTTATAAAAAATATTATTTTTAAAAGGAATTCCGAGAAAACCAAATTAATGTAAAATATTCCGATTTGGAATATTACATATTGTTGCAAACTTGCACTTGATGTGTGTTGTGTTGTGCATCAACAATGGAGGACAAGCCAAAATTAAAATTAAAAAATTAAAAAAGTTTTTGTATCTGCCAATTTGGCAGTTAGCCCTCTGGTTTAAAATCAAACTCAAATTTCAATCATAGATTATTATCATTTATCACTGATCAGTCTCCCACAATCACAAAATTATTAAAGAAATTAAAGATTTAAGAAATAATAAAAGCAATAAACCTAAGTTTATAATGTGATATTGTGAATCGAGCTCAGTCGACTCAATGGAGGACCTCAAACCTGCTTCCAAATGCCAAATACCAGCTTCTAGAATCCAAATGACCCACGCACAACACAGGGATTTCAGTTTCCTTCAAGTCTTGACCCTGACCTATATTGACACACAACACAACACAGCAAAAGAAAAAAAAACGAACAGCAGCAGAATACATGAATTGTGATTCCTTTTTTTGCGTTTTACTTATGTTTTTTAGGTACTTAGTTTTTGGCCGGTTACAAGGCCAAAAACCACAATTTTCGATGGGTAACCGGCCCAAGAAAACCACGGTTTTTGGGATGGTAACCAGCCAACAGTTTACCGGCCATTAACCTTTTCTACCCAAAAAAAAAGGGTTTTTGTGGGTACCCACATTTTTTAATACACTAATCAAAAGTATTGTCAACCGACGTTTGCTTCCTATACTTTAAAAATTGACCTGAATTCTTTAAAGGCAATAACACCCAATGTCATGTGTCTATAAAGAAACTAGAATTATCAATAAAAACATTCAATGAATATTAATTACAGAACATACCATGGCAAAGTAAAGTATAGAATACTAGCAATTTTGTATTCATAAAATGTAAGTCTTTATACAATTCATGTAGTTCAAGGAGGACCTAATACCACCACCCTTACTTGGACATACAATATGCTATTTAAAGGACAAGACCCATTCTTTTTAATTAGGTCCTCCCCTGCTTTAAGAACAAAAAGAATAGGTGATCCTTTAGGAGGAAGAGATAATCTAATAGTTCTCTCTAGAAGATTATTTTTTGCATATTTAGCTCTAATGTTAATAGCCCACAAATCATCTGAGTGCATAAGCAGTCTCCAATAAAGTTTGGCCGTCAAAGCCTTGTGGTTCTTAGAAGAGGAATGAAATCCTAAACCTTCTTCCGTTTTGGATAGGCACATACTATCCCATTTCACAAGAGACCGTTTTCTTTTATGTTGCAAACCACTCCAAATAGATTTTTGACAAATAGAATCCAATTACTTCAGAATTTTACTTGGAATATTCAGAATAGAGGAAGCATAAATAACCAAGGCCTAAAGAACTGTCTTGACTAAAACCAATCTTCCTCCTATCGACAACCATTTATTAGTCCACTTTTGAAATTTCATTTCCACTTTAGTAGTAAGCCATTGCCATCTTTAATCTGTTTAGCAACAAGTGGTAACCCCAAATATCTAATAGGAAGAGATCCTTTCTGGAATTAGAAGATGTTCAGAATTTGTTCCTCCTATCTACTAGAACAATGAAAAAATATGATGCTAGATTTATCTTTATTGATCAGCTGACTAGTGGATTTGGACAATAGTTGAAGAATTTTTTGCAACTGTTGAGCTTCGAACCAGGTGGCTTTACCCACTAGCGTGGAATCATCCACAAATTGTAAATGAGTAAGAGGCTGAGCTCCTGTAGCTTATTTAATACCATTGATCTTGTGTTCCTGACAAGCATTAGTAACTAGTCTACCAAGGCATTCCGCCAAGATAATAAATGAGAAGAGGGATGAAGGATTCCCTTGTTGAATCCCTCTATACGCCAAAAATATCTGGGAAGGAGTGCCATTAACCAAAACAGAAAAGAAAACCGATAATAAACAATCTCTAACCCACTCAATCCAATCCTGTGAAAAGCCAAACTTAGACAAAACTTGACATAAAAATTCCCAATCCACTCAATCATGAGCCTTGGACAAATCAATTCTGATAAACATAGAGGGAGATTTCTGACTATCCATGGAATGAAGAGCTTCTTGTGGTAAAACTATATCAAGAATTTGACATCCTAGTACAAAACCTCCTTATTTCAGGGAGATAATCTTACAGAGCAAAGGTTTCAACCTTTCTGCCATAACTTTTGTGATTATTTTGTATAAAACATTACATAATGTTAAAGGTCTAAAATCAAATATTTCATTTACTTCCCCCGCTTTGGGAATTAGAGCTAAAAAGGTTTTGTTTATTTCCTTTAGCAATGTTTTAGCTTCCCTCACTTCTTCCACGACCTTAAGAAGATCTCCTTTGATAATATCCTAGAACTTTTGATAAAATCTATAGGAAAACCATCTGGCCCTGGAGTTTTCCCCTTCATCTCAAAAACCACTCATTGTAGTTCTTTTTATGTGACTGAACTGGTTAGTTGCTCATTATCCCAATGAGAAATAAGTTTGGGCAATGTATTTAGCACTATCTGTAGAGCACTTTCTTCCAAAGGTTGAGCAGTAAAGAGTTTCTAAAAAAACTGGGTTGTTATGTGTTGCATACCCTCCAAGGAAAATTATTTCTTCCCATCTTCCTTATTCAGGTATACTATATGATTATGAGCCCTTCTAGCAAGCAATGATTTACGAAAGAAGGCAAAAAATTTATCTCCCTCTTTTAACCATTGTATTCTGGATTTTTGCTACCACATGATCTCTTCTTGTGTTTCCCATTCATGGAGCCTGGATTTCAAAAGAAGTTCTTGCTTAAGTAAATCTTCATTGGTGCCCGCAAATCTAATATTTGCATTAATCTCTTCCAATTGTTGAATAATCTACTAATTTTTTTCTTTGACATCTCCAAACTCATTCCAATTCCATTTCTTCAATTTGGCCTTTATATAATTCAAACATTTGGTAAAGGAAAACATTTGAGTCCCATACCTTGGCTTTCCTTCTACCCTCCATTGTTTGATTAGGTTTTCAATATTTTCATGCTTAAGCCACATCAACTAAAAATGAAAAGGAGCATGACAAGGAACTGATTTACCCACCTCAAGAGACACTAGCCAGTGGTCAGAACCAATATTATCCAAAATATTATCTTTAGGAATATATTCTTTTAACCACCATTTTTCAAATAAAAAAAACCGATCTAGTCTTTCCAAAATACAATCTTGACCTTGCCTTTTATTACACCAGGTCATTAACCCATTTCCAGTCTGAACATCAACCAACTTTAGGGATTGTAAAAATCTGGACATATGTGAGGAACTAGTATCCAAGTGTGAAAGTCCTCCTTATTTTTCTTGCAAATTAAGGATTTTATTAAAATCTCCCCCCAAAATAACCAAAACATTCGGATAAGAATTGATCATAGCTTCTATGCACTGCCATTGCAGCAATTTATCTTCTATAGTATTGGGTACATAAACATTAGGGTAAATATTGTCGGACATCCAACTTAGAACATACATGCAGCATCAACACTCCTCAATTGCCACAAGATTCTAAAACTATTATTATCTTTGGATCCCAAATACTCAAAACTCCTCCAGATGCCCCTTGTGAACCTAGTGCTAACAACTGAGCCTTAGGCCATATTCTTTCCACCAACACGAATATAAGCTCAATGGAGGCTTTAGTCTCTTGCAAAAATACCATAAGTGGATGATTAGTGTGAATCATTCTTTTAATTTCCATTAGTTTAGGACTACCTTTCAGACCTCTTACATTCCAAGTGATTACCTTCATTGGGAGGAATGATTAAAATGACACAGATCTCTAATTGTCCTTGATTGACTTAGTTTTTGGCCTTCCATCTGGATATGATTATGATTTGATTTACGGCCTGCCTTAGTATTAGTATTTGCTTTTAATATTTTGCTTTTTTCCTGTATAATTCCCAAGGGTAAATCTTCTTGTGGTTCTTGCACCGTATTAGCCATTAAGAGTAATAGTTGATCTCTCTGTTCAATCTCTTTTATCTGTTGACTTTGGTTCTCAAATTGTTCATGAAACTTAGTTTTCCACTGATAGCTTTTCATTGTTGTGCGAATCTCATCCTGCTTCTTTGGGCCTTTATATATAGTGATTTGTTTATGGGTTTCCCCTTCGAGTTAAACTACTACCATATACTATACCTCTATAGGTGTTGCTGGAACTTGAGATTCCATAGGATCTTCATGATCTTTAGCTTCATGATCTTGTTGCAAAATAGCATATCTATTCCTCTTTTGAATGTCCACTTTCTCTTGATCATTTTTCTTAGCTATTTTCTTTTTTTTTTGGTGCAATAAAATCCTATTGAGGTTTGACTTCACCAGAAAGTTCTAGAACCTTAAGCAAACAATCCTTGAGGAGATGCCCATATTCATGACAAATTCAACACCGGAATGGAATGTTTTCGTAATCGACCACCTATTCCCAATGATCATCTCCCACACCATGGGAGATCTTAATAGGCAGAGGTTTATTCAGGTCCATCAACGCACAAATACGGGCGTAAATCATTTGTTCCAGCTGTAGGGATGCTTCAACCATCATCATAGAAGTTCCAACTGCATTTCCAATTGACATAAAAAATTTATTTGTCCAGTATTCCGCAAGCAACCCAAATAGACGAACCCAAACTGGAGCCACCAAGGGAAGCTCTTTATTTGCTTTGAACATAGGATGCTAGGGTTTCATAAAAAGTCCTGCTCAGCGAAAAAACAATAGCCCACTATGGAATATAAATTCTTAATCTTCTTCAGATTAAAAAAAAATCAAGAAATATCCATTAGGGTAAACAAAGATCGAGAACTCACCTTTAGTATGCCAGAATTTTTTAGTCCATTCTTTCAATGCTGCCAGTGAAGGATGAAAGCCCAAAAATCTAATAATCAAACCTCTATTCTCAAGGACATCAATTTCCTTTTGCACATCAGCATTTTGAAGATGTATCACTGGTGTACCATCCGCAGCCTTCATACATCCATTAGCATTTTTCCTTGGATCAATTTTTGGCATCCAAAGAGGTTTTTTTTGAAGATTTATACCATGCATCTATAGTCTTGAATCCGCACAAAGTGTTCTGGATTCCCCTCGAACCCCCAGCAGCAAAGGACCTCCTAGAGAAATCCCCTTTACTAGTTATAAATTCCGGATGCAAATCATTAAACTCACTTTTGGCCTGAGCATCCTTGAATGAGAATTTCAAAGATTCCCCTCTCTGCCAAACCATCAAAGCCCCACCTTCTAAAAGAAACAATTGCCCCAAAGGGCTCACTCGAAACCCACCAATAGACACAAATATAATAGTAGAAATGGACAAAACAAACAGAAGTGGATAAAATAGCATATATGGACAAAACAACAAAAGCGGACAAAACTACATATGCAGACAAAAAGGGTAAAGACAAAATCGATCGAGGAAAAGATGAAAGATGCTAAAATTCACGTAGGTAAAACCCAGGAAGAAGCAAAAAGGGACAGGGAGAATCCTGACGCCCAGCATCACAATTCCATCCCAGCCATGAGCAGAGACATCGCAATCATTTTCCTTGCATCACGCTAACAGTAGAGCCCGACTGTGATCCCAACATAACCCATATTACTATAGTGCTTGACAAAAGTTTGGAAAGTGTCATGAATTGCATCAAATCAAATTCTATTTCAATTAAAATTATTAGTTATCTATTAACTAATGTTCAATGATTAACCTCCTCAACTGATGTAAGTTATTTATGCTTAATAAAAGATGGACACACACAAATGTGTAAGTGTGCCATGTGCCTTCCATTTCTCTTCATTCTTTCTTTTATCCCTACCAACATTGGTATCAGAGCTTGTGTTCGGGGAAGCCCTAGGAAAAGGGTACAAACTGTCGTTTGAAATAAGTTGTCGAAGCTTGCCATGAAGTTTGATTCAACCTACAGCCTCCTCTACTTGATTCCTCTAATGTCCCCTATCCCAAGAGTACTCTGTTGCTAGCCTAGATATTCCATTGCATGATTCATTAACATGGATATATCTTTTCCCTATCTATTGTTCCCAAGTTCTTGTTAAGCACGAAATATACTAAGAGGGGTGGTGAATCAGTATATTATTTATCTTTTACTTAATATGATTTCTTTTCTTTAACCACTTATCACACATTCAAGATATGCAATAAAACTAAAACAATAAGATGCACCACACAAGAGAGAGAGAGAGACACCAGATGTTTACGTAGAAACCCAAAGTGGAAAAAACCACGAAGAACAATCTCAACTATATGAATGAGCACCAACTCAAATTCCAATATTCGCAAGCACCAACTTGCAAGAGCACCAACCCCTTTGCCGAGCAACAACATAGCAACTATTTGTGAGCACCAACCCCACTTGTGTATAAAACACAACTATTTCTCAATGTTGCTTACTCAACAAATGATAGAACTCTACAATATCTCTTGCTTTTCTCTCCTCTTTTCTTATATAAAACAATTACAAAACCATGCACTCTTTTGCATATTACAAATGGCTTCTCAAACCTTTATTTATAGCTTTCCAAATGACCTTTGGCATTCACCCTTTATGACCATTCAATCCTCATGGAAAATGACACCAAACTTGCATGACCCTTCGTATCCTTGCATTTGAAAAGTCACATGGTGACCCTTCATAAACAAATGCGTCCTTTCCTCTTTTGTCTTTATCTTCGTGACCTTTTGAATTCCTTAAGATGACTCTTCATGGAAAAATGCGCCATACCCTCTTTTGTCTTCACTTGGTAACTCTTGAAATTCCTCAAGATGACTCTTCATGGAAAAATGTGTCACATTCCTCTTTTGTCTTTACCCCGCGACTCTTTGACTTCTCCATAGGCACTCTTTTGACTTTAATGCAACTAAAAATATATTTATTAATATTAAATAAATATTAACACACATTATCCAAGATATGAATATTAAAAACACCATTAAATGCTATGGGGCCTTTATCACCAATGCTAAACCTTTGACATCAATGACAATATTTCCAACAGTTCTATACTATTGAAACAACAATCTCAGGGTGCAAATTGATATTACAATAGCTCTCCGGCTACCATCCACATCATATATATCATGCAATTGTGCACATGCTCGCATGCATGCCTACATTCATTGCTTATCATGATTCACACCCCTTCTATTCAACTTTCAACATGTGATGCTTCTTTATCCCACACGAACAATATTACAGAAAAGTATGTTGATTCTTTAATGTATCTGAGAATGAATTCAACTTCTATTTACTGCTATAAACACGTAATATGCTTGTAATCATATGTTCCTTTCATTCTTATGCTTTCTTAAGTGCTTGAGTTAACGTAGAAGTTGCATGAAATAAATATAAGCAATCAAATGAATCAAAACAAACATAATATAGAGATGAACAAAATGACTTGCACTAGAGAAACCCAACATGGGAAAATCGAGAAGGCTGAAGTTATGCTTCCACATCTCCACTACCATCTTGCAAGTTCTTACAACCCAATTTCTCAATTTGATCCTTCACATGCATTATAGCTTTTTCTAGCACCTCAACAATGCTCTCCTAACTTGCCTTGTTAAGGATTACTTGTTTATTCAAAGTACTTGATTGATGCTCTTAGTCATTCTCAGTTGTTCAGTCATGTTCTACCGAAAGAACTCCTTTAGAATGTTCTTGGCTAATGCCTACATGCACTTCAATTCCTTGACCCATAGGGGTATATTTATGCTATAGACGACAAAATGTTATGGAATGTTTCCAGCCCCAACAAAACTTGCCTAGGTGATCCTGATTTAATGTGATGCTTTTTATTCCAGTAGAAACTATTGATGAAACTATCACTTATGATATTTCTTCAATAGCTGTCGTAGGATGTCTGAATCATCTCTAAGCCCCAACGCACATGTCCCTTGTCCAATTGTGTTTTTATGAGGTAAAAAGCATGTCTTAATGTCACATCCCCCTTTTTAGCCTAAGCATAGCCATGACCCTTAGCCTAGTTCGTTTAGTGTTTTCTGTTAGCTAAGGGAGAATAAAAAAAGGAAACTTTGACTTTAATTAAGTTATAAAAAGATACCTCTGTAATGTCCCTATTTTTGGTCACTCCAACATCATAGTTAGCTCCAGCTTTCTCGAAGAGCACTAGCGTTTTCAGAATGGAATTCAGTTATTGGCGTTGAGCTTTGGGGATTTTGTTGAGTCCGTTGATGCTTTTCGGGAACAGTTTCGACATGTCGAGTGCTTTTCAAACATCTTGGAGGAAAATGTTATTTTGAAAAGTGTATTTTTAATAAGTCATATCTCCGATGAGCTCATGACTATATTGGTACCTTCAGATTTCATTTCCGGACTATTTCGGCATCTTCCTTACTTTTAGTTAGTTGTGCGGGAAATAATTAATAATTAAATAATTAATTGTAAGTTGTTGAAAAAGCATAAATTATGTGATGACTTAAATTAATTATTTTTAAGGTGGTTGTAAAAGTGACTGAATTACCTGAAATATTAAATATGAAATAAAGTCACTTTGCGGAGCAAAAAGGTTTATTTAATTATAAAGTGATATTAATTTATAATTTTTGGAAAGTTTTAAGAAGATTATAAAAAGAGTTGAAAGGTCTCATTTGAGGCATGCTATGTTATTTTCTCTATTGTGAAGTTTGGAGTTTTTAGTGAGAGCAAACCCTAGGACAAAAACCCTAAGGATATCGGTTTCCATAGTGAAATACTACCCTAGCTGAATGCAGGTGGAATCACACAGGTGGATAACAATTGGATAATTTGTGAAATCTTGCAGGCAAGTCAAATTAAATTAATATTCCCAGGATTGAAGGAGGTTTGTAATCAAGAAGAGAACGTCATTGTTTAAGAAGGTTATTGAAATATCTATCACACTTGATAGTTGGGCATGGAGTTTGGAGGCTGATCGCTCTACTCTTTGTTGAATATTTAATTATTGAAGGCTGCGTTGCGTTTATATTTGATGCATAAAGTGTGGCGTTGCCATTTCTTTCACTCACTAAACTCGCCTTTGGCTGGTCATGGCTAGTCAAGACACATCACCACACTTTTATGAGGCTGCGTGGACATTACAAGTGTAAGGGACATTGAGGGGACCATTGTTGATTCCTTCATGTCAATAAAATCCTCATTTGCTGGCCGCCATTGCTGCAAGGAGGTCTGAGACTGATTTTTGGTGCATTCTATCTATTTGTTGTTGTTTAAGGAACTCCATCAACCAACTTTATTATCATAGTTCCACGAAGTTTCCTGATGGGGGGACAAGGGGATGCGGGGATGAGTTTTCGAGACGGGGGGGCTAAGTTTGGCAACAGGGGCGGAGGGGGGGGGCGAGGAGGAGGGGGAACGGTGCAAATAGATATAGTATTTGAAAAATTAGTTTTAAAAAGATGTATAAGGAATAAGTATATTGCATTGAACATCAACAATTTAACATTTAAGTTTTAACTTTTTAACAATGAAGTTTCAATTTTGAACCAATGAACATTGAACATTGAACATTGAAAATCAAAATCAAAATATCGAATTCAAAATTTTCAAAATTTCATAATGATGATTCATGATTACAATCAAGTATCAACAATGTTCAAAAACAAAACACTAAATACTAATGAGTCAATGGCTAATCATCCCCAAAGTTCTCGCCAAACTCCTCATCACTAGAACTATTGGACTCCACATGCTCAAGCTCATCCAAACCAATACCAACTAGAGTTATCTGTGCAGCATCTTGTATAGGTGTAACTCTACCAGGGCTTTGCACATACCACTTTGGGTTCAATGCATAGGCATCCATGTGTAAGTTAGTGTTGAGTTTCTCCCATCTGTGATGAATGATCGATTGAATATGTTCTGTGTAGAATTACAATTTGGGGTCCTCTCGTACAACAGCCTTCATTTGATCAAGCATAGTATCAATGCAATCATGCACCTATCCAAGGGTAGATGCATTAGCATTCTCATATCTACTCACTGTGAAGACTAGAGTAATGAATATCCAGACCTCCAACAATTGTAATAGTGTGACGTCTTGTAATCCCCTTGGCAATATTATTTGTGGTACGAAAAGCCATCCGGCACGAGGGGGTTGCAAGGGGGTTGTTTAAGCCCCCCTACCAAGGGGTTCAGGGGCGGAGCCCTCGAAAAAAATTCTGAAGATGCGTTTTTAAAATTTTTAAAAAAAAAAAAAAAACACTTTTTGGCATCCCCCTGCGTGGGGGACCCCTGAGCATTTCATAGGGGGTAGAGGAACGTCTGGGCGTCCCCTGGACATCCCAGAGTCTCCTATACGTCCCTTTTTTGAAGGGATGTCCCCTCTTAGAGGGAAACGTCCCGGGGACGACAACGGTTCGGGGTGGAGATGGAGGGACGGAAGGGGGATGTCCCCATGTCCCAAGGATGTCCCCATCCCGAAAATGTGGGGATTTTTTTTGGGGGGGACGCGTCCCCGTGGAACATTGTTTATTATTGTACTTCATTCCGATTGCTTACCATTTATTCAAAGTCCTCATCTTGGCATTACTGGAGGTTAGAGGTATTTTTAATTCTTATTTTTTGTATTTTCTGAGTTGAATCAGAAGTGTATGAGATTTCATATGTATTTTCAATAGTGAAGCAAAGTTATCAACTATTTGTCCCAATGCTCATTATTTATCATGTAAAAGAAATGTTATGGTGAATGTTTTATGGACTGAATCAAACAAACAAATCATTTCAACATTAAACAACTTAGAAAATCAGATTGGTGAACTGTTGCAAAGTGGTTGACGAAATGTCAACACTCCAAATTCAAAAAAATTGAAGGAAAACAAGGCAGGGTTCTCACAACCTCTTGATATATATATTTTTATTTTATAACTTAAAAGGTAACTTGTGAGTAAGGGTTAGCTTAACCTTTAATGAAGAAAAGGGAAAAGATATTTTCATTATCCCTTAACTCTCCCTCCAAGTCGAGCACCCCTTTTTGGGGAGGACATGTGGGAAGATATGGTATAAAAAGTGGTATGATGATCATTTGAAAGGTTACCATGAATTTATGATATTTGATTTTGAGACTAAAGCACAAAACGCTTGGCTAAGTTACTTGAAGACGAAAACTTTGAAGGACACAAGGGTTTAGTGACGAAAACCTCCACTCCTATTCAGGGCAGCACTACAATCAAGTGTTGTAATTGCATTTCGGATTTAGTGATTCGGTGATTTGACCCTCTTTTAGGGCTGCAACTTGCATTGGCAAGCGTGACTATGTAATAACCTCTCCCAAAATTGACCTGAATTTTTCAATTTGCTTGGTTTGATATTTTGTCAAACAGTTGGCATGCAAGGTCTGAATTTGTTTTCTGAGTTTGTTTATGTGTTTTTGCTGATTGCTTTTGATTGGTTTCCAATGCCCAATTGTAGAAGAATTGCATACAAATGGAAAGTACAAATGCATATAAAGAAACAACTTGATAATATAGAATAAAGCCTTGATTTTCAGTCACTAACCACCATGAACAACAGGTCTAATCTATTATTTGCAGACTGAAATTACATAAACAATGTCATATACATTCGCAAATCTATGACAAACAGACCAGGGCATATAGTGAAAATGTAGCAGCTGTATGCTTGCACAATACACAATTTTATAAGGTTGATATGAGCTATGAACACCTTCAAAATGGACTCTCTTAATGGAAATGGCTGCAACACATGTGTTTGACTGATGATGTTGACGTAGTATTGCTGAAGCTAATAATAACACTTGAATGCAGCTCTAAAAACCCCACAAATTGGTACGGCCTCTTCTTAGGAATGATGATAAATGACTTAATAATAAAATGTGCTAATATGAGATGCCAAACCTCCTCAAACCCTAGCCAAACAATATGATATAAGCTAATATAGACCTGCAACCTCAAATCTGAGAATGTGCCAATTAAAAATGAATCAAACTTTGCAAACCCTAGGTGTCCCAACCTTCAAAAATTCATATAAAATCATGCACTTGTCCAAAATTCAATCGCTTCAAAATACTCCAAATGTTGTCCTCTTTCTAGTCACCCAGCTTGGATAATTTAACAAAATTCCTTGAAGTCAAATCTGCAATGAACTCAATAGAAATCCTAGCCAGAATGAAGCCAAAACTCTTTCAAAATTCACCAAATTAGCTCTATGATGAACTCCACACGAATTCACCTCACAATGTGGAATGGGATCATCTCCAAACCACTCGAAATCAAGGGATCATCTCCTTGATGCAACTGCAAATAATTTTCAGCCAAGAAAAAACTCTCCAATGTCAATTTGCCAAAGAATTCAAGATGATACAAATGAACCAAAGAGCCTCTATTTATAATTCTCTTTGTTTTTCCCACTTTTGATGGCTATATTGGTGGACACTTATTTTATTAATTTACTTTTCCCTTTTTCCTTATAAAGTCACTTTATAATTTTATTTTATTTTTAAAAGTAACTTTAATATTTTAATTTCAAAACGTGACTTTATAATAGTTTATTATTTTATTTAAGTCACTTTTAATTAAATTAATTAAAAATAAAGTAATCATTTTAATTTAATTTTTGTGGACAACTTTATAAATAATTAATTTTATTTATTTATTTCTGGGCGAAAATCGAGGGCATTACAAACTATCAGTTGTGGTGCATGGCTTCTTGGGAGCCATTCACAAGGGTTTTAAGACTGTTTATGGGCAGCAAACAGGTTTGTGTGTCGAAGACCCCTTTAATTAGGGCTGCGTTGGAGTTTTCTAGTTGAAGACCCCTTGTCTTAGGGTTGTGTGGATAGGGACATCATCATTTATTGTTTTGCATTTGGGCGACCACCTTTGCGGAGTGTATACATCATTTTCTAGGGCTTAATTGGCCTAATTTGCAGATCTGAACATTGCATAATATTTCTCTTATTTTGTTGAAATTTTCCCAATAATTATTATTGCAAAACTTGTTGGAAAAAGATATTTAAATCAATTGATTATTTGGTAGTTTTCTATTAATTACTTAATCATAAAATGTTGGGGTTTCATGGTGGAAAGGCTTCTATAAAATTATGTAATTATCCAGCACTTGTGGCGTCTAGGGTTTGAGTTTGGAAAGGTTCTTTTATGCCCTATTCTTCATTGAAATAATTAACGGATTATTGCTAGGGTTTGATACAATTAATTTGCTGCAGTGTGTGAGGGTTTGATCACTAGGGTTTGTTGATAAAAATTAGAAAATTATTTGTTTTACATAGGGTTTTGTAGAAATTTCAGATTTCATTATTTATTTCATTTTGGGATATTTTAGTGGTATCAAAGCCAAAATCTTGGTCAGTTGTAGGGTTTTGAATTGTTTACAATGGATCCTATCTAGGAGTCATTGATGCATGTACAAAAAAGAGATAGAGATAGAATTAAAAGACAAGACATAAAGTATCAGCTTGTGCAACAATTTGCTATCAACGATGTAGCCCTAGCATCATTCAAAGAAAGGCGAAGGAATGATCCTGTTCAAAGGGCATGGTTGGAGGAAAAAAATAAAGAAGACAAGGACAAGCTTATGGCCTTTGATGACTCTGAGAGGAACATTGATATGAAGGCAACCTATAACACCTTGGAAGGATTTTTAGAGGTGTACACAAGAAATAAAAGTAGAAGAGCAAAGGAGCCTCTAGCGAATTGCCCAAGGGATCCATCACCAAAAGAGGGCACAAACTCAAAAGTGAACGAGGTTAATGGGCAGCCAAGTATTATTTTTTCTGAGTACCAAAAATTAGATATTGTGGGGCAGCAAGGTGAGGTTTTACATCAAGCTTGTGGGCAGCAAAGGGAGCTGCAAATGATTGATAATGAAAAGGGAAAACCAAGGGAAGAGACTTTGAAGAGTATGAAGAAAACAAATGAACCTCAAGATGAAATTTTTAGAAGTTGTTGAAGAAACCAAGATTGCGAAAGAAGAACACTTGAAGGAAATTGTCACTATTGTGGATTTACATACAATCAAGGTTGCTATAGAAACAACAAAATCACAATATACCCAAGTAGTCAAAGACAAGGAGGTGGCCATCAAATATGCAAATGAGGCCTTAAACATTCATAAGACAATGAAGCGTAAGGTGGATAAGCTTACTCTTGAGCTTGAATCTACTAAGGACACCTTAAAAAATGGTCAAAGGGCAATTCTTGAGGCAAAAAATCAGATTGATGTTGCAAGGAAGTTTAGGGAGCAAGAGAATGAAGCAAGGGCAAGGGAAGTCAAGCAAGTAATTGATGAGCTCGTTACACTCCAACAAGACCTTGATTTTGGATATTTTTCAAAAAATTCAGAAGTTGCAAATGTAGAATTTGAGCAAAGAGATGGAAATAACTTCTAATATTTTGACAATCCACTCTTTGAGATGGACATTGAGATGGATCAAAGTGCAGATTTTATTTAGGGTCCAAGAGAGGCTTTCAAACCATGGAAAAAGACTGCAATTTCTGAGTTTGGACAGCCACCACCACCAAAAAGGATTCACCCCACTTCAAATTTGATAAATGTTTTAAATTCTGAAAATTGTTGTTCCTTCAATGGGGTCCAAGGGGGAGAGATTTCTGAACATAGGCAGCCCCAAAGGTATGTTAAAATTCAATCCATTCCATGCTTGAAAGATTTTTGTAATTCTGAAAATGGAAAATTAACGCAAGCCATGGAGTGGGCAAAAAATCAGATTGTATGGGGTATGAGGGAAACCAAATTTTTTGATGGAAGGAGGCCACTAACCCACTCAGAAAATTCTGAGTTTTACAAGCCCAACCAGCTGGTTGTTTGCTCAGAAAAATCAATAAAAAGGGTGCCAACTTAGCAGGGAAATGGCACCATATGGTCTGAAAATGAGGGGATAATATATGCTGGAAATTATGAAGGGACAGATGTCAAAATAAATAGGCAAACTCAGCTGTACACACATTCAGAGAAATCTGAAAATTTTGGCATGTTACAGCCCATTGCAAATTCTGAAAATGCAAGGGAGTTTAGGTCCTTTCCTTGTGACAAAAAGTTGGTATGTGCAAATGATGAACAGCTCTCCCAAGGTATAAAATTTAAACACTTTTTCAGACCTAATATGTACTCCATAGGTTGTCGACTGTGTGTTCGGCCAGCAAGGTGGTGAGTTGGACATTTAATTGAAATGGTTTGAGATTGCAACAGGGGGGCAGCTTCAGAAATGTAAATCAATGAACAATAGGAGGATTGCTCAAAGTCTCAACTCATAGGGGGTGGAAGACAAAGAAGGGACAGCACTATAGAGGGAAAAAGCCATCAATTTCATTGTAATCATGTGAAGGAAAAGAGCATGTTGGTAAAAGGCAGCAAATGAAGAAACAACAAACATTCATGAAGGCACCAAGGCAAGGTTGCTCACATCTTCACGATATCTACACACGAGATATGAATGGTTTGACTTTAGTGGATATTTGCAAGGCAGTAAATGGCAAAAACAGCCCTCATAACAGTAAGTACAGGTCTCTTTTTTAAATGATTCTCTCCAAGGTGAGGGGACAATTGAGTATGGGGAGCAAGGATGGAGTCATAGCTTCAATGTGGGAGCTTCCAGCCTTAGAGAGGCATGAAATTGTGAGCTTGAGAGCCACAATTGATGGTACCAACAGCTGTTGTAAGTTTTTAATAAGGCAAAATACAATTGGGGCAGCACTATGGAAGGAGAAATCCTTCAAACTTTATGCACTTGTGGTGCATATTGGAGGCCTAATTGGAGGGAGCAGCATGAGGTTAAGCAATGGATTTTCATGTGGGCATCATGGCAGAATTATTCACTTCACCCCATTGTCTACACAAAAGGTATGTGTCCAATGTTGTTCCAAGCTGTTCTCTTAATTCGAATTAGTGAACCATACCTTCGGTTTGATGAAGAAGTATCAAGGCACATTGAGGGCCCTAAAGGGCATTGGGTTGCATTCCAGGGGAGCCCACGTTCCAAGGTACATGTGCAAGGGAGGAAGACCATAAGGGGCAGCCTTAGTGTATTTTCCTGTCATGTTTTTTATGACAGTTCCAGCTACACTAAGGTGGTTCATAGCTTCACTTTGACTCCTCTTGGAATTGTAAATATGATGGGTTCATCATGGAGCAAGATAGTAGTGAAAAGTTTCATTTTTTGGGGCATTTGCAAGGCTGTAATGTACAAACACAACCCTCAAAACATAAGGTACATGTTTCCTTTTGAAGTGATTCCCTCTAAGATAAGGGAACATGTGAGCTTGAGGGCCAAGATTTGGACTATAACCCCATTAAGGAAGTTTCCAGCCCACGGGAGGCATGAAATGGTGAGTTTGAAGGTTTTCGGAAGTTTGGGGAAGATTGATTGCATGATGTTACCTTCTAAGGGTGAGTTGTGGAGGAATGAATTCATATTTTGGATTCATACGAGGTCTGAAGTTTGCACACACATGCAACTAATCAAGAGGGAAGTGGCTAGTTCTATCTTTCTTTTGGAGTATATGGACACGTGTTGTTGATCTTTTGGCGAAGGGTGGTTTTCAAGCATGGTGAGGAGATTTCCAACTCCTCTAGTAGGAAGATTTTTGAGTTTTGAGGCAACTTTTGGGTGTGTGAGCAGCATGGACATCCCTTCTATGCTCTCAAGGGCATCCATACACATTTTTCCAGCCACTTCACACATGGAGGGCATTATCAAAGGTGCAAACATGAAAAGGAAGTGGAGAACTCTTGTTTTGATTAACATGATTGTGTCTTGTGCAAGTGTTGATATATGGACAACCAAGGCCCAAAATTTTGAAGACTACCTTGCAGGAATAAACTTTTTAGCCCCTACATTGCTGCAAATTCGAGGACTTTTTTTGTCATCTTGTTGGGAAGCCCAAGGTGCAAGGCCTCAATGGAGGGAATGAGGAAGACAATGCGTTGATGTTGTATCATTTCCAGCATGAATAGGCAGCCAAAAATCTTCAAGTACAGCAAGAAAAGACATCAACAAGAGGCTTTCTTTCCATGGCATGAAGTGAGGGTTGAGCTTTGTATGGGGATACTTCTTGGGGCAACCCCATGGATGTTATTGCTTGAGGACAAGCAATTTTGGGCAGGGAGGATTGTTATGTCCCCTTTTTAGCCTAAGCATAGACATGACCCTTAGCCTAATTCATTTAGTATTTTCCGTCGGCTAAGAAAAAATAAAAAAGGGAAACTTTGATTTTAATTTTAAGTTATAAAAAGATACCTCTTGATATATGTTTTTATTTTGTAACTTAAAAGATAACTTGTCAGTAAGGGTTAGCTTAACCCTTAATGAAGAAAAGCGAAAAGATATTTTAATATCACTTTAACTCTCCCTCCAAGTGAAGCACCCCTTTCTGCAGAGGCCCTGTGGGAAGATATGGTATACAAGTTGGTATGATGATCATTTGAACAGTTGCCATGAATTTATGACATTTTATTTTGAGGCTAAAGCACGAAACGCCTGGCTAAGTGACTTGAAGACGAAAACCTTCAAGGACACAAGAGTTTGGAGACGAAAACCTTCAAGGACACAAGAGTTTGGAGACGAAAACCTCCACTCCTATTCAAGGCAGCACTACTTTCAGGTGCTGTAATTGCATTTTAGATTCAGTGATTTGACTCTCTTCTAGGGCTGTAACTTGCATTGACAAGTGTGCCTATTGGTTGTGGTGCTTGGCTTGTTGTTGGGAGCCATTCACAAGGGATTTAGGGCTGTTTATGGGCAGCAAATAGGTTTGTGTCGAAGACCCTTTTAATTAGGGCTGCGTTGGAGTTTGCTAGTTGAAGATCCCTTGTCCTAGGGTTGCATGGATAAGGACATCATCATTTTCTGTTTTGCAGCTGGGCACCCCCCTTTGGGGAGTGTATGCATTATTTTCTAGGGCTTAATTGGACTAATTTACAGATCTAAACATCCATAATATTTCTCTTATTTTATTGGAATTTTCCCAATGATTATTGTTGCAAAACTTGCTGGAAAAATATATTTAAATCAGCTGATTATTTGGTAATTTTCTGGTAATTATCCGATCATAAAATGTTGAGGTTTCATGGTGGAAAGGCTTCTATAAAATTCTGTAATTTCCCAGCACTTATGACGCCTAGGGTTTGAGTTTGGAAAGGTTCTTTTATGGCCTCCTCTTCGTTGAAATAATTGAGGGATTATTGCTAGGGTTTAATACATTTAATTTTCATTAGTGTGTAAGGGTTTGATCACTAGGGTTTGCTGTTAGAAATCAAAAAAATGTTTGCTTTGGCTAAGGTTTAGTAGAAATTCCATATTTCAGTAATTTATTCCATTTTGGGATATTTCACTTAAGTGCTTTTTTAGTTCCATGAACTAAGAAGTATAGCTGATCAACTCAATCAACTGAACCATGAATATTATTAATGATCTGATTTGGACCACACATGCCCAATTTGAAGGCTTTTCATCCCACAAAAGCTCTATAGCAAAAAGATAAGGATTTACCTTATATCTTCTCAAATGGGATGCTATTCTTCATCACTTCTCATGGACTGAAAGTAATTGCTCTCTTGGATTATATCGTCCCAACCTATAACTTGGCCACATCAGATTGGTTTTGGAGTCCACAGATCCTTCAAAAGTTTTCCAAATGGCCTTCTTGCACTCTTTGGCGTATTAGTCTTTCACTTGGCTTGCTCTTTGTACACTTCGTGCATTTCCTTTTCTCTTGCACTCTTTTGGTGCCTTGTCCTTTGCTCTTCTTGGCTGATAATCTTACCACCTTTGCTGCAACATACATGCTTGTAGGCTAGAGTAATGCTCTTCCTTGAGAGAGGCTTCCTACAACATACATTGTTCAAATGCTAACAAATTACAACAAGTGATGAAAACATACATGATTATATCAGTGGCTGAAATCACAACCTCTTCTATATGACTGCCCCTATTTGGGGACTTACAACTCAAACATCGCATCAACAACAAATGCAAATGTTAATGTAGAGAAATTCCTTCAATGAAGGTGATGAGTGTGTCAAACCATACACCCATTAAATCGATAGTCCACTTGGGGGGTTCTACTCACCATGAGGGCTCTTCTCACCTTGATGTCAATGATCAAATGCCACGCTATTTATCTTCCACCATGGGAAAAACTCTTTGGCACATGAGCATGCTTGTAGATGCCCATCAATATGCTTTTTGCAACTGCTGTCATACAAAATCAGTTTTGGAAAACCTGCTGCAACCAAGGCTTATGTGCATACAACAACTCAAAGTGCTTGCTACAATCTTGCCACATCTACTACAGATTCTTATGTGCATACCATAATCTTCATTTTAGATAGGCATGCTACATTCATACTTAAAACGGTCTTCTACATTTCTGTGATTCCAAAATCAGACTTTACATCCATGCTACAATCATTGTGATGATCACATGCATTCAACAACAATGATGTCCTTTCATATCTACTTCAACTTGAATTGAGAAATGTAAAAACAGCTTATCACAACCTTTATGATATTGAAAATGACTTTTGTGATGCTGGATCTTCAATGTTTGTATGTTCATGTACTCGCAGAGCGATTTCAGCCGCAGCCGAATCCGGTGTACAAGTTTGTCCCATGCCAAACATTTTATGTCTCTAATGACTTCTAGTCTCAATCAACACCACCTTTGTTTTTTACCCTGCCTCTGTATGACTACTTGTTTAATACCGTTTAGTGTGTTTTCTCAACTTAGAATGCCTCTCTTCTATCTTTCTTGTGACATGAAACAAGTGGTGAGTACAATCATGCAATTCATATCAACATGAAAATATGAATGACTGGAAACAGTACAACCATCTGATGTTATATGCCTCTCGAACCTGTGCTTTTCAAGTGGACTTGAGGTCTCCTCCATACTCACCCTTGATAAGTGAAAGGTATCCTTGTTCATACAAGTGGAGTTAGTTCCTTACATGCTTGCATCAACAAATGGAACCATTAAGGAATTTTTTGGGTGCTTCTCAATGTGAATGCAACTTGAATAAATCCAAATTAACATCTTTACAATACTCTATACAAGAATCCAATAATGACTTCTTACCATTACCCTCTTGCAATGGTGATAAGGCCACCTCTACGGGCTGCTCCTTCCTAACGGTTTCATCCTTATAGCTTTCCTTCTTATATTGCTACCTCTTGGATTGTAGGTGCATGAACAACTCCTTTTCTACCTGAATTGAAGCTTAAGAAGAGGTGGCTTCTGGAGGAGATCAGAACTCCAAGATGAGGCCTCATACTAATCTGGGTTGCAGACTCTACATAGTTGTGATGGATTCCTCAACCTGCGCTGTTGGATAGCCCTTACTTCCATATGAAATATCGGTTTGAGTCCACCATAAGTTTCTGTTTTGATTTAGTACTCTTAACTCATTTCTATTTTGATTTAGTACTCTCTAACCCTATCACAACAAACAGTCTAGACTGAACAGTTTTAGATGTGCATACGGGAACATATCTGAAGGACAGCTAATAGGCTGAACTGTTCAGTTCAATATAGATGAGATAATAGGTCTGGGGAGCTCCAGTTCCAAATGATTTGCCTGTTTTGTTTGGCTGTTCTGACGAGTTCTAATGCCTTGGATGCTAATTCTGAATATGGAAACTGCAAGATGATCAATTAATATTATCTTTGTATGATCACTATAGGGGCATGATGGTGTGCAGCAGGTATATAGAGTCCGGGATGTCCATCTGGGCTACTGGATGAAAGAACTGGCAAAGTATCAGTAACAGTTGATGAGTTCTCTTGGGCAACCTGCCAAGGGGATGGATATTTCAGTCTTTTTGATCTTCATACAGATGGCCTCTTTCACATTTCTTTGTTGTATCCATCCCAATGGCAGCCTTAGGATTTTCAGTATGGAATATGAGATCTGAATGTATAACTCTCAAGTAATAAATTGTAAGCCTATTTTCACATGTTGAATGAGAATTTACATAAATTATATATAAACAACTTGTTTGGGGCTTAGTATTGGTGATTTTTGTCACACGAGTGGTTGGCTTCAACCCATGAGACATGTAAACTTGAAATTTGATCTAGGAAGATAAATAATGCAACCTAATGTAAAAAAACCTGTGTTGCAGGGGTACGCCCCCCGGCCCGACGCCCCCTGTTCGGAGGCGCCTCCGGCACGGGGATGTCTCGGGGACCCCTGAAGGCGTCCCGGAGGCGCCCGCCGGAATGCCGGAAACATCCGGCACGCCGGTTGGCACCTCCGGGCGTACCTGGGGCGTCCCCGAAAATTTCTGGCGGAAAACGCGAAAAACGAAAAAAAAACTCAGAAAAAGCACGAAAAAAACCCTAAAAATTTAAGAAACCCTAAACGCCATTCTTTCTCCCGCCATCATTGTTTCGACTATGAGGGTTTCTTGGTTTGGGATGTCGCTAGGAGCCCGAGGATTTTTTGGGATGGAATGTCGTTGCCGCCTGTGGCTCGCATGCCCACTGCCGCCTTTTTACCGCCTGTGACTTGCGCGATAGGTTGTTTTTTTACTTTGTTTTTTCGTTTTTTAGCGTGCATAGGGCTTTTGTATTTTTTACTTTGGTTTTTATTTTTTATTTTTTTATTTCGATTTTATTCTTTTTATTTTATATAATTTTTTAATTTGTTTTTAGTTATATTTTTAATCTTTACTTGTTTTTAGTTTTTTTTATAATTTATAATTTTCTTTTTTTATTTTTTATTTTTTATTTCATTTGCTCTTTATTTTTTAAATTGGAATTTTATTTTTTTATTTTGTTTCTATTTAAGTTTTGTTTATTTAATTTTAATGTTTTTTTTTTTATATTTATGTTTTATTATTATAATATTCTAAAATTCAAAATTTAAAATTTATTTTTTTGTTTATATATATATATATATTTTAATGATTCGAATTTAATGGCAAACTTTTTTTTGAACTTTATTCTTTGACGAACTTGAACCGAATTTTATCCTCTTCGAACTCGAACTCGAACTCGAACCTTGCGACTATGAGTTTTAATAATAGTTTAAGTGTTATTTTTAATTTTTTTATAATAACTTTTTTAAATATTATATTTTGGGTGAGACCTAAAATCTTACCGGATACTTTTTTTTTAAATAGTTTTTTTTAAAAGTTGGTTTTAAATTTTTAATAATAGTTTTTTTAACTATTATTTGTAACTATTTTAATTTTTAAACATTCTTTCAACAAATGCCAAATGCTTTAAATTTTAATAGCAATATTATTATTTTTTTACCAAGGGTTATAGGGATTTGCCAGAATGTCTTTTGAAAACCCTGAATGTCTATGAATCTATGATTTATTCTAGATGAATTATGAATCTATGATTTATTCTACATTTGCATTTTGAAAAGCCCGAATGTCTTTGCAATGTATACTTTGAACATTTTGAAATTTGAAGCAATGAATGAACAAACACTATGTATTTACTATTTTCAAGTGTTTTACAAAAAAATTGAGTAATATGCATATATATATATATATATATATATATATAGAGAGAGAGAGAGAGGTACCCACGACGTATCCAAATGAAGGTTTTTGAAAAATGACGTACCTGCGTACCCGAATCATACCCGTACCCGTATCTAAACAACGTAGAAAAAAACGTGTATATAAAGAATTTACAAAAGTTATAAATTACTAAAAATAGAAACTAGGGTTAGGGTTAGAGAGATGTCCTTGCAAACTGATTTATTTACACATTGTTATTCATTCACTGATTGTGACTATCTTAAACTGCTTATCAAAACTTACAAATCAAATGTTTATTTAAAATAGTGCATTGCTATACTCTAGGACAAGTGCGTTGTATCCAAATCGGGTCGCAATTCACTGTTATCCACTAGTGCGACTTTATCTGCGTTGACTATGCACTGAATCTAAAATTATAGATTGGTTCAACTCTGTCTGAATGTTATCTGATTCTGAGCAAAACTTGTTTGGATGCACGAATCACCTGTAAAAGTGAAACCATAGCCTCCACAAGGACACAAACAAGATCAAATACCTAAGGGATAAAAAGTGGGGACATGGGATATGGTGAAGCTATCCAACTCCTTTCCTCCTGATTTGGGATGCCTCTTCCTTCTTGGACTGCCCCTCATGGTTCTGAATGGAATTGAGAATGAAGTTCCCGACTCATGTTGCAATGACTGAAATAGTTTTTTCTCATTCTCTTGGCCAACACCTTATTCTTTTTTCCTTTTCCTCATGCTGATTTGAAGAATTGTCTTCATAATTTGCATCTTCATTAAGCATTTGGTATGCTTAGTGACAATTTTTTTCCTCCAACACATGGCCACACAATGGTCATTCATTCCACAAAATGAACATGGATAAATTTACCAATAGTCGTGCTATATAGCCCCTCTTTCTGCAATTAAAACAAACGATATAAGACTTGTCTCTTGCCATGCCTTTTTAGGTTGCCCTTATGCTTGCTTGAACTTTGATTGGGTGGTAATGTTCTACCTTCTCCCTTGGGTTCTTTTCTTTTCATTGAGGACTCGTTCAACTCGTTTTTTATGCGTTCGCCCTTATTGAAAGACTGTCCTCTCTTTAGAGTTACCTTGCATCCATTCTTCTAGTGATGGAATGATGGTGTGCTATCTCCTCCATGAGCTTTTATCCTTCTCTTGGAGACACTTTTTTGGTCCTTTGAGGTGGTGCAATGCTACCTTCCCCTTCATTACAAACTTGCTTCATTAGATTTTACAAAAAGAATGATGTCATTACCTTGTATAGGATGATTTTGTTGAGTCAGTGGCTTGTACTCTTTATATTTGCGAAGGAGCCTTGCTTCAACTGTTTTAGAGAAATATCCAACTTCTTTGCCCCCAACATACCCCAAACTTGTATATTGAGATCTTTCCTCATACTCTATAGGATCTATCATTCCTTGGCCATTCTTACCAAGACCTTTTCCATCATAACCCATCATGAACAACGACTTAGAGCCGTGGTATGTTTCTAGAAACTACCGAAGGACTCACTCAATGCTTGATTGGAAGAAAGAGAATGTGGTGGAGTGCTTACTATGCATAACTCAGTCGTGGTTCGATCATCCTTGGTAGAAGTTGGTATCCTTTGCATGGTAGACCCGTTTTCTCTTCTTAAGTCCACCATCTTCTTGGAACTTTTCCAACGTCTCTTCCTATGCATGCAACTCCTCCATGATACCCATGAGGAAATCTCTGTGGCTTGTTAATCTAACTTTCAACTCTTGATTCTCCCTCTCCAAGTGCTGCAACATATTTCTCAGCCCTTCATTCTCTCTTAGATATTCCATTTATTTGATCAAGTTCTTTAATCCATTCTCTCTACAAAGCTTTTCCCATGGTTGGACTATGAAACGCAATTTCTTGCACTTCCTTATCAATTATCAAATATGGATACAAATAACACAGCTGAAATGTGTTAACAAACCTTTTAAAGGCAAAAGGAAAACCTACTCTGATACCATTTGATCTGCAATTGGCTTGGATACCCAATGCACAATCCACCCACACAAATATATGTTGTTCTCAAGTTCTATGCTATTGAAACAAAAATCTAAACCTGCGACTTGATATTAGTATATCTTTATGGCTGCCATCCATGTCTTATTCCATTATACAATAGCGTATGTGCTTGCATCCATGCCTACATTAATTGCATACCATAATTTAAACGCCTTATATTCTGCTATCAATGTGACTCTTCTTTATCCCACAAGAAGAATAGTACGACCAGAATATGTTGATTCTTTGTCATATGTGAGAATCAATTAAACTTCGATTTGCTTCTATAAACAAGTACTATGCTTGTAATCATATATTCCATTGATTATTATGCTTTCTTAAGTGTTTGAATTAATTTAGAAATGGCATGGTATAAATATAAGCAAGCGAATGAATCAATGCATACGTAAAAAAGAGACTAACACAAGAATTTACCCTAGAGAAACCTACTGTGGGAAACCTCAGGAAGAGTGAAGGTATGCTTCCTCATCTCCACTATCATCTTTCACATTCTTACAAGCCAATTGCTCACTTTGAGCCTTCACATGCATTATAGCTTTTGTTGGCACCTCTAGAATGCTCTTTTAACTTACCTTGTAGTGGATTACTTGCTTATTCAACATGCGTGACTAATACTCTCAATCATTCTCAATTGTTTAGTCATCTTATAACTCAAGAACTCCTTTCGCACACTCTTGGTTATGCCTATGTGCACTTCAAAGCCTTTACTTGACCCCTAGAAAGAATATTTATGCTAAGGGATAAGCAAATGAGTCGTACAAAGACAGAAGAACCAATTAACTTCCCTTTGAATGCTCGGTTCTACTATTTTGTATGATATGGAACGTTTTCGACCCCAAGTGCACTCGTTGAATAGATCCTATTCCAAGGTGACATTCTTTTATGTGGTCAAAACTGTCAAGGAGCTCTTATATAGTCAAAATTGACACGTCCTTTTTTTCAATTGGTGTGGCCCCAAGAGGTCTAAATCATCTTTGATCACAATTTCCCCATTTCCCTTGTTTTGGATCTGATTACATATTTGCCTTGCCGAATTATGTTTTAATAACGTAAAAAGCATGTTGTATGCCCTTCTTAGTCTCATGAACTAAGAGATACAACTGATCAGCTCAATCAACTGAATTATGCATATTTTTCATGACCCAATTCAAATCAAATAGGTCCCATCACCTATTGGATCATGGCTAGGGTGTCATTTGTCTCTATGAGAAATATATTTAAAAGCATGCAATCAAAGACTGCACCACCAAACATATTGTCTCTCTTCTTACCCACACTTTGAATTTATCTAGATTTCCTCTTTAGACGCATTGAATGTTAGAAGGCATGTAGAAAGAACAATGTAGACAAAGACAAGAATGTAAGATAAAGGAATGAAGTTACAAATGGAATTTGAGGCTGCCCATGTCACATCCTTTGTCTTAGTCTGATGTGCAATCATGTTTTTATGTGACGAAGCCATCCTCCCCTTATCGGGGAAGGGACTTACTCAGAAGGTCTTTTATGTATAGATCTCCTAGGCCCATGCTTCATAATGAATCAAAGTGATTGCTTATAATTGATGATAAGGCATCAAATGTACTTGGAGTCTTGGTGGACACCTACATTTGTTAGAAGATCCACATGCCTACTTGTGTCTCCGTAGCAATGGACAAAGCTAATAAATTTGTAAATCTTCGTTTCATGTCCCTTGCCTCATTTGATATGCTTTTGTTTTCTAACTTGAAAGAGGTGTCTTTAACATAGCATCAATTATTAATTGGGTATGTGCGAGCTAGGGTAACCAATAACAATCCTTTTTTTCTCTATAGACTAGGATACAAACAAAGGTCATAACAATAAAACCTGCATATACTTAGACAATACAACGACTATACTCAAGGTTGGCCATAGATCTAGCAAAGGGCAATCCAACCTCAAAGTCAAGAGTGTAGGGTTCCAAAGCTGATGCCTAAGATGCAGGGTATGTCTCTAGCTAGATCCCATAATAAATCAATGATATAGCAATGGTAACAAAGAGAGTAAAAAGAATATAGTATGGATACCACATGCAAGGAACTAAAGAACAAGAGTAACCTAGATCCAAGATAGCTGCAAATACTAAAATAAGTAAGAAATAAGTGGTGCAATGGTCAATCTGCCGTGTCCCCCTTTTGGACATGACACTATTGAAGACCTTTAGCCTTGCCAAGTTTCCCAAAGGCTAAGGGAAAAAGAAAGAAAAGAAGGAAAACATTTGGTTTTATTAAGAACACTTGTAAAAGCACTTTAGTGTTATAGTTTCACATAATTTGGAGCTTTTTTGAACGTCATGGATACTAATCCACTTATGCGGATTATAAGAGGTGCACTTTTTATACTTTGAAAAAAAAAAGATCAAAAACATATTTCCCGCCAAATTGGGCACTTCGCTTGGGGAGGTGTATAAAAGCATTTGAGGGTTCATTCGAAAGGCATCTTGGATCATATTTTGAGTTTACAAAGTTTTGAGCATGAAAAAGCTCGAGCTTTTGACTTAAAGACGAAAACCTTCAACCAAAAAGACTGAGGACGCAAACCCTCATTCTTCCGTGGAGCATCTTCATTTTGTAGTTGCCACAGATCATCAAAATTCAGAAAAAACAAAAATAAGGGTTTTTAAGTTGGGCAAATTGCGTGGAAGGTTGGCGAATTGCTCTAAGAGGGTGGTATCTAGGGTTTGGAAACCCAAAGTTTGATTTTCAGGTTTGAAGACCCGTAATTTTAGGGTTGTGTTGGATTTTGGACTGCAAATAATTAATTCCAGCTAGGGCAACTTGATTGGGGAAGTGTTTGAAAGGATTTGATAGGCTATTTCAAGCCTATTTAATATTCTAAATTTTCCTATATTTATTTCTGTATTTATCCCTATTTTTAAGGATAATTTTAAGTATTTTCAATTTGAAAAGAGCACCAAAAATCAACATTTAATTCATTGTAATTTTTTGCATGTTTAGCACCAATGTGGCTGAGTTTATTGAGTGATTTTATGCCCTAAAAATCATTACAACATTCAATAAAATTTATGCTAGGGTTTCACAATTTATAATTTTTTGGCATCTAGGGTTTATTTGGAAAAATTAGAAAATAATTGTCTTGGTTAGGATTTTGCATAAATTCCAAATTTCAGTAATATAAACTATTTTGAGACATTTTAGTGGTATCAAAGCCATATCTTGGCTAGCCATGGGTTTTTGAAGAAATTCATGCACAAGGGTGACAAGAACTAAGGTATTACCTTAGAAGCAAAAAAAAGGTTGAGGAAAATCAACAAGAAGAATCAATGGCTCACTTGGGTCAGCCAAGGGATGAGGCTGAAAATAGAGAAGAGCAAAGGTTTGATAGGTACACATAGGCTCAAGAACAAATGACAGCTATAATGACGGAATTTGTCCGCACTATGAAAGAAATGAGAAGTGACAAACCATCCAATAAGGATGGTAGTGCTTCTGAAAGTCACAACCTCACGGATCAGCCCACTAAAGAGAATTGAAGAACCACATGTAGGCCTAACTAACCTACGTTTTTCCAAGAAGTTGCCATTCCGGAAAAGGAAGAGCAACCCACCTTGAGAGATAGCTTACTGAAGGATTATGATGAGTAGATGACTTATCCTGCTCCTTTCAGGGATCAAATGGATTTTTTTGCATTCAAACCTTGGAAGCATGGGTAACATGGTGGCAATAGGGCTGGCCAAAGGCATAGGGGCAATCAAGTAGGACTTCATCATGCCTTGGGAAAGCGTTCACTTTTCAATTTTGATGGTTCTTCCAAGAGCTTGGATAGGGCTTGGATTCAGAAGGTGGACACCTACTTTTCACTTAGGCCTATGATGGAAAAGGAGGCTATTTAGTTTGTTGTTGGGAAGAGTTTTCACATTAGGTGAAATTAGGTATTTACGAGAAGGTAAAAAGTAAATAGTAAATTAGTATTTACCGAGAGGTAAATAAGTAACAGGGTGGTAATTAGTAAATCGGAATATTGTTACATATAACAATATTACGTTAGAATATATATATATATATATATATATATATATATTGAGATATATTGTTTATATTGTTATAACAATATATCGTGTGTTTAATTAGAGGGATTTCAGGGGAAAATATTGGGGAGAAGTTATAGGAAATACATTTCCTATAAATGTGTGTAATATCTCGAAATGTATAATCAGACAATTTAGAGAATAGTGTGAAATATATTATTGTGTTGAAATAAATTTGTCTGTGTATTTGCCTATGTATGATTTAATCAATGTTCGGCTCTCCACGATTTCTAACAATGGTATCAAAGCAGCGTTTAAACCCTGTCAGTAATGGAATATTGAAGATTTGTGAGGGACAGTAGTACAATGCTTTGTCCCTGTGTATGGTGAACTTATTATTAGTTTTTTATTTTTTGCATAGACTGTAGAAGCATGGGTGTGAGCTTCATGTATTTTCCAAGTGTGTTTGTCTTGAATATCGCATGAATTGAATCTGTCTTTGGATCTCTCAATTCACATGAAAAGAGAACGTACACTTGGAAGAATATGCATATATAAAAGGAGCGTCCAACTTTTATAAGACTGTGAAAGGAAGAATCTTTACGGGATCCTACAAAGTTTGTGGCATTCAATCCCAACCTTTCTCCTCTGCAGGCAGTGATCATTGCATTTGTTTGTCTCAATTTGTAATCAAGCAAAGTGTTGTACATTGCCAATATCTATTCCATCACCCGATTCGTGGAGGAATTAATAAGAACATAAGTACAAAAGACTATCATTCAAATTGTTCAATTTGTGCTTCTCATACATCATGTAATAAGAGTACGATTGGATAAAAGTGTGCATTGTGTAATATCATCATAGCAGTGCACCTACATTGGATCCTCCATCATATTCTTGTTGTGTGCAACGTGAAACATGCCATGCACAGATGATCCACATTGAACCTGCCAGCATTTATCAAATCCACGCAAATCTGTATCTTGCATTCCATGCAAGCCATGCTTCGTGCAAGTCTTTGTCACTCAACTACGTGTTACCAACTGGTGAGGAGTTCCATGCAAATTTTGGATAATTGTGTAACTTTGAGTTTAGTTAGTCAAAGAGTCTTTTTGTCTAGTCATTCTAGAAGGTAAAATTTAAATATTGTTTATATTAGCGTGTCTTTGATTTAAAAAGTAATCAAGTTAAATTACTTTTTAAATTTTTTTGTTTAAAATCTTTTATTTAGTATGGTCCTTTTTATTAATAGAATCTTTTCAAAACAACAGAACTTTAAGTTGTTTAGAAAGAGTCGTTTTTAAGAGTATCTTGATTTTCATCAAAGTCCTTTTTTGAGTTATTGTCATTTAAGTGAATATTAAGGTATTGTTTAAGTGATTATTAGGAAACATTTTTTGTACGGACGCATTATTGGTGTAAGCCAATGTCCTTAAATTGTCAAAAATTGTAAGAAAGACATATTGGTTAAAATGAGTAAAAGAAAAGACAAAAAGAAGAAAAAGGCAGATGAAAAATCCTATAAGATCTATTTATTTAAGGTGCTAAAACAGGTGCACCTGGATCTTGATATTTCTAGCAAAGGTATGCGTCTAATAAATTCTTTTATTAACAATATTTTTAAGAAATTAACTCAAGAGGCATCCAAGCTTGCTCGTCACAACAAAAAGCCAACGATTACATCCAAAAAAATTCAGATCATTGTGCATCATGTCTTGCCAAGAGAACTCGCTAAACATGTCGTTTCTGAAGGTACCAAGGCTGTCACCGAATTTACCAAATCTTGAGTAAGTAGTTTCAGGCACTAGAGGATGGAGGCTACATAGAGAAAGGAGGTCTTTTAGCGACCTCGCGTCAATCACCAAGGCCGCATCATGATTTGGTGACTTGTGTGGTGTGATTATTTTTATTTTTTTAGTGTGGATTTCAGTTTGGTAGTTATTGTTATTTTCAGTTGTGTGAAAAATAAGAACAGTTTTACCTGTTCATTTGTGATATTTCCATGTACCCTTTTGTATATTTACATTGGAGAATGTAGATCTAAAAAGAATTATAGCAATCACGATGAAAGGTTAATGGTAAACCTGTGAAAACCATTTTGTAAGGTTAGTGGTGAACCTGTGAAAACCATTCTATAAGGTTAGTGCTGAACCTTAGAAAACCATTTTGTAAGATTAGTGGTGAATTTGAGAAAACCATTTTGTAAGGTTAATGATGAACATGTGAAAACCATTTTGGAAGGTTATTGATGAACCTGGAAAACCAATTGCAAATGAGTGAGGTGTGCGATGGCACATGTATGTAGAGAAGATAATGAGCACACGGAGGTGGAGCACGCTACAATAAAAAACAGAGATATATTGTACCATGTAAAAACTATGGGCGGGAATGTTGGAAATAGTTTTTCCATTAGGTGAAATTAGGTATTTACGAGAAGATAAAAAGTAAATAGTAAATTAGCATTTACCGAGAGCTAAATAAGTAACAAGTTAGTAATTAGTAAATCGGAATATTGTTACATATAACAATATTACATTAGAATATATATATACAAGTTAGTGATTAGTAAATTGAAATATATATATATATATATATTCTCAGTAAAATAAGTAACAAGTTAGTAATTAGTAAATCGGAATATTGTTACATATAACAATATTACGTTAGAATATATATATACAAGTTAGTAATTAGTAAATTGAAATATATATATATATATATATATATATATATATATTACGTTAGAATATATATATATATATATATATATTGATATATTGAGATATAGAGGGATTTTGGGAGAGAATATTGAGAAGTTCTAGGAAATACATTTCCTATAAATGTATGTAATATCCCGAAATGTATAATCAAAGAATTTAGAGAATAGTGTGAAATATATTATTGTGTTGAAATAAATTTGTTTGTGTATTTGCCTGTGCATGATTTAATCAATGTTCGGCTCTCCACGATTTCTAAAATTTGCCACCTTGCATTTAGAAGGGGCTGCCCATGAATGGTGTTATCATGGGTTAATCAACCAAGGTTATCAACTCATTCAAACTTATGAGGAATTCAGTAAAAGGATCATTGAGAGGTTTGATAGGGCTGATCCGGAATTATACTCCAAAGAGTTGGCTCAATTGAGGGAAAAGGGCATAGCAGAGAAGTATGTGACAGAATTTCAGATGCTTTCGGTCATGGTAACGAATGTTTCAGAGAGGAGATTGGTAGTTTTGTTCATAGAAGGATTGGTTGATTCCATTTGGGGTTTGGTCAAGGCTTTTGACCCACTTTCTCTTCAAGGAGCCATTCAAAAAGCCCTTGATTTTTTGTCTTCAACACCCCAAGGTAAAATTCTACATTTTCTTCAAAAAAAAAACTAACTCTTTTGGACCTTTTGAACAACAAAGAAACAATAAATGGGGGCAGCCAAAGGGCAGCGCTTTTGGGCCACAAAAACCACCTCCTTTGGGGTAATTTGATAGCCCAAATCAGCAATTTTTGGGGTAGTTTGGTAAGACAAACCAGCAAGGTTTGGGGCAGCAAAGGGAGCTGCCAAGATGGAACAATGAGACAAGGAATGAACTAAGGAGGAAAAAACTTTATTTTGATTGTACAGACCCTTGGAAACAGGGTCATCATTGATGTGGGAAGGGGCAAGTACACTACATTGAGGTGCATTTTGATGCACTTCTGTCATCAGGCTGCAAACAGGGCAATATTAATGAAGGCGTTGTTCTGAAAATACCATTTGGGTTCTTTAATTTGGACAGTTTACTCAAATCTTCCTTCCATAGCCACAGGGTATACAAAAATAGAAGAAAAAATATAGACTTGGTCTGTAAAGAAACACATACCGTGCAACAACATAACATAGACGTATTACCTCTCGGGATTGAGTTTGTCTCATGTGCTTTACATGATAGATAAATATTATATTCCCACTTGGTCTACGTACCCAGTTCGGGTTTATGTGTTTTCACCATGCATCTCTATCCCTTCGGCTTGCCCTGTGAAGTGTAGTTTTTGGCTCCAATCAACCAAAATAGACAAAGTTGTCCAAACCATTGACTTGACAATTCTGCGTATAAGATATGCATCTTACGCTACAACAAATAGTTGCATCACATTCATCTATGGTTTAAAGGCCAAATAGATGTTTTTATTTCACTGGCTCATTCTCTCGACATGTATCAAATAGAATAACAAAGGAGAGTCGATCTACTATATAAAGAATAAGACCACATCTATAGCAATGACTTCAGTCTTTATCAACAGACGATCATCCCATTATCCTTCGGGACTATCTCCCCTCATTATAGCTTCATCCTCCGCTCGGGACTGTCTTGACACTTCTTAGTCTCAGCCATTTTCTCGGCAACACAAATCACCTCGGCTTGGTTCTGCCAATTAAACATTCACATTGAATGCTTCTTCCATGGCCTTGAAATAAAAGAAGACATTCCACTGCATGGGTCGCCGTCCCTGCTCTAATGGACAATCTCCCACTACTATTATGTGAATAGACAGGCCCTATGACCTATATCATTCACCTATGGCCTATAGGCCTTACACAATAGATGAAGACTCAATGGTCTACATACTTACTAATTTACTTCCATTCGCCATAGGCCAAAGGCCTTACAAAATAGGTGATCTATTTCCCTGTATTCAAGATTGTGTATTTGTAATTATACAGTCACCTCATCTACCCATCTCGTGCTTTGAATGAATGGCAAGCTAGCCTTGCTGTAAACTGTAGCATTTATAGCAGTTCCGCCTCCCAAAACTCTGCCTTTGTCCAACCACAGTCCGTCCTCATTTACATCTTCCTGAGCAATGGAAGTGTACTTATCCGTTTTCTGCAACGCCACTCCAAAAGCATCGGCGTTCTCAATATCAGGAATTCCGTAAGGAGATCCTCCCTTCTCCAATACCAAAACAGTATAATTTTGAGAGAGTTACAGCAAGGGGACACCCAGCATACCTTCTCCAATGATAATGTAATCGTATTTTTTTTGGCAGCTGCTTTCTTAGCATCAACAGTCATAAATGGGAATGGATACGACGCAGCATCAGAAGATGTCGCTGCCTCCAAAGGGTATAGCGACTGAGCAGTGCTGAAGATTAGGAGTCATGGAATGATAGCTACAAACTCCATTCTACTTCCTCCGCTTTCTTGTATACCTGCATTCTTACATGCTTGCTAATCATTCTTCCTCTCTCTCTTCTCTACGTCCCTCTGTCCTCTTGAATGAATTCCATTTTTCCCTCTTATCAAATCAATGCATAACTTACTCTCTTTTTTTAAAGAGTCTCCTCCCTAACTTCTACGCCCAACTTGGGCTCAAGACAAAAAAAACACAGTTTTTAATTTTCAACAATATACCCAAGTTGAAATATTTTCAACCACTCCTCTATTTGCTCAACGGCCCCAACACTTACTTTTTACCTTTACTTTTTACAATTACTCCTCATTAACAACATTTTGGAGGGAAAATACAATAAATTGAAATTTGAATTCAAACATGACTTGTATCCCAATGTAACCATGTCTTGCCTGAAGATGTATGTAGATGCTCTTGCATCATACTCTCCCTCTAGAAACAGATATCTCCTCAATGTTTTAGTCTTCACTATATTCCTAGATCCCAAGGTCTTGTTGCGAATGCCAATGCTGGTGTTTGTCTTTGATAGTCTTTGTCTTTCATCTTCTTGCTTTTCTTCCTTTTTTGGTATGTTCTTCTCCTCATCTCCTTTTCAGCTGTTATGTCCCATCTCCATGCTTCTTCATCTTCATACATGTCTTCAAGATCCTCTTGATCTCCTTGGTTCAAAAATTTGTCCATTGAACTATGGACTTAATTTATCTCCACAACTTTAACACCTGCATTCAAAACATCAAAGGCAATGTTAGAAGTAAAAACTTGAGACCGTAAAGTCTCTTGGTTGCCTCCATTCTTCTGCTCTTTGGCCAAAACTGCCTTTGCCTCTTTAGTGTGCTCTTTTCTTGCTTCACTCTCACCTATGGTATTATCATCATGGTTTGTGCCTGTATGTAGCTCTCTTGAAGAACTAAAGAGCTCTTCCAACATTCTTATTTCTTCCTTTAGTAAGATCTCATCTATATCGCTATCTCCATCAAACTTGGGCTCATCACTCACAAGGATTACTTGTCCTTCACTAGCCTTACTCTTCATCTCATCCTTTCTTGGCTTGTTTTCATACAAATCAAATCCTTCATTAATATATTCATCAAAAACAATTGGAGCAATATTACATTGTGTCTCCTTGCTCTTTTCAATCTCTGCTTGAAGCCATCTTGTTTGTTCTTTGTTTTCAATGAGGCATTGCTTTGCTGCATACTCTCCCCTTTCCTCATCATCCATCCATTTGGAACTCTCTCCTTGCTGCATATTAATCCTCATAGACAATTTTCATACCTCATTTTCCATAAAAAGATCATTAAATGATTCAAAAACATCATTATCCCATTCATTATAAACAATTGACTTACCTTTCATCTTTGTATCATCATGCTCTACCTCATTATTCTTTGAAAAGTTTTCTTTCTCACCTTTAGCCATCCATACCTTCTTCATAGCTTTAGGATGACACTTGTTCAATTCACCAACCAATTTCTTCTCTTTGACATCTTCCTATTGTCTTGCTTGATAGCTGGCCTTGCTCACTTTGCATTCTACCTCTTCCTTCATGCTTTGTATTTGCTTCTTGCTTGAGTCTTCATTTTGATTGAGCTTTATGTCCTTTATATTTGTCTTTTCGAACCATGTAAGCATCCTGCATCCATGCTCTTGTACCAACACTTCCTGTTGCTTAGGAGTTTGCTTCTTCCACCATTTAGGCATCACATATCCATGGTTAATTGGAAACTTCACCTTTCTCTTTACTTGTCTAACATGCATATCAACAGTTTCATGCTTATAAGAATAAGAAAAATCAATTTTTGAATTCACCTTTACCTCCTTAATGGGTTGATCCATTAGTTCTTTGACTTGCATAGCTTCTTGATTATTTGTACTTTCTTCTTCGTTTATACTTGGCTGTTCTCTTTCCTCTTCTTGGCATTCAATGACATCGTAGAAGTCATCATCATCTTCCATCTCTTCTCTTGCTTGTATGGGGTCCTCAACACCTCCCTCATGCATTAACCAATGCATCTCTTTTTCTTTATCATCAACAACAAACTCACTTCTCTTTTCTCTTACACATTCACTTGTGCACTTGGTGTCTTCTCTTGCACCAATCTATTCACTCTCCAAGGCCCTTCTCTTGACCTTCACAAGGCTGCTCATACCTGCAATTACCCATGCAAAGACAACATTAGATATAAAAATAAGAGACCACAAGGTCCTTATGAGTGTTCTCTTCACCAACACTCTTATCTTTTCAAGTGCTATTCCTGGCACTTCATCTTTTCTTTCTTCTCTTCTCTTGTTCTCCTCAATGAGAACATTTTTCACAATCTCTTTCTTTTTTTGTTGCTCACTTGGTAACCTGCTTGCATTCTTGCTTCTGTGGGCTTCTCTCTTCTTGGCAATCTCATTTTGCCTTTTCCTCTTCATTAGGAGATCTATTGGCCACTTCAACCTCTTCTTCATTGGCCATACCCATGCTTGCTTGTCCATCTGCATCCAAGACTCATATCTATCTGCAAAATTAGCTAAATCTCTTTTCAAACTATCAATCTCTTTATCAATTCCATTACTATTCATACCTCTCTTCTTCTGAATGCTTGCTTCCTTCTTAGTACCCTCATGTACTTTGTTGCTTTGTAGTGCCTTCAACAATACTTCTATTTCTGAGATCTTCACCCAAGTCTTTTCCACCTTGGTCTCTTGATCCCTTCAGGTCCTCACCTAGGTCCTTTGCACCCTAGTCTTTTGGTCCACTTGTCTCACCCAAGCCTTTCTCCTTGACTGGTCTTTTGACAATCTCCTTGATCTCACCTAGGCCTTTTGCATCCTAGTCTTTTGATCCTTTTCTCAATCCTGCAGCAACTTATTAGCAAACATGATCAATTACCAAATCCCAAGAGCTTCAAGCTCTGATACCAAAATTGATGCACTTCTGTCATCAGGCTGCAAACAGGGCAATATTAATGAAGGCGTTGTTCTGAAAATACCATTTGGATTCTTTAATTTGGACAGTTTACTAAAATATTCCTTCCATAGCCACAGGGTATACAAAAATAGAAGAAAAAATATAGACTTGGTCTGTAAAGAAACACATACCGTGCAACAACATAACATAGATGTATTACCTCTCGGGATTGAGTTTGTCTCATGTGCTTTACATGATAGATAAATATTATATTCCCACTCAGTCTACGTACCCAGTTCGGGTTTCTGTGTTTTCACCACGCATCTCTATCCCTTTGGCTTGCCCTGTGAAGTGTAGCTTTTGGCTCTAATCAACCAAAATAGACAAAGTTGTCCAAACCATTGACTCAACAGTTCTGCGTATAAGATATGCATCTTACGCTACAACAAATAGCTGCATCACATTCATCTATGGTTTAAAGGCCAAATAGATGT
The DNA here is from genome assembly GCA_037957365.1 of Torreya grandis. Lineage (NCBI taxonomy): Eukaryota > Viridiplantae > Streptophyta > Pinopsida > Cupressales > Taxaceae > Torreya > Torreya grandis. The sequence continues at coordinate 617,962 of JARHVA010004183.1, forward strand.
TTTTATTTCACTGGCTCATTCTCTCGACATGTATCAAATAGAATAACAAAGGAGAGTCGATCTACTGTATAAAGAATAAGACCACATCCATAGCAATGACTTCAGTGTTTATCAACAGACGATCATCCCATTATCCTTCGGGACTATCTCCCCTCATTATAGCTTCATCCTCCGCTCGGGACTGTCTTGACACTTCTTAGTCTCAGCCATTTTCTCGGCAACACTAATCACCAATTAAACATTCACATTGAATGCTTCTTCCATGGCCTTGAAATAAAAGAAGACATTCCACTGCATGGGTCACCGTGCCTGCTCTAATGGACAATCTCCCACTACTATTCTGTGAATAGACAGGCCCTATAACCTATATCATTCACCTATGGCCTATAGGCCTTACACAATAGACGAAGACTCAATGGTCTGCATACTTACAAATTTGCCTCCATTCGCCATAGGCCAAAGGCCTTACAAAATAGGTGATCTCTTTCCCTGTATTCAAGATTGTGTATTTGTAATTATACAGTCACCTCATCTACCCATCTCGTGCTTTGAATGAATGGCAAGCTGGCCTTGCTGTAAACTGCAGCATTTATAGCAGTTCCGCCTCCCAAAACTCTGCCTCTGTCCAACCACAGTCCATCCTCAGTTACAACTCCCTGAGCAATGGAAGTGTACTTATCCGTTTTCTGCAACGCCACTCCAAAAGCATCGGCGTTCTCAATATCAAGAATTCCGTAAGGAGATCCTCCCTTCTCCAATACCAGAACAGTATAATTTTGAGAGAGAGTTACAGCAAGGGGACACCCAACATATCTCCTCCAATGATAATGTAATCGTATTTTTGTTGGCAGCTGCTTTCTCAGCATCAACAGTCATAAATGAGAATGGATACGACGCAGCATCAGAAGATGTTGCTGCCTCCAAAGGGTATAGCGACTGAGCAGTGCTGAAGATTAGGAGTCATGGAATGATAGCTACAAACTCCATTCTACTTCCTCCGCTTTCTTGTATACTTGCATTCTTACATGCTTGCTAATTATTCTTCCTCTCTCTCTTCTCTACGTCCCCTTGTCCTCTTGAATGAATTCTCTTTTTCCCTCTTATCAAATCAATGCATATCTTACTCTCTTTTTTTAAAGAGTCTCCTCCCTAACTTCTACGCCCAACTTGGGCTCAAGACAAAAAAAACACAGTTTTTAATTTTCAACAATATACCCAAGTTGAAATATTTTCAACCACTCCTCTATTTGCTCAACAGCCCCAACACTTACTTTTTACAATTACTCCTCATTAACAACATTTTGGAGGGAAAATACAATAAATTGAAATTTGAATTCAAACATGACTTGTATCCCAACGTAACCATGTCTTGCCTGAAGATGTATGTAGATGCTCCTGCATCACATTTGGATGGAGGAGAAGAGGAAGGGACAACCACCTATGAGGAAAAGCATTTGGAGATCCTTGGAGGAGAGGACATGAGTGGCACCTTTGCTTCATCATCAAAGACTCCGAGATACTACCCCTTTTGTGTGAAGGGAAAATTGAGACGTAAGGATGTCACTATTCTCATTGATAGTGAGGCCACCCACAATTTCATTGATAAAATTTTGATTGTTGCATGTGGGCTTCAACCTATTGAATTCAAAAGGTTTTGTGTGAATGTGGCAGATGGCTTCACCATCCCTTGCACCGCCAAGGTTCCCAAGCTTAACATCATGTTGGAGACACACTTCATTGAGGATGACTTTTATGTGGTTGGCATTGGAGAGACCAACCTTGTCCTAAGCATCCAATGGTTGCACTCACTTGGAGAGTACATGCAAAATTACCAAACTATGGAGCTTAAACTCAAAATGGATGGAAAACAAAATGATCTTACATGGTTTGAGTGATAAGGTACCTTTGGAGGTGACCTCAAAGGCAATGGAAGGAATATTCCCTAAGGAGAATTTAGCATGAGCAGCAAGAAAGAATGTTTCTTTTAATGCGGGACAACCACTAAGGTATATGCAAAAGAATGTTTATTTCCCTGTTTGTTGAGCCTAATGAATTCTGAAAATGAAGATGCTAAGCAAGTCCATGAAAATGGTGAATTTCCATTTATAAGGAAAGTAGGTCTGAATTTTGTATTGTGAAATGACATAAGGTACACTCAGAAAATTAGAACTTTGTTGCTCAAAAAAATCAGAGTTTCATGCGAAAAATCGGAATTGTTATTGCTCAAAAAAATCAAAAAAATATGTGAATAATCAGCATTATTTATACTCAAAAAATTCAGGGAAAAGGGGTAAGTTACAGCCCCTAATAAATTCAGGAAATGCAAAGGAGAGTTGGCTTTTTCATTGTGATAGGGAGTTGAAGTTTGCAAAAGAAGGGCAGCCCTTCCAACAGCCTACAATAGACGAAAGAATTCAGAAATGTGACACAAAAGGTATGTGTCCAATGTTGTTCCAAGTTGTTTTCTTAATTCAAACTAGTGAGCCATACTTTTGGTTTGATAAAAAAGTGTCAAGGCATGTTGAGGGCCCTAAAAGGTATTGGGTTGCATTTCAAGGAAGCCCACATTCCAAGGTACACATGCAAGGGAGAAAGATCATAAGGAGCAGCCTTAGTTATGACAGTTCCAGCTCTTCTAAGGTGATACATAGCTTCACTTTGACCCCTCTTGAAATTATAAATGGGTAGGTTCATCATAGAGCAAGTTAGGAGTAAAAAAAATTGATTTTTTGAGACACTTGCAAGGCTGTAATGTACAAACACAGCCCTCAAAACATAAGATGCAAGTTTCTTTTTGAAGTAATTCCCTCTAAGGTAAGGGAACATGTGAGTTTGAGGCATGAAATGTTGAGTTTGAAGATTTTCAAAAGTTTGGAAAATCTTGATTGCATAATGTTTTAGATTAAGGTAAAAACAGGTTTTGAAGGGACCCCGAAACCCTGAAACAAAGAAAGAAAGATGAAGCATTTACGACCACAGGCAATTGATTGCATGATGTTACCTTCTAAGGATGAGTTGAAAAAGAAATTCATGCTTTGGAGTCATAAGCGGTCTAAAATTTGCACACAAAACCAATCAAGAAGGAAGTGGCTGGTTCTACCTTTCTTTTGAAGTATATGGAACGTGTGTTGATAGTCTTTTGGCAAAGGGTGGATTTCAAGCATGGTAAGAAGACTTCCAACTCCTCTAGTGGGAATATTTCTGAGTCTTGATGTCACTTTTGGGTGTGTGGGCAGCATGAACATCCTTACTATGTTCTCAACGGCAGCCACACACATATTTCCAACACCTTGACACGTGGAGGGCATTATCAAATATGCACACATTGAAGTGCAGGGGAGAACTCTTGTTTTGACTAATGTGTTTGTGTCTTGTGTAGGTGTTGATATGGGGGCAATCAAGGTCCAAAAATCTAAAGATTTCCTTGCTGGAATACACTTTTCCAACCACCACAATATTATCATTTCAGAGAAGTTGTTCCCTTTTAGCATCTTTTTGGCACATCTGAAGTATTCGACCTCCATGAAAGGGGAAAGGAAAGTTGGAAGTTGTTATTTTATTTTTAGATTGTATAAGCAGCCAAGAATCTTCATCTACAACAGCAAAGAGCTTCATCAAGAGGTCTTCTTCCCATGGGAAGAGTCAAGGGTCAAGAATTGTTTAAAGCCCATGGTTAGGACAACCCAATGGTTGTTTCAAATGCTTGAGGAAAAGCAATTTTGGGCGGGGAGGATTGTCATGTCCCCCTTTTGAACAGAACACTATTGAAGACTTTTAGCCTTGCCTAGTTTGCCGAGGGGTAAGGGAAAAAGAAAGAAAAGAAGGAAAAAAATTGATTTTATCAAGACCACTTGTGAAAGCACTTTATTGTTATAATTTAACTTAAGTTGGGGTCTTTTTGAGAGTCATGGGTATTAATCCACTTAAGTGGATTACAAGAGGTGTTCCTTTATAATTTGAAAAAAAAAAAATCAAAAGGGTATTTCCCTCCAAATTAGGCACTTCACTTGGGGAGGAGCATAAAATTATTTGAGGGTTCATTTGAAAAGCATCTTGGATCATATTTTGAATTTACAAAGTTTTGAGCACGAAAAAGCTTAAGTTTTTGACTTGAAAACGAAAACCTTCAAGCAAAGAGGTTGAAGACACAAACCCTCATTCTTCTTTAGGGCAACTTCATCTTGGAGCTGCCATAGATCATCAAAATTCAGAAAAAAAGACAAAAAGAAAGGTTTCCAAGTTGAGCGAATTGCTTGGAAGGTTGGTCAATTGCTCTTGGAGGGTGGCGACTAGGGTTTGGAGACCCAAAGTTTGATTTTCACATTTGAAGACCCCTAATTTTAGCATTGCGTTGAGTTTTGGGCTGGAAACAATTAATTCCAGCTAGGGCAACTTGATTGGAGAAGTGTTTGAGAGGGTTTGACAAGGTATTTCAAACCTATTTAATATTCTGGATTTTCCTATATTTATTTATGTATTATCCCTATTTTGAAAGATAATTTCTCGCATTTTCAGTTTGAAAAAAGCACCAAAAATCAGCATTTAATTCGTTGTAATTTTCTGCATGTTTGGTGCCAATGTAGTTGTTTATTGAGTGATGTGATGCCCTAAAAATCATTACAACATTCAATAAATTTTATGGTAGGGTTTCACACTTTATTTCTAGCAATTTATGAATTTTTTGCATCTTGGTTTGGCTAGAAAAATCAGAAAATAATTGTCTTGGCTAGGGTTTTGCATAAATTCCAGATTTTAGTAATATAACCTATTTTGGAATATTTCACAATCTATGCAACGTTAGGGGATAAATGGCAAGCATAAGAACCCTATAGTTATACCAGATTATTCAGTATATGGAAGACTCAGGCAAGGACAAACAACATACATCTACTATAACAATAAGGAAAGCAAATCTATCTACTAAATAAATAAATTAAAGAGAATAAAGATAGAGATACCTTTGGATTTACTCATCAGTGCATCAATCTCTCCCTTGGCTCAAGTGGCATTTTGTAAGAGATGTAAGATGAAAACCTCAAATAGCAAGAAGACCTAAATATCCTTAGTTGGAGACTCCAAAGACTAGGACACCTCCTCAGCACGACTCTGCCTATTGAGCTTCAAAGACCTTTAAGCCAAACTAGACTCTAAGAATAAAACTTTAGCCTCTAACTCATTCTTTTAATACTTAGCAGCAAAAATGTGAGCACAAGCAGAGTAGATGAGTGTTGTATTTTGTGAGAAATGATAATTATGCCCCTTATATATACGGATCCAAACACAAAAATTAAACCCTAAACTCTAAGTTGATGGTATCAGCGAAGCAAATACCGTCCAATGGGATGTCAATTGACTCAAAAGTGTATTAGCCAAGCTGATATAGTTGAGAAGACAGGGACAAACTCAAAACTGTATCCACTAGGCTGATACAATACGCGGATAAATAGTTAGGAAACAAATTGTATTGGATACAATAGGAAATATAGGGTGGTTGACAAACTGTATCCGCTGACAAACTGTATCAGCATAGCCAATGCAGTAGATATACAGGTGGCTATAAATCTGGATAGAAGGATAAAGGAAAGAGACTCAGAGGAGCATGAATCACCCAATATATATATTAAAAAAACATTTAAATATGGAAAATTGATTTCTTATACTTTAAGTTGACATTTAGATATGAACATTTAGTTTTTTAGACTTTATAAGTTATATAAATCAGATAGGATCATCCAAAACCTAAAATTTACATTATAACTCCTAAAGGTCCATAACGACTCTCAAACATTCAAAAGGAGTGTGTGTGTGTGTGCGATGTCCCCTTTTTCAAATAAAGTAAATAATAATAATAATAATAATGATAATAATAATAATAATAATAAATTTAATATTTTAAGTTGTCTAAGTGACTTTTTATTTTATTAGAAAATGACAACTTAATATTAGTTTATTTTTATTGAAAATAAAAGAAAATGGGGAGAAAAGGGAAAAGGTGAATAAATAAAAATGTAAAACCTAAAGTGTAACCCTAACCCTAAAAGTGACAATTGAGTCTTTATATTGAGAGTTCTCTCTCATTTGGATTATTCAATCATTATTGAAAACAAAACCCTTTTCTAGCGCTTGAGCTTCTAAGTTCAACTCTTCCATTTGAAGACGAAAACCCTCCAAGTGAACAGGATCCAAGAACGAAAACCCTCCCATCCTCTATGGTGATCCATACAAGAGTCACAATTGTGCCGAATAGATCGTATTCATTTCCAGCTTTCATTTGGTCTGAAGACTGCAAACAAGTTTCAGATTTGATAGAGGTTACAGAGATATCATTGGGGGATTTTTGTTGTTCAGAGGCTATCATAATTTATTGGATGATTGCGAGACTGTTATGTTTCACTTAGGGCTGTTGTATACTAATTACCTTGTTTTTGTAGGCTGCCGTAGCTTTTTTGAAGCCTACCTTGAGGTTGGCGTCGCACCCTTTTTCCCTTCCATATTCTGCCGTGGACTTTGAGACACGTTGGTTGAAACTTATGGGCTTCAAGTGGTTTGTTGTGTGCTGATTGGAGACAAATAACCATGTATTTGGAGGTTTCGTACTTCTATTGGAGTGTTATGAAGGCGACATCACATTCCATAGCATCTTCTTGTCTTTTACTGCCCCCCACTCCCGTTTGTCCTTATACTGCTACAAAATCATCCAAATTGTTGGCATCACATACTATCGCTGCTTTTTGTCATTTACTGCTGTCCTTTGACCTTTATATGCTATGTTACCAAATACGCCCCTCCCAGGCCCTGGGAAAGCGGGGATACGCCGGTACGGTACAGTACGCAGCCGATCCGTGGGGGATACGGCCAGGGTACGTCATGCCCCCTGCGAATACGGCCGGATACGTCCATGGACGTATCCGGCCGTATCCGCAGGGGGCATGACGTACCCTGGCCGCATCCCCTGCGGAGCGGCCAAATAAAAAAATATTTTAATTTTTTTCACTTTATAAAAAAAAAGTAAAAACCCTAAGTGTATTATCATTGCGATCCGCGACCCGTCTCTACCTCCACAACTGCCTCCGGCCCTCCGCGACTCCGCGACTGCCTGACCTGCGACCTGCGATCTGCGTGACTGCACGACCGTCTCTGCCTCCGTGACTGCCTCTGGCCCTCTGCGCCTGCGCGACTGCGCGTGACCCTCTGCGTGACTGCGCGCTTCTTGCTAGATGCTGGTAATTGAAAAAACATTCATAAAGTTTTTAAATTTCTTTTTTTTTCTTCCTAAACTAGTAAACTCCCTAGGGTTTTATTTTTAATATGGGTTTTAATATTTTATAAATTTATTAAATTATAAACTAAATTTTTATCATATAGTTTAGTTTTTTTAATTTTTATTTATTTCTTTCAACTTTTTAATTTTTATTATTACGTTAAAAATTTAAAATATGTTTGTTTTTAAATTTTAGTATTTAGATATATCATATATATAATTATATTCAATATTAAATTTTAATTTTAAATTATTAATTAGTTTAAAATTTTAAATATAAAGTATATACTATTAAATTTTAAATTATTAATTAGTTTAAATTTTTTAATATGAAGTATAGCATTAAATTTTAAATTATTAATTAGTTTGAAATTTATATTTATAATTAAATTTTAATAGCAATTTTTTGTGTTACCAGATGCTATAAGTCTATAGCGATTTGTCAAAAATTAGAATGTCTCAGGGTGCAAGTGCTAGTTCAGTGGGGCAAGGGATAACCCCCAAATATGATTTGTGAGCACCTCTTTGGAAATATGTGACAATATTATAACAGATCCCTGGTGGAGGGTGTTTTCATTGGCTTTGCTCAGAGTGTAACGGTAAATTCAAGAGCTCGTATATTCGAGTGAAAGCTCATTTATGTGCGATTTCTAGCACTGAAATCAAAGTTTGTAGTGGGCCAAGCATAGGTGGAAACCCTGGGAAGGGTTTGCCACAAGCAAAAATCCTTGCATACATCAAAAAGCAAGAAAACGCAAATGTCGTTATGGGGCAAAGATCAAAACATCCTTTGAGAAAGAAAGAATCACCTCCTGTTGATCCATCTCATGTTAATGTGGTGACCCCATCACACCCCTTTCTTGCTACACCCATTGCAGCCGAAGAGGAAAAGGATTCACCTCTTGGTCGCAAGAGAACAAAAGATGCAGGCCCATTAGAGAGGGCATTCCAAAATGACTCCAGAGAGTAGTAGAGCAGAGCATCGCATGTTGTATTTACGCATGTGGGTTGTCATTTAATACTATTAGATCACCATACTGGCAGGAAATGGTGAGATCTATCAATGCTGCCCCTAAAGGGTTTGCCACCCCAGGGTATGAAAAAGTGCGCACCACCTTATTGACAAAAGAAAGAAAACACATTGAAGATGCATTGCAGCCCATCAGGGATTCATGGATCGAAATAGGGTTGTCCATCATTTATGATGGATGGAAAGATACGGCAAATAGGCCATTGATTAATGTGATTGCAGTGAGCCCTAAAGGGGCAATGTTTTTGAAGGCCGTTGATTGTGAGGGGCAAGTGAAGGATGCACAATTCATTGCTAACATCTTGATAGAGTCCATTAAGGCAATGGGGCCTCAAAACATTGTTCAAGTTGTAACGAACAATGCTAAAAATTGCAGAGCTGCGGGCATGTTGGTTGAGGCAAGGTACGGGCATATATTTTGGACATCTTGTTCTGTTCATTCCCTCAATCTTATGTTGCAAGAGTTGGGGACAAAAATTGATTGGATCAAACAAATCTATGAGGAGGCAAATGAGATCCAAATGTTCATAACCAATCATCACATGTCCCAAGCCATCTTTAAGACTTTTTCAAAATTACAATTGTTGAAGGTAACTCTTAATCTAATTTTATAAGTTTGTAATTTGTAGTGTTTTTTATTTTTGAACAATTTTAAATTTATTAATTATTTGTTTTAATTTTGTATAATTGTATTAGGTTGTTGAGACTCGATTTGCCTCATACACCATTGTTTTGAGACTACTTGTTAAGGTGCATGAAGCATTGAGTAGCATGGTCATCAACAACTTTTGGGGTGTATGGAGGTAGGCAAATAGTGAGAGGGTCACAAAAGTGAAAGGGTGGATTCTTGATGATGCGTGGTGGGAACGTGTGGAGTATTTGCTAAGTTTTACTAATCCCATTGTCAGCATGTTGAGATATGTGGACATGGATCATCCATGTTTAGGTGAGATTTATGATGGAATTGACTCAATGATTAAGAACATTAAATCCATTATAAATGCCAAAGAGCAAGATCCCACAGAGAGGTTCTTCAAGGAAGTGCAGTCACATCTCATTGAAAGGTGCAACAAAATGACCACCCCATTACATCTTCTTGCTTTTGCCTTGACACCCAAATATTACAATACAGAGATTCTTTCTTTGCCCAGGAGGGTCGCACCATATAGAGATGTTGAGGTTGCCGAGGGATATAAGGCAGCATTCTCTAAAATCTTTCTCGATCCAGAGGTAGAAGACCAAGTCAAAGAAGAGTTTGTGCATTTCATATCCTCGGTGGGTCATTCCCTTGGCGCTATTCGTGACAAGTACAAGATGGATGCTCACTTTTGGTGGTACCTCCATGGGCAAGCATCCACCCACCTTCAACCATTTACAATAATAGTTCTATCAAAAGTAAGATTTTAATTTTTTTACGCTACCCTTCTTTTGACATTTTTGATGTTTTGTTTTAAGTTTTAACTTTTAGTCTTTTAATTTTTTATAAATTTTAATTCATTTTGTAGCTTCAATAGGTTGCAAGCTCCTCTTCAACGGAGCGGAGTTGGGGCAGTTATGGCTTTATCCACTCAGTTAAACGCAATAAGTTGGCTACAAAAAAAGCGGAGGATTTGGTTTATGTGCATTCCAACTTACGTCTTCTCTCACATAAACAACCTCAATACAAGGAAGGGCCAACAAAGTTGTGGGATGTGAACCCAGAGACTGCTGATTTAGATGCCTCCCTTACATACCTTTCTTTATTTGACACGGAGCTAGACAGTGCTTCACATGACTTGCACAGTGGAGCTAGTGGGAGTGGCACTGCTACTGCTTGTGGTTCTAATGAACCACCTGATGATGAAGACATTGCAGGCGAAGAAGAATATTAAATATATTATATAGTGAACAATGAGAACGCTGATTTGTCTCTATTTTTGTCCATACATTGTAACATTTGCACCATGTACCTGTTATAATTTATAAAACTAATATAAGTTCGACTATTGAATATTATGATATTTGGCAGTGAATTATGAGTATATATTTTGTGGTTATATAACTTATTTGAAGTTATTTTGTTTCCTCTATGCATATTATGTGGTTAATTTTGCTTATATGGCTATATTTTTATATTTTTAATTTTTTATATATATTTTTGTACGGCCGTATCCAGCCGTATCCAAACCACCAAAAAAAAAATTGACATATCCCCGTATCCGATACTCGTACCCGTATCTGTACCCATATCCATATCGGCAACTTAGTTTATATGTTGAGTTGGTTTGTCTTTAGTGACAGTTGGGTTCCATTAGTTGTTTTCTTTTGTCTACCGTATAACCTCTTGGACTGGGCAATTGCTAAGAGATTGGTTGTTTACAGCTGTTGGGGTTGCTGTTTTGTCCTTTATGGACTGTTGTGCGTCCCTATATTGGTCAGTGTTCCATTCTTTACTGCCACCGTAAGCTTGCTAACAATTAGATTGAAGCGTTGGTTTCCCTTTGGACTGTTGTGGGCTTTTGGGGCACAGTTCACAAGTTACCTTGACCTTCTATGATGCCTTGTGCATCAATCTGGGTGCTGAGTATTCATCAAATGTTCAGTGTAACCTTTGTACTTCTGCAGTGTCATATTTGATGTTTAGTTTTGCTGTAAAGATTGTATACAGTTTTCATTTGTTGAAAGAATATCAACATCAATAAAAATCAGGGTTGTTACAAGTAAAGATTTTTTGTACTACATTTGTCATTAAAATCATAAATGGCATTGTCCTTAGTATTATTATATGTATAATCGCTGGATCGAAATAAAGGATGCAATTGGGTTTTCTATATAAAAATGTTGTATGTGCTATTTCAGTATTTCAGTTATATCAAGTATGAAAATGAATCATAACAAAACCCAGAATTCAAAAAGTCACCAAAAAGGGGACATTACAATATATATACTTTCAGGATGTTTGAATGTGGTTTCGGACCTTTAGGAGTTATAATGCAGATTCTAGGTTTTGGATGATCTTATCCAATTTCAAAGTTAGCCAGATTTCACAGTTTCAAGATCTCAAACTTAGTCAAATTTCAGAGTTTCAGGGTTTCAGGGAGACATCATAGGTTACATGAAGAAATAGATACGTATAACAAGATATCATGTGAACTGTTGTTAACCTAGAGTTGCACCCTAATCGAAGACATGTTGAAATGGCTAATCCTCACTTTAGTTGAAACAATGGGATCTTCTCACAAGGGTGGGTGCCTCAATGATAAGAGGAACCTCTAGAGAACGTTGGTTCCTGTAAGATGTATCTATCAGGATTTCAACTTCTACGCTACAAATTGCATGGGGAAAAAGGGAGAAAGAACTTGAAAGGAAATCCTAGCTAAAATGGTGATACACCTAATTTGCTTGATCCACTCAAATCGAGCTTCTAAGAACACTGATTCAAACAACAAAGAGGCAAAACTTCAACTCCAATTGATCAATACAAATAAGTATTTCACGAAAAGGTTTAATCTAATGATCTAAGCTTAAGGGAAATGAAAAAAAAAACCTGATGAAAGGCACTAAAAAGCCATTAATATCCACTATAAAATCAGCAAAAGACAATCAAACACAAACGTGACTTGCATAAATGACCAGCTAGCAAATAGGTACGAATTCAGATTTGTCAAAGAAGAAAGAAATCTATCACTTCGGCAAATCTATGACAAAAATACGCTATACCAGCTGCTGGAAATTGAAGAAACACACTCTTCTTATTGATTTTGAAAAAGGTTACAACACAATCTTTGGAAGAAGTTTTCTTGTCAAAAAAGGGATAATCTTTTCCAAAGTTGAAAGCCAACTTATAGAAAAATACAATAGCCAAGTGATGGCATTGAAAATAGGAGAGGAAGTTAACTCTTCATTAGCCCAAGTCCAAATTGCGTTGCATGAGTCTTCCAAATTTGTTTTTTCTTGTCTTTTGTCTTGCATGAAGGATCCTTGGCGTTAAAGTGGACAGTGGCTAATTTTGGGCTATCCTGTTTTAGAATAATCATGCATGGAACATTTTGGCATCGGAAATAGGACGGTGGCTAATTTTGGACTGCTAAACCTCTTTATCATGCAATAATGCTACGCCCACTTAATCAATAAGGATTCAATAACTAGGAAGGGTTCCACATAATCACTTCTCCAAATAGTTATTTCGTCCAAATTCAGCAGGAATTATTGCTAATTGTTACTCCTAGTATTAGCTTGGTTCAACTAGAATCCTTGCTGCTTGCTATTATTCATGGGATAGGTGATCGTTCCCCGAAAAGAGATTGTACTCGCTATTGTTGTCAAATTATTTTCTGCTGCTATGAATCCTTGTAAAGTCAATGATACTATTAGCTATTCTGCAGATAGTCTCACCTCATTCCAATTATCATGTTGATACTTGAGTTTGATGCATATGTTGGCATATTTTACTCTTCCCAGTGCGATGCACACATCATTTCTATAGCTGGCTCTGATAACAGTGGCCAATTTCAGGTCATACGACCTTTGCAACAAACCGTACAGCTAGGGTTAGTAGTTGGCAGCACCATAGAGGAATGTTTGGGCAGAAAATAGTTGCATCACATGCATGAGGTCTGTTGTACTTTTCCAAAGCAGCCGTACAACTACATGTCCAAATTGATTAGGGTTTGACTATAAGAATTTAATTTCAACATTTATTTTCATTTCCAGCCTAGGGTTTATGCTGAATATTCATTAAACTATTGTTTTGAAGACATTAGGTACTGTTATACCCTTTTCTACATTGAATTTGATTAGGATTTTGACTCTTTGGACTAAATATTCCCTATTAGTTTCATCTCTGTTCTTCTGATTTTCTGAGACAGCAATATATATTATTCATTGAATGCATTTCCAGATATATAGAAAGCTTGCAAACTGTTTGACGAAATGACTTTGTAAAACCTTTGGACATTGGCATGGTTTAATGATGGATATATGACTCGGAATTTTAGTTGCAAATATTATGATTGTTAGTATTTAGAAATTCCTCACATTTGATTGTATGCAATATTTGACAAAATGCCAATAATCTAAAAATTATAAATAGTGCAAGTTTTTGGCCAAGAATTCTTAGCGGGACATTACAGTGGTATCAGAGTTGGTTTTCTTGCCAACCTATTGGGTAGTGGATGTTTATTGCATACCAAATTTAGTGGTTAATTGTAGTTCAACAGTTGTATATCAATTTTCAGTGGCTTGGAGTTTCAACAGGGATTCATCATTCAAAGGATTGTCAACAGTTGTGAATCATGGCGTCATTCAGTGAAGAAGATTTGGGCAAAAAGCTTTATAAAGCAAGTAAGAGACTTGGACACCCGCCGCAATCAAAGGATGATCTACTTTGCATTTTTAAAGAAGTGGAGATTTGCTTATTTATGATAGATCAGTCAGATTCAGTGAGGATGCAATATGCTCTGACTCCATTAGTGAATTCTTTGGTTAAGCCAGAGCTTTTGAAACATTCAGATGAGGAGGTAAGGCTTGCAGTTACCTTTTGTGTTAATGAAATTATGAGATTAACAGCTCCATAGGGACCTTACAACAGCAGTATCATGACGGAGGTATTCAACTAACTGTAGAAAGTTTTCAAGGTTTGGATAATAGCTAAATCCTTTTATGCTAAGAGAGTAAGAATTAAAAAAACTATTGTAAAAATCAAATCTTGTGTTATTATGTTGGATCTTGATTGTGAAGATCTTATTCTTGAAATGTTTCAACACTTCTTGGCTGTTGTTAGTGAGAAGCATACTCAAAATATTATATCTTCTATGCAGACAATTATGTATTTGATTATAAATGAGAGTGATAATATCTCCCAACCACTCTTATCTTTTCTACTCACTGTTATGAGGCAAGACCAAGTTACTTCTTCAGCTGCACATGAGTTAGTTAACAATGTGAGCAGAAGTTGATGCCATACTTATCAGCACGAGTTGCATCCACAGAGGAGTACACGAGTCTTCATGATAGTGTTGAGATTGAAGGGTATGATGATTTGGAGTTTGCTCAATCAGCAACTATTGATAAGTCATAAAAAGGTATGGAATTTCTTGATGATTCATTGCTTGAGCAAAGTGTTATCATGCCATCTATTCAAGGAGTTTGCAAGACACCAATGAGAGAGGTGGTTGATTTTGAAGGTGATATTGTTCCTACAAATGAAGACAATTAAAAAAACTTGTGTGGTGAGAAAAGTCACTTCGCAAATTTAGATCAAAAGCCTTTATAATTGCAAGAATTGAAGAATCAATTTCTGGTCACGGAAGAGAACGTGGTGCAAGTGTTAACAAGGGTTGATAGCACACACAAATTCATTGAAGACCTCATTTGGAAAGCCCAAATTGAGAGGCAAAAAGGCATTGGAGGAGGAGCACTCTTGCAAATTTGCGAAACGGTCAAAGATACATTAGAAATAATGAAATCAGATTACTTGCAATTGCTCATAGAAAGGGATCATGCTATCAAATTTGCAAAAGAAAAGGAGAAAGAGGTTGATGAGCTCAACCTCGAGCTAAGTTTTGGCTCACTTTTCACTATACAAAGCAAAAAATCAATCATCTATTACAGCCACACCCAAGGAACAAGAATCTAACACAAGGACTATGGAGATCAAGCAAATAATTGAAGGAATTGATGAGTTCCAAAAGGACTATAAATTTGAGCCAAGCTACCCTTGGAGACATGAAGAGGAAACCATAGAAGATGAATTGCTATCCTGTTTCCTAAAATGAGCGAAAATCAATTGAGAGAACAGCATTTTTTTCACATGCCAGGAAGTTTGCACACCTAGTCACGCATGTGGGAACAACAAAGAAGATGAATTAGTGACTTCCATCACATGTTTATTCAAGCAGAGTGATGATGAGAAAAAAGAAGAAGAATCACGTGATGCATTTGTAGAGGAAGAGAAGTACTTGAGCTTACCTGAAGAAAATGACTTAGAGCATCCTTGTGAAGAAAAGTTGGGTCAGCAGGAAGATTGGTCTAAACAAGATGATAAAAATAACTTTCGAGTGTTTCATAACACTCTTTGAGATGGATATAGAGATACCTTATAATAACCCACTTTTTGAGTTGGAGTTCTAGGATGACCCTATTGAGGAGCATGCACTTGAGCAGAATGTTGAGTTTGCGCTTGCTGCAATTCTCAAACCAGCAACTGAAGGTAAGCAATTTGATTATCTTTTGGATTATAACCCAAGGCATGAAAGTAATCATGAGAATAGAAAATTGATTCTTTGTACTTTGTCATTGCAAAGTTGTTTTCATCAAAGAAAGCATCACAAGAATGGTGAAAGAATCCAAGCATTTATGCAAATAAGAGTATGGGATCTGGGGGTTCCATTTAGATATTAGGCATCAAGAATAAAGGGATGTCCTCCATACAAGAATCACAGTTTGCAAGTTAAGACAAAAGCAGTTTTCTCATCTTGTTATGGCAATGAATTTACTTTCGGTCAGCATTGCATGATGTGTGATGTTGTATCTCCAAATTCATCATGGAGCAAAGAGCACTATCTAGAGTTTAGAATAAGTTGGGTGGGCGATACCCTGACTATTGAGAAAGTTATGAGTGCCAGTAGAAAATTTCAAGAGAAAGTTCACATGGATATCAGCATAGAGCAACATAAGCATGATGGCACCACTTCAATATTCAGCCTTCATGCAAGGGAACATCAGCTGATGGTGTTAGAGGTTGGTAGTAACATGTAGAAAGTTGCACTGAGGTCTACAAGTCTGAATTGCCTCATCTATGCTACTGATTTTAAACAAATCAGTCACCATGAAATTTCATTTGAATACTCACAGGTAGTATGGCCGACACTTTTGGAGCAAGGAAAGAGCACATTTCAAATAGTGATTGAATGTGATGATTTTTTAGCTTTTGTGGGGGCAATTTTCATTATTTTGTTGCTCACATTATCTACGCAAATCAGAATAATTCATTTTTGCAGCTGACGTCCCAGTTTTAAGTTGTTGATCTTGATGAAATCAGCTAATGACTTGCTGATTTCAGATTTGAGCCAATGCAAGAATAATTCTCTAAAGGCCACTAAATCATGGAAACAATTTGGTGCATGGTTTAATTTGAAGGAATAAAAAATTTCAGCTTACATATTCTTGTTTTGGTTCAAAATCCAAAAGGTTTACGATTGTCAAAATATATTTTCAGGTCAAACTAATCCATGTCATCTCTTGGGGTTCATTATGATTTGTTTTGAGTATCGTGCTTCTGGTTAAACAAATTATTTTCTCAGATGCCCAAGATCGTGATTGACAATGGGAGTGAAGGTGACGTTCGCATTGAGACACTCTGGTACAAGGTGTTCCATTTTACAGAGGAAGAATTCAAATCTTGTAGGTATCTCAACTTGGTTGATCAAAATGGTTATTATTTTGGGCTATAGGTAGTGAAAACAGAAGAAATTTACATTGATATTCATGTTCTTATCATAGTGGTGCAGCGGAAACATGGTGTAGTTTTCCTAAGATTGATTTGGAATCCTGGTATTTGCAGCATAGTTTAGGAATTGCTTGAGGGCAAGCAACCTATGGGAAGGGCGGACTGTCATGTCCCCTTTTTCGAAATATAAAAAATAAAAAATAAATTAGTAATAATTATTTAAGTGTTCCCAAGGGTACTTTTAAGTCAACTTAAAAAGGGGTCATCTAAAAGATGTTATTACTTGAATGGGGCCAAAAGGGGTACATTAATTAAAAGCCAAGTGGAAATTAGAAAAATAAAGTAATTATTATTACTTTTTAGAGCAAAGTAAAAATTAAAATTAAAAAGTAATTTTAAATTGTTTTTAGGGTTGTAAGAGGAAAAGTAATTATAAGAAGGATGAAAAAGAAGAAAAGTACATCTATTATTATTATTCAACTTTCAAAATTTATTGGAGAGCTTGAAGCTACCATACTTTTTCACAGAAGATGAAAACCTTCAACTAGAATCAGGTTGAAGACGAAAACCTTCACACCCAAGTTGTGATTCCATCTGGAGATCACATATGTGCTTTCACATTTAGAGAAAACCCAATTTTGAGACTATTTTCAAGCGAACCATCTCTGGGAAACAACTGCATACGGTCCAGATCAATTCGCAGTAATTTACAAGCAAGCAGATTTTTTTTTAAATACAGATCCATACGATAGCCAATTTCAGGTCATACGACCTTTGCAATAGGCAGTGCAGCGAGGGTTAGCAGTTGGCAACAACATAGAGGAATTTCTAGGCAGAAAATAGGGTTTGCATCACATGCATGAGGTCTATTGTACTTTTATAGAGCAGTCCTGCAGGTCCAAATTGATTAGGGTTGATTGTAAGAATTTAGTTTCAACGATTATTTCCATTTCTGGCCTAGGGTTTATGTTAAATATTCGTTAAACTATTGTTTTGAAGACATTAGGTACTGTCGTACCCTTTTCTACATTGAATTTAATTAGGGTTTCAACTCTTTGGACTGAATATTGCGTGTTAGTTTCATCTATGTTCTTCTGATTTTCTGAGACAATAATATATATTATTCATTGAATGCATTTCCATCTATATAGAAAGCTCGCAAACTATTTGACAAAATGACTTTGTGAAACCTTTGGACATTGGCATGGTTTAATGATGGATCAATGACTTGGAATTTTAGTTGCAGCTATTATGATTGTTAGTATTCAAAAATTCCTCACATTTGGTTGTATGCAAAGTGTTTGATGAAATGCCAATAAGCTAAAACTCATAAATAGTGCAAGTTTTTTGCCAAGAATTCTCAGTGGGAAATTACATTTCACTTGAGATATTGGTTCTTGATCTCTTGTATTATAAATGTCGCCAAACTCTATCTCCCACCTACAACGATTAGTTGGATCCTTTGTCTATCCTTTAGAGCTTCATATTTGGTTCACTTTGCAGGGTAATCTCTTTGAATGTCATGTGCACTTCTAGTAAATGGTCTATGATAACAATAGCTCTGTCCAACTACTTTTTCTCGTGTAAGGAGTACAATTGGGAATTCATATGGTGCAAGAGGCTGAAACCCCAAATTAGGGAAAGATTGTGATTCTTCACAAGGTACAGTTCCAAACCTTGAAATTATTATTCTCTCCAGAGATGCAAAATATTTTCTTGCCTTTAACATATTTCATACTAAAAACAAGACAGAAGGAAATTAAAATAAGTCAAGATGGTTACCTGCTCTTGCAATTTCAGTATTTCTTCACTTAGAGTCATATTCGACTGTTTCAATTCATCAACTACAGAGCTTTGGCTATATTTAGTGGAAGTAGCTGGAAATGCTGTTTTTGATCTGGGAGGACTCTCTTCCCTTGAAAACGGTGAAACAGATACAGAAGCCTTCTGGAATTGGAGATTTTGTGCAGGAGATGGGTGAACTCTGACATTTGAATGAAAAAGTGCAGGACAACTCACCTGCCCCCATCTTTCAGATATTGAACTGAGATTCAATGGCTCTTGCTGCTTCCTCTGTTTTGAAGAAATGTCTCCATCAAATCGCTCTATCTTTTCAGCAATTGTTATTTTGGGTGAAAAAAACGGTGATTTCAAAGACTTTGATTCTGATTTTTCTGTTTTCTCTCTAGAGACCGTTGTTTGATGCATTAAGGAGAGCCTTCTAGCTCTAGAGCCAATTAATGTGAATCCAGATTCGGAAGCTTTCCTTAACTGAAAAAAACAAGGATCACAAACACGATATGGCTTGCTTCGATTTGGTGCTAAACATGCTCTCGTAGCCTTCTTGCTACTGCATGCATGACAGAATAAAAATCCACAGTTATAGCAGTTATGTTGTTTTCTTGTGAAACCAAATGGCAATTTACATCCAGAACAAGATGATTGGTCCACACCAGAGACTGATTTATGTAAGCAAATCACTGCTGTAAAAGTGGACCCACATGAAACACTTTTTACCTGCCTATCCTTTAATGCTTCTACTAGTGTCGGTGTGCTTCTGTCTCCAACATCGCCGTGTCCTAGCCTTCCATTTGCACCCTTCCCCCATGTATAGACCTCACCTTTCGAGGTCAAAACTGCCACATGGTATGAACCAGATGAGATTTCCTCAACAAACTCTCCTTGGAGTTTACCTTCAACCAGAACAGTAGTCTTCCCATCAGCTTGGGAGTTTCCAAGCTGACCATGGGCTTGACTTCCCATTGTATAAATCTGACCTGAGACTGTAAGAGCAACAGTGAGAGTCTGACCACATGCCACTTGAACAAAAGAACAGTTCGCAAGGGCTGCAACACATGTTGGAACTAGCTTCCTCTCTTTATCTCGATGCCCCAATCTGCCTTTGTCCCCATCTCCCCATGTAAATAATTTCCGAGAAGAGGAGTTACAACTCAAGTTCCGAGCTAAAACCTCAACTACAGCAACCGTATGCCATGGACCACAAGCTGCTGTTACTGTCTTCAAGCCCTTCAAGGATTCAACTTGTTTTGGAAGGAGCACAGATCTGGTGTCTCCATGCCCAAGAGCTCCAAATGTTCCATCACCAAATGTAAACAACACTCCAGATGATGCCACTACTGCTGTATGCCACTCCCCACAAGAAACCTTAGCAACTCGAATTCCATCTAAGGGACCAGAAACTCTACGAGGAAGCCAATGACTTCTATTACTGCCATGTCCTAAAATACCAGCACCGCGGCTGCCATCACCCCAACTGTAAAGCTCTCCAAAGACAGTTATAGCACATGTGTGATACTCGCCACATGCAACAAACTCAATGTCGTTATTAGCAAGCGCCTCCACTAACTTAGGTTGAGAGACATCCACATCAATTTTATGACCAAGTCTTCCCCCATTCTCCTCTCCCCAACAGAAAATCTCACCTTTTCTGGTAACCAAAGCAGCATGCCTGACTCCACAAGCAACCCTGTGAACATCCAGCATTACTGTGGATTGCACTGCCTTTGGCAAGAGTGCATCCACCTGCGTGTAAACAGCCGAACCAGATTTATACACACCACCACCTAATACACCATCTTCTATACCTTCCCCCCACATTAATACATCACCCAGAACATCACTATCTTCAAGCACAGATCCCTGACTTGATGAACTTATTGCACTTGACAAACTCACTCTAAATCCCTCAGAAGGATTTCCTTTCATTTGTACCTTAGAACAGTCTGATCTCAAATCCAATGGAAACGAATGCAAGGAGTTGACCATGGAATGCCTTTCAGAATTTTTTTGTGACTCTGCTAAGTATAAAGGCCTTTCTGAAGAACATTTTACAGTGAACTGTCGTGGAGGGCTTCCATATAGACTTTTCACTTTCAACGGTTGCACACCATTCTGCAAAGGATTAATCCTGATAAGATAAAAATAACATGTGAAATACTTGGATGCAATTCCTACTGCAGACATATGCCAGTGAAGCACTCAGAGTATATCAAATGAAATAATGCAAATAAAAAGAAAAAAAGGCTTCATTGTCTGATCAGAATGCTGCCACAAGATCAAACATGAGATAATTGCCATCTTATCAACTTTCAGGCCAGGGTGCATGTAACTATGTACAAGTTACAAAAATAGTTTTTTGATAATCCATCAAACAGATATCTGCCTAAACCAATTTATGGGGTTGCTGAAAAGTTAGGCATCCAAAACATTTATGTATGATTAGAGATTCCTAATGTAGCAATGTTCATTAACTACTTAGAAATCATGAGCCTAAAAATATCTGATCCATTTAACTTGTCACAACATACACTTCGAAAGCATGGACACTACCTCAACATGCAACAAAAGCATTGAGCTTTGAAAAATACAAACAAGTACATGGGTAGGCGGATTGGCAAGGTTCAGTTTACTCCCAAGCTTGGTGAGGAGGTCAAAACCCAGGTGTGTGCATATTTTGAAAAGGTAAATGGAGAAAGAAATCCCCTTGTGAACTTCCACATGGGGGGTGTCTCATACACAGATTTGGGAACTGGCTTGGCCGTGACCTAAAAAACAACATTTATGACCTTTTCTATATATTTAAAAATTAAAACTAAAATTCGGAAATAAAATCCTGATATATTGTGAGTGTATAATTGTTATTTGTTACTGTACTATATCAGTAAAAATGAATTTTATACAATCAGACTGCAATACCATGTCACTACTCAAGACTTGATATCAATGTTGAGAATCAAAAACACTGATATTTTCCCATCTATTCTGGTAATAATGGATCCCATTCATCTTTCTGAGCTTGACAGAGAGACTACAAAACAATGAACAGACAAAAGGGATTGAGAGGAATAAGGAGTTTAAATGCATCATCTAAAAGGGAGAATATCTACCTTTTCTGAACTCATCGCAGGTGACCAACTACCAAACTGTTTTTGGGACCAGTATGGTGTCCTTAAAAAATGTAGAATATGCATTACCTTTTCATAAGTGACCATATGTTGTGACTATTAACTCGATTAAAGTTTTCAAATAACACATACCTTGGATCCAGCCTGTGATAACTTTTCTATATCCTCCAGAAAAGAGAATGGTTGCTTCTTCTGTGTGTGTCCAGCAGGGCTGCTAGAATGGGATTTAAAACCTCCATCACTCCGTGAATCAGCATAACGTTTAAGAGACAGAGTCCCAGAGGTTAAAACCTTTAGGCCAATAAACCAAATTTCTGCCTGCTCCTTGTCCTTGCAAATCTGAAAACAGTAGTATCTTACGTCAATAAAGACTTAAATACGTGATATAATAATAAACATACGACCAGATTCTTGTCTTAGCATGCCAACTCAACAACAAAGATCTCGCGAAAAAATGTCAGCCTGTTGTCCAGTAATCCTTTTGCTGCCCTTTCTTTTAGAAGAAAACGCAATTCATGCATAATGCTTCATTACCACAGTTAACTGGGACTGACGTCTAACTGGAAGATATCACTCACTATGAGTTGTTAGGATCCCAGATTTCCTGAAATAAGATGTTAGTATTATAACTTAGAATGATAGGGGAGAATAAGGCCTCCATACCCTATCTGTAAATGCTGTGAGCTTAAGGATAAAATCTTAAGTTTTAATGAATAATAAACAATCTTATCTCCACACGTGATGGGGTGCAAGAACATGTGAATAGCTCATGCCACATGTAAACTGCTTTCAAGAATGAATAGAAGAAACTATGTAGCTTTCAAATCATGGTATTTAAATGATACGAAATTGAATCATGTACATCATCAAAATCAGCTGGTTAAGTTAATCGACTCTTAATAAGATTTAGGAAGTGGTTGCAACAGTTTATGACCTGATAAAGAGAGGTTTTGGTGGAGAAGCAAAAACATCATGGGAAAAACAACCGAAGTGGTTTTGGATTACATTATTGGATTCCTATCAAAAAGTTACGCACTTCAAAAAAAACGGCCATCTCATTTTAAGTCCATACGTAAAAGTTATGGCCTCCACAAGTTGTAGGACTTTGTGTGATTACGAAACTACCAGTTAAAGCAGGTGGCGGTTACATAACCCTCAGTCTGCTCAAAGCGGCAGTTATGCATCCTTATGTGGGGGTTTCACAACTGCCGATTTACTTAGGAGCGGTTTCGCAACTACTGATTTACTCAAGTGCGGTTTCACAACTGCCAAGGCAGTTTTTCCCTATTTTAAGTGGCGGTTTCACAACCGCCGGAGATGTTTTTGCCTGTTTTAAACAGTGTTTTTGTCACAGTGCAACGTACAGGAATAGTTGAAGGCATAGAAACATTTCCTCTTCAGATTCCTGACTTTTAGGCTTCTTTTTCAAGCCTAATGGATGTGTAACTGTATAAACGAACCCTTGGAGGTTCAGATAAAGTAGTGAAATGAATGATTTGAGGGAAATGAATGAATTGAGGGAGATTCATCCAATTGTTTAGTTACATGGCATAGACTGAATTGTGGGACTACACAGCTGGGATTTCTGAGGACAGTAGTCAAGTTTGCTAAGGAAGCAAGTGATCCACAAATGATTGCAGAGAGCATTTGGAAATGTGAGTATGTTGTTGATTGATGTTTGTGTCCTTGAAACTTTGAAAGCCTCAAGAAGACGGTAAGTTTGAAAAATCACAAAGAAGATAGTGGAGACGGGGAAGCATGGCTTCACTCTTCTGGAGTTTTCTCAGATTGGGTTTCTTCAGGGTAGCTTCTTGTGTCTATCTTTCATTCCCTTGTGTGTTTATTCATTGTTGCTTGCTTCTATTTCTTATAACCAATTCACTATTCCAAACACTTAACAAGGCATAAGAAATTAGTCAAATTTATGAACATAAGAATGATAATTGTTTCTAACATCAAACAGTAATTGAATTCATTCTCTGATGAAGTTTAAGAACATCATCTTTATTGTGCACTAGTGTTTTGTGGACCTGATAACAGTCACATGTTTGGTAGTAGCATGGTTGGAGGATGAAGCATGATATTCAATGTATAAGGCATGTATGAGAGCATGTGTGAGATTGCATAATGAAATGTGTGATGTAGGTGGCAGGCATAGAGCTGTAGAAAGCATCGAGTATAAGCATTTTTAGTGTTGTTTCAATAGCATAGAACTTGGGAATAATACAAAGGAAAAAGTAAATCCATGCTCATGAATCATACGTTGGAATGTCAATTTTGATTACAAATTACTAAGTAACAAATTCCAATGAACAAATTTGATATCATGTCCCTGCCTACTCATGCAGACAAGCACATATCGTGTAGTGCTCCGTGAATCAATTTTTGCATAAAAAAGCTGTCTGAGGACAAACATTTAAGTCGTGCAGTATGCGAGCTTTAAACCATAGCTACTAAAGCCAGTTGGATCTGAACAAAATCCGATTGGATTCAGATTTATTGGCTGGCCTGGATAAGTTTGTTTGGGTCGGCCCTATTTTTTTCAAAAATTTATTTTGTTTTATTTTTAATTTTTTAAGGTTTTCTGCAGAAAAACATGCCCAAAAGCCATAGATATTATATAATATTAACATTTTATATTACTTTATCAATGTTTTTCATTGTATTTGTCAATTTTGCATAATTATAAAACTACTCTCTCTCTCTCTCTCTCTCTCTCTCTCTCACACACACACACACACACACACACATTCTGGATCAGATTTTTCCAAACTTTTTCAAGAATTCCGGATTTTCAGAATTTTTTACGCTCCAGAATGGATTCGCATTTCCGAACTTGGTAACTATGCTTTAAACATACGAAGTTTCAACTTATCTTCTCATGTGAAGCAATTTTTCTATGCCTCTATAGGTAATTAGTTCTCTAACTTATAAATGGCTGTAAGGAATGCAATGACAATGTTGCATTGACATTAATTCAATCTGTAGTAAGTCATTTTATAGCAACAATACTGACTTTCCAGTGGATATCCAAACCTATTGTACAAATATCAACTAGAGTACTTGAGATCTATGTTCCACGGAGTATCCAATACGGGGACGGCATGATGAGTTTTTGATACAGCAAAAACTTTGTATGGAATTTGAGTACGGTTTATATATATGAATGTATAATTTTTATTAAAACAGAATAAAAATAAAGATTTTGTAGCTTTTCATTTGCAAAATGCCAAAATTAAGCATCATGAAACATTCTAAAGATATCCATATACATGAAATGAACAGTAAAATTTTGAAAAATGTTACTGTTAACAATTCTTCCATAGGTCAGATTGTCTCTTGCCATTCGGAAAATTCACATCTCCATCCAAGGAAAGAAAGAATACATTGTTTTTTTCTTTGGTAAGGGCCTTTGCTACAAAAAGATGAATTCCTTTGGACTTTTGTCCGAAGGAATGGTTCATCAAAGAAGGCTTCTGCTAAAGACAATACTTCAGAGAATCCAAAAGTCCGCCCAAAAAGCAAGGAAAAGCCAAGTAAAAATTTCTTCGGACTTTTTGTCCGAAGAAATTCCTTCGGACAAAAGTCCAAAGAAATCCGAAGGAATAAGTCTGTGGAATTGCAAGGGCTTTGGAAGGCAGAAGAGGGCAAAACAAGAAACCCGAAGGGTAGATACCCTTCGGAAAGGTCATTTTCAACAATCCCGAAGGGCACCTACCCTTCGGGAAGGTACACGTCAAATTTGGGACCCCTGCAAAAAATCCGAGTGCCCTACAATTTTTCCGACAAAGGCGCAGATGAGGGACAGAAGCCCTTGCGGAGGGCACTTGGTCGGTCCCTGGACCCCTGTAAAAAAATTCGAAGGGCATTCTCAACAGAGTTAAAAAAGACAAGGATTAATTCCTTCAGGCTTTTTGTCCGACGGAATTCCTTTGGACAACAAGTCCGAACAAATTCGAAAAATTACAAAGAAGAAAAGTCCGAAAAAACAAGTGAAGGCAAAGACGAAGGATTAATTCCTTTGGGCTTTTTGTCCGAAGGAATTCCTTCGAACAAAAAGTCTGAAGAAATTCAGAGTAAGCCAAGGAAGACAAGCCCGTGGAGAAAAGCCAACGAGGCAGACAAGAAAAAACAAAGGAAACCTTCGGACAAAAAGTCCGAAGGAATTCCTTCGGACTTTCTGTCTGAAGGATTAATGAGGCAAAGAATCCCAAAGGAAATAAGGCAAAAGATGAAGCTAAGACAGCCGCAAGAAAATCCAAGGAAATGAAAGGAGAAAACATAGAATTGCGGCCAGAAAAGCCGAGGGAAATAAAGCCAGGGCAAAACAAAAGTCCGCAAGAACAAATTCGGGATATTGGCAAGCATAAAACCGAAGGAAATCAAAGGTAAAGTCAACAGAAAATTCCAAAGGAAATAAGAAGACTGGGGGACCTGATAGGATATAAGCCCGAGAAAATGCCAAAGGGTGATGTCCCGCGAGACGTCAAATTTTGACCACGAGAACTAACCGTTGAAACAAAGGTAAAGCCAGAATTATGAAAGAATTAAACCACGAGAAGTTGACCTCAGATTAAGCGACGAGAAGTTGAAAAAAGGCCAAACGAAGGAAATATAGACAAAATACATCCAAATATAGAATCCCACCAGAAATAAACATGAACAGGCAGACCAGAATAGGATAAAATACATGCAAGCAAGGGCTATTTTCGATTGACCGGTCAAAGCTTCAGTTGACTGATTGTTGAAGTCCTACTCATCTCCGAATCAACTCATCCGAAGGTCCAACTCAACTTCAACCGGAGTTCTAAATTCAAACATTGAGTTGGCTGTCCTAGATTTAGAGTTGACTAATTGTTAAACACCACATCTACCAGGGATTTACAATGCAACGGAGAATGATCTCTTCGTCCAACTCAACTTATCAAACGGTCATCTCAACCTTTCAAACGATCATCTCAAACATTCCAACAGCTCACGTAGAGTTCTAAAATTGACATTGGCGTGGATTTCCATACAAAGAGAGGTGGACAGTTCAGAAAAAATACAAGTTCACTTCCTCAAGCGCAAGAAGCTTCATGCAAAGACAAAGGGAATACATGTTTTTATTGAAAAGCCAAGTCAGCCTTGAGTTAATCCAAGTTAATCCTTCAATTTTTCAACGCCAATCTTTGGCTTTTGTAATTCTCTATAAATTGGCTTTCAGCCTTGATCAAAATTATCCCTCTCTTGGCTACACCAGACTCTACCATTGGTGAGTTGTGTAACCTCTTCGATCAATAGAAGGACTGTACTTTCAAATTTCAAGTGTTGGCATAGTGTATATTCATTCAACGATTTGCATAAGTGGTAGATTTCTCTCCCTTCCCAAATTCTGATTCATACCTAGTTGCTAACTTACCGTATTATGCAGGTCATGTTAAGTGTTCTTTATGTCTTTTGCTAAAGCTGTAAGTGGATGTTAGGTGGCTGCAAAGTGTCTTGTATCAAACCTCTCTCCATCGTTTTTCCCTCATGTTTTGGTTATTGGATCGAACCTTCTCACGAAATACTTATGCATAGTGGTCGATTGAAATCTAAGGTCTTCCTTTTCCCTTGTTTGTTCAGTGTTCTAGGTTACAAGTTGAGTGGATCAATCTTCTAGTGTATCACCTTTATTAGGTAGGATTTCCCCTTAAAGTTTCCTTCTCCCTTTTCCATGGTAGTCCGTAGCATAGAGTAGAGATCTTCATTGATACATCTTACAGGAACCAGCCTTCTCTGGAGGTTCTTCTCACCATTGAGGCACCCACCCTCGTGACAAGATCCCATTGTTTCAACCGGATACAAGACTGGCCATTTCATGCAAGTCTTCGATTCAGGGCGCAGCTCCAAGTTGACAACAGTTACATGATAAATTAAAATCTCTCATTCCTATTCTTCAATGACAAAATTTAAAAAAAAATATGAATATCCGATATCATATATGATAATGATAATGGTAACAAGAGTATAAGTCTCAAATTGACAACATATAATAGTCTTATTTGAGCCATGATAAAATGCTAAGCTACAAGCATGGAGCAGGAAGCTTAATCATCATCAGCCCTCATCTGACCATCTCCCATGAGCCGCAATAACTCATCCTCATCAATGCTCTCTGAGTTCAAATCATGTGGGTCCTCCAAAGGAACTGTTGGCCATTTTTGGCCCACATATCAAAATTTGTCTAAGTATGGAAAAGGGAGCTTTCAGGCAAGAAAATGGCAAGTCTTTGGGAGGACTTTGGGTTTTCCAGCTGTGACAACTTTGGGTTTCTGAGGGCACAATGCAAATCGGGTTTCCAGCAGTGCTTAACTTCTAAATGTTTTATAAGTAGAAGTAATTCAGGTTTGCAAACCCAAATTACTCATAGACAGTGTATTTTGGGTTCTTCAAGGAGCACTACTTGATTACTTCATAAGTTGTGAGCAGTCAAAAGCCCGAAATAAGTAAAAGGGCTTGGCAAACCCGATTTGATCTTAAAAAATAGTGCTTCTTGGGTTCTTCGAGGGACAAGTCTTTTTCAAAAATCTGAAGGGCATTTTCAAAATGCCGAAGGGCCTTTTTAGGGCAAAAAGGAGCACTCAACTTTTCTGAAGGGTCTTTCAAGAACCCAAAGGTACACTTCATAAATCCGAAGGGCTTTTTCTTCTCCAAGTGGATAATTGCAAGTTTCTCGAAGGGTATGTTACCCTTCGGAAGGACCAGTTCAAAATTTTCAAAGGGTATCTTTCCCTTCGGGAGGATCATTCGCGAAAGTCCAAAGGGACATGCAGGGAGCCCGAAGGGTCTCTCACCCTTCGGGAAAGTCCATTGCAAATAGTCCGAAAGGCAATTTCCGAAGAAAGAGAGCAAGAAGGAAGCTTCAAACAAAAAGTCCTTCGAAGGGTATCTTTTCCTTCGGGAGGATCATTTGCGAAAGTCCGAAGGGACATGCAGGGAGCCCGAAGGGTCTCTCACCCTTTGGGAAAGTCCATTGCAAAAAGTCCGAAAGGCAATTTCCGAAGAAAGAGAGCAAGAAGGAAGCTTCAAACAAAAAGTCCGAAGGAATTCCTTCGAACAAATTGTCCAAAGAAATTCCTTCGAAAGATTTGCCCAAAAGAAAAAGCCAAAGGAATTCCTTCGAAAGAAAAGCCCGAGACCAAGTGTCCGAAGGAAATGACGGGCCAATGGACGTCAAAATCAGGATAAGGACTAGCCATTGGAAGTAATCGAGTTTGAAAAGCCCGAAGTAAGCTTAGAGAACCCGAATTACTCTGCACTGAGTAAATCGGGTTTCTCCAAGTACTTTACTTAAAAGGCTTTATAAGTAAAGGGTCTGGGAAAGTTCGAAGTTGGAGAGATCAATGAACCCGAATTACTCTGCATAGAGTAAATCGGGATTCTCCAAGTGCTCGACTTAAGCTTGGTCCAGTGACGTGAGAATCATGATGCAACGAATGAAATGCTACCACGTGGCATAAGCTGGAGCAAAAAGGACCAACCAGTAAACGACAAGTGGCACAAAGATGACCAATGAACACGGGAGATTCCAAGCGACTGGTAGCTGGAAATTATGAAGGCTCTCATCCGCCATAGTTCACTCCCCGCAATCGTCGTTCGACGCTTAAATGCTTCATGCCAAGAAGAGACATTCCAGCTACTCACAACATGGCTTTTTAGATGCGCCAAAGAAAAACTTAAAGACAGGAGAGGCTCGAGAGTATTGTCTAGTGATTCTGAGCGACACATTTAAGGGCAAGGAAGTACAACATGAGAGTTCCCGCCATCAGCGACTTCTTCTTTCTTCCCCTTCTCTCTTCCCCCTTTTCTATATAAATAGAGGCCTTGGAGCCAAGTAAATCATCCCCGGATTGGCACCAGAGTTACTCTGCATAAATCGCTTTGTAAAAGACTTTTGAAGCAATACAAGGAAGACTTTTTCTGTTTTGGGCTAAAACAAGTGTGCACATTTGGTTTGATTTGCAAAATGTATGATTGTCATTCATCGCCTGCGATTGTTTTCAGCACCTTTCTTTTGATCCTTTCAGTTTTGTGCAGGATTGTGTTAAGTGTCTGTGTGTTGAGCTCTCCTTGAAGTGCTACCAGTTCATAGTGTCTCCCGTAAACCTTTTTTTGTTATCCTTCAAAGCAGAAGCTTCCCTTCAACCTCCACGCAAAAGTTCCATGCCTATGGCCTTGAGATAAAACAAGAATACCTTGTGTCCTGTCTGGGTTCATCAGTAGTTGGCTCTTTTCCCAGACCAAGTGGATCACTTCTTTTTGGTGCATCACCTCCCTTAGCATAGATTTCCTTTTCAATCATCCTCCTACCCCTTTCATTAGCTGATAGTAGATTTTAGTGTGAAATCAAGAGCTGAAGTGAAGCACCTGAGGAACTAGCCTCATAAAAAAGCCTAGAGGTTCAACCTCACCATAGGATACCCACATCCTGAGGTTGTCCCCATGTTTATCGCTGGAAGTGAGGGACCCTGTAGAACTCTCTCACAAGGGTGCAATTCCAAGCTATAAAAGGAACGCCAACCATTCCTCGTTGCTCCTCTTCATCCTCATCTCTCTGCTTTAGCTCCTAAAGCTCAACATCACATCATGTTTTCGAACGCCGATGATTCTGATTCGTCTTGAGATTCTAAAGACACAAGGCACTGTGTACCACAACTAACTTCTCTTCTCTTCAAGAGGTAAGCATATTCTTGATAGAGTTAATGAAGCAATGAGTGGACCAAATCCTTTCAACAGTAGAGGAACTACAAACTTGAGAAAAGCAGCAAATGGCAAATGTTCATAGCATTGTCACACCCTCGTTTAGCCTCCATAATCTGAGGGGTTCTCCTTTGCAAGAGTGAATCTATCTTCTCTAGTCGTTCACTTGTCACCATCAAGACTAGCAAATTCCACCCACTCAGCGCAAATTTTGGTAGCCTTCTCTATTGAGTAAATTTTCTCGAGGGCAATAAAATAGCCCTTCTTCACCTCCTCATTATCAACAAGAGAGAATCTCCTAGGCCCCTCCACATACCATTTAGGATTGTTTGCATTCATTGTCGAGTGTAATGAGATGTTCAACTTATCACACCTTTGATGAAAAATGGGCTGAATTTGTTCGTCATAGAATGCTAAGACATGGTCCCTATCACAAATTGCAAACTTTATCTAGCCAAGAATACTATCAATAGTCTTTTACATCCCTCCAAGGTTAGGAGATTTTGTGTCTCTATATCAAATAACAATAAAAATAGGTGCTTGAAAGGATACAATAGACTTCATATCTACCCAAAAGTCATCTATGAGCACCGCTTACCTGAGATATCCCAATGAAAATTTGGAAGCAAAAAATTTTCAAATCTGACCTTTCCCCTATTCAGGGATTTCGTCAAACAGTTGGCATATAACTGATTTCTGAGATTTTGAGAGAAGTTTATTTGAGGATGTTTTTGCAAGTGTTGTATTTGAGTTTCGTGAAGTTCTTTCATACATATAAAGCATCCAAATGCAAAATAAACTAACACCATAACAGCAACATAACTTTTATTTCTGATTATTTCCAAAGAGAATGCTGATATAAAATATACAGTCCCAGATTTATAACAGCAACATTCAAAATGTCATTATGATTGAATAAGCATACAATAATATTTACTCCAAAAAATTCCAACCTCAGTTCAATTGCTGCCCTTCCATAGGAATTTCGAATGGCTTGATGGTTTATAAGGTTCCCACATACTACTATAGGTTGCTATCTTCACTTGTAATGGCTTGCCTGTAGCTGCATGCTGACTCACACCCCTTGGTAATCCACTGGTATGGAGAGAAGTCTCTGCACTCCCTATCGCCAACCCTACACTCTCCACGCACTCTTCCACAGCTCCCATGATTCCCTTATGGCTCCCAAGTTCCCAGCGCCTCCTCTTTACTGAT
Source organism: Torreya grandis (assembly GCA_037957365.1). Taxonomy (NCBI): domain Eukaryota; kingdom Viridiplantae; phylum Streptophyta; class Pinopsida; order Cupressales; family Taxaceae; genus Torreya; species Torreya grandis. Next base: position 649,545 of record JARHVA010004183.1, read on the forward strand.
TTTTGCTGCCAACAAATGTGATGCAGCCCTTCCACAAGTCTAAACGCTGCCTCAACAACTGATTGCAGCCTCTCAAAACTTCATTGCTCCAATTTTTTTGCACACCCATTACCCCCTTCCTCTATCGCAACCCTCCTTTTTCAAACTTATGTTGGCCCTTGCAAAGGAATGCAACTCCCTTTGTTTTATCGCTACCTTTTCTAAGCCCTACAAACTTCTCATATGATGCAGCAAATTCACGATGGGCATAGGGAATAAAATTAACAGTATTCAGTTAACAACGAGAACCGAACAAGAATTAAGGAAGTGTGGCTAGCTTGAGGAAACTTGGGCAATCCCCATTTTCATCAACCCTTCTCCCCTCTAAAAGATTCAATCGTTTGTTTTTCCCACAATTTGTCTTCAAAGAAGACTTCACAAATTTGCCAATATCGAGTACCTAGGAAAGATTTGAATAATCTTTCCAACTTCAGCTAGGGTGGGATCGTTTCACCACCAAAACCGAAAGAACCCTAAGCAAGAACTCCAAGTTCTCCAAAATATCTAAAATGAGAAATAGAATAAGCATGAATGAGAAATAAGCCTTAGTGTCCCCAAGATTTCACTTGGAAATCTTGGACTCTCTCTTTAAAAAAAATTCGATCTTTTTGACTTGTGTTAATTGTGGGTCATGTTGTCGCTTTCTCGTTTAGTTTAATTTTTGGTTTTGCTTTAATGCTTTCGTTTGCGGACTTGCTCAAAATTCTCTCCAGGAAGTCATAAAAGATACTCGAGTCACATTCGCTAAATACCCATAGGCATGAAATCACTCATATCATTATAAAAAAAAGCCAAAAGCTCATTCAATCATCCTAGACCAAAGTCAGTTTCCTAAGACGCTTTACTTGTTATAATTGAGTAAAGTTGTCTAAAAACCCCGCTTGTTATAACTCAATGTAAATCAGGTATAAAAGGGAACTTCACTTCATTTCCTAAAATAAGCAAGGCAGCCATCCAAGCCCGCAATATAAAGTAATGAGTTGAGAAAATAAAAGATTCATTCCAGGTCATCTCCACGTCTCTTTGGAACAACTCACCCTGTAAAAGTTTCGTTGGACTACTTATGGAGTAATTTTGAGCAGATTTCTAACAGCAATTTCTTCTTGCTTTCAGGTATGTTTTTAGTTTTGTGTATTTTGCCATAATCTTTTTCCCCAATTTTGTGGAAACCCAAGCCCTAATCGTTCATTCCCATTATGTACAATTGCCTCCATTGTTTGATCTTTTCTCTACCCAGGGTTTTGAATGGCCATTACATCAACTACAAATCTGGTTTGTAATTCTCTAGAAATAATTTATTTCCTTTGCCAAAAAATAAACTAATCGATGTTTTTCTATCACTGTTTCAATATAGATCGGGTGTGAGTGAAGTTGTGCTTAAATCTGGCTCCATTCGTAGGCAACCTCAAGCAATTTATTACTTCTAAAAACAACTAAAAAGTCAAGCCTTCATCCCATTTCCAACATGCCAGCAATACCAATCAAATTTGCCATAATCGTTGCCCAAGGAGAAAACGCCATGTAAAGAAAATCGGATTTTTGCGGTTGCATTGCTTATTTCCTTTGTTTCCATTCCCAATCAAGTCAAGGCTTTCAAAAATCCGCAATTTTAACCTTATAGACCAAAACGGATTTTTAGGACTGCATTACTTCACTTCTTATCAAGTCCTTCCTCTTAAAACTTCCGCAGTCCATAGCAAGAGTAAATCGGACATTTTGGCAGTCGTTACTTATTCCTTGATTTATTACTTCGATGCATCCAAAAAGTCCTTTAATTTAAGATTGAAGTGTAAATCGGGATTGGCTTATGTGATTACTTCTTTTGTGAAGCAAGTAAGTGACTTTAAAAAGACCTCAATACAAAGGAAAGCTTAACCGGAACATTTTTAAGTCATTACTTATTTCTCTTTTATAAAGTAAGTAATGCACCTCAAAAAGTCCTCAATACAAAGGGAACTTTTTTAAGTCATTACTTAAGCTCAACCAGAACTTTTTTAAGTCATTACTTATTTCTCTTTTATAAAGTAAGCAATGCACCCCCAAAAGTCCTAAACATAAAGGGAACTTTTTTAAGTCACTACTTATTTCTCTTTTATGGAGTAAGTAATGCACTCTCAAAAGTCCTCAATACAAAGAGAAAGCTTGAACAGAATTTTTATGACTCAAAATGAGTAAGGCAGCCCTCCAAATCCGCCATGCAGAGTCAAGTATACCAAAACAACTCTTTGTTCCTTCCCAATTGAGCCCACTTCTCATTATGTGCACTGAAAGTTTACTTGAAATTTCATAATAGCATGATTCCCGAGAAACTAAAATTGATCATATGCATGAATGAACTTAACAAATGTTGAGTTACACGTTTGTTCAAATTTTCTACAGGAACATTTTAAGTTGTGCACATATTTATAAAAGGGAAGCTATGGCAAATGACTCACATACAAGAAGTATCTTCAGAGACAGAAGAGGCAGGAAGGTCAGGAGAAATAATTTTCACACAAGATCTCTGTCTTGCAATTGCAAAAGCTTCAAGAAAGAGAGGAAAAGGAAAATCTCAAGCAAAAGCACATCCAGGCAATATGAGATATGAGTACAAGGGCTATCCAGTGGAATCGTGTATAGTGTTTAAACTTGCTGAAATAAGTGACACTGATATGGGGCATGTGTTTGTGAGTGAACTAATTGACAAATCCAAGGCAACCCGCAAGACACGCCTTATGCAAGCTATGGCCAACAGTGGGATTATTTAAGCTGCAGTGTTTCCAAGTACTGCCCAATTGCCAGAGTTTGTTTTAGAATGTGCCAAATTTTACAATTCTCTAACTAAAACAGTCAGAGACACAACGGTGCAATACATATTTGATAGGTACATCCAATATCGGAATAAGAACAAGATTGAGGCCATGCAATTGGATTAACTTTCTCTTCTTTCTTCTTATTTTTCTTTCCTTCTCTCCGACAAAGTAATTGAGTAATTAAGTTGAGTTGTAAAAAATTAAGTAATTGGTTTAAAAGCCATTACTTCAAGTTGTTTGAAAAAGTCAATTACTCGGAAACAGGTGGCAGACATGCAAAATGGGAGATTTTATTTTAAATTTGAAAATCATCCGTGCCATACAATGAGGGAATTTAGGAGAAAGACTCAACTATCTCCAGTTTTGTAGCTTGCACATATGGGAAAAGTAATTAATGTTTCCTACTTGTATTTGTCTTTTAGACACTATAAATATAGGAAGAAGCCTACAAGCTAAAGATCAAAACATTTTGGCAAAAAGCTATTGTTACTTGTCCATTTTAAGATTTCAAACTTTGTGTTGAAAATATTGGATGTGATTTTGTGAACCAGTCTGGATTGAATGAAAGGAAGTATATTTTTGGCGAACTGTATGTCTACGAAATTTTGTTGAACATTCTATTAAGATCTCAGGATGAACTTTGTGTCATTTTGGATCTAAGGTAGAATTTATTCCTTCACTTTCTTGCTGAAAGTGTGATTTTCTTGTTTATTTATGATTGTGTGGATGCAGTAAACTCTGAAATCTATTTATTGTTAAGCACATTTTCCCCCTTCTGTCACTACTATATATTCCCCTCTTCTCCAATATTCAACAAACACAGCTGCTTACTTGCTGCCAAATTACCCAGCTATGGTTCATGAGCTGAGGCAATTAAAGTAAAACCCTAGAAATTAGTTATTAGCATCCACAACCTCAATAGATAAACATCTTATATGGGAGATGTTAGTAATTTGGCTTGTCAAAGCCAAGTTACTACCCCTATTATTTTAAACTTTCCTACAACAGTCTAATCCCCTTTCAGCTGGTCAATTTGTGGTCTAAAAGCATGAATGAAGGGTACTTACAGCAAAGGTATGAAGAACAATTGGGTGAAGACCTACAGCGACCATATAGAGCATGCAGTCCGTTCGAGGGAAAGACACCTACAGCAAATTCAAAGGCCACATCTCTTGTTCACTTTCAATGGAAGCACGGAGTTAAACGTAGCATCATGCATATGTTTATTTTCTCGAGTTTTTTCCAATCAAGGGATAGAGGATTTCAAAGGATTTAAAAAAACCTCGAGTACTTTTCAATAAAGCCGAGAAAATTACGAAGGGAAGGACTCTTTCAAAAAGCCCAAAGGGTATGTGCCCCTTCGGCAAAGTCCACCTCAAGGTTGAAAAGACAAAAAAAATTTGGGAATGTCATTTACAATAAACCCGAAGGGCATGTGCCCTTCCGGAGGGTATCCTGGCAAAGTGAAGGGACGTTTTCAAAAGTCCCGAAGGGCACCTGCTCTTCGAGAATATATACTTTGGGACAGTTGGAAGGATCATTTCAAGCAGACAAATGATTGTTTCAAAAAGCCCGAAGGGCATGTGCCCTTCAGGAGGGATCATTTAAAAAATCCCGAAGGGTAGGTACCCTTCGGAAAAAGTTCAAAGGCCATTTCAAAAATTCCAACAGCATTCTCTCTCAAAAGAATGGTTCATTACAAAAAGCCCAGGTGCCCTACAAAAAGCCCATGGAAAAGACAAGAACGCCCAGAGAAAAAACTGAAGAAATTCCTTCGAACACATTGTTCGAAGGATTCTTTCGGGAGACTTGGACAACACAAATGGGTCATGCAAATTTTTCCAAAACAATTGGCCTTAACAAGACTCCGAAGGAATTCCTTCAGAAAAGATGAAAGACAAGATCAAAGGAAGTATTAGTCAATTAGTCCGCTGGAACATGGAAGCCCGAATGGACAATTTCCTCGGACTTTTTGTCCGAGAGAAAGTCCGAGCAGAATAAAGTCCGCAGAAAATGAATGGGAAAAGAGAAGTTAAAAGAGGAGAAAATCCGCATAATAAAGTCCGCAGAGCACGACATACAAAGCCCGAAAAGATAGACCAAAGAAATAAAACCAAGGAGAAATTTGCCAAACAAATACATAGGAAAATCCGAGAGAATAAACAAAGAAAGGCACAGACTTTGGTCTGGATAAGCAAGGACAACACACAGTCGGAAAAGTCATAAATAGAGAAGTCCGAGATTATAAGGTAGGTAACCAAGCAAGACAAAGAATATACATGCACAAGAATTAAAAGTTGTAAATAGAAAAAGGTCAAAAATAGATTCTTATCTATGCAAACGTGATTTTGGACTGGTCAAAACTTTTGTCGATTGTTTCACCGTGCCGCATGCTTCTCTCATGCGTCCAAACGTTTCAAACGTTCCAGCAGTTCGTGAGGAGTTCATCTACTAGCTTTTTGCGTAACATTTCATGCAAAGGAAAAGTTGACTGGTCAGCACTGAATTCCTTCACCCACTTCCACGCCATCTTGGTCATGCATGTTTGGAGTTTTCTTGGAGAGTTTTGTTTATTTTAAGAATCATTTTCCAAACTTGGCTCCATCATCTATATTCTACGCCAAAGTTTGGAGAAGCATGCAAATTTTTGTAAAGGAGAATAATTTTATTGAATATTCAAAGCATTGTAAAAGAGGTGAGGTCTTGAGTTAACCAACCAAGACTGACCTTTTCCTTTTTTGGACTACACTTAGATCAATTTAGACTATATTTCAAAGCTTATTTAATCGTTGAATCGAGATATAGAGAAAGGAACCTGAAGTTTGAAAAAGAAATTGTAAGCTAGACTAGTGATCGATAAGGAGTTTATTTTTCTGAATCTTATTTTGACAACAGCATAGTGTGTATTTGATTCTGCATCAGCATACAAGAGAGAATTTTTCTCCTTTTGCAGGTCCCTTCCTCACCTATCTCTCTCTATCTCACCCTTTTTGCAGGTCATTTGAAGAGGTTTTCAACCCTTCCTCTAAAACACTCTTGCTTAGGGACAAAATTTAAATTGTATTCTGGTTATATGTGTGCATTGCTTTCAGTAACTTCAAAGGATTTAATCAATTCAGGTGTATCACCCCCCTTGGACTTTCTTTCAAAGTTTTTTCTTACTCTTTTCACCCCCAAAAAATCACATTTTCAAGTTTAATTGCAAAATCATAAGGGAACCAACCCGCTCTGGAGGTTCTTCTCAACATAGAGGCATCCACCCTCTGAGAAGTTCCCATTGTATCAACTGGAGAGAAGTGCTTTGCACATCTTCAAGCACAGTGCACTCCAGAGTGATAACAATTTCGGGCATGCCAGGTGGGATCGTGTTATTCATATTTTTGAATTGTTATCTGTGTATCTGAGTATTTTATTCATTTCCAAATTTCATTCTCAGATTTGTATGTTTTTTCATGCCACCAAAAGTTGTCACAAGATCCGTTGTAAAAGGGAAAGAGAGATTTTTCTGAGTTGTCTTATCAGCGAAAAAAAGAACTTCTCAGTCAAATCCAAATCCTACACCTATTATCCCTTCTATTGCACAAAATCCTATTGTTCCAGCCAATATTGTTCAGCCTAATATTGTTATAAATCCTATTCCTCGGATAGTTGTTCCCAGAAGACAAGGTTTTGTTTCATTCAATGGTGGTAGTCCTCTAAATATCACTATATGGGATGATATTCCAATTTCAGAGCTAAAAGCTCTTATTTTACAGGAGAAAATTCAACAACTCCTATAGAACATATTGCAGATATTGCTAATCTTTGTTCAATTCATCATGTGACATAGGAGAATGTAGCAATGAAGTTGTTAGCAACTTCTTTTAAAGGAAAAACACTTCAGTGGTATAGAAGTTTAACTCCTGCATTAATCAACAATTGGGATGAATTTGGAGTACTTATGTGTAAACATTTTGAAGATAAAAGTGATCATCTTTCACTTGTGGAGCAGTGTACAACAATTAAGAGATTCAATCATGAGTTCATGGTGGATTTCAATCACAGATTCCAAAAGACATGGGATAGAATTCTAGCAGGGATCAATCCTACCCCCAATTATGTTTTTTTGTATTATTTGAAGGCTCTTAATTCAGATGTGGCCGTAATGATTCAATCTATGGGAGGTAATACTTTACCTCAAGCTTTTGAAATAGCAATTAAAGCTGAAAATTGTCTTATACAAGCTGGGAAGTTATCTCCAAGGCCTCCAATGCCCCTTTTCCCAGAAGTTCATCCTCATGGTCCAACTATTGCTCCAATTCCAGAGTCATCAAAGTTCCACTAAATAGAAAGTGAGCAAACTGATAGAATGAGAAAGATAGTCTTCTTAAAGCTCAAACCAACAAATTGGTTGCAATTGAGAGACAACAAGCTCCACCATATAGGCCTTATTAGAATACTACCCAGAATTATCAATCCAATAGGCCATCTTATCAATCCAATCAACAAGGTCAAGGGCAGAATTCTCAATCAAGACAATATAATCCTAATGCTCCAAGCAATTCAAGAGCAATGGTGCCAACTCAAAGCAATTACGTTCAAGAAGGACAATGGAACAATCAATGGGATCAATCAAGCAACATGGAAATGGCTCCAACTGGTGAGAGTTCTCATCAATCTTTTATGCAACAAAGTTCAATTCAGCGTTCTTTTGAAAACCAAAGATCTTCTCAGAATAAAAAAGCCTCTCTACCCTGTGGAGACATTCCTTCATTCACTAAAACAGAAGCTTCAAATCAGCAAGGAGAAGGTAGTCGTAAAGCTCCTACTGAAACTACATTTGTCAATTTCCACGAAGGTGAGAATTCTTGTGAATATTTGGCTGTAAATCAAAATCAAGATTTATCGAGTATTGATAATCCAATTGCAACTTATAGTAGATCCAAGAAAAGAGCAATTGGAGAAGTTTCACGCCCTAAAAGGGCAGTTCCTTCTTCTCAGCGACAACAAGAGACAACTACACATGCGCTGCCTCAAAAAAGTTCAAACCAGCGATTTCAAGATCCAAACGATAAGAATGTGAGAGGGCCTTACATTCCTCAATTTACATAAAATTTTGGCGTTGCTCCTAAATCACAGTCAAAAACAGCCACTCCTTCACTTAGTATCGTGGATCAAATGAAGAAGACTTTAGTGTCAATTTCGATGTGGGACACTACTAATCCCAGGAAAAAAAGAATACTTACAAGAAGAGTTTTCAAAGCTCACTATCTTTGAGAAGACCCCAGAAAAAGAAAGAGTAAGTGTTGTCTTAACTAATTCTAATTCCACTGTTGAGCCTCAAAAGGTAACTAAACCTCCTCCATTTTACCTTTCTGTGATCATTGGAGATTGTCTAGTTCATAATTGCATGATTGATAGTGGGGCTAGTACTTCTGTTATATACAAATCAATAGCTGATAAGTCAGGTTTGCAATATGAACCCCATGAGAAAGGTGTCTTGCAATTAGATGGTTCTCCTACCAAAACTGTGGGTGTGTTGAAAGATCTAAAAATTATACTTGCTGCTTGCCCAAATTTTACCATCTTACAGGATGTTGATTTGCCTCCATATTTGGCACTGTCTATCAAGAGATTTTATTGTCAAAATAGGAGGTTATCTTTCTTCAGATTGGTCATACATGGTTTTTAGAACCAGATATGGGACCAAAGTAACTATTAGATCAGAGCCTATTTCCAAATTTCACCTTGAGCCATATATGCCAAAAATGACAAATGTGAATTGCAGTAGTACAGAAGAAGATGATAATACCATTGATCAAGAGCCTTCTAAGCCTCTTGAAGGCATTCTGGATCTCCTTGACGAATGGGCTGCTGATAATCATGGACATGACCCCTACAAAAGTATTGAAGATGCCGGTTTTGAAGTTTATTGCATGCACGAAGAAGGTGACTTGTTGCCTAGTCTCACTACCGCATTACGGGATCAAGGAGTTTGGAATCTATTTTTTGATGGATCCAAAACAAAGAATGGTAGTGGCATTGGAGTTATGTTGGTTTCACCACAAGATCAAAGGTATTATTCTTCTGTTAGATTTTAGTTCAATTGTACTTTCAATAATGCAGAATATAAAGCTCTTATTTATGGTCTTCAGTGGGCAAGAAAGAGGGGTATTAAGATCTTACAGGTAAAAGGTGATAGTAAATTAGTGGTACAACAAGTACAAGGTTAAAGGTGATAGTGAATTAATGGTATAGCAAGTAAAAGGTTTGTACAGCAAAGAGTCCTCTTCTGAAGGCATACAAACATAGAGAGTGGAATCTCATTGAAGATTTCCTTGCATTTGACATTCGCTCCATTCCTAGAGGAGCAAATCAGCATGTTGATAGACTTGTTGCAATAGTTGCACAGTATGATATTCTGGATCAGATTAAGGACAGTAAAAATCAGACTCAAATCAAAGTGGTATGCAGACTTTCAATTCCAAATAATGATGTTAGTTGGCAAATTATTGATTTTGATAAACAAATAGCACATTTTCTACAGAATGAGGCAAAATTTTGCCAAAAAAATCATGATAAATTGCAAGATCAATATGAAATCAGATTGTGCAATTAAAATCAAACAAGATGCCTAAAAGTTTGGTGACTTTAGAAAACATATTCAATGAAGATGATCAGCTAAGGAGAGACAAGGTGAGTATTTCTTCCAAGAAAGAGCATTATGAGCCAATTGGCATCGCTGAAAGTAAGCAACTTAAGTTGGATAAAGTAAATTCAGATTCTGAGAGAGTATCTTTCATTTCATTATGTCAAGAATATATGGATGTTTTTCCTTGAGAGTACCATGATTTGAAAGGTTTTGATCCCAGATTAACACAGCATACTATTGAATTGGAAAAGGATGCAAAACCGGTAACACAAAGGCAAAGGCCAATCAACCCCAAGGTTGAGATTCTCATGAGGAAATAACTTACAACGCTGATTGAATCAGGGATTATTTTTCCTATTAAGCATTCAACATGGCTTGCAAATCTTGTTCCTGTAAGGATAAAGAACGGAGAAATAAGGCTTTGTAGAGATTTCAGAGATTTAAATAAGATGTCATTGAAAGATCATTATCCACTTCCTTCTATGGATCAAATTTTGCAAAGTTTCAGGGTCACAGAGATTTTCTTTATTGGATGGGTATTCAGGATACAATCAGATATTGGTGAAGGAGCAAGACCAATATAAAACTGCTTTCACCACCAAGTGGGGTACTTTTGCTTATAAGAAGATGCATTTTGGACTCTCCAATGCTAGAGCTACTTTTCAAAGGGCAATGGATGTTGTTTTTCATGGTCTTTTGAATGAAATGGTTTTGGTATATCTAGATGACATTACAGTATTTTCAAAAAATCCTAATGATCATCGAACTCATTTAAAGATTGTTTTTGATAGATGTAGAGAATTTGGAGTTTCTTTGAATCCAAAAAAATGTATTTTTTTAGTGCATGAAGGGAGACTTCTTGGACATGTATCCAAAGCTAGTCTTTCAATTGATCCAGAAAAAATAGAAGCAATCCTTGCTCTATCTGCCTAAACACAAGAAAGGTTTGCAAAGCTTCTTGGGTAAGATTAACTTTATTAGAAAATTCATTCAAGGTTTTGCAGAACTAGTAAAGTCACTCAAATGCTTAAGAAACACAAAGAGTTCACTTGGGATAAGGAAGGTAAGAAAAGTTTCGAAGCTATCAAAGAAGCAATCAGCCAACCTCCTACTTTGCTCATTCCAAATTTTAGTAAGGATTAATTCTTGTATGCTTTCTCTACTTCCAGCACTATTTCAGCCATGCTTATGCAACAAAATGATGAAGGTTTGGAACAACGCATTGCTTTCTTTAGTCAAGCTTTGGAAGATTATGAAGAGAGAGATTCTTTCGTAGAAAAGCATGTTTTTGCTGTAATAAGAGGTCTGAAAAAATTCAAACATTTGATTTCAAATAACAAAATTATACTAATGGTTGCTCATCCAAGTGTGAAGGACTTCATTCTCAATAGAGACTTGACCGAAAAAAGGGCTAGATGGGTTATTAAATGCATGGAATACGACATTGAAATCAAAATTACAAAGTTGGTTCGAGGTAAAGGATTATGTGAACATCTTGCAGAAGATGTAAAGGAAGAGAAGAAATAATTTTGGCAATTCAAGACACTCAACATCAAGTTGAAGGTACACCTCCTACACATTGGACACAGAATATTGCTAGGTTTCTTCAAATTGGAGAATGTCCAAGGGGTTTGAATGCATTACAAAGAAGACACTTCAGACTGCAATCAATGCCCTATATCCTGATTGATGGAGTGCTTTTCAAAAAGGACATTGAAGGTATGCTTTTAAGGTGTGTAGAAACTAGTCAATTTGACAAACTTTTTGAGCAATTTCATGAGTCCTTCTGGAGATCATTTTGCAGCCAAGACTACAGCTGCAAAAATTATTAGAGCTGGTTATTTTTGGCCTAATTTATACATAGATGCACATGCGTGATTTAGGAAATGTTCAAAATGTGCAATGTTTGTAAGAAAACAGAGACTAGCAGTTATTCCATTAAAGCCAATTCAGGTTGAACAGCAATTCATGCAATGGGGTTTAGACTTCATTGGCATGATTCATCCCTCATCTAGTGCTGGTCATAAATGGATTTTGACAGCTACAGACTATTTCGCCAGGTCGCTGGAAGCAGTACCTGTAAGAGAGGCAAATGAGAATTCCGTACTTGAATTTTATGAGAGCCTAGTCACTCGTTTTGGAGCTCCATCTACTATTATATCAAATAATGCTTTAGCATTCAGTAGTACAAAGGTATGTGAATGGGCTCATGAACATGGTATTTACTCGTCTTCATCATCTAATTACCATACACAGGGTAATGGGCTAGCTAAATCTACTAATAAAAATGTGATTCGGATCATCAAAAGAACAATTGAGGATGATCAGAGATCTTGACATACAAAATTGAAAACCGCTTTATGGGTTGATAGGATCACCCCTAAGAAGGCTATTGGTCATTCACCTTATCTCCTAGTTTATGGAAGAGAAGCAAGGCTGCCTATTTCATTGGAGCTTCCATCTTTAGAGCTTGCACACCAGCTAGAGCTTCTGTAAATTGATGTCATGGAGGTAAGAATGAATGAATTGAGAGAGTTAGAAGAAACTAGAGATGATGCTATGCATATCATGTGGACTAATCAACAGCAAATCAAGAAGACATTTGACAAGAGAGCTTCATCAAAAATATTCCAGCAAGGAGACAGTTCTCAAATGGGATGAGGAACGTGCAAAGCCAGGTCGGCACTCCGAATTTGATAGCCTTTGGAGTGGACCTTATATTATTACTGATTGTAAGAAGAATAACGCTTTTCAATTATCCAGAATGAACGTAGAAGAACTTCCCATTCCTGTGAATGGGATGTTTCTTAAATACTGTTATCAGGAAAGTCACTCCTTTGTACATAGTCATAGTTTCATTCCTCTAAGTGCTTTTAGCACATGTTTACTATATAGGTTGCTTTCCCTTTCAATTTCGTTGTTGTTCTTTCCTCTAAGTGCACATGTGCACAATGTTGTTGTTGAGTCAGTTCTAATTGTATTGGTCTCCAATTTTCCAATTTTTAGTCATGTTCAAGCTTGTTATAATTAATTTTTCTGAGTTCTTTGACCAGCAGGCTGCTCAAACCCTGTGAGTCCCCAGAATTGTTAGTAATTTGGCTTGTCAAAGCCAAGTTACTACCCCTATTATTTTAAACTTTACTACAACAGTCTAATCCCCTTTTCAAATAGTCAATCTGTGGTCTAAAAGCATGAATGAAGGGTACTTACAGCAAAGGCATTAAGAACAGTTGGGTGAAGACCTACAGCCACCATATAGAGCATGCAGTCCCTTCGAGGGAAAGACACCTACAGCAAATTCAAAGGCCACATCTCTTGTTCACTTTCAATGGAAGCACGGAGTTAAAGGTAGCAATATGCATATGTTTATTTTCTCGGGTTTTTTCCAGTTAGGGGATAGAGGATTTCAAAGGATTTAAAAAAACTCTGGGTACTTTGCAATAAAGCCGAGAAAATTACAAAGGGAAGGACTCTTTCAAAAAGCCCAAAGGGTATGTACCCCTTTGGGAAAGTCCACTTCAGGTTGAAAAGGCAAAAAAATTTTGGGGATGTCATTTACAATAAACCTGAAGGGCATGTGCCCTTCCGGAGGGTATCCTGACAAAGTGAAGGGACGTTTTCAAAAGTCCCAAAGGGCTCGTGGCACCAGCCCAAATTACAAAGGGAAGGACTCTTTCAAAAATCCCAAAGGGTATGTACCCCTTTGGGAAAGTCCACTTCAAGGTTGAAAAGGCAAAAAAAATTTGGGGATGTCATTTACAATAAATACGAAGGGCATGTGCCCTTCCGGAGGGTATCCTGACAAAGTGAAGGGACGTTTTCAAAAGTCCCAAAGGGCTCGTGGCACCAGCGCTTTGGGAATATATACTTTGGGACAGTTGCAAGGATCATTTCAAGCAGACAAAGGACTCTTTCAAAAAGCCCGAAGGGCATGTGCCCTTCGGGAGGGATCATTTCAAAAAATCCGAAGGGTAGGTACTATTGTCAACCTGGAGCTGTGCCCTGAATCGAAAACGTGCATGAAATAGCCAATCCTCTATCCGGTAGAAACAATCGGATCTTGTCATGAGGGTGGGTGCCTCAATGGTGAGAAGAACCTCTAGAGAACGGTGGTTCCTATAAGATGTATCAATGAGGATCTCTACTCTATGTTGCGGACTACCATGGAAAATAGAGAAGGAAATTTTAAGGAGAAATCCTACCTAATAAAAGTGATACACCAAAAGATTGATCCACTCAACTTGGAACCTTGAACACTGAACAAACAGGGGAAAGGAAGACCTTTGATTTCAATCGACCACTATGCATAAGTATTTCGTGAGAAGGTTTGATCCAATGACCAAAACATAAGGGAAAAACGATGGAGAGAGCTCTGATACAAGACACTTTGCAGCCACCTAACATCCACTTATAGCTTCAGCAAAAGACATAAAAAACACTTAACATGCCCAGCATAATGATAAGCTACAAACTAGGTACGAATCAGAATTTAAGAAGGAAGAGAAATCTACCACATATGCAAATTGTTGAATGAATATACACTATGCCAACACTTGAAATCTGAAAGTACAATCCTTCTATTGATCGAAGAGGTTACACAACTCACCAATGGCATAGTTTGGTCTTGCCGAGAGAGAGATGATTTTAATCAAGGCTAAAAGCCATTTTATAGAGAATTACAAAAGCCAAAGATTGGCGTTGAAAATTTGAAGAGAAGGATCAACTTAGATTAACTCAAGGCTTGACTTGGCCTTTCAATAAAATATGTTTTCCCTTTGTCTTTGCATGAAGCTCCTTGCACTAGAGGAAGTGGACTTGTCTTTTGTTTATTGAAACGCCCACCTCTCTTTGCATGGAAATCCACGCCAATGTCAATTTTAGCTTCTTCGTGAGTTGCTAGAACGTTTGAAAGCTTGAGATGATAATATCATGCATGAAATCCAATGCCAATGTCAATTTTAGAACTCTGACTTGATCCGTTGGAAGCCGAGTTGGAACGTTTGAAAGGTTGAGTTGACCGTTTGATAAGCTAAGTTGGACGAAGAGATCATTCTCCTTTGCATCAAAAACTCCTAGTAGATGCGACATTTAACAATTAGTCAATTCTAAATCTAGAATGGTCAACTTGACATCCAAAATTGGAACTCCGGTTGAGCTGTTGGAACATTACGCTTGCATGGAAAACTCCTTGCTGAGTGAGAGATCCTTTCTATCTATTTTTTGTTTCCGTTTCTATGCATGCGTTGCTCTTTGGGTTTATTCTCGCGGACTTTCTTGTCTCGTTGTCTATTGGGCTTTTTTTGTTTTTTCACTTTCCTGTGGATTTTCTGTCCGCGGGAATTGTCTATGACTTTCCCTTTGGTCTCGGGCTCCTTCAGACTTTTCTTATTTTCGAGCTTTCCTTTTCTTCGGCATTTGTCTCTGACTTCTCCCACGGACAAATGTTCCAAAATGTCCTTTCCGAAGGGCAAGTGGCCTTCGAAACTTCTTGTTTGTAGCCTTCCTGAAGGGTACCTATCCTTCAGGCAAATTGTTCCTTCACTTCCCCTGCGACTTTAATTCCCTCGGCTTATCTGTGCTCGAACCTTGCCTTTGGCCTTACCCTCCGAAGGATTTCCTTTGGACAAATTGTCCGTTTGAATTGTCTTGACTGGCATTTGTCTTTCGAATTTCCACGGGCTTTTCCCATTTGTTCTTTTCCCGAATTAATCCTTCGGACAAAAAGTCCGAAGGAATTTGAATTGTCTTGACTGGCATTTGTCTTTCGAATTTCCACGGGCTTTTCCCATTTGTTCTTTTCCCGAATTAATCCTTCGGACGAAAAGTCCGAAGGAATTCCTTCGGACTTTTTGTCCGAAGGATTATCTTTCCTTTGTTTTCTCCTCTTTCCTTCGGACTTTTTCTGTCGAGTTTTTTTCTGTTTGTTTTGTAAACTCTTTGAATTCCTTCGGACTTTTTATCCGAAGGAATTTGCTTTGTCTTCTTTGGCCATGGCTGAGAATGTCTTTCGAAAATATTTCAAATGTCTCAACACCGACCAAGTGCCCTCCGCAAGGGCTCATGTCCTTTCTCTATGCCCTTCGAAAAAATTGCAATGGTCCTGTCGCCGACCAAGTGCCCTCCGCAAGGGCTTGTGTCTTTCATCTGTGCCCTTTTCGAAAAAATTGTAGGCCACCCAGGCTTTTTGTAGGGCACCCTGGGTTTTTGTAGGGGTCCTATTACTTTGAATTTTCTAACTTCTCTCTCAAATTTCTTCAGACTTTTGTCCAAAGGAATTATTCCTTGGTCTTTTCTTGCTTTTGGGCGGACTTTTCTATTTTGAATTCTCCGAAGGAATTACTTCCTTTGCTATAGGCTCTTTCCTTTGTTTTTTCATTGCTTTGTGCCATTTCTAACCCTGCCCTTTTGATTTTCTGGCTCCTCCTTGGTCCTTTATCCTTGTCTAATTTCCCGCGGACTTAAGTCCTTTGCAAATGAGTTATTTCAATTGTTCTACCTCTTACCCAATGTATTATTTCTTCTTTGGCTAGAGACGTGAATTTTCCGAACGGCAAGAGACAATCCTGCCGTTTGGAAGAATTGTCAACATTTATGGCAACTCAGTTGGCCCAGCATGTCTGCTATGCTTGAGAACTCAGACCATATAGATACTATTCGAACTCCCAAAACAATGATAAACCCGATTTCTGACTAAAAACCTCCTTTGACCATGGCTGAAGTAACCTCCTTCAAAATAAGAAGGGTAACACACGAAAGTAGAAAACTAACTAAGAAGCAAATGTGCAAACAAGCACTTATTTGAACAAAACTAAAGCAAACAACTGTGCTTGAACAGTACTTGGAGGAAAGCAAAAACAACTATGTACATGGAGTTTTGCTCTTCAATAGCAATGTTTTAGATGTATCCCATTGACTGGGATTGGAAGCTCTTGGCCGTCCATCTTAGCAAGCTGGAAGGCGTTGTGGGGTTTTCAGCTAGAGATCGTGTATGGGCCACTCCAAAGGGAATCAAGTTTTGTGTGCTTTCTTGGTTTGGCTCGATCCTCATCCCATTTGAAGACCAAATCTCCTTCATTGAAGCTTCATGAGTAAGCTCCTTTGTCAAATGTTCTTTTCACCTATCCCTGATGACTTTCCACGGCTAGCATGGCTTGATTTCTTGTCTCCTCCAACTCAAAACTCTGCATACCTGACCTCCATAGGCTCACTCTCCAATAACTCAAGTTGATGTATTAGTTCTAAAGCTAGAAACTCAAGAGAAATAGGTAACTGTGCTTCCTTACCATAGACTAGCTTGTAGGGAGAGTTGGCTATTGACCTCTTGTAGGTGATCCTATTAGCCCATAAAGCTGACTTCAACTTGAGATGCCATGATCTCTGATTGTCTTCAATAGTCCTTGTATGATCCTTAAGAGGTTCTTGTTTGTAGATTCAACAAGGCCATTTTTTTGTGGATAATAGTTCGATGAAGTGCTAAGATAAACTCCATGTTGGACAGCCCATTGGCTGATCCTAGATCCCACAAAAGCCATTGCATTGTCAGAAATAATGGTCGAAGGAACTCCAAACCTAGTGATCAAACCGTCATAGAAATCAAGAACACTAGTTTTGTTGGCTTCTTTCAATGCAATTCCTTCCGTCCAACGTGTGAAGTACTCCGTAGCTGTTAGAATCCACTTATGCCTTGAACTCGAAGGAGGGTTGATGAGACCAATGAAGTCCAATCTCCACTATACAAAACGCTGATCCACTGTAATTGGCTGAAGGGGCAAGGCTACAAGTTTAAACTTTCCTACAAACATAGCACATTGCTTGCACTTTCTAACCCATGTATGGCAATCGCCAAATATAGTAGGCCAATAGTACCCACCTCTCGTGATTTTAAGTGTTGTAGTTCTTGCGGAAAAGTGCTCTCCACCAAGTCCATCATGGAATTCTTCAAGTAATCTTTGAGTTTGGCTTGGCTTCACACACCTTAGTAACATTCCATTGATATATTTTTTGAACAAAACACCATCAAC
Source organism: Torreya grandis (assembly GCA_037957365.1). Classification (NCBI taxonomy): domain Eukaryota; kingdom Viridiplantae; phylum Streptophyta; class Pinopsida; order Cupressales; family Taxaceae; genus Torreya; species Torreya grandis. Next base: position 667,028 of record JARHVA010004183.1, read on the forward strand.
GAGCAAGACTGGAATTGATTGCAATCTGAAATACCTTCTTTTTGAAGCACTTCGCTGAGAAGGGTAACAACCATCTTGCAGATAGCTTACCAGATTACTTCCTTTGTTGTAGGCTCTTTCCTTTGTTTTTTCATTGCTTTGTGCCATTTCTAACCCTGCCCTTTTGATTTTTTGGCTCCTCCTTGGTCCTTTATCCTTGTCTAATTTCCCTCGGACTTAAGTCCTTTGCAAATGAGTTATTTCAATTGGTCTACCTCTTACCCAATGTATTATTTCTTCTTTGGCTAGAGACGTGAATTTTCCGAATGGCAAAAGACAATCCTGACCTATAGAAGAATTGTCAATAGGTACCCTTCGGGAAAAGTTCAAAGGCCATTTCAAAAATTCCAATAGGCTTCTCTCTCAAAGGAATGGTTCATTACAAAAAGCCCGGGTGCCCTTCAAAAAGCCCGGGTGCCCTTCAAAAAGCCCGGGTGCCCTACAAAAAGCCCGCGGAAAAGACAAGAACGGCTAGAGAAAAAACCGAAGGAATTCCTTTGGACACATTGTTCGAAGGATTCTTTTGGGAGACTTGGACAACATAAATAGGACATGCAAATTTCTCCGAAACAATGTGCCTTAACAAGACTCCGAAGGAATTCCTTCGGAAAAGATGAAAGACAAGATCAAAGGAAGTATTAGTCAATTAGTCCGCGGGAACGTGGAAGTCCGAATGGACAATTTCCTCGGACTTTTTGTCTGAGAGAAAGTTCGAGCAGAATAAAGTCCAAAGAAAATGAATGGGAAAAGAGAAGTTAAAAGAGGAGAAAATCCGCATAATAAAGTCCACAAAGCACAACATACAAAGCCCGAAAAGATAAACCAAAGAAATAAAACTGAGGGAAAAATTGCCAAAGAAATACACAAGAAAATCTGAGAGAATGAACAAAGAAAGGCACAGACTTTTGTCTGGATAAGCAAGGAGCACACACAGTCGAAAAAGTCATAAATAGATAAGTCCGAGATTATAAGGCAGGGAAGCAAGCAAGATAAAGAATATACATGCACAAGAATTAAACGTTGTAAATAGAAAGGGTCAAAAATAGATTCTTATCTATGCAAACGTGTTTTTGGACTGGTCAAAACTGTTGTTGACTGTTTCACCATGCCACATGCTTCTCTCATGCGTCCAAACGTTTCAAACGCTCTAGCAGTTCATGAGGAGTTAATCTACTGGCTTTTTGTGTAACATTTCATGCAAAGGAAAACTTGACTGGTCAAACCTGAGTTCCTTCGCCCACTTCCACGCCATCTTGGTCATGCATGTTTGGAGTTTTCTTGGAGATTTGTTTATTTTAAAAATCATTTTCCGAACTTGGCTCCATCATCTATATTCTATGCCAAAGTTTGAAGAAGCATGCAGATTTTTGTAAAAGAGAATAATTGTATTGAATATTCAAAGCATTGTAAAAGAGGTGAGATCTTGAGTTAACCAACCAAGACTGACCTTTTCCCTTTTTGGACTACACTTAGACTGATTTAGACTATTTTTCAAAGCTTATCTATTGGCCGAATCGAGCCATAGAGAAAGGACCTGAAGTTTGAAAAAGAAATTGTAAGCTGGACCAGTGATCAATAAGGACTTTATTTTTCTGAATTTGATTTTGACAGCAACATAGTGTGTATTTGATTCTGCATCAACATACAAGAGAGAATTTTTCTCCTTTTGCAGGTCCCTTCCTCACCTATCTCTCTCTATCTCACCCTTTTTGCAGGTCATTTGAAGAGGTTTTCAACCCTTCCTCTGAAACACTTTTGCTTAGGGACAGAATATAAATTGCATTTTGGTTGTGTGCATTGTTTTCAGTAACTTCAGAGGGTCTAATCAATTCAGGTGTATCACACCCCTTAGATTTTCTATCAAAGTTTTCCTTTACTCTTTTCACCCCAAAAAATCACAATTTTAGGTTTAATTGCAAAATCATAAGGGAACCAGCCCTCTCTGGAGGTTTTTCTCAACAAAGAGGCACCCACCCTCTGAGAAGTTCCCATTGTATCAGCTGGAGAAAAGTTGTGCTTTGCACAACTTCAAGCAAGGTGCACTCCAGAGTGATAATAGGAGCTTCACAGTTAAATGAAGGAGATTTATCTCATGACTGCCTAGGTTTTAAGTTGTGCATAAAATCTAGCCAACAAGCCTCCAAAACCTCTTTTATTCTTTCTCACTTTAATTTCCCACTCAAAAATTTAAAGTGACTTTATTAAGTTTTCTTTTAATATTTCACTTAAAGTCACTTTATAAAATATTTAATTAATCACTTAACATTACCTTTTTAACTTTCACTTTCCCTGCTAGGTAATATTAAATAATTCAATAAGTGAATTCCCTCATTTCGCCTTTAGCCTTCGGGTATCAAAAGGCTAAACTAGCACCTGGGTGATCGTAAAAGAGGGGACATTACAGTCCTCCCTTCCCGAAATTGTTTGCCCTCAAGCAATTGCAAATTAGGATGTTGCCTGCTCTTCTTCCCAAGTTGCTTCCTCTGCTGGCAAGTCTCTCCACCCGATCAAATATTCCTTAATCACCCTACTCCTCAATCTCCTCTCTCAAGTATCAATCACCTCCTCAGGGACCAACACCAAGTGCCCCTCCCCATCCAACGGAGGCAAATATGATGATGAAGTAACCTGCTGCCCCAGTGCCTTCTTGAGGTACAGAACGTGAAATACATTATGGATCTTGTTGTTCTCTGGTAGCTCCAACTCATAGGCTACTTCCCCCACCCGTCTGATAATCCTGTAAGGGCCATAAAACCATGGCTTCAATTTCTCTAGACCACTTTTCTTCAACAAAGACTACCTGTAGGGCTATAATCGTAGGAAAACCAAGTCTCCTACCTCAAAGCTGTGCTAAACCCTGTGCCTATCTGCATAAGTCCTCTATTGACTCTATGCCACCTGTAAGTTCTCCTTGAGAGCCATAAGAATATCCTAGCTCTCCTGAATCCAATCTTTGGCTTTGGGAGCCTTGTTATCCCCAAAAGCCAAATCCATGAATGATGGTGCATCATATGCATACAATGCACAAAAAGGTGGCATACTAATGGACATGTGGAAAGTAGTATTGTAGAAATGCTCTCCTAGATGCAACCACTTAACCGACGCTCGTTGTTGCCCCGAGACATAATTACGCAGGTATCCCTCAGTCCACTTATTCACTATCTCAATTCGGCCAGCTATCTGACGATGATAGCTCGTGCTCAGAGTCAATTCAATGCCTATTAATTGGAACAACTGCTGCCAAAAAGCACTAAGAAACTGGCTGTCCCTATCACTAACTATAGTCTTAGGCAACCCGTGGAGTCTGAAAACCTCTCTGAAAAACAAATATGCCACCTGTGGTGCCTTAAACTCTGACGGAATAGCAAAGAAGTGAGCAAATTTGGTTAACTAATCTACCACAACATAGATACAATCCCTGCGATGCACCTTAGGTAAACCAATGATAAAGTCCATGGATATGGCCTCCCACTCTCAGGTATGGGCAACGGCTGCAACAACCCTGCAAGATGGGTATGCTCGGACTTGTTCTACTAACAAATCACACACTCCCTCACATACTGTACACATCACTCTTGAGGCCCTTCCAAGAGAACCTCTCTCTAACCTGTCGGTATGTTTTAAAGTATACCTGATGTCCTGTCAATGGAGTGTCATGTGTTCCTTGAGCTTAGATTCTGGCACTAAATATATCATATCCTTGTAGTAGATGATATCATCCACCACTCGGTAACGATCATCCTAGATTTGCCCATCCATCAACTCACAAGCAAATCTGTTCTTAGAGTGCTCCACCAAGAGATGAGATTTCCAATATGAAGAAATCTCGGTAAGTGAGCAAGTTGCGGGTTTCCTGGAGAGGGTGTCTGCAACAGCATTCTTCTTGCCCTTCACATACTAAATGTCAAAGTCATAGGCCTGTATTTTGCTGACCCACTTTTGCTGCCTTTTGTTCAAGTCTCTCTGCTCCATAAAAAACTTAAGGCTATTGTGGTCAGTCCTCACCACAAACCTTACCCCAACAAGATACTCCCTGAACTTCTCCAATGCATGCATAATGGTGAGCATCTCCCTATCATAGATGGAGTATAGTCTCTGAGGCCCTCTCAACTTACGGCTCTCAAAAGCAATCGGATGTTTGCTCTGCATCAACACAGCTCCTATGCCCTCCCCTGATGCATCGCACTCCAAAACAAAACGCTGAGTGAAGTCGGGAAGTCCAGTACAGGACAACTGCTCATAACCTCCTTGAACTTGTCAAAAGTTCTCTGACTATCCTCTGACCAACTGAATGCCCCTTTCTTCGTAAGATATGTCAATGGTGCACCTAATTGTGAAAATCCCTTGACAAAGTGCCTGTAATAACTACATAACCCAAAGAATCCGCACAACTCAGTAAAGGACCTAGGGAGTGGCCAATCAATAATGGCTTGGATCCTCTCCTGATGTACCTGTACACCCTATGCACTGATCACGTGACCCAAGTATAAAATCTCCTTCAACCCAAACTCACACTTTGAGGCCTTAGCATACAATGACTGCTCACCCATGATGCCCAATACCTCATCCAACTGCCTCAAGTGGTCCTCCCATGTTTTACTGTATATGAGATCATCAAAGAATACCAATAAATAATTAACGCAACTACTTATTAAATATATGGTTCATACCAGTAAGAATACCTGAAACATAGCAGGTGCGTTAGTCACCCTGAAGGGCATGACTAAGAACTCATAGTGCTCATAATGGCACCTGAAAGTTGTCTTATGTATGACCTACTCTCGGACCTTGATCTGGGGGTATCTGGATCAAAGATCAATCTTCAAGAAATATACTGCCCCATCCAACTAACTCATCTAGAAGCTCATCAATCCTGCGTATTGGATACCTGTTCTTAATAGTTTTCTTGTTTAGTGCACGATAGTCTATGCACATCCACATCGTCCCATCCTTCTTAACCAAGACTACAGAAGAAGCAAATGGGTTGGAGCTCGGTCTGATATGGCCCATGTCTAACAGCTCCTTAATTGTTTTCTCAATTTCATCCTTAAATTTCTTAGGATGACGATAGGGAGTAGTTATGACCGGCTTAGCTCCCTCCTCTAACTCAATAGTGTGCTCAAAACCTCTATCAAGTGGCCTCCATGGAGGAATCTCCACAAAATACCTGTCATGCTTACTCAACAAGCACTGAATGTCTACATGGTAAGGTTGATCACTATCTGAAGTCCCCTTGGATGTAATCAAGCACTCTGTTGCACAAGCAACATCCCCATGCCTGAATAACCTCTCCATCCTCTTAGCCAACGTTACCTTAGCCGAACCATTAGCCATAGCCCTCAAAACCACCTATTTACCATCTGCAGCCTTGAACTTCAGCTCCATTGTTTGGAAGTTCTGTGAATACTCCCCTAATAAGCGAAGCCACTGAATTCCTATGATGGCATTGGTATCGCCTAGGTCAACCACATAAAAATCATCTGTCAAAGTGTAGTTACCTAGTGTCACACTCAACCGAGGAATCTTTTGTGTGCAATTGATATTGTAACCATCTGCTACCATCACAGTAAAACCCTCAAATTCATCTATAGGAATACCTCTCCTAGTCACCAAAGCAAAGTCAATAAAGTTGTGGGTAGCCCCACTATCAACTAGAATAGTGACCCTCTGTCTCTGCAATACCCCTCTGACTCTGAAATAGTGAAATATAGGAGCTCCAAACAAAGTGGCAATAGTCCTACTCTAAATCTCCTCAGGTGTTTGCTCCTCGTCTGAATCACTATGCTCATTGCCTTGCACCTGTTCCTCTTCCTCCTCACCCTCACTATCGGAAATCATCTCTATATAGTGCACCTTCCCCTTACCCTTGCACCTATGTCTAGGTTCCCAAGGCTCCTTGCAAATAAAACATAATTTCTTCCTTCCCAATTCTCTCCGAGCCCCATCATCCAACCTGTCATTCTTGGGCCACTCCCTCTGGAAATGTTTCTTATCTTTGTTTTTCTATGGAATGAAAGGTTTGGAAGGGAATTTACTCTTCGGGGCAGAATTCTCCATGTCTCATGCCCTGGTGATAGCATCTTGTAGTGAATCAGATTTGAGGGCTTTAATCCAACCACAAAGTGGCTTGGATAAGCCCTCAACAAAAAGGACGGTCAACCTGTATTCCAACACATTTGTAACCATGACCAACAATCTCTGAAACTCTGAGATATATGCCTCTACTGTCCCAATCTGCTTGAGCTGTGCTAGCTCTCTGAAATGCAACTCCAGGTCCTTCCTGTCAAACCTGTCAATCAACTTCTGAGTGAAGTCGAGGTATGAAGTGATACTTGCATGACCCAAAGTAACAAGCCCATGGTACCACCACTCGTGGGCCTCATCATCAAGATCTAGAGTAGCATATTTGATGGCTTTAGTCTCCATCATGGGATTAAGTTGGAAATAGGTATCCAACTTGTGTACCCAAGCTCTACTTGTGCATTTGGAAGATCCATCAAATGAGGGTATTGACAACTTTCCTACCTTCCTCTGAAGGCCCTGATTCTGAGTGCCCCTGTTGTTATCCCTCGGCCTATTCCTGTACTTGATGCCACGAAGTCACATAGCTGCATGGAACTCATCCCCGAGACCCTGATACTCTCTCAAATAATCAGCAAATCCCTCTATTCGTCCCTGCTGTCCCTGATTTCCAGCCTGCTATCCACCAAGAAATTGAGGCGTGAGGGGCCTAGGAGTTGTCCTACTCGCTGCCCTAGTATTGCTTTGCACCGGAATATGCATGTTACTCCCTTCTCCAAGGTTACCATTGTTGCCTACCTCACCATTGTGACCATTTGTGCCCCCTGTGCCATTTTGACCTGTATTATTTTGGTTACCTGTGTTATTGCTATTGTTTCCTTGGTTGTTGTTAATGAACTGTGTGAGCAACTGAACCAACTGTTGTTGACCTCTAGCAAGGTCATTTAAATTATGCATTGCGCTATTTTCCAGTTGTTCTCTCCTATCTCCCATGTTTTCCTCTTCTTCTGAATCTGAGACACCCAACCGTTGCCTCCTTTTGTAGGTTATATATTCATTGTTATCTGGATTCATATATCACTCCCAAATTGCATCAAACTGAAAACTGAATCAGAATTTTTCTGCTAAAAAGATTAGGCCTTAAATCCCACCGGCTGGTAAGATCACTAGCTCTGATACCACTGAGATATCCCAATGAAAATTTGGAAGCAAAAATTTTTCAAATCTGACCTTTCCCCTATTCAGATATTTTGTCAAACAGTTGGCATATAACTGATTTCTGAGACTTTGAGAGGAGTTTATTTGAGGATGTTTTTGCGAGTGTTGTATTTGAGTTTCATAAAGTTCTTTCATGCAAATAAAGCATCCAAATGCAAAATAAACTAACACCATAACAGCAACATAACTATTATCCCTGATTATTTCCAAAGAGAATGCTGATATAAAATATACGGTCCCAGATCTATATCAGCAACATTCAAAATGTCATTATGATTAAATAAGCATACAATAATATTTACTCCAACAAATGCCAACCTCAGTTCAATCGCTGCCCTTCCATAGGAATTTCGAATGGCTTGATGGTTTATAAGGTTCCCACGTACTGCTGTAGGTTGTTATCTTCACTTGTAATGGCTTGCCTGTAGTTGCACGCTGACTCACACCCCTTGGTGATCCGCTGGTATGGAGAGAAGTCTCTGCACTCCCTATCGCCAACCCTAGACTCCCCACGCACCCTTCCACAGCTCCCACGATTCCCTTATGGCTCCCAAGTTCCCAACGCCTCCTCTTTACTGATTTTTGCTGCCAAGTAATGTTATGCAGCCCTTCCACAAGTCTAAACGCTACCTCAACAACTGAACGCAGCCTCTTCAAACTTCATCGCTCTCCTTTTTCTGCACACCCGATACCCCCTTCCTCTATCACAACTCTCCTTTTCAAACTTACGTTGGCCTTTGCAAAGGAACGCAACTCCCTTGTCTTTATCGCTGCCTTTTCTAAGCCCTACAAACTTCTCATTTGATGCAGCAAACTCACGATGGGCATAGGAAATAAAAAACAGTATTCAGTCAACAATGAGAATCGAACAGGAATTAAGGAAGTGTAGCTAGCTTGAGGAAACTTGAGCAATCCCCATTTTCATCAACACTTCTCACCTCCAAAAGATTCAATCGTTTTTTTTTCCCACAATTTGTCTTCAAAGAAGACTTCACAAATTTGCCAATATCAAGCACCTGAGAAAGATTTGAATAATCTTTCCAACTCTAGCCAGGGTAGGATCGTTTCACCACCGAAACCAAAAAAACCCTAAGCAAAAACTCCAATTTCTCCAAAATATCCAAAATGAAATATAGAATAAGCATGAATGAGAAATGAGCCTCCAAAACCTCTTTTATTATTTCTCATTTTAATTTCCCACTCAACAATTTAAAGTGATTTTATAAAGTTTCCTTTTAATATTTCACTTAAAGTCAATTTATAAAATATTTAATTGATCACTTAACATTACCTTTTGAACTTTCGTTTTTCCCACCAGGTAATATTAAATAATTAAATAAATGAATTCCCTCATTCCGCCTTTAGCCTTCGTGAATCAAAAGGCTAAACTAGCACCTGGGTGATCATAAAAGAGGGGACATTACATTACCAAACCCTCTTCCCTCATTTGTTTTGGGCTCTGCCCACCTAGTCCTTTCACTAGTCATTATCATTCATGGCAAGGGCTCCTACAACTCAAGCTTCCTCTCCAACAAGATGAAACAGGAGCCATAACTTGTCTGCACAGGTTTGAGGAATTCCTTCTTTAAGAAATAACTAAAAATCTAGACATTTGAGACCTCTTTTCAATTGTAATTTTTTCACATACCTTGCACCACAAATCGGTATATGTAAGATGTGATCATTAACCCTAGTGATGCTCCCATTATGGATGAAATTACAAGAATAATATTTGAAGAGGTTTGTCCCCCCTGAATTGATTGACTTTTTGCATAAAGCATGGTAAGAAAAACAAATGCAGGTTTAGATAGTTTGAATGGCCCCTTTTCATATTGCTTTAACAAAGGTGAGAGGCAACCAAATTGAAGGCATTATCAACCGATTTGAAACTTTCTCCTTCACCCACCCCATTTCCACTCTTTTGTTTTCACCACTTGCATTTCCTCATCGCTACTAATGCCCATTTGTGGCTTGTTGAAACTAGAAAGTAAGGCCAAAACCAAAAAAAATGCTACAAAAATGCAGCAAATACAAACACAAACCAAGAGGGCTAACAACAATAATGTTAATTATAGTACTTCATGCAAAACGGATTGGAAAGGTTGGATTTACTCCAAAGCTTGGTCGTGAGGTCCAAACCCCTAGGCACAAAAATTGAACAATATATATGGTATATGAAAAAAAGTCCCTTTATCAAATTCCATGAACAATATATTGCTTGATCAAATGATGAACAGCCAACATTTCCTTCCCATAAATTGGCTTGATTGAATTCTCACCTTTAAGTTGGCAAATTTAAAAGGCAATGGGCCTGCCCTCTTGCATTAGAACTACACCTGTTGTAAACCTGGAGTTGCACACTGAATCGAAGACGTGCTGAAATGGCTAATCCTCTCTCAAGTTGAAACAATGGAATCTTCTCACGAGGGTGGGTGCCTCAATGGTGAGAAGAATCTACAGAAAATGTTGGTTCATGTAAGATGTATTAATGAGAATCTCAACTTCTACATTACAAACTGCCTAAGGAAAAGAGAAGAATGAACTTGAAAAGAAATCCTAGCTAAAGCGGTGATACACCTAATTTGTTTGATCCACTCAAATCGAGCTTCTAAGAACACTGATTCAGACAAGGAAGAGGCAAAACTTCAACTCCAATTCATCAATACACATAAGTATTTCACGAAAAGATTTTGTCTAATGATCTAAGCTTGAGGGAAATGTAGAAATAGGCATGATGAAAGGCACTAAACAGCCACTAATATCCACTATATACTCAGCAAAAGGCATTCAAACACAGAACGTGACCTGCATAAATGACCAGCTAGTAACTAGGTATGAATCCAGATTTGACAAGGAATAAGGAAAATCTTTCACTTAGGCAAATCTATAACAAAAGTACTCTATACCAACTGCTGAAAATTGAAAAAACACAGTCCTCTTATTGATTCTGAAAAAGGTTACAACACAAACTTTGACAGAAGTTTTCTTGCCAAAAGAAGGATCTTTTATCTAAGGCTGAAAAACTATTACTATAGAAAATTACAAAAAGCCAAGCGATTGGCATTGGAAAATAGAGAGGAAGTAAACTCAAACCAACTCAGCGTTTACAAAAGTCTATTTTGTTTTGCATGAAAATTCCTTTCGTTGAAAAAAGAAGACAAGCTTTGGATGCATGAAATCTACGAATAAATGTCTTGACTTGAAAACCAGTCAACTCCAAAACAAGAGTAATCAAATCCACTCGAACTGTTGGAACGTTTGAAAGTCTCCCCTTTCTATGGAATCGACGCAAATGCCAAATTAAGAATTACATTTGAACCATCAGAACGTTTTAAGCTTTGAGACAAACGAGAGTGCGTGCATGGAATTTCTTTTGTTTAAGCTTTCCACCGTTCCACTACTCGAGTCCTCATGCAAAGTGAGCCTCTATTTAAGAACTAAAGGTGACGTGTTTGAACAATCAAATCTGGACGTGTCTATTCCTGTTCATGGTTGTTGCATGCTCTTGTATTCTCGAACTATTGAGGCATGTTCACCGTCTGTATTCGTCTTTTCCACGAATCTTCCCTTTGTTTTCTCTTGCATGAAATCCACGAGTTTATTCTTCTGAACTTGACTTGGTTCTTGGCTTTTCTGTTCATGCCTATCTAGACATATATCCGTGATTTTTCTGTATGTATTTTTCCTTAGTTATTTCCCTGTGTATTTGTTCTTTGGTTTTCTTTCCTTCGGAAAGAATGTCCAAAGTCCCTTTAATTTCTTCATTTCCTTCGATTTTTCTTGCTGACTTCTCTTTTCCGAATGAATCATTCGAACAAAAAGTCCGAAGGATTCCTTCTTTATTTTCTTTCCTTTGTTTATATTTCTTTGGGCTTTTGAAGGGCACCTGGGCTTTTTGAAACTGTCCTCCGAAAGGTCTTGCCCTTCGGCTTTTTTGAAGAACCTTCCCAAAGGGCAAATGCCCTTCGAGAAAACTATAGAAGACCCTTTTTGCCTTGAACTGTCCTTTTTTGGAATGGACTTAGCCTTTTGAAGGAATTGAAAAGCCCCTCGGGCTTTCTGTGAAGGACCTTCTCGAAGGGCACATACCCTTCGGGAAAACTGCCAGTGTCTCTCTTTGAAGTGGCCTTCGGGCTTTCTAAAACTGTCCTTCAGATAAATTGTCTGCGTCCTTGGAAACATAAAGTGAACCAACCCGAAGGGTACATACCCTTCGGGACTTTTGAATTGGACCTTCTTGAAGGGCAGGGGCCCTTCGGGTCTTTTCAACTATGCTTTTCCTTTTCCTTCGGACAAAAGTCCGAACGAAATAAACTTTGATAATATCCCAACGACTGTGAAATGGCCTTTTGAAAAAATGTGCCCGAATTCTTTCAGACTTATTGTCTGACACCCTTTTGCGGATCCCTGACTCTTGATTTCCTTCGGACAAATTGTCCGAAGGAAATAAACTTTGCACAACTACCACTTATTCATTTTTTCAAACTTTTACACAGTCCTTTGAAAGCTCTCAAACAAAATTTTCAAAGAAATAGTCCACCTCTTATAGCCCAAAAAATTCCTTGGGAAAACAAAATAAATGAACTTACAGCTTGTATGTCTTGGCTTTTGGCTGTATGTGATGCTTAGAAGAGGAAAAAAACCCTTTCAAACTACTGTAGATGATGTTTTTAGGAGAGAAACCCTCTTAAAACTGTTGCATATGTCCTTCTGAACGAACTGTATACTCTATATGATGGTTGTAGGAGTCCATCAGAATTTACATGGCCGTAGGAGACCTTTTCGTCATCATTTGCATGGCTGTATTTGTACATTGTGTTGGCTGTAATCAAGAAAGCTCCTTGGAAACCTCTGAATGACTAAACTTCACTTGGCTGTAGATGGCCACTTAGGTGGCTGTAAATGCACATTTAAGAACCCCAAAACTGATTCACAAGACAAACGTGGCACCATAGCAAAGTTCCGAATAAAAGGGGTGAAAAATTGTCCTGTGGGGGCAAAATTGTCAACATTTCTAGCGACTCAACTAGGAAGCATCCCTGCTATGCTAGAGAACTCAGACCATATAGATGCTATTCGAACTCCCAAATGGTAAACCTAATTTCTGACTGAAAATCTCCTCCTGACCTTGGCTGAAGTAACCTTTCTCCCTCAAAATAAGAAGGAAAAAACATGAAAGCAAGAAAACTAAGAAACAAATGTGCAAACAAGCACTTATTGGAACAAAATTGAAGCAAACTATTGTGCTTGAACAGCACTTGAAGCAAAGCAAAAACAAACTATGTACATAGAGCTTTACTCTTCAATAGCAATGTTTCAGATGTATCCCATTGATTGGGATTGGAAGCTCTTGGCCATCCATCTTAGCAAGTTGGAAGGCATTGTGGGATTTGCAGCTAGAGATCGTGTATGGGCCACTCCAAAGGGAATCAAACTTTGTGTGCCTTCTTGGTTTGGTTCGATCCTCATCCCACATAAAGACCAAATCTCCTTCATTGAAGCTTCGTGAGGAAGCTCCTTTGTCAAACATTCTTTTCACCTGTGTCTAATGACTTTCCATGGCTAGCATGGATTGATTTCTTGTCTCTTCCAACTCCATAAGCTCTGCATACCTGATTTCCATAGGCTCATTCTCCAACTCAAATTGATGCATTAGTTCTAAAGTTGGAAACTCGAGAAATAAGTAACCTTGCTTCCTTACCATATACTAGCTTGTATGGAGAGTTGGCTTTCGACCTCTTGTAGGTGATCCTATCAACCCATAGAGCTGACTTCAACTTGAGATGCCATGACCTCTGATTGTCTTCAATAGTCTTTCGTATGATCCTTAAGAGGTTCTTGTTTCTAAATTCAACAAGGCCATTTCCTTGTGGATAATAGTTTGATTAAGCGCTGAGATAAACTCCGTGTTGGAAACCCCATTGGTTGATCCTAGATCACACAAAAGCCATTGCATTGTCAGAAATAATGGTTGACGGAACTCCAAACCTAGTAAGCAAACCTTGATAGGAATCAAAAACGTTAGTTTCATTTATTTCTTTCAATGCAATTGCTTCCGTCCAACGTGTGAAGTAATCCATAGCTGTTAGAATCCACTTATGCCCTGAATTCGAAAGAGGATTAATGACACCAATAAAGTCCAATCCCCACTGGACAAAAGGCTGATCCACTGCAATTCGCTGAAAGGGCAGGGCTGCAAGTTTAACTTTTCCTACGAACATAGCACATTGTTTGCACTTCCTAACCCATGTATGGCAATCGCCAAATATAGTAGGCCAATAATACCCACCTCTCATGATTTTAAGTGTTGTAGTTCTTGCAAAAAAGTGTCCACCATGTCCATCATGGAATTCTTCAAGTAATCTTTGAGTTTGGCTTGGTTCTACACACCTTAGTAGCATTCCATTAATATCTTTTTTGAACAAAACCCTATCAACAAGCAAGAATGGAATTGATTGCAATTTGAAATACCTTCTTTTTGAAACACTTAGGTGAGAAGAGTAAATACCATTTTGTAGATAGCTTACCAAATCACGAAACCAGCTGAAAGGTGAGGTGGGAATAGCAGCAATCTCTTCATCATTTGACACTAAAACAGTTTCATTAGCTTCTTGCAAGTCCTGAGCTAGATGCTCACAAAGTCCTTTGCCTCTAACCAGCTTTGTAACCTTAATCTCTACGTCATATTCCATTACCTTGGTTATCCAACTAGCACTCTTCCCATTTATGTCTTTGTAAGGAGATACATTTCAGATTTCACTACTGTAGTTAAACCACTTACAGCCATGCTAAAGAAAAATCAGAACTTTAGTTGGTCCAAGGACGGAGTAAAAGGGTTTGAAGATGTTAAAAAAGCCATAGCAAGTGCTCCTACGCTTTTAAATCCAGATTTTATGAAAGATTTCATTCTGTATACGTATGCTAATATGGACCCCATTTTAGGCATTCTTATTCAGCAGAATCATGAAGATTTGGAGCAGTCAATAGCTTTCTACAGCCAAGGCTTGGAGGAGTATGAAACAAAGTATTCTTTTTTTGAAAAGCATGTTCTTTCAGTTATAAGATCTTTGAAGAAATTTAGGCACTTGTCTAATAATAAAATACATCTAATGGTTGCTCATCCAAGCATCAAAGAATTTCTTTTGAACAAAGCTTTCAATGAAAGCTTTCTTTTGTGGAGGAGTGCATACCTTGCCCAATTTCAAAAATTTTCCAGCTACAATCTCTACATTGGCATAGTGCTTTTCCTTTGTTGACAAGGATGATTTCTCTTTCTTTAGTTCATCATCTTCATTGAAAATATTTTCAAAAGTGACCAATCCCTTGGGTAGCCTATTCGTTTTCAGTTGTACAATCTGACCACCATACTGCTGTAAGTGTTTCTATTGATTTCTTGAAGTAAACTCAGCCTCTTCTTGCAAAAATATCACAATTTGATTGTCATTTTCAAACCCCTGCCAATTCTCATGGTTATCTGGAACAAAAGGCCTTACAACTACCTTTATATGTGACTGAAAATTGTCACTTTTTACATCAACTGGAATGTTAAATTTTGTCCCAACAACAGTCAACCTATCAGCGTGTTTATTCCTATCTCTTGGTATTACCTGAATATTAAAACCCTGAAAATCTTCAAGTAAATCCCAAACTCTGTATCTGTAAGATTTAAGTCGCAAATTCTTGCATACATTCAAGCCTCTTGGTGGATTACAAGTTCACTATCTCCAAACACTTGCAAACAATTGATTTTCATCTTCCTAGCCCACTGCAAATCGTGAACTAGTGTTTCATATTCAACAACACTGTTTGTACAGCCAAACTGAAATTTAATAGAAGAGAAATACCTTTGTTCTGTAAGAGAAATTAACTTTATTCCAGCTCTAGTTCCATGCTTATTTCTTGATCCATCAAAGTACAATTGCTACAAGCCTTTATTAAAGTCGTCTTTTTTAACCATAACTGGAATTGGTGCATCATTCTCATGAAGACAATACACACCAAGACCTGCCTCTTCAATCAACTTGTAGGGATCATGTTCATGCAAGGTAGAAGCCCACTCATCAAGAAACAAATCTGGAACTCCATCCAAAGGTGAGTCATTTTCTACATCACTAGTTTATAATATTTCATCTGAAATGATACAATTTGCATTGACAACACTTGCAGTATAAGGCTCCATATGAAAACGTGCAATAGACTCTGAATGAATTGTTATTTTTGTACCAAACCTAGTTTTGAACAGCAAATAAGTCCAATCAACTGATAAATATCTCTCAATCTTTGAGGTGAAGTCCCTTGAAAGGCACATAAAGAAATAAAGAGGCAAGTCCACCACTACAACATCCTGCTGAATAATAACGTTAAGACAAGCATGTAATGTCAATTTCAAATCTTTGATAATGTCTACCGTCTTTGTTGGTGAACCATTTAACTGCAATACCCCTTTAGTATTTGGCTCATAAACAAGGCCGAGCTTGTCTGCAATCTGTTTGGGCATTACTGTACTACTAGCTCCACTATCCATTATATAATTATGAACCAAAGTATCATCCACTATCAAAGAAAGATAAAAAAGAGTTTTCTTTGATTTTACCTCAGTTTTGTCCACTTTTGACATCTTATCTCCTTGCTGTACCTGTTGCTTAGTTGGTTGATCCGAATTTATCTAGACAACACCTTTCTCAACCGGTTTTGGAGACAATTAAAGAGCTGAAAATTCTTGAATGAGTTTATCCATTTGCCCTGGAATTGAAAGAGAATCCCACATGCTAATGCTGATGTTAGACTTCTTCATTTGATCTACAATATTGAATTGAGATGCACTAACCTTTGATTGCACTTTTTGAGGTACTTGTTGCTCATGAATTAGAGGTATTTGTTGTACTTTACTAACCTCTATACTCTAATTTTTTTGGATTGTGGGGGCAACAAGCTGCTCTTTTATACTTTTAGCAACAATACTAGGAGTACTTGAAGTATTTGCTACTGCTTGGGCTTCATCAACAGCTCTTCTTTTTGTTCTCTGATAGGTTATAACTGCGAATTGACCACTTGAATCATTAGTTTTAACATCTAAAGTAAAAGCAACATGATCATCGACCTGCCAATTTATATTAATAGCATCAGGCTGCCCTTGAACTTGATGAATCTCTCCTTGTAATGTCAAACCTGTATCTTGATATTGACCTCCTTGAAAAGATAACTCTTCTTGTGTCATCTATGGCATGGTGATGTTTTGTGATACCAAGGCTTGGTTTTGAATATCATTGAGATTTGAGCGTTGTCAACCTGAATTTTGCACCAAATTATTTTGAGGTGAGGTTGGAACAATGGCTTTTGAAGTGGAAGGAGCATTCGGATCAAAAGCAGCATATAACTTAGCTAGAGTTATGGCTCCTTGTGCTTGATAGGATGGTCTATTTTCTCTGAAATTCTGATAAAAACACCTTTGATTTTTGAAACACTGATGTTCTGATTTTGCTGTTGATAGGGCCTATTTCACTGAAATTGCTACCTTTTGAGTTGTACTATTTTATTTCCAAAAGCTTGTAGCAAACTTTTCAACTCTCCTATCTCAGTAGCTTGACTAGTAGGTGCTGCAATAGAAACTTGAGGTGCTAGAATTAGAGCTAAGGATGGAATTTGAGAAACTTGGGAGGCTAGTATAGAACTTATTTCTGGAAATATGGGCATTGGAGGTCTTAGAGAAAGTTTACCTGCTTGTATCAAACTATTTTTTGCCCTTATTGCAACTTCATAAGCATCTGGCAAAGTAGTACCACACATTAACTGTATCATCACACAATTGTTAGAATTAAGAGATTTCAAAAAATACAGAAATGCATATTCAGGGGATGGTCTAATCAGAACCGGAATGCTGGTCCATGTCTTCCGGAATCTGAGATTAAAATCGAACATGAACTCATGAGGAGCTCTTTGTATGACAGGTAATTGCTCAACTAAAGATAAGTGATCAAATTTGTCTTCAAATTGCTTGACTAACGCTGCACCCAAATCATCCCATGTGGAAATGGATCTAAGTGGGAGGGTTATATACCACTGTAATATTTTTCTTTTGAAAGAAGCAACAAGCAATCTAATAGCAACATTATCCTCAACAACATTATGAACTGAACAAAGATTAGCCACATCTTGGATATGCCCAATAGGGGTTGTTTGATTTTCTCCTGAGAAGAATGGAACACTTTTGAGGGCAGATACAGGGATCTCATCAAACTATGCTATATTCAGTGGACTTCACCTATTGAATGGAGAAAACACTTGATTTCTAATGGCTATCTGGATAGTGGGGATTGTAGTGTTTAAAACGACAGGATGAATGGGAGGTAAATATTCTCTTTGAGGATATGGATTTACCCTCCTCGACCTTGCTCTTTTATAAGTTACAAACTTAAAAGGAATACCTTTACTCGCTGATCTTGTGGTAACTGTTGACAAATCTTCCACAAGTCAGATTGTCTCTTGCCATTTGGAAAGTTCTCATCTCTAGCCAAGGAAGGAAGAATATATTGTTTTCCTTGGTAAGGGGCCTTTGCTACAACAGGAAAATTCCAAGGGGATGGTTCATCAAAAAGGTTTGGCTAAAGACAGGTCTTCGGAGAGGTCCTTCGGACAAAAGTCCGAAGGAAATAACAAAAGGGAAGCCTATAAGCAAAAGGAAGTAATTCCTTCGGACTTTTGTCCTACGGAATACTTCGGAGAAACCAAAAGTCCATTCAAACAAGCAAGGCAAAGGAAGTACCCTTCGAAAGGGTCGTTTTCAACATTCCCAAAGGCCACCTACCCTTCGAGAAGGCACAGGAGCAAATTCAGAACCTTTTCAAAAACACCCGGGTGCCCTCCAATTTTTTCGAAGGGCACAGAGGGACAGTTACTAGCCCTTGCACAGGGCACTTGGTCGGCGGAAGGGACCATGGCAAATTTCCCAAATGGCACATTTCAAAAGTCTGAAGGAAATCAGCAAAAAAATCCGAAGGCTTCAGAAAAGTGAAAAAGGAAAGGCAAAGGTCATAATTTCTTCGAACTTTTTGTCCGAAAGAATTCCTTATCGGCAAAAAAATCCGAAGGCTTCAAAAAAGTGAAAAAGGAAAGGCAAAGGTCATAATTTCTTCGAACTTTTTGTCAGAAGGAATTCCTTCAGACAAAAAGTCCGAAGGAAATCGAAATAGCAAAGACAAAAAAAGCCAACGGCAAAAAAATCCTAAGGCTTCGGAAAAGTGAAAAAGGAAAAGCAAAGGTCATAATTTCTTCGGACTTTTGTCCAAAGGAATTCCTTCGGACAAAAAGTCCGAAGAAATTCGGAAGATAAGAAAGGCCACAGAAAAACAAGTGAAACAAAGACAGCAAAAAGAGACCTTCGGACAAAAAGTCCGAAGAAATTCAGAGAAAGGGCCGCAGAAAGAAACTCGAAGAAAAAGAGAATTCCGAAGGACAGAGGAAGACCGAGATAATTCTTGCAGACATTTTGTCCGCGGGAAAATGACCAGGAGAAAACCCGACAAACAAAGTCCGAAGCCAAGAAGCGAAGAGACAAAGGAAAGATATTCTTCGGACTTTTGTCCGAAGGATTAAAACGGGGAAAAGCCCGCGGAAATTCAAATGACCAGGAAAGTCCGAAGATAGGCCCGAAAGAATTAAGCCAAGGAGACAACAAGAAATCCAAAAGAAATGGAGATTGACTGTGCAAAAGAGGATAGAAAATAGATAATCCGACAAAGAATTGAATACAGAATCACGCCAGAAATAGAAACGAACAAGACCAGAATAGAACAAAATACATGCAAGCAAGGGCTATTTTCAAACTACGGTCAAAGCTTCAGTTGACTGACTATTGAAGTCCTGCTCGTCTCCAGTCAACTCATGCATCTGAAGGTCCAACTCAGCTTCAACCGGAGTTCCAAATTCGAATGACGAGTTGATTGTTCCTAATTTAGAGTTGACTAATTGTTAAACGTTGCATCCACTAGGAGCTTTCCATGCGAAGGAGAATGGTCTCTTTGACCAACTCAGCGGCCAAACAGTCAACTCAGTTGATCTCTTCGTCCAACTCAGCGTTTCAAACATTCCAATTCGGCATCAAACAACTCACGTCGAGTTCTAAAATTAACATTAGCGTGGATTTCTATGCAAAGAGAGATGGGCAGTTCACAGCAAAGACGAGTTCACTTCCTCAAGCGCAAGAAGCTTCATGCAAAGACAAAAGAAAACATATTTTTATTGAAAGGCCAAGTAAGCCTTGAGTTAACCGAAGTGAATCCTTCTCTTCAAATTTTCAACGCCAATCTTTGGCCTCTTGTAATTTTCTATAAATTGGCTTTGAGCTTTGATTAAAAATCAATCCAATCTCTCTTAGTTAGACCAGACAGACATTGGTGAGTTGTGTAACCTCTTCAATCAATAGAAGGACTGTACTTTCAAATTTCAAGCATTGGCATAATGTATATTTCATTCAACAATTTGCATAAATGGTAGATTTCTCTCTCTTCCCAAATTTTGGTTCATACCTAGTTGCTAGATTATCCTTGTGCAGGTCATGTTAAAGTGTTCTTTATGTCTTTTGCTAAAGCTGTAAGTGGATGTTAGGTGGCTGCAAAATGTCTTTTATCAGACCTCTCTCCATCGTTTTCCCTCAAGTTTTGGTCATTGGATCGAACCTCTTTCATAAAATATTTATGCATAAGTGATTTGATTGAAATCATAGGTCTTCATTTTCCCTTGTTCGTTCAGTGTTCAAGGTTCCAAGTCGAGTGGATCAAAATTCTGGTGTATCACCCCCTTTAAGTAGGATTTCCCCTTTAAGTTTTCCTTCTCCCTTTTCCACGATAGTCCGCAGCGTAGAGTAGAGATCCTAATTGATACATCATACAGGAACCAGCCTTCTCTGGAGGTTCTTTTCACTGTTGAGGCACCCACCCTCGTGAGAAGATCCCATTGTTTCAACCGGATACAGGACTGGCCATTTCGTGCACGTCTTCGAATCAACGCATAGCTCCAGGTTGACAACATTAACCTTTGGCATGAACGAATTCTCTGAATGATGATATGAACTCTGCAATTGAATGTAGATAAATATCTTTTGCTGCTGCAAAACATCTTCAGATATGCAAAGAACTTCTTTGTGGTCCCATCGAGCGTGCCAAAAACTGTTGTCAACCTGGAGTTTCACCTTGAATCAAAGACGTGCTTAAATTTATAATCCTCTCTCCAATTGAAACAATTGGATCTTCTCACGATGGTGGGTTTCTCAATGGTCAGAAGAACCTCTAGAGAAAGTTGGTCCCTGTAAGATGTATCAATGAGGATCTCAACTTCTACGTGTTACAAACTGTCTGGAGAAAAAAAAAGAAAAAACTTGAAAAAAATTCTAGCTAAAGCAGTTATACACCTAATTTGCTTGATCCACTCAAATTGAGCTTCTAAGAACACTGATTCAGACAAAGAAGAGGCAAAACTTCAACTCCAATTGATCAATACACAAATATTTCACGAGAAGGTTCTGTCTAATGATCTAAGCTTGAGGGAAACGTAGAAATAAGTCTGATGAAAGGCACTAAACAGCCACTAATATCCACTATATATTCAACAAAAGACGTTCAAACAGAACATGACTTGCATAAATGACTAGCTAGTAACTAGGTACGAATCCAGATTTAACAAAGAAGAAAAATCTCACGTAGGCAAATCTATAACAAAAGTATTCTATACCAACTGTTGGAAATTGAAAAAACACAGTCCTCTTATTGATTTTGAAAAAAATTACAGCACAAACTTTGGTAGAAGTTTTCTTGCCAAAAGAGAGATCTTTTATTTAAAGCTGAAAAACCATTAATATAAAAAATTACAAAAAGTCAAGAGATTGACGTTGGAAAATAGAGAAGTAAACTCAAACCAACTCAGCATTTTAAAAAGTCTATTTTGTCTTGCATGAAGATTCCTTGCGTTGATCAAAGCCAAGCTTTGGATGCATGAAATCTACGAATAGATGTCTTGACTTGAAAACCAGTCAACTCCAAAACAAGAGTAGTCAAATCCACTCGAACTGTGGGAATATTTGAAAGTCTCCCCTTTGCATGAAATCAATGCAAATGCCAAATTAAGAATTACATTTGAACCATTGCAACGTTTTAAGCTTTGAGACAAACGAGAGTGCGTGCATGAAATTTTTTTTGTTTAAGCTTTCCACTGTTTCACTACTCGAGTCCTCATGCAAAGCGAGCCTCTGTTTAAGAACTGAAGGTGACGTTTTAGCACAGTCAAATCTGGCCATGTCTATTCCTATTTATGGCTATTGCATGCTCTTGTATTCTCAGACTATTTAGGCATGTTCACCGTCTGTATTTGTCTTTTCCATGAATCTTCCCTTTGTTTTCCCTTGCTTGAAATCCACAAGTTTATTCTTCCGGGCTTGACTTGGTTCTCGGCCTTTTTGTTCATGCCTGTCTGGACAAATATCCGTGATTTTCCTTGGTTATTTCCCTATGTATTTGTTCTTTGGTTTTATTTCCTTTGGAAAGAATGTCTAGAGTCCCTTTAATTTCTTCATCTCCTTCGGATTTTTCTTGTTGACTTCTCTTTTCCGAAGGAATCCTTCGGACAAAAAGTCCAAAGGATTCCTTCTTTATTTTCTTTCCCTTGTTTATATTTCTTCAGGGTTTTTGAAGGGCACCTAGGGTTTTTGAAACTATCCTTCGAAAGGTCCTGCCCTTCGACTTTTTTGAAGAACCTTCTCGAAGCGCAGATGCCCTTCGGGAAAACAGTAGAAGACCCTTTTTGCCTTGAACTGTCTTTTTTTGGAATGGACTTAGCCTTTCGGAGGAATTGAGAAGCCCCTCGGGCTTTCTGTGAAGGACCTTCTCGAAGGGCACATGCCCTTCGAGAAAAGTACCACCGTCTCTCTCTGAAGTGACCTTCAGGTTTTCTAAAACTGTCCTTCAGATGAATTGTCTGCATCCTTAGAAACATAAAGTGAACCAACCCGAAGAGTACATACCCTTCAGGACTTTTGAATTGGACCTTCCCGTAGGGCAGATGCCCTTCGGGTCTTTTCAATTGTGCTTTTCCTTTTTCTTCGAAAAAAAGTCTGAAGGAAATAAACTTTGATAATATCCCTCCGACTGTGAAATGGCCTTTCAGAAAAATGTGCCAGAATTCTTTCGGCCTTATTGTCTGACACCCTTCTGCGGATCCCTGTCTCGTTATTTCCTTCGGACAAATTGTCCGAAGGAGATAAACTTTGCACAACTACCACTTAGTCATATTTTCGGACTTTTACAAAGTCCTTTGAGAGCTCTTTCTCTCGGACAAAATTTCCGAAGAAATAGTCCACCTCTTATAGCCCGAAAAAATCCTTGAGAAGACAAAATATACGAACTTACAACTTGTATGTCTTGGCTTTTGGCTGTACGTGATGCTTAGAAGAGGAGAAAAACCCTTTCAAACCGTTGTAGATGATGTTTTTAGAAGGAGAAAAACCCTCTTAAAACTGCTGCATGTGTAATCCTTTTGAACAAACTGTATGCTCTATATGATGGTTGTAGGAGTCCATCAGAATTTACATGGCCGTAGGAGACCTTTTCATCATCATTTGCATGGCTGTATTTGTACATTGTGTTGGCTGTAATCAAGAAAGCTCCTTGGAAACCTCTGAATGACTAAACTTGACTTGGTTGTAGATGGCCACTTTGGCTTATACCTTGCTGTAGATGGCCACTTGGGTGGCTGTAAATGCGCATTTAAGAACCCCAAAACTGATTCACAAGACAAACTTGGCACCATACTAAAGTTCCGAATAGTAGGGGTGACAATTTGCCCTGTGGGGGCGAAATTGTCAACAACAACTATACCATGCCCCAAGGCATCACAGTCCCCAATGAAGGTTTTGGTGAAGTTTGAAGTGGCTGAAATTGGAGTGATGCGCAAGCCTCCTTTAGCTTCTCAAATGCTTTCAGTGTTGTTGAAAATTTGAGCAAGGAGACAGTTGACAGTTTTGATATCATGATACAGAAACAGTCTGAGGACTGAAGAGTTATCATTCCCATCTAGGGCAGCATGGAATTGTCATTGATGTCAAAGGTTGGTGTCCTTGATGTAATTGAGATTGAATCTGATCATGCATTTGTGCCAAAGGTTGAGTTGAGCAGACTTGTGGAGTAAATCACGTTTGTGAAATGCTTACTTAGAAGAGGCAATCGAGATAAGTCAAAACGAATTGAAAACCCGAAATAGTCTTGAAGAATTCCATCGGAGGAATTCTTTCGGAAAGAATGGCAAGGACAATTCTTTCAGAAAAATTGTCAAGTCCTCGGGCAAGTGGACCTTTTCAAAAAGTCCGAAGGGTATCTTTTGAACGTTCCGAAGGGCAAGTGGACCTTTTCAAAAAGTCTGAAGGATACCTTTTGAACGTTCCGAAGGGCAAGTGGACCTTTTCAAAAAATCCAAAGGGTATCTTTTGAACGTTCCAAAGGGCAAGTGGACCTTTTCAAAAAGTCCGAAGGGTATCTTTTGAACGTTCCGAAGGGCAAGTGGACCTTTTCAAAAAATCCGAAGAGTATCTTTTGAACGTTCCGAATGGCAAGTGGACCTTTTCAAAAAGTCCGAACGGTATCTTTTGAACATTGCAAAGGGTATGTGGACACTTGCAGAAAAGCTGAAGGGTAGATTGCATAAAGTCCAAAGGGTATCTTTTGAATGTTGCAAAAGGGTATGTGGACACTCGCAGAAAAGCCGAAGGGTAGATTGTAGAAAGTCCGAAGGGTATCTTTTGAACGTTGCAAAGAGTATGTGGACACTTGCAGAAAAGCCGAAGAAATGACATGGACAAAAAGTCCGAAGAAATGATGCAGACAAAAAGTCCGAAGAAATGTCTCGGACAAAAACTCAAAAGATATAACACGGACAAAAAGTCCGAAGAAATGTCGCGGATAAAAAGTTCGAAAAAAAGATTTCCGAAGGACATCTCCTATTAGAAGCCAATGACGAATTCTTTCGGAGAAATTGGAGGACACTTCAGGATGAAATGAAACCTGACAAAAAGTCCGTGGAAATTGTCCCAAAGACACAAAGGCCCGCAACAGTTTGTATAAAGGAACCTTCCGAAGGAATTAAAGCATGGTTAAAAGACAAGCATGTCTTGAACGATAGACATTGCAAGGAACGTTACAAGAATGCCGAAGAAAATAAGATCACGCCAATATGCCAAAGTTTAACGCTCAATACAAAGGGTAAAGATCGAGCATATCGAGGATAATCGAAAGGAGCGGAAGTGAACCCATGATATAGAAAGCAGTGAGATGCGAAAAGAGAAGAAAAGAAGCTCGATGGTTAATGGCAAATCAAGAATTAAAACTCATGCTGCTTTAAAGATCAACGGCTCATGTCTGATCGGTGTATTATATCCAATGGTGCAAAGCAAACTCAGATGATCCTTCGAGTGCACGCATATTTGACAAGTGTCAAAAGGTCATAAAGAAAGATCCAACAAAGAAAAGAATGTGAACTTGGCGCGACGAAAGAAATAAAAACCATGCATTCATTGTCTTCTAATTGTCTGTAAAAGAACAACTGGAACTGGTGATGAACTCGATATATCTACACGGAGCTCGAGATTTTTCAATCGAAGTAATTGAGGAAGCGGCACAGTTAAGAACAATAGAAGTGTAGATGCCAAAGATAGTAAAGGCATTTGAACGTTGCCGTTTGAAGCATGAAATGAGACACGAAGTCAGAGTCACATTGAATGCAGATCATAAGTGATCGAGGAAGCCGTGCAATTAAGTGCATTAGAAGTGCAGATGCCAAAGATAGTAAAAGACATTTGAACGTTGTCGTTTGAAGCATGAATCGAGACACAAAGTCAAAGTCACATTGAATGCAGATCAGAAGCTTGAACCGGTTAAGAGCAGTTGAAATGTGAACTCTTTCCAAATAGAAAACCCTAAGATGCATTTGTCTATATATGCTACGAAAAAAAATGTTTGGAAGTGTTTTTTTTGTGCTACTGCTACAATAATAATTAGTGTTAACTCAAAATTGTCGTGTGAGGACCTATGCAGACAGCATAAAAAGGCAAAGAAAATAAGGTGTGTCAATATAGAAGATATCCATACACAAAGAGATAGAGGTAGATAAGCCGAGGAGGCACACAACGTGTAGATGTAGTTATAGACAAGACTTGTAACAGAAAAATGAACAAGATTAATTCTGAATCTCTTTTGTATTTTGAAGTCGCAGCTTCATTTCTCTGATAGGTTGGTGCCATCAGAAAAACTGAGTTGGTGCTCAATTAGGAAGTTGATGCTTCCTTAGAGTGGGTGCTCTTGAATGTAACCAATGAGGTTTGTCTATGGGACTTCTTTTTTTTGACGTTGGATTAGAATAGTAGCTTCTAGCAGTTTTTCTCACCGTGGTTTTTCCCTGGTTTTCACGTAAAAATATGGTGTTGAGCATTCTTATGTGTGTGTATGATCTCTGTTTTTGTTCTTCACTTTGCATGTACTTTAAATATCTTGTTTAAAAGTTTTAAGAACCAGGTTTTAGCTCATCTACTAATTCACCCCCCTCTCAGCGAATAGTGTGTTCAACAATTGGTATCAGAGCGCAAGTTTCTTAGAAGCTTAATTGGCTCAAGTAGATCGTGGTTGGTGAACACAATGCCCTGCCAAGAAGGATCTTCATCAAACAAGGCTCCTCTGTTCGATGGGTCTAACTATGCTTTTTGGAGCATAAGAATGGAAGCATATTTGTCTTTCCTAGGTTTTGATGTATGGATGTTAGTGGTAAATGGTTACACAGTTCCTGTTGTAACCCTTGTTAATCAGGCGGGCAAAAAGGCTTATGAGAACAATGCCAAAGCTAAGACTGCTATTCTTTGTGGGTTTTCAAACTCCGAGTTTGTCAAAGTTATGCACTACCAGAGTGCAAAAGACATTTGGAATAAGTTAAAAAGTATCTATGAAAAAGATGTTAAAGTTAAATAGGCCACGCTGCAAATGTACAAAAGACAGTTTGAAACCCTGAAGATGAATGAAGAGAAGATCGCTGACTACCTCCTCAAGGTAGATGAGATAGTCAATGCCATAAGAGGACTTGGAGAAACAATAGAAGAATCGACTATTGTCAAGAAGGTTCTGAGATCCCTTCCATCAAGATACGACTCTAAAATTTTGGTTAGTGAAGAAGCGAGAGATTTGGACAAGCTTACCATGGATCAACTACATGGAACGTTTACAGCCTACGAAATGAGGATGGGAGAGACAGATATGATCAAGAGAGAAGCAGTCTTCAAAGTAGTAAAGTCTGCAAAAGAAGAAGCCTCTGTGCTCGATTCTAAGAAGACTGATGGTGAAGAAGCAAATTTTGTCAAAAAACTGAAGAGAGGATCAGGTAAGTATAAAGGAAAACTTCCGTTCAAGTGTTTTAACTACGGCAAGGTAGGACACTTCACTACAAAATGTCCATTCAATAAGGACAATGCCGAGCAAGTTGAAAATATCAAAAAGGTTTTCAATTTATAATTTATTTATTGTTGTTTTTTAACCATTACGTACTACGGTTTTCAATTTGTTTGTTAAATCAAAATGTATTTTACTTTCCATTTAATATTTTATCATTAAAATTTATTTATCACATTTTAATTTGTATTAAATGTTTTTATTTTTTTATTTTTTAATGTTATTTTCAACATGTTTGTACTTTGCAGTTTATCCATTAGCAAACAATGGCATCCGCTAGTGCATCGAGGTCAAATTCAATGATTGGTAATACAGAGAAGACAAAATTATAGATTATTGTAATTTTTACTTGTAGTCTTGTAGATTCTTGTATAAGACTATAAGTCTATAAGTATCATTGTAGTTTGCGACTCTGTTGTATTCACATGATTATGCGATTTTGTACTTTATTTGTATTCAAATCTAATAAAAAACACTTTCCCTATGTTTTACAGACTCATTTCATTTATTTTGCTTCTCCAATTTTTTTTTTTTAAATTAATAAATTTAAGTATTTTTTGTCTTTGTCAATTATTCGACCAGCTCTGTCGAATAACTATCGGTTACCCAAAATGGCCCCTTGGCAAGTACTCGCCCCAACCGGTTATGCGAACTATGGTCTAACTATCTATTTCATAGCTGAAAAGATCTGCCATTATATGCTCTATCAAACTACTTATGTTATTGTTCATTCCGATCCACTTCGTCATTTTTTTTCCGAAGCTTTCCTACCTGAAGATAGAATTGGAAAATGGATGGTCTTGTTAATGGAATTTGATTTATGAAATGTTACACAAATTTATGTCAAAGGAGAAGTAGTCGCACATCAACTTGCAGCTACCCCTCTCCCAACAACTCATCTTCAGGATACTCTTCCTGATGAAGAGATTCTTTATATTGAAGGTCTTAATCAAACGGTCTCACTCAAAGATTATTTTCACAACTTAATTGTTGATCTTGAAGCAAATAATCGTGAAGAACCTAACCCTTCTATTTTTAAAGCTAAATCTAAAGTAGTCATTGAAAATTACTAGAAATTACTATCGACTTGCATCAAGAAACTTGGACTCTTCACTTTGATGGTGCAAAATGCCTTCAAGGAGCTGGCACAGGCTACATGTTATTTGAACCCCATAGTAAAACCATACCTTTAGTGTTTCAATTAACATTCAATGTCACCAATAACATGGCTGAATATGAAGCTCTTATATTAGGCATGCAAGCTGCGATCGATTTAGATGTCCCATATTTACATGCTTTAGGTGATTTGCAACTCATATGTCATCAAGTTAGTGATGATTATCAATGTAAAAGTGAAAACCTTATCGCATATCAACTCGCCACTACGCCTGCTAAAGAATCTGTTTCATTTACCATCGAACCAATCACAGGAAAGCAAAATGCCATAACTAATTCTCTCGCTTTATCAACATCTCTATTTCATCCTCATCAAGCTCTTCATGATTCCCAATTCCTCATCCAAATGAGGAAGCCACCTTTACAAAACAAGAACAATTCTCTAGTTTACCACATAGAAGTTGTCACCACTCGACAGAGCTTATGGTACAAAAATATAATCCAATTCATTATCATACTTACCTCCAAAGGCAGATTCTCATGAAAAGCCCTGAATTCGTAAACAAGCATGCAAATATATATTTTGATATTACACCCTTTAATATCATAACCCTGAAGGTACCTTACTCTGTTGTGTAACTCCAAAAGAAGTTCCTATTCTCCTTGAACAAGCACATGGAGTCATCTGTGGTGGTCACTTTAGCAGCGATGCCACAACTTGCAAATGCCTATGCATGGGATACTTTTGGCCTACTCTCAAAAAAGATGTCATTAATTTTTCTAAAATATGTAATCCTTGTTAACTTCATAATGATCCCAGTCTCTCCTCCAGCGAAACTCCAAACCTTGGAGTCTCCTTGGCCATTTTCTATGTGGGGATTAGATCTCATTGGCAAATTTCCTATATCACAAGATGGTCATATCTTCATTATTACTACCACTGAATATTTTACAAAGTGGGTGGAAGCTATGCCTCTTGCTAACATTACAGGCATTATCTCAAAATTCATTTTTAATCAAATCATGTCGTTTTGGAATTCATCATCCCATCATTTCCGATAATGGTGGCAATTTCAAAAACAAAGATATGAAACAATTGTGCAAAATTCAAAATTATCCATAAATTTTCTACACCATATCACCCTCAGTGCAATGGTCAAGCTAAAACAACTAATAAAATCTTGTAAAAGACTATTAGGAAATCCAGTACCGATTGGAACCTTAAGTTGTATCCTGCACTCTGGGCTTATCACATCAATATTCAAACTGCCTCTGGCGCCACTCCTTTTTCATTAGTATATGGCTCTCAAGCTATGTTACCCTTAGAAGTGGAGTTACCATCATTGTGCATCTCGCTTTGTAACATCATCCCTGATGAAGAGCTTCGTGAGGCTCGTCTTCGTGCCTTAGACTTCCTTGATGAGAGATGTATGGGCGCATTACAAAGCCGCATTGCTAAACAACATAACAAAAAAGTCAAAGTTCATACATTCAATGTTGGTGATTTAGTGCTCAAATTAGACTACACCCATGATAAAGAAGGCAAATACACTCAAAAATGGTGGGGTCCTTACCTAGTCAAAGACATTCTTGGACCTAGTACTTACCAGTTGCAAACTAATGAAAGACATCTTTAAAGAACCAACCAGCTCAATTTCTAAAGAAATATTTTGCTTATGTGTCATTTCTATGTCATGCAGTACTCACAAGTTTTTTTTCTTCAAGTATCATATTATGGCACTAACACTTTCTACAGGTATTACTTAGAGTTTCTATTATGCAACATAACATCCATATACCTTTGGGTCTTCTTTCATTTATTCTAAACCATATTCTTTATACCATTTTTGTTGTTTGTTTTAACACCACTTGGCTTCTAGTTTGTAAGTTGCATCGTAAGACCGTAGATAGGACCCAGCCATTCTTCACAAACATTTGTTTCTTTTGCTCAAAGTCTCTGTTTCATTTATATCACTTTCTTTTCTTAAACATGCCCTTTGGCTTTTTCATTTGTAAGTTGCATTATAAGACCTCGGATAGGACCAAGCTTTCCTTACAAACACATGTTCTCGTTTCCAAACAAATACTTTTCCTCCTCACCTTACCTAAGAATCTTCCTTGAAAGATAAGGCAAAGGTCGAGAGTTGCATCTTCATACACTTAAGATTCAGTCATATTCTCTTATGGTAAAACTTCAAGTAGCTTATTCTCATGTCTTCCTTCACAAATGCCATTTCGCATGATGATGATTCATGCTTACTTGTCATTGTACCATCTCATTAAAAATTTTTTTTTGCGATTTGGGGCAACCCAATCATTCTATGCCCATTTATATCCTCTTTCCCAAATCTACATCACTTTGGGCGCACCAAGGTCGGTTTCGAGATCACACTCTTTCCAGTGTGCAACTCTACGAGTCTTGGATACTATGGTGTATAGATTCTCAACCTAACCACCAAGTGTAAGTTCTCTAGGGATAGTCATTTTTAGCACCCATGTTTGGTTTTCCAAATCCGTATGGAGGAACAATAGAAAAAGACATAAAAGTTAAAAGTCACATCATTAAAACAAAAGGCAAAAACAAATATTCAAAAGTCAAAATCACACCAAAAGACATGATTCTTCAAACACGTCTCTTATCCTAGTCAAAGCTCAAAATCCATAGTTGGCCTCATGATAGAGCCAAGGTCCATTAGGGTGCGATAGGATAGTAGACTAGGGTAGGAGGCCTAATTCTCTCAAAAATACATATATTCAGTGCCACCTACTTTTTCACGCAAATACCCAATCTTCGCAGTAGACTAACAACTCTGTAAGGGGGCTTGGGGAATGAGGAACATGTTGTGAGGAGGTAGGTCCATTTTAATTTTCATGCATACTAAGCCTTCATGGGATGATACTTATACTTCACTATTTTGCCCAATCTTACATTGTTAGTCCGATTTTTCTAGTATTTTTCTAGTATTGCCAACATGATTTGAGTGTCTTGACTCCGGTAAAGATCATATTTTTACCTTGGTGTCACCTTCTGTACCCCACCACCCATTTCATTTCCCCCTTTATAGGCAAGTTTGTTTCAAAATATTTTTCTACTTCTATATCTCCTATTCTTCACTATTGTCACACATGTTCTGAATTCGACTGTTTTAATTCATCCATCACTAGAATAAAAGTTGCATCTTTAAGTTGTTATGAAATGCTCTCTTGCTTATTTCTTCGTCTTTCTAAGAATTCCCTTACTCAAGTTTTCCTAATTTAAATTTTATATCCACCTTTTTTCAGGCCATTTGGTCTTGTTTCTCCCATTTTCTATCATTTTCCCATCTTTGTTTGAGTATCGATTATTACTTCTCTTACATTGATGTTGGTTCCATATTTCCATTTCATGTGTCCTTGGTTTGATCTGGGTCGTTATTTTTCGTACTTATGATGCATTTGTAGGGTTTGTTGGTCATTTAGTAGCCTTGGCTTTTCGGTTACCCGATTTACTCTCATTTTACCTATTTTCCTTGGTCTTTTGGTCTTAGTTTAGATTATATCATTCCAGCTTACCAATTTTCCCAGCGATTTATTCAATCATGAAAGTTTGTCATTTTGATTTTTTGTGATTGTTTTTGCTCTCTAACCTTGTATCCTTAGGGTTTGTCCAAATAAACTAAATGTGCCCTCCACGATCAAGATTATAAACACAACAGACAACCATTCAACATCAAGGTAAGTGAAGGTACGTATTTATAAATTTACTTTCATTTATTTTATACTTTTTACTGAAATTTGTTAGCTCAGTTCTTGTACGTTGCTATGTTCTTTCTCGAAGCACCATCCCATGTTACACCTTCATGACACGTAATGAGCTTTGAGTGAGGCATATATATGTACACAATATTTTTTGAACTTTATCATTTACTAACGCTTTCTCTCTTACAGGAATGTGTCGAACTTCAATCTCTATGAGTGCACGCATTAAAGGGTGCATCAAAAAAGGGGTGCGTAGATCTTTGGCACTTTGCAAGATTGTTGGTCCATATATCATTACCTAAAAATACTACAAGTCACTTTTATCTAACTCTCTAAGCAATTAAAATCCAATCTATCCACTTCCTTAAGCAATTCCCCTTTCAAAATAACCCCTCACTAGGAAAACACCCTCATTCATTTTTTTCCTAAAAAGCCAGCCCAGTTAATCCACTTACGAAGGTTAAACCACACATTACAAAACTAAGTTGGCCTGGCCAACCTAGTTCGAGACCTAACGGCTACTTCTTTTGCCTAACAAAATTGAGCTTTGAGTGAAGCATATGTATGCACACAATATTTTTTAAACTTTATCATTTACTAACGCTTTCTCTCTTACAAGAACGTGTCGAACTTCAATCTCTATTAGTGCACGCCTTAAAGGGTGCACCGAGAAAGGGGTGTACAAATCTTTGGTGCTTCGCAAGATTATCGGTCCATATATCATTACCTAAAACCACTACAAGTTACTTTTATCCAACTCTCTAAGCAATTAAAATCCAATCTATCCACTTCCCTAAGCAATTCCTCTATCAAAATAACCCCTCACTAGAAAAACACCCTCATTCTTCTTTTTCCTACAAAGCCAGCACGGTCAATCCACTTACGAAGGTTAAACCGCACATTACAAAACTAAGTTGGCCTAGCCAACCTAGTTCAAGACCTAACGACTACTTTTTTCGCTTAACAAAATCGAGCTTTGATTGAGGCATATGTATGCACACAATATTTGTTAAACTTTATCATTTATTAACGCTTTCTCTGTAACAGAAGTGTCAAACTTCAATCTCTATGAGTGCACGCCTTAAAGAGTGCACCGAGAAAGGGGTGCGCAGATCTTTAGTGCTTCGCAAGATTGTTGGTCCATATATTATTACCTAAAATGACAAGTCACTTTTATCCAACTCTCTAAGCAATGAAAATCTAATCTATCCACTTCCCTAAGCAATTCCCCTTTCAAAATAACCCCTCACTAGGAAAACACCCTCATTCTTCTTTTTCCTACAAAGCCAACCCGGTCAATCCACTTACGAAGGTTAAACTGCACATTACAAAACTAAGTTGGCTTGGTCGACCTAGTTCGAGACCTAACGGCTACTTTTTCTGCCTAACAAAATCGAGCTAGTCTACATGTCGGCTAAACTTCTGGAAGGGTTTAGGGTCAATCCTTGGCTATAAATACACCCTTCAATCCAATGAAGAGGAACATTCATTTCGCATTATTATAGCTCACAATTCTAAAAAAATTGCACTTGAGGAGTCATTGGTTAAGGTTTTTCCTTGGAAGGAAAGAAGCTTGTCTTGTGGGAAAGTCTTTGATGCAAAGTAGGAGTCTTATAACCTAGAGTTGATTTATATAGTGTGATCCTTACAAAGCCACAACAACCTCTTGCAAAGCATCATTGGCCAAGGAAGAGATTGAGGCACAACACATTCATTCAAGGTAAGTATTCATAACTCTTACTTTGTCATTTTGTGAAATAGATATTGCACAAAATAATAGGTTGAATGTTTTACTCCTTGATTAGAAATACCTCTATATTGACTTAAGTAGAGTTTTCCTTTATATGTTATGATTTGTTTGTTTAATTATTCCCCTTTTGTGCCACAAGCTTTAGTGAACACTAGATTAGATTTATTTTATGTATTGTAGAACTAGCTAGGGTTATTGTGTGGTGCTACTTGACTAGAGGCTTTGGAACCCTGTGATGCGTGATAAGAGATCCCTTACGTAGGTTAAGCAGATCCAAATTGGTCATGTCTCGATAAAAAGCTATGCAATGAGTTGTTGGTAAGATTACCTTCTCCAAGCTTGGAATTCACTAATTAGGACAAGTTGTAGATCCATCCTAATTCGTTGCATACATTCTATTAACAATGCCACTCATTTCTTCAGAAAACCTACTACCTTGAGGGTGTTTGGGGTATTGTTCACTGATAGTGCATGGCAAGAGATGGTCGGTTGTGGATTCTCTGATACTTCCATTGGTCCCGCTTCGGCTTCAAATCCTTCTTCCTCCTCTTTGGTTGCTTCTTCAAGTCGAATAGCTTATTCGCTGCACATATATGTCCTCTACTTTATTTTCTATCACAATTGAAACATAAACCTTTTGCCCTTTTTTCTTGTATTTGGTAAGGCATTAATTTAGTTAGTTGAGCTTAGGAATGTGTCAGGGTGCTACAATCTTTGATGTTAGTTTTCTAGTAGCCAAGACCTTTTCTTCTACTCTTCTTTCCCTAACAATAGCCTCAGACAAGGAAGGTGGATCAAATAGTCTTACTCATGTTGAATGTGGTCCTTCAGTCCTCCAAGAAACATGTCTTGTAAGTCTTCCTCTGTAACATTCTCCAATCTCAATGTTAGGGTCTGAAATTTTTGAATATAATCATTGACTTTACTTGTTGGTCTTAGCTTGCCAAATTGGTTGAAGTAGTTATCCACCAAGCTACTACTATAGTCCGTTGTCAGCTACACAAAAATCAACCATGTGATAGTAGAACCTTTTTTTTTCTCATTAAATCAACAATACCAAATCAAATGATCAAGTTTAAAATATAGAGATGCCATTACAACTTTAGTAGGCATGGAACTAGGGTGTATCTAAAATAATAAATCGCTCCATTTGGAAATTCCGTGTGAGGAGGTCATTGCCATTAAATTTGGCCATGTCCATTTTTTGCATAAAGCCTCAGCTCTATTAGAATTGGTAATGCATTGCTCCATAGCTCTATTAGAATCTGCAATGCCCTAATCTGAAGCTCTAATAGAATCTAAAATGAATCAATCCAATGATCCATTAGGAGGGATAGATTCATTTGTCTCCGCCTTCTTGGACTGTTGAACCAATTGTTGCAAATCTACCAACTTTTGGATAGTTTTTGTGACCTAATCCAAACTTGACTTGGTTGTCATGCTTGCTTCGAGCCTAGCTATATCTTCTTGTTGAGTGATTGAATTTAGTTCCTCCTTGGTAGCCATGTCAAACAAGCTTGCTTTAAGCCTAGATATATCCGACTACTTAGCCATCAATTGTACTTCATCCTTGGTAGCCATAACTGCTAAGCTTGCTTCAAGTTGTGCTAGAATTCTCTGTGTAGCCATCTTGTCGCGTTCCTTAGCAATCATTTCCTCTGTTCTTGCAAGTTGATTCGATCTCGACGTATCTTCCCCAATCTAGGCCATGTCCACCTCTGACTCTACATCACCCTTGGAAGGAGTCTTCCCTGAGGTCACTTGTGTAGCCATCTTGTCTCTTTCCTTGGCAACCATTTCCTCTATTCGCACTGAAACCTAATTGGTGGGATAGGCTTGTCCATGACACCAATGCCAAATGCACCTAGTATTGAAGAACTTGATAAATTCCTTGTGCATTTAAATGGGAGATCAAACAAGATCCAATTCACTATTGAGAAAGAAAAAAATAATAATTTACCTTTCCTTGATGTCCTTATCTCAAAGAAGTCAGATGGATCTTTATCTCATGAAGTTTATAGAAAGAAGACACATACGGATCTGTACCTACAAGCGGACACACACCATCACCCTTGCCCTAAAACTGCTGTCCTTAACTCTGGCAACTGGGACTTTCAGGATTTCGGACTCAAGTCATCTCATTCAAGAGAAATAACACCTCTTAGATGTGTCCAAAAGAAAATTCTCTCTTCTCCCCGATGAAAAATTGGTCGAAAAACTGCCCACAAGTAGCAGACTCTAGCATGTTTTAGTTGGTCTGCAAGCTCTGTTATGTTAACTGCTTGAAGAATTGAAACATCCAAACCTTTGGCAACAATTTTCTTCAAAAAAAAGGATTTAGAATCAGACTTGAAACAAGCGAATGAGAAATGGCAAGAGGAAGGTTAAATCAAATAAGAGGTTGGACAAGTACAAAGCCTAGTTTAAAGGAAATTCTCTTGCACCAAAAGTCAAGAGGAATTTGGCTTAATGAAGATGATAGAAACACCCGCATTTTCCATCACTCCACCACTGCTAGAAAACGGTCCAACAAAATATTAAAAATTCCATCTCAAAATGGCAACCAGCCAAAAGACCCCTAAGAAATAAGGGAATAAGTTATTAGGTTCTTCCAATCATGGCTTACTTCATAGGCAGGTGACAACATGCAAGCACAATGGTCAAGGCTACAACAAATTACTAAAATTATCTCGTTCAAACAAAATAAGATGTTGATGCAGCTCATTCCCTTGGAATAAGCAAGGACCACCCTCTTCAAAATGAAAAAAGATAAGGCACTGAGACTAGATGGCTATACGCATTTTTTCAGACTTTTGGGAAATTGTGGTGACAGATTTTCTAGCAGCGCTGATCAAAACTAGAAGTTTATAAAAAAAAAAATTGGACTTAAATTGAACTTAAAACAACACTCATCCAAAAAAATAAAAACTTCCAGAATTTTAGCAACTTCTACCCTATTTCCAATACAATATACAAACTTCTTATAAAAAATTTAGCCAAGAGACTTAAAACCTTACTTCCAGGGCTGATCTTGCCGGAACAAGGATGGTTTGTCAAAGGTAAGCAGATCATAGCTGGTGTCACTGTGATCCACTAATGTTTGCAGGGAGAGGCCCAAGGGAATGTTTGTTAAGATGGATATCAACAAAGCATGTGATAGAGTGGAGTGGGACTTCTTAATGAAAGTTCTTGAACATTTCAGATTCTGCCCTGAATGGAGGAATCGTATTGTTGGCTGCATTTCCACACCAAAATACTTTGTGCTGATCATGGAAAGTGGAAACCCAACAAGGTTCTTTGGAGCGTCCTAACATCTACACCAATTGGATCCTATCTTCCCCTATTTATTTGTCATTGTGGTCAAAGCATTAGGCAGATATTTGGCTGCAACTAAAACTCAAGTCTCCCTTAAAGGTCTTTCCATTATTTCCTCACTCAAAGCTCACACCCACCAACAATCGTGAATCATACAATTCTGATGGGTTTAGCTGAGGCGATAGAAGCGAAGAATTTCAAGTAAATCCTACATAGTTATTTCAAGGCTTTGGGTCAATTGTTCAAATCTGGCAAATGAAAACTCTTCTTTCTAAAAGTTAATGTCCAGAAACAACAAAGACTAGCAAGGGATTGGGGATTTGATGTTGATTCCATCCCAAAGTAAATATCTCGGCATCGCTCTCTTCTCAAAGAGATGCCTATCAGAGCTTTGGAAAGAACTTGAAGATTGTTTCCATGGCAGGCTAGCTTCATAGAGAGGGAAGTGGTTGAGCATGTCCAAAAGAATTCAATTGCTAAAATTAATCCTACAGGCCCTCCATGTCAGCCTCCTAAAGAGTTATTGACCCACATCAACATAACCTTGAAGGATTTCCTGTGGCAAGGCACTAGGATTTGACACATATCCCTCTACTCAAATGGGCAGTTTGTAAAGCCAAAAACAACAAAAGTGTAGGTTTAAGAAACGTAGAAGATATCAACAAAGCTTTGGCAGCTAAGCTTGTATGGAGATCTTCTCAGAACACATTCATCCTTGAAGTATTCTCCTAAAAGAAAAATATCTAGACATGATGGACAAAATAAATTGCGAAGAAAATTGTATTCCAAACATTAACCATTGAAGACCATATTGCTAACAAGAATATGCTGCGACTGAATGAGAATATAGTCAAGAAAAGACCAGTGATAAAAAGATGCATTGTATGATGCCTAATATTATTCAGAGCCAGGTATATCATGATGGAAAGATTGCTAAAAGTATTTGTCTGCATGTTAATGATAAGAACAACAAGAAATTCTCAAAAATAAATTGTAAACCGTCATGTTAATATTGTCATTGTTATCAGTGTATAACAAAATAAACATTTGGTAGCCAACTTAGTTATATTGTTAATTTGTGCATTGTCGGATTTGGTAGCGTATTAATGAGTCTTTATAAACAGTTGGGTTGATGGTTGTGTTTTAACCGACAACTATTGGTTCTCTTGTCTTATTAATAGCAAGATGAATTTCAGGGTAAGGGCATGTTCAGGTCCTCCCATTACTGACCAATTGTATTGCATACTACCTTATCCAATAAAATTGTTAATTTTATCATATTATTTTATGTCATGTTCACGGTATGTATGAATAGAAGCAAAATTCGGTTGAAAATAACCATTGATGGTGAGGTACTACATTATTTTATAAGATCTCCATGACGAATGTAACATAAAGCACAATAACAAACGATTTATAACAATATGAAGAGATGCATCATGAAGAAGAAGAAGAATTAATGCCTTGAACCTGAACAAAGGCGGTTGAAAAATACAACGCAGTCAAGGAGTGGAACAATAACTCAAACGGTCTACTCGATTGGTGGAACAACAAGAAACAAGACAAGGGCTATGACAGGCAGCCAATTCGAAAAATTCATCAAGAGAAGTATGGAGCAAAAGCAAAACCCAGAGCGAAAGCCATGGCCGAAGCATGAGTAGAAGTTAGACTTGGAGCTGAAAACAACCAATGAAGGGGAGCAAAGATGATGATTCAAAGTCCAGCTAAGACATTGAACTTGGATCAGTGCAAGCCTTGAGAAGAGACATGCTTTGAATGATGAAAGAGCTAAAGGGAGATACCAAGAAAGAAAGCAAGGATCATTGGCGTACATATTGTAAGGTAGAAGGAAATATCAAGGTGAATTGCCCCAAGAAATTGTTTTGTGTGATTTGTCAAGTTATAGGGTATTCAATCAAGGATTGCCCATACAATTTGGGGAACAAGAGCGCCCAAGTACTCTTCACACAAGGAGAACCATCGACACCAGCCACCATGCCGCCAAATTCAAATAATAACTGAGCTCACAATAATAGCCAAGGGCGAAGAAGTAATCACAACCACTCGAGCACAAGCAAAGAAAGCCATATGCCCTAACCCAAGAATGGATAGGGAAAGACATGGTAAGGCTAGAGCATAAGTCAAGAATGTTATCCGTGAAGAACAAAGACAATCCCATGGGCAAACAAGTACAATGGTGACCAATCGATTTGAGTGAAACAAGACAATGCAAGACAAGTTTTGCAAACTATCGTACTTGTAAAGGTAATTGATTTATTGCAAAGTATTTCCAAACTCAAAAATGCAACAACCACCATTGTACTCAACATTGGCCCCAACATGGACATGGGTAACATTAGACAATGGGGATAACAAGAAGCAGAAGAATGAACCCATAGTCAAGCCCCCATTGTCAGGTGATTACGTGATCAAACCCATGGTCTTGATAATGAATCTAGGCCGACAGCCAATAGTAGTGCATATTGACATACATGGGAGAAACTTGGCGAACACCATTGTGGATGGTGGTTTAGGTGTCAATGTTCTTCTACAGGACATGTGAAAAAGTTTGGCGAAGCCAACTATTTAGCCTCCAACATTCCAACTAATGGGAACAAACCAATATGACATAAAGGTATTGGGTGCACTAGTGGGAAAAAAGGTATTTATTGGAGCCCAACCCATTTTGTTGAATTTTGCAGCCATCTCGTTACGGAAGAAGGGCTACGGTGCATTGTTGGGTCGAGGTTGGTTGATAGCATTCAAAGCCTACCACAATTGGAATAAAAACTTATACTCCATTGAATAAAATGCCATAAATATTCGATAGATTTGAAGAGTCAAGCAATAAGCAAGGAACTGACCTCGTCTGACTCCTCAAACTCTAACTCTAAAAAAGAGTGCTCGGAAGATGAAAAACCTAGGTACTATGGAAACGAACAATGAAGGGATCTTGGAGTTCAATCATGCTACGAAGATGAGATGAACTCCCTCAACAGTTTTTTCCATTGGCAAATGGAAGCCTATGAGATGTTAACACCGACTGGATTGCAATAACATTGAATTTACGGTATAAAATAAATCTTGTAAAGAGTTGACCAAAAAAAGAAATTGGTGATGCCAAGTTCCTCTGAATTGTCAATGTCACAATCCGCTTACCCACTTGAGTTCACAAAATATAAAGTCAGGGATACAAAGCTCGACGGAAAGTTGGCCCACTAGTTTGAAAGTGTAGCTGACATGAAGTTCAAAGAGTCAACTATAGTAAGAGTGAACACGAGGTTTAAGGATAAATTACAATGAAAGGTGAAGTATGACCTTTTGAAGCATGTCCTATTTCTAAAGTACGATTGGATGCAAATACGATCACCCTAAACGACCAAAGAGTCGTGGCATATTGAGCGACCAAGGTCATGTCAACACAAGGAAGTATTGTGGTAACCAATATTTTTGGGTTCACAAATTTCAAACCGAGGTCACTGTTGTCAACCTGGAGCTGCGCCCTGATTCGAAGGACGTGCGCGAAACTGCCAGTCCTCTATACGGCTGAAACAATGGGATCTTCTCACGAGGGTGGGTGCCTCAATAGTGAGAACCTCCAGAGAAGGTTGGTTCCTGTATGATGTATCAATGAAGATTCCTACTCTACGTTGCTGGCTACCGTGGAAAAGGGAGAAAGAAAACTTAAAGGAGAAATCCTACCTACAAGGGATGATACACCAAGATTTTGATCCACTCAATTTGCAACCTTGAACACTGAACGAACAAGGGAGAAGGAAGACCTTAGACTTCAAATTAATCACTTATGCATAAGTATTTCATGCAGAGGTTCGATCTGATAACTAAAACCTGAGGGAAAACGATGGAGAGAGGTTTGATAAAGACACTTTGCAGCCACCTAACATCCACTTACAATTTCAGCAAAAGACAATAAAGAACACTTTAACATGACCTGCACAAGGACATTATAGCAACTAGGTACGAAACAGAATTTGGGAAGGGAGAGAACTCTACCACTTATGCAAATTGCTAAAGAAATATACACTATGCCAATGCTTGAAATCTGAAAGTACAATCCTTATTGATCGAAGAGGTTACACAACTCACCAATGGCAGAGTCTGGTCTAACCAAGAGAGATTGGATGATGTTTAATCAAGGCTGAAAGCCATTATATAGAAAATTACAAGAGGCCAAAGATAGGCGTATAAACTTGAAGAGAAAGATTCACATTGGTTAACTCAAGGCTTTAGTTGGCCTTTCAATAAAATATATTATTCTCTTTGTCCTTGCATGAAGCTTCTTCGTTTGATGAAGCGAACTTATCTTTGTTATGAACCGCCCACCTCCTTTTGCATGAAAATCTTCTAGTGGATGCGACGTTTGATCAATTAGTCAACTCTAAATCTGGAATAGTCAACTCCTCGTTCGAACTCAGAAATTATGCTAAAGCTGAGTTAGACTTTCGAATGCATGAGCTGGCTAGAGATGAACATGACTTTAATAATCAGTCAACTGAAACTTTGACCGTTTATTCGAAAATAGCTCTTATGTTCGAAAATAGCCCTTGCAGGTATTTCATTCTAATTTTGATCGTGTCTATTTCTGGCAGGATTCCGTATTCAATTCTTCGTCGAATTATCTATTTTCTATTCTCTTTTGCACAGTCGGCCTCCATTTATTTCCGATCTCCTGTTATCTTTTTAATCTCAACGGTTACTTCCCGCAAGAAAAATTTGACGGCCTGCGGAACGTCACCGGAAACTGTCATATTTCCTTCGTCTATATTTCCTCGGGCTTATTTCTGTCATTTTTCCTTTACTCTTATTTGCTCGGGCCTTTTCCTGCGGCCTTTTTGTTCTGTCGGCTTCCGAATTCCTTCAGACTTTTGTCCGAAGGAATTCTTTCGGACGAAAAAGTCCGAAAGAATTCATTTCCGTTGTTTTGCCTTGTCTTTTGTCTTGGTCTTGTTTTTCTTCGGGTTTATTTCTTGCGCAAGCTTATCCGAATTTCTTTGGACTTTTTGTCCGAAGGAATTCCTTCAAACAAAAAGTCCGAAAGAATTCATTATCTCTTGAGATAGCTTTTCCTTGTCTTTTCTCATCAGCGTTGTCTTCGGACTTGTCTCCTGTCCTTTCCGAATTTTTTCGGACTTTTTGTCCGAAGGAATTCCTTCTGACAAAAAGTCCGAAGGATATGTCTTTGCCTTTGCTCTTATTTCAATGTGCCCTTCGGCAAGATAAGTACCCTTTGGCACCGACCAAGTGTCCTTCAGCCACCGACCAAGTGTCCTTCAGCGACTGACCAAGTGTCCTCCGCCAGTGCCCTTTGGAAGAATTGGAGGGCACCTGAGCTTTCTGCAAGGTCCTCGAATTTTGTCTTCTGCCTTCCCGAAGGGTGGGTGCCCTTCGGTAATATTGAAAGTGACCCTTCCGAAGGGTAGATGCCCTTCGGAATTCTTGAAATGGACTTTTTCTTGCCTTTTGCAACTTTTCCGAATTTTTTCGGACTTTGTCATCGGCTCTTTTTGTCTTTTCTGCCCTCTGCAAGGGCTGTTTGACCTCTAAAAATTGCCTAAGTGTCAGAAGAGTCCGTAGAAATCCTACTTGAGTCCGTAGAAAATCTGACTGAGTGAGTCCGTAGAAAATTTCTCTCTGCTTGAGTCCGTAGAAAATTCCTGATTGAGTCCGTAGATAATTTCCTGATTGAGTCCGTAGAAATGACCTATTTTGGTCAAGGAAAACCATGTATCCTTCCTTCCTTGGCTAGAGACGAGAACTTTCCAAGTGGCAAGAGAAAATCTGATTTGTGGAAGATTTGTCAACAATCACGTGTCAAAAATATGGAGGAAGCACAGGGATAATAAGTATTTTACGACACAAGAATTTCAAGTCCAAGGAACTTATATTAAAAAATAATGGTCAATAGGAAATAAAGACTAGTATATTTAAAGTAATATGGCTCAGACCATTCAATATTCAAGAAATTTTGGAAAACAAAGCAACGAGTTTCAAGGACTTGGATGAAACACTTGTCAAGGACACAATGAATGAATCGAAATTAAAATTGTGTCAACTAGGGATGGAGAACATGAACATGAATAATGTGGAGATTTTCAGTGGCAAAGAGGACATGATTGAAATTTAAAACGCCTATAGAGGAGCTCATCAATCAATAAAGCAAAGGTATATCGATTATTAAAGGAAAAATAAACAAGTACTCCACATTGAAATATAAAACACGGATGACCCGACAATGTATTAGACTATTATAAAATCAAATTTGATCACTTCATTGGAGGTAAAAATACTTTTTGCCCAAATAGATGCCATGACTGCCCATCAGATTGTTGTGAAGAAGTCCAAAATAGATGGGCTTATGAAAAAGAAAATTTACATAACCGTTTTGTTGCATCGTAAATTGGCCCCTCACCATGCATTTATATTGCAACATGATCCTACAGTCGTCATATTCCATTGTACGGCCACTGTTTTTTTCCACCGTACATTTAAACCACCACTGCCAAACAATCTCTACAATACAACTGCATGTTTATCTCTCAAACATGCAACTGCCTGTCTCTTTCTCATCCATACAGTTGTGCACCGTACACATCTTTTGACAAGCTGTACACTCCAATTTCTTCATCGTACAGCTATATGTTGAGTAACCAGACTTTCTTTTCCGTACGGCTGCACATGTGCATTGACATCAAATAGTGCTTTTCTCAACTGTACGACCTCCAATTTCCCCATCTGTACACTCTTGTTTCTTTGTTGTACCCCGAACTATCATACATCATTGGTACAAGATCAATTGCACGACTCATAAACATATGCTAATCCACCATATGGAGACTACAGTACTCGTATGGACCGCCAAAGTACCCATATGGACTGCTGTAGTACCCATATGCACTGGTACAATGCCCATGCGGGTTGATACAATGACTGCTACAGTGCCTGTACAAGCTGATTCGATAATTGGTACAGTGATC
Source organism: Torreya grandis (assembly GCA_037957365.1). Classification (NCBI taxonomy): domain Eukaryota; kingdom Viridiplantae; phylum Streptophyta; class Pinopsida; order Cupressales; family Taxaceae; genus Torreya; species Torreya grandis. The sequence goes on from JARHVA010004183.1 coordinate 710,689, forward strand.
GGGCAGAAGTTTTTTGTGGACAGAAATTTTAGCATGAGTAATTTCAGCAATAAATGGTTTTGGAATTTTTTTTAAGCATTCTCAGTAGAAACAGGTTTCAGTTGGTTCTCCAGCAAATAGAAGAAGTGGTACTATGTAGCAACCTATTCTTTAGCCGCAGCCTCCAGAGACGTCTTCTCTCTTTAATCTCATTTTTATCATTTTTTATCTGCATTGTGTCAAAACGGACTCCAATTTGTTTTAAATGGGGGATAATGTAGACCGCCATGTTAGCATTGCCATTGTTATCAATGTACAATAAAACAAACTCTTGGTAGCTGACTTAGTTATATTGTTCATTTTTGTATTGTTGGCTTTGAGTAGTATATTAACGAGTCTTTATGAACGGTTGGGCAATGGTTGAGTTTTAACTGGCAACTGTTGGTTCTCATCTTATAAATAGCAAAATGTATGAAGGAGTAAGGTTGCTGATGTGACAGGTCCTCCCTCTACCCAGCAATTGCACTGTGCACTACCTTATGTAGTAAAATTGTTGATTATATCATGTTCATCGTATGTATTTATAATTCTGCAATTGTTATTACTTTGGTAGTGGAGTGTTTTATAACAAACATAAATGACAAAAAGAAACCCAAAATTGTAAAGGATAAGCATGTCTTTCTGCATAATAACAGTTTTAAGAATACATACAGAAATGTGTTTCCCCTAAGAAATATTTGGAGTTGGATATAATGATGGAAAAATTGTTATTGATGTTCCGTTGTGTGATATGGACGATGATAACAAGCTCACATTTATAAAATAAATAAAGTGTGAAGGGAGATTTTCAGAACCAAGAATATCATAATGTGATGAAATTTGTTCACGTTCTTGTTGTCAACCTGGAGCTGCGCCCTGAATCAAAGACGTGCATGAAATGGCCAGTCCTCTATCCGGTTGAAACAATGGGATCTTCTCACGAGGGTGGGTGCCTCAATGGTGAAAAGAACCTCCAGAGAAATTCCTGTAAGATGTATCAATGAGGATCTCTACTCTATGCTGCGGACTACCATGGAAAAGGGAGAAGGAAACTTTAAGGGGAAATCCTACCTAATAAAGGTGATACACTGGAAGATTGATCCACTCAACTTGAAACCTTGAACACTAAACAAACAAGGGAAAATGAAGACCTTTGATTTCAATCAATCACTTATGCACAAATATTTCGTGAGAAGGTTCGATCCAATGAACAAAACATGAGGGAAAACAATGGAGAGGGGTCTAATACAAGACACTTTGCAGCCACCTAAAATCCACTTACAGCTTCAGCAAAAGACATAAAGAACATTTAGCATGACCTGCATAATGATAAGCTAGCAACTAGGTACGAATCAGAATTTGGGAAGAGAAAAATCTACCACATATGCAAATTGTTGAATGAATATACACTATGCCAACACTTGAAATCTGAAAGTACAGTCCTATTAATTGAAGAGGTTACACAACTCACCAATGGCAGAGTCTGGTCTAGCCAAGAGAGGGATGATTTTAATCAACTCCGAAAGCCAATTTATAGAGAATTACAAAAGCCAAAAGATTGGCGTTGAAATATTGAAGAGAAGGATCAACTTAGATTAACTCAAGGCTGACTTGGCCTTTCAATAAAATATGTTTTCCCTTTGTCTTTGCATGAAGCTCCTTGCGCTAGAGGAAGTGGACTTGTCTTTGTTTATTGAAATGCCCACCTCTCTTTGCATGGAAGATTACGCCAAGTTTCCAATTTTAGCTTCTTCGTGAGCAGCTGGAACGTTTGAAAGTATGAGATGATAATATCATGAATGAAATCCAACGCCAATGTCAATTTTAGAACTCTGACTTGATTCGTTGGAAGCCGAGTTGGAACGTTTGAACCACTAAGTTGGACGAAGAGAAACGCTGAGTTGGACGAAGAGATTATTCTCCTTTGCATGGGAAACTCCTAGTAGATGTGGCGTTTAACAATTAGTCAATTCTAAATCTGGAACGGTCAACTCGACGTCCGAAATTGGAACTCTGGTTGAGCTGCTCTCGTTTGCATGAAAACAACGCCAAACTTGGATTGAGAACTCAGTTTGAAGCTGAGTTGGACCTTTGAGTGCATGAGAATGACTAGTCAAACCACAAATAAAACAAATAGTCAACCGAAACTTAGTAATTCGTCTAAAATAGCCCTTGTTCACATGTATTTTCTCTTATTTTGGTCTGCCTGTGTCTTGTCTATTATTGGCGGGATTTTATTTTTGGATTATCTTATCTATATTTGGTCTATATTTCCTAGGATATTCTGTTTTCAACTTTCTGTCATATTATCTATTTTCTATCCTTTTTTGCACAGTCAAACCTCCATTTCTTTCGGATTTCTTGTTGTCTCCTTGGCTTAATTATTTCAGAATTCTGGCTGTGGACTTTACTGTCTGCGGATTTATTTCCTTCGGCTTCTCTTCCTTGCCCTTGGCTTATTTCCTTTGGCTTCATTTCCTGCGGACTTTTCTGTTGACTTCTCCTTTGGTTTATCATTTCCTGCGGACTTTATTTCCTGTCTTTACCTTTCGAAAAAAATGGCCGTCTTGTTTTTTGTGGACTTTCCTCTCTTCGGAATTCTCCCTGGTCTTATCTTCTTCTCTGCCTCGGGCTTATCTCCCTGTGTGGTCTTCTGAAGGAATTCTTCGGACAAAATGTCCGAAGGAATGCCTTTGGACTTTTGTCCTGACCCTCTCACTTTCACGCAAACTTTTGTTTTGCGGGCTTGATTTCCCTCAGCTTTTTTTTCCCAAATTAATCCTTCGGACAAAAAGTTCGAAGGATATCTTTCCTTTGTTTCTTCTCTTCTTCTATTGGCTTCGGACTTAATTTTGTCGGGCTTTTCGCGCAGCCTACCACTTTGAATTTATGCGGGGTTTGTGATCGCCAACTTTTCTGCATTAATCCTTCGGACAAAAAGTCCGAAGGAATTCCTTGGGACTTTTGTCCGAAGGCTTCCTTTCTTTTGCTCTTTTGCCTTGTCGGTTTTATTCCACGAGCTTCTTCTTTGGTCTATTTCTCCGAATTTCTTCGAACTTTTTCTCCGAAGGAATCCTTCGAACAAAAAGCCCGAAGGAATTAATCTTTTCTCTTCTGTCTTTGCCTTTACCTTCAAAATGCCGTTCGAAAAAATTGCCATGGTCCAGGCACCGACAAACTGCCCTCCACAAGGGCTCCTGGCTCTTTGTGCCCTTCAGAAAAATTCAATGGTCCTGTCGCCGACCAAGTGCCCTCCGCAAGGGCTTCTGTCCTTCATCTGCGCCCTTGTCGAAAAAATTGTAGGGCACCCGGGCTTTTTGTAGGGCACCCGAGTTTTTTGCAGGGGTTCTGAATTTGACGTGTACCTTCCCGAAGGGTAAGTGCCCTTCGGGATTGTTGAAAATGACCCTTCCGAAGGGTACTTTGCCCTTCAAGTTTTCTTGTTTTGCCCTTTTTTGCCTTCCAAAGACACCCCTTGAAATTCCACGGACTTATAACAAGGCTCATTCCTTCGGATTTCTTTGTTTTGTCCAAAGGAATTCCTTCGGACAAAAAGTCCAAAGGTATTATTTCCTTGGTCTTTTTGCTTTTGGTGGACCTTTTGGGAGGCTGCGGGTGTTTTTATTTGTAACTCTCCAAAGTATTCCTTCGGGCAAAAAGTCCGAAGGAAATACTTCCTTTGCTACAAGCTATTTCCTTTACTTATTCCCTTTGTTGCAGGCTCTTTCCTTTACTTATTCCCTTTGTTGCAGGCTCTTTGGGTCGCTGTAAATATGCATTTAGGCTTGATTGATCTTTGCAAAAAACCTTTTCCTTTTCATTATTGAGTACTCGAAACTAATTCATAAGTCAAAATGGTACCCACAAGACCATCTTTCGAATAGTAAGGTTGACAATTTTGCCCTGTGGGGCAAAAACGTCAACAGTTCTGATGTATGATAATGATAAGGCTTAGGTGAAATTTTCTACAAAGGATGTAGCTAGTTGGTCAAAATAATTTCTCAAATACTATTATATTTTGTGTCTAGAATTTCAAGTAAACCAATGTCAGCAAACAAAACGTAATGACAACCACTAGAGAGAAGATAAATTTGTGGTCAATCAACACCACAAAGAACATCTTAATACTGACTAACATCAAAAAACAATCCTCATGTCAACCAACCGCACATGGCAATCGACAACCTGATAAACACTATCACAACATAGTGTTTTTCTGTACAAAAGATAAGTTTAAAGTAAAATCTGACCAAATCATTGCACAAATAGATAGACAAATATATCACTACGACCAAAATAGAGATCTGAGTAAGCAAGGACTTATAATTATTTTTAAGAGAGGATAGACTTGGGTACATAGGGCATGTTAATAATGATATTTAACTTAGATAGTGCATAAGAGCCAACATAAGGATTACTACGTATACCTAATTTTTGTAGGAATTTGTTTTATTTTCCCTCGTATAAGGAATCTTCCACATCTTTGTATGATTGCACTTTGCATTCTTCCATTTGGGTTTTGCATGCTTTGTGGAATCTTCTACTTGACTTGCATGCTTCGTGCAACTTCCACTTGTGTTTTGCATGTTTTGTATAACCTTCCACTTGTAACTTGCATGCTTATTGAATCATCCACTTGTACTTATGCATGCTTTATGTGCAAGTCTATACAATGAGAACGCTTGCTTTCAATGTTGTCATCTTGGATTCATGTATTTTAGCATATACTCTTGAAGATTATTCGAGTATTTGGATACTATTGATATCCACCTTATTCAATGTGTATTAATGGTGTCTAAGCTCTTCTATTGAGTGTTTTTTCATTTCCATTTTGTTACAGTGTACTTAATCGTGTGAGGTTATGACTTTTGGGACTATATATATATATATATATATATATATATATATATATATATATATATATATAAGGAAGAATGATAATATGTATTACTGGTACAAGGAAATGGTGATGGACTACAGTCTATGTAAGGATGGGAAGTCCCACCACATGAGGTATACTACTAGAGATCTAAGAAGAGTACTAGGGAAAATGTGTACTTTATTATAGTTCCATCATTTAATGTAAACATTGTGAATGTTAGGAAATACAAACACTGAAAGAATGAAAACAAACTAGAAGGTATACAGCACAGTAATATAGTTGTGTGTCCATCTTTTATCAAGCATAAAGAAGTTATATCAGTTGAGGAGGTTGATAGCTGAACATTAGTTAATATATAACTAATAGTTCATTAATAACATTAGTATCATTAATAACTTTAATACCCCCCTTTAATGACTAAATTGAAAACTACTACAAGTTTGTCCCGAAATTTTACAAACAAAATGGAACCAAGAAGTCTGGTCATTAAATATTCAAGCTACTCCTTAGATATAAATATGCAGTTTTTAATCCTCTGACATTTTGTTGTCCAATGTATGAGCTTTGATTGAGAGAAAAATCAAGAAAGATTGCTAACAACAAAACATTGATCCCATCATGTGGATGTAAGGTATATCATGAGGCCCACCAATTCATTGTAGAGTGATACATCAACCGATGATGAGTCATCATGCTGATAACTTCAATCCAACCTCCATAGTTCCAAATCCAAAATCTTGAAGATGTTTATCAAACTTAATATACTAGGCTTGCGGGCCCTACTTAAGTCCGTACAGGGACTTAATCAACCTGCAAACTATTTGATCATGACCAGGTACCCAAAAACCTTCAAGCAGCACCACGTAGACCTTCTCGTCCAAATCTTGATTCAGGGAACCAAACTGAGTTGCTATGGAGAGAAACAACTGAAATGTGACCATCTTTGCAATAGAAGCAAAAACACAAGTCTCACCCATTTGCATTCAATGGGTTGTTTAACTAGTGGTTCAAGTACCATAAAAAGGTCAGAAGCGCGAGAAAAATGCCCACGCTTTGTTGGATTAACAACCTTGGTTCTAGTCCTTCAAATTAGTTCCAATCCTTCAAACCAATGTCTGTGATTGAGGTAATGCATCCTCCCACATATCTAACCATACATTTGCTTGAGAAATGTCAACCTCACGCAAATCTTGTATGATAGAGTCTCTCTCCACACATGCATTTAAGTTGACTATAGCACAATCAACAAGCCTATACAAACCACCTTGTCCAATGCTTAGGGTTACTAATTTGTATTGTTTCACATCACACAATACATTTCTTCCAAAATAAATTTACAGCAACATTGGGATTTTCCGTTAATAAACTAATAGACATGAGATTTTAATTTATGCTAGGTACAAACCTCCTAACATTCCTTACTATGATTTTTTAAGCATTATTCAACACTATGGTAATATCTCATATCCCATCTCTTGCAAGTGACTCCCCATCAACTAATAGAACCGAACTCGAAATATTTGTATTTGCAGTAAATGTGACATATCATTCTTTATGACATGTAAAATGTTTGGATGCGGCACAATCAATGAACCAACAACTAGTAGCACAATGTTGATTATGAGCGAGAAAATGTAACAGTACGGCTACAGCCATGTTTGGGACAACAAGAATGGACCTTTGAAAGTCCATCACACGAATGGAAATTATGAAGAAGATGCAATCATGGACGGAGAGTTGAACAACATACCTACGAGGCATGGTGAAGCAGTTGAAGGAGTGGTGTGGAGAGTTCTTGATTTCATTGACATGTTTGTTCTATGTGCAGGTTTAGGAACAGCCCATATGAATGTTGATAAAGAAACTCTTGAGTCAAAGAGTGCATGGTTTGCATATGTCCAAGGAAAGTACAATGATCATGACATGAGACAAGCAGGAGTGGAGGCAACTAAGTTTGTTTTCAGCCCACAGTAACAATATGGGACCCATTGAAGCTCAAGGCTATGTTCATGAAGCAAGTATTTGGGGTTGCAAGTTCCCAAGATTGAAGTGGGATCCAGGTATTTTAGAGAGAATAGAAAATGGACTTGTATTTGCTTCAAGGCAAGCAAATTTGCGAATGACGGACTGTAATGTCCCCTTTTCTAAAAATAAAATAATATTATTATTAAAATTAAAAGTATTTTCATTACTTTAAATAAAAGTAATAATATGTCTTAGTTGCCAAAAGTGAATATGTCGGCAACTCCTTTCTATTTTTGACCTAAGAAGAGGACTTTTAAGGGTCATGGTGGTTTTTTATTGCAATTTTATGCCATATATTTAAGTTAGAAAAATCAGATTTAAAGGTCCTATTTCCAGATGTAATATTTATTATTTTTGGCAAGTATTGTGGTGAATTAAATATTGTTTTTTTGCCCTAAATTGACATATTTAGAATTCTGAATTTTTAGTTGCTTAGAGTTTGATGGAAAAAATCACATTTCTTATTAGGGTTTGTTGGAAAGCCCAAATTGCTCTAATTCTGCCCTAAAAGGGGCATTACATGCCACAATCAATGAAACAACAACTAGTAGCACTATTGTTCGAGTATGATACCACAAAGGCATACTTTTCCTCAAAATCCCGTTCATCTTCAACTACTACCACATTTGCCTGATTGCTTTGTTGGGAAAGAGCATATTGTCATTTCCGACAATCCTTTTTATCATGCCCAACCTTATGACAATAAAAGCACTTCATCTGGCACTTGGAAGATGTATCACTTGAGATACGTTTCTAGTTCCCTTTGACTAAGTAGCAAATACACTCTATTTGTCCAGCACTGGACTCATTTTCCTATGCCTGCCTACATTCCTTCTGCAGCAAATAGGAACTAACCTAATCAAATATCCCGGTTTGGCATTTTGCCATCAAGTGCAAATCCTCCACAAAATATTCATAGGAGTCAAATTGTTTAAAACAAGAGCAATTAGATCGTCATCATCCACCATTTTGTTTGCAGTGGGGAGCTGGTCTTGGAGATCTTTCATTCGAAGATGTTCTAATAGGGACCCATCATCAATCATTTTTATAGACAATAGCAGATTCTTCAAGTATAGGACCCAAAATTTCTCAGATGTTTGAAAAACAAAATTGAGGACTGGTCTAGAGCACACTTGCCATAGTGGCATTCAAAACTTCAAGTATCAAATCATCTAAAACAGATAACTTCAACAACAGAAGATGACATTTGTCATAATCAACAAAGTTCATAGCAGGGCTTGATTCCTTGTCATGTATAATTTTATCGCAATCACGATATTCCACAATTGTTAAAATCTTATGACCCCAACATAGTTTTGACTAGTCAATTTCTGCACTTCAGGGAGAACTAAAATCTGGATATTGATCATTATACACACTATTTTACCTCTTACGCATAAATCAACGCAAAAAGAAATGCAAAGTCTATACAACAACTTGAAAATCTATAAAGCAAATCATACTACAAACTAGAAATCACTTGGAAATTGTTTTTGAAAATCACCAACAATCTGCATTTTCGTTCTCTTTCTCGTGCCTTGACTGTCACTGCAAAGATGTCTCCAAAGAACTGTCATGTTTTGTGCTGTAACACCAGCCAAAAACGTCAATGAACTCACTCGTCACAACATCAATGGACTTCGCATTTTTCTTCTCCCGTATTGTAACTCACAAAACAAGAAATACTTCCTCGCACAATCTTCCTGGTCTTCAAATTCTGATCTGCACTGCAAATCGTGACTTCTTCTCACGTTTACCTTCACAAAAATTGTCACTGTTGTTTTTCTCCAACCTGATTCTGGTTCAGCAATCATGTGCCCTTCCCTGCAGTCTGTAAGGCTAAAAATGCGACTGGAAATTGCATCTTCCTCCTGTCACGAAGACTCACCATCTCCTGGTCTTATTCACGTCCTGACTACAATGTCTTTTCTCTGCAAATGCCTTCAATGAGGAATCATTGATCTTTATCCCTCCACAATGGCTTCATTCTGAACGAATTATGTCTGGCTCAATCTCACAACTATGCCTTCGATTCTCCTGGTGAAGCCTATGCCCTCACAATTTTTGTGACTCGCTGATGATGATGAGTTACAAAACCCTGCAACTCGACCTCTTCAATCAGCTGTCCTTAGTTCATACCCTTTTTCCCATGGCTTCCCCAAACGATTGACTCTCATACCAATGTTAGCAAATACAAAGACTGAAAGAATGAGGAGAAACTAGAGGGCATACGGCACACTGATATACTTGTGTGTATACATCTTTTATTAAGCATAAATAACTTACATCAGTTGAGGAGGTTGATAACCAAACATTAGTTAATAGATAACTAATAGTTCATTAAAAACTTTAACAGTGAACTCTGTGTATGTTAGATAGTGGATATTGTACGAGTGTAAACCGTATTACGTGATTCCAAAGAAGACCTAAAAAAGGTCTACAGGACTTTAATTTACTATTTGTGGATAGAAAGAGGAAATAAGGTACCAAAGGAAAAGCATATTGTAAGAATCATAGTTGTCATTAAAATAATTGAAAACAATATCAATACTAATATTGATTTTCTCATTATGCAATAAAATCCATGCCAGTAAAAGGGCAATGTCTCATTTTTTAATTTACAACAAAATGATGCAATGAGCAATATATTATGATATTTGAACACCAGCAAATATACAGAATGGGATTCCTTTGCTGAACAGGGTCAGCAATCTTCACTGTAAATGGGCAGCGATAATCAATTCATCGATGCTATAAGAACAATCACAAATATTTGACAGTTGGGTAAAGACTTAGCCAGAGAAAATATTTTTTATAATGAATCCACTCCCTAATTTCATCTTTAAAAGGAAACGAAAAAAATCAAGTATATAGATGCATTCAAAATTATATGATATCTAAAATTTCATAATGCAAAAATGAACATAGGAACTTGCCAAATCAAGCGATTGTTTGCCATTCCCATATATTAAAGAAAATGACTGATACTCCTTTTCAGGTCGAGGTTGCCGCTGGAAATTTGACTGCAAGTATTTCAAAAAGAAACAAAAATGCTAAATTGTAGGTTTACACTGTTTCCTCAAAAACAATTTGAAGACCTTAAATATTCTACATGAATAAATGGTTTGTGCAGAATACACTTACAGTACGCTGTCCTGCAATGATTTTAGAAACAGAACTCAATCTCAATTGCTTTTCCTCCTTCCCAGAGAACCAAATCAAAGATCTTTCATCCTGAACATTCATAGAAATAACAGTAAAATGTCTTAAGCTTTTGTTTTATAGATCAGTGGGACTTGACAATGGGTCCTCCACCCTGCTCACAAATGAAAACAAGAAAACACCAACAATTCCAGGAAAGAAATCATAAATATTCCAGCAACCATGCTTGTCCTACAAATGAAAAAAATATTCAAAGTATTTATAATAGCTATAATAATCCAGACTTTCACATTACTGTTTGATATATATATATGATATCTTACAAAAGTTTGCATGAGTAGACAGTCATATAAGCACTGAGAGCAAAGAAAAAATATTTAAATCATTGGCCAGATAGTATCATCGACCAAAAACCAAGGGACAAACAAATATCATAGCAAAAAAAGGAACAGTAAAGAAACTAATCTCGAGGCAAGATGTGAGTTGAGGTGCTGCACAAAATATTTTAAATTCTTTAATCATTCCATAGCTCACGAAATTAACTTGAAAAGGTAAATCTACATAGTGGAAGACATGTCCATTGGGATTCAGAAGGGCCCCTGCCATTTTACATCTACAATCAAAAGCTGTTACCTGTCCAATGACCACCCATGAGATGGCATCCACATCTGGTGTCCAATTGTGAGACATTAACATGTGTGACACCCACTTTTCATCAAAAATTAATGCATTTAGTATGCATTATAATGGACCCCCTAAGCATACAAAACTAACCTTTTGAGCATACAGAATCAAGTAATGATTGAAATGAGAAGGTTAGGATATCAGACTTACTTGTTGGCTTGATAAAGACCTGAAAGATGCATTGGCATGTAATGTTAATAGAACGAATTGAATGAGATGCAGAACAAGGGTACTTACCTTGATATTTGATGATGCATAGGCATCCCCCTTGGGCTAAAGCAAACCACCTCATGGGCGAGGCGTCTTTTAAGTGAAGCCAGAAGGGATAGTAAACCGGGTAGATACGCAGCCTAGGACTCTTACTATGTTGTCTGTAATCCTCTATTCTTAAAATCAGGCCTCCTTCCATATAATGATGTTCCTTAGTCAAGTGTCCTTGGGTTTCCTAGAAGTCCATACCAACAGAAATTGCTAATATAGGCATAGAGTATTGTGTTTCTGGGAAAAGACATCTAAGACCCCTAACATACAAGTAAGGAATCTCAAGTCTCTACCCTCAAAGCCGACAGGTTTTGTCAAGACCCAAAATGTCAACCTACTAAAGAATAAAATACAGAACATAAAGACAGTTTCAATCCGAACCACATCCATCAGTGTCACGTTTGATCCGGGGTTCGAGTCGGAGGGAACTTGTACATGTGAGCTAAAACAGGCCGAACGTGCTAAGGGAGGCAGGGGACAAATAAGATGAATGGAAGGACCTATGGCTTGCTACAAGACCTATGCCATCTAAGGCTAAGGATGACTTGGTAGCCGAGCCCACCCCATTCCCATGATAATCAATGATTGGGAGGTCAAGTGCACCTACGAGCCCTTGGAGAATTAAAAACATTCGTATAAATTTAAATGTATACCCCAATGTACATAACCTATCCATGCTGTGAAGCAAGTTATGATACCTCAGGCATATCAAAGAAAAGATAATCCAAATAAATAAATGAATGCATATCATGAATTAATAGATGCATTCCAAGACAAACCTTGATTGGAAAGTGATGAAGTCAACAACTAAACTTGGTCCAATCAACTCCAAGATGATTCAATTCTAGAGCTAAAGATTGTAGTTCTCAACTAAGAAATCACAAAAAAAATTGTGTGAGCATAATAAATGAACCTCGCACAATAATTTCTTCAAAATACAAGTTAGATATGTCTATTTATGTGGATCTAGTGGAGTAATGCAATCCAAATGTGTGGAATGGTTCCACATGTGACAGAATGACACTAAATGAACACATGATGTGAAACAAAATGCATGCTTTATGACCTTAAATGTAGTGTCCTTGTTATGTGTGTTTGTATTCTTGAATGTCTATAGGATGGTTTTGTAGAATGATTACAGAAACACTAGACTACCAATAGCAACATCCACATAATAGTAATTGCATAACATACCATGGAAGAGAAGAGTATTCAAACAGTAGCAACTTTGTATTCATAAAAGATAAGTCTGGATACAATTCATACGGTACAGGGAGGACCTGATACCAACACCTTTACCCATACCCCAATGTATATCCTTCTATATATAAGACAAATGACTAATAGTTGGCAGTTGACACAATCATCAACAACCAAACATAACCAACAAGTATCATTACAAACTATCTCACACCAAAAAATACAGTCATTTACCACATAACAACATCAAGTAATAGTATATAATTAATAACACATTTATATCAAGAGTAACTATCTACAATATCCCCCTCCTTACAACAAGTTGGAATCCCATCCGACACAACCCAAATACAAAACGTCCCTACACTATAGAACACCAAAGGAGATTGTGGATAGGGAAGAAGGAGAATGACGACGAGATAGACCGATTGCTGCACTACTGGATCAGAATCCCAAAAAGGCTGCCACAAGGGCTGAAACTGTCCTGAACACCTGACATACTCATTTTTTGTTTTTATATAATTATATCTATTATACCTGAAAATCATCTGGTGCCAATTGATTAGGGGAAAAATTGAAAGCGCACCAAGAACTAATCTCCTCCATGATCAAAAATCAGTATATAGCTTGTTGCAGGTTGAACGAATGAAAGTAATGCTCCTGCTCCTTCCAACAAAACTCAAAACCCAATGGTATAAGAGTACATGAAACCAGAATAAGTATTTATCTCCTTTGGGCACTTATCATGAATATTTTTCGGACTTTGGATAGTTCGAGACAGCATAAATTCGAACAATTGAGGCATGCAAACACATTGTAGGGTGGGGGTCGCACAATTGTAAGTCATACAGTAGCACAGATCATACGACCTGCAGTTGTAAAGTGCAGTTGATGGATGCTCCTCATGCCTGGTCTTACCTTCGATGGCGTGTGGGGATGGACCATTGTAGGTCATATAGCAATCATGGGTGTTGTTCATGCACTGTCTATTGAACGTTGTACTCAGAACACCCCTACTTGACAGTGCCCTTCATGGTTGTATGCCCCTGGTCCCTCTTGACAGTGTGTTTTTGTTGCTACATAAAATTCTGTTGCATATGCATAAGGCTGCTAGAGGTGGTATGGTTGCTGCTGAGCAAACAGCAATATCAGAGGTCAAAGGCCTCTTGGGGATCAAACCACAATGTCTTCTTGTGGTTGTGCAAAGTTGAGTCATATGATAGTGGGGGCAATGCTTTTTTAGCAGGTCATATGGTGAAAGAGAATATTGCACGCTGCCCATTAGATTTGTTATTATCCTTCTATTTTCCCCGAATAATTTTCCAACATGATGTACTTTTAAGTTTTCAGTGATTACCATTATTAGATGACTCTCCCTATCAAATGTTTCATAGGTCACTTTGAATAATGCATTCCCACCATGAAGAGTAATGTTATGGATACAAGGACTTTTACTTTCAAAATATGCCATGTGCTCACTTATTTGTAAGTTTGACGCAACAGTACTTGTACCTTTGAGTTTATTAATTTCTATTACGATTGCCTCGATCTATAGTCCATTAACTTTTAATTTGGACCTGTGCATTGCTTTCTTACACCTCATACGATCCATATACTCTAGTTGCACTGCCTCGATATTTGTTAAGGGATGGAAGTGAAATGGTGATCTCCAGAGTATTTTAAAATTTCCCAGTGGTACGGCCTGTCAACCATTATTTTTTAATCAAAGCACCATGTAGAAGAAATTATACCTTAAATATTTATCATACTCGTACTTCCGTCGTCTTTTTAACATGAGTGCCCTTGATTTAAAATTCATGTGCTACCACTATCAGTTATGGCAATGCTTCTTCTGCCTCAACATAGCTCCCATCATGCAATGTGCCATGAATCTCTGTACATCCATTTCAAGCTTATCCGTTATATTCAGTTGTACTTCAAAAGTAGATCATACTTCACCTTTTATTGAATTTGTATTGTTATATGCCACATTCAAGGCCATTAAATCGATGCTTTAGACGAGGTCGGCTACAAATTCCATTTGGTGGATCAACTTATCATCAAATTTTGCACCCTTGACATTGTACCCTCTTAACTCCAGTGGTTAAGCCAACTATGAAGTTGACAGCGGAAAAGGACTTGGCATCACCAACATCTACTTATGCCCATCCCTTTGCAAGTCATGACTTTCTTCAATCTCCATAATCTCGACGCTATTGCAATCAGGTTAGAACCTTTGGAGTCTTCCATCTTCCAATTGAACAGACTGTTCAAGGAGTTTGTCTCATCATCGAAGCACAATTGTAACCCCAAGACCCCTTCATCGTTCAATTAGATCGTACCTCTGTGCTCATCAACTAAGCAGTCTTCTTCAAGTTCCAAATCCAATGAGTCGGATGAGGATGCTTCCTCATTGACTGTTTGATTCTTCAAATCTATAACAAACTTTTGTCATCTGTTTGCAATGGAGATTGTCATGTCCCACTTTTTCGCCTAAAAAGCTATGGACATGGTCCCTAGCCTAATTCTTGTTGTTTCCCCTAAGCTAAGTAAAAGAGAATAAGTAGGAAGCACATATCACCCTCCTTGAAAAGTAAAAATGACTTAAGTTGTTCTATTTTTGCATTGAGGGCCTTTTTGTGACTTAAAGGACATAAGGTACCTTTAAGTGGGCGTTAAAAGCTAACCGACCTTTATGATCTTAACTCTACCTTCATAACTTAAAAGGATGAGTATACAAAGGGAGTTTGGAATTCAATTGAAGGGATGCTAAATTGGATATTGAATTTTATGCTCAAGTATGTCACACTTGAATTAGTGACTTGAGTACGAAACCCTTCAAGTACACAAGGAGTTGGGGACAAAAACCTCCATCCTTCTACCAGGGCAACTCTATCCAAGGGTTGTATTTACGCTAAATACTCAGATTTTCAGTGGGAAAGCCCTCTCCTAGGGCAACGAACTACTTGGAAAGGTTGGCAACTTGGTTGGTGGATGATTTGCACCATTTTGGGGTGATTTTGTGCCCTGATTAATATTCTAATTTTATTGTGTTATTTTTGCACTTGGGCAATTTGAATTGGAAGGGTTTTGGCATGTTTTGAGGGCCATTTCTTTCCCTAGAATATTCGGCAACATTTTATATATTTTTCCAGCATGTGGCAAATTGGTTTGAAGGTTGTTTGGTAGGGTTGGAGGGCCTTTTCATGCCCATACATGATTCTGAATTTTATAGCAATATTTATGAATTAATTCCTAATTTTTGACATATTTGGGAAGGTCATTTAGACTCCCACATTGGTGATAATTTTCTATAATATTTGAATAATATTTTAGATCAATTTGGAGCAAGTACATCATTCTAAAATTGGTTATAATGAGGAATAAATCTGATATTTTTATAAAGGGGGATGCCTAGGGTTTGAAGCTCCACTTCACCCTTTGAAGGGCTATTTGACAAGTTTGAGTTGCCTAAGTATTGCATTTGTGTTAGCCTATTTTATGCTATTCTTTGGGCATATTACATCAAGTAGGGTTTGCTGTTCTAAAAATTAGAATTCCTTCTTTTACTAAGGTTTAACATAAAAAACCAATTTTTCAAGAAATTTTTCCAATTTGGGGACATTTCAGTGATATCAGAGCCAATTTCTTAGCCAGTTGTGGGGTGTTAGGGACTTCAATGGATTAGCAACCTAGGTTTTTGCCAATAGAAAAACACAAAAATCCCTTTCAAAAAGTGGGGGTGAAGAAGAGGACAATGAATGAAGCCATGGATGATTTGTTGCAAGCCATGGAGAATTATCAGAGGGAACTAAAGGCAACAAGTCTCAAGGTTTTGGCAAAGTCTATGGGGTTAAACCCTAGATCTCAAAAGTCTCTCTTAAAAGGATAGAAAATTGAACTACAGGTGAATATAGAGATTCAAAAGTCTGAAATTGTAGGGCAGCTAAAGAATAACCTCCAAGTACACAAAGGGCAGCCTAGCAATGTGAATAATGAGCTTTAAAAATCAAAAAATTTGGGTTAGCCAATTAGTGAAATTTCTGAGTTTCACAATACAGAGACTTTGGAGCAGCAAGAAGAGTTGTTTCAGCTAAAGTAAAGGGCAGCCAATGATTGAATTTTCTGAGCCACAAAAACCAGAAATTCAAGGCTAGCCTATGGAGATCAGGTATGCAGAGCTTATGGAGTTGGAAGAGACAAGAAATCAAGCCATGCTAGCCATGGAAAGTCATCAAGCACAGGTGAAAAGAACATTCGACAAAGGAGCTTCTTCACGAAGCTTCAATGAAGGAGATTTGGTCCTCAAGTGGGATGAGGATCGGGCCAAACCAGGAAGGCACACAAAGTTTGATTCCCTTTGGAGTTGCCCATACACGATCTCCAACTGCAAATCCCACAACGCCTTCCACCTTGCTAAGAAGGACGGCCAAGAGCTTCCAATCCCAGTCAATGGGATACATCTGAAACATTGCTATTGAAGAGCAAAACTCTATGTACATATTCAGTTGTTTCTACTTTCCTCCATGCACTGTTCAAGCACAGTAGTTTGCTTAAGTTTTGTTCCAATAAGTGCTTGTTTGCACATTTGCTTCTTAGTTAGTTTTCTGCTTTCGTGTGTTTTCCTTCTTATTTTGAAGGAGGTTGCTTCAGCCATGATCAGAGGAGATTTTCAGTTAAAAATCAAGTTCACCATTGGAGAATTTAAATAGCGTCTATATATGCTCTGATTTCTCAAGCATAGCAGGTATGCTGAGCCAGCTGAGTCGCCAAAAATGTTGACAATTCTTCCACAGGATAGATTGTCTCTTGCCATTCGGAAAATTCACATCTCCATCCAAGGAAAGAAAGAATACATTGGGAAAGAATACATTGTTTTTTTTCTTTGGTAAGGGCCTTTGCTACAAAAAGATGAATTCCTTCGGACTTTTGTCCGAAGGAATGGTTCATCAAAGAAGGCTTCTACTAAGGACAATACTTAGCAAAATCCAAAAGTCTGCCCAAAAAGCAAGGAAAAGCCAAGTAAAAATTTCTTCGGACTTTTTGTCCTAAGGAATTTTTTTCGGACAAAAGTCCAAAGAAATATGAAGGAATAAATCCGTGGAATTGCAAGGGCTTTGGAAGGTAGAAGAGGGCAAAACAAGAAACCCGAAGGATAGATACCCTTCGAAAGGGTCGTTTTCAACAATCTCGAAGGGCACCTACCCTTCGGGAAGGTACACGTCAAATTCAGGGCCTCTGCAAAAAATTCGGGTGCCCTACAATTTTTCTGACAAAGGCACAGATGAGGGACAGAAGCCCTTGTGAAGGGCACTTGGTCGGTGCCTGGACCCTTGTAAAAAAATCCGAAGGGCATTCTCAGTAGAGTTAAAAAAGACGAGGATTAATTCCTTCGGGCTTTTTGTCCGAAGGAATTCCTTCGAACAAAAAGTCCGAAGAAATTCGGAAAAGTACAAAGAAGAAAAGTCCGAAGAAACAGGTGAAGGCAAAGACGAAGGATTAATTCCTTCGAGCTTTTTGTCCGAAGGAATTCCTTAGGACAAAAAGTTCGAAGAAATTCAGAGTAAGCCAAGGAAGATAAGCCCATGGAGAAAAGCCGACAAGGCAGACAAGAAAAAACAAAGGAAACCTTAGGGCAAAAAGTCCGAAGGAATTCCTTCGGACTTTTTGTCCAAAGGATTAATGCGGCAAAGAATCCCGAAGGAAATAAGGCAAAAGATGAAGCTAAGAAAGCAACAAGAAAATCCAAGGAAATGAAAGGAGAAAACATAGAATTGCAGCCAAAAAAGCTGAGGGAAATAAAGCCAGGGCAAAACAAAAGTCCACAAAAACAAATTCGGGATAATTGGCAAGCATAAAGCCGAAGGAAATCAAAGGTAAAGTCAACAGAAAATTTCGAAGGAAATAAGAAGATTGAGGGGCCTGACAGAAAATAAGCCCGAGAAAATGCCAAAGGGTGACGTCCTACGAGACGTCAAATTTTGACTGCGGGAACTAACCGTTGAAAAAAAGGTAAAGCTAGAATTCCGAAAGAATTAAACCACAGGAAGTTGACCTCAAATTAAGCGACGGCAAGTTGAAAAAAGGCCAAACGGAGGAAATATAGACCAAATATAGACAAAATACATCCAAATATAGAATCACGTCAGAAATAGACATGAACACGCACACCACAATAGGATAAAATACATGCAAGCAAGGGCTATTTTCGATCGACCGGTCAAAGTTTCAGTTGACTGGTTGTTGAAGTCTTGCTCATCTCCGGATCAACTCATCCGAAGGTCCAACTCAGCTTCAATCGGAGTTCTAAATTCGAACGTCCAGTTGACTATCCTAGATTTAGAGTTGACTAATTGTTAAACGCCACATCTACCAAGGGTTTCCCATGCAAAGGAGAATGATCTCTTCGTCCAACTCAATGTATCAAATGGTCAACTCAGCCTTTCAGGAAATCATCTCAAACGTTCCAGCAACTCACGTAGAGCTCTAAAATTGACATTGGTGTGGATTTCCATGCAAAGAGAGGTGGGCAGTTCAGAACAAAGACAAGTTCACTTCCTCAAGCACAAGACGCTTCATGCAAATACAAAGAAAAAACATATTTTTATTGAAAGGCCAAGTCAGCCTTGAGTTAATCCAAGTTGATCCTTCTCTTCAATTTTCCAACGCCAATCTTTGGCTTTTGTAATTCTCTATAAATCATCACTCTCTTGGCTAAACCGGACTCTGCCATTGGTGAGTTGTGTAACCTCTTCGATCAATAGGATTGTACTCTCAGATTTCAAGTGTTGGCATAGCGTATATATTCATTCATCAATTTGCATAAGTGGTAGATTTCTCTCCCTTCCCAAATTCTGATTCGTATCTGGTTGCTAGCTTATCGTATTATGCAGGTTATGTTAAGTGTTCTTTATGTTTTTTGTTGAAGCTGTAAGTGGATTTTAGGTGGCTGCAAAGTATCTTGTATCAGACCTCTCTCCATTGTTTTCCCTCATGTTTTGGTCATTGGATTGAACCTTCTCACGAAATACTTGTGCATAAGTGATTGATTGAAATCAAAGGTCTTCATTTTCTCTTGTTTGTTCAGTGTTCAAGGTTTCAAGTTGAGTGGATCAATCTTCCGGTGTATCACCTTTATTAGGTAGGATTTCCCCTTAAAGTTTCCTTCTCCCTTTTCCATGGTAGTCCGCAGCATAGAGTAGAGATCTTCACTGATACATCTTACAGGAACCAGCCTTCTCTGGAGGTTCTTTTCACCATTGGGGCAACCACCTTCGTGAGAAGATCCCATTGTTTCAACCGGATAGAGGACTGGCCATTTCATGCACGTCTTCGATTCAGAGCGCAGCTCCAGGTTGACAATAGTTACCCAAATCGCAGATGGTTTCTTTGGGAAAGTTTCGACATATTCTGGAGGTTTTCTAATGATTTATTAGAATGTTCTATTTTTAAAAACCTCATGTTACAAGATGATGTTATATTTGTGCTTTATGATATGATTCATTATTTTAAAGTGCAAATATAATATTTTAAAAGGGAAAAATAATAATAAAATATTATGATGTTTCTAGAAGCTTCCCAAATGAAGGGGAAAAAAAAAGAGTATAAAGGAAGGTGTGGGCTGCCATTATGAATTATCCCGATTTGATGTTGTCTTTGCTATGGTATGCTGGTGGAGCCTAGAGTTTCTTGCAGTGAATCAATTTGTCTTTGGGAACGATAACTCCCATTGATAGCATAACTGAGGGAGAAAAATATCTCTTGAAGGGTTGCATTTTGGAGGTGATATTTCAGGCATCTCAATTGGAGCAAATTTTGGAGAAATCGATTGATTTTCCTTGGTTAAGAGAGCAGATTGCTTTGTAAAAAAATCTGATATAAAAATCAAATATTTACAGTCAAGGAAGGACGCCATTAGGAGGGACGTTTTTGCGTGTGGGGGTTCCATTTTGCATTGATTCTCTGCTTGGCTTGGTGCGCCCACTTCCCTAGAGCATAGAGATGATATTAGATGCTTGAGGCAATGCATATTCTTTTAAATTTGAGATCAGACCAGAACAGGGGCGACTGGCTTGAAAAATTCGATTTGGCTTGGGAGATCATCCTTTCACTGGGAAATTGCTTGCTCCTTCATCTATTCTCAAGGGCACCTCAATTCTACCAAGGTTCACTGCATACAATTCATCCTTTAGTATAGTTTATATCTGCAGTTGTAGATGTGCGTCCTTCATACCAGCATACCATATAATTGTAATTTTTGTTTATGCCAAGAGTCTTGGCTAGTCTAGTGGAGCATTGTATCAAATCATCAATACAAATAAGAATCACAAGTTGCTGGTCATTTATAGTTATCTTTTGAGCATTTGAATTGAGATGGTAGGTTGCATGCCAACTGTTCGACTAAATGTCCATTGGTTGTAAGTGATTAGTTTGCTTTGTGAATTCATCTAATTGCATAGAAAAGAACAAAAAAAAAAAAAAAAAGTCATTCTTGCATCTAGAACTTAGCATTGTCATTCTTGCATTGTTTTATAAACACTTGAAGCTTTAATCCATCATCATTTAAACAAATCATCAAAACTGTGACAAAAACCAGCGAGAAGCACTTTGCTTACAAAGTGTTTGAAAAAATTATGAGGCAGCAAATTGAGACAATTAAGGGCAGATTGGGCAAGGATTGTTACAGAAGCTTGGAAGAGACAATTGTTGTTAACTCTTGAAAATGAGACCCAAGTCCTAACAAGGTTGGACAAAGCAAAGGGATCCCTTGAAGGGGGGATGCCAAATAAAAAAGGGGAACACTTGAAGGCAATGGTTGCTAATGTTGATTTGCCTACAATCAAGTATGCAATGGAAGCAACAAAACCGGAAGTGGCAAATGTTGATATTGATATTGCCAACATTGAGAAAGAGATGAAGAGCTCTAATTGTAGAAGGGAATTCTCCCATGTAAATTCAAGGATTGGGCATGACAAGTTTCTAACATGGTTATGGGATCCAGGTGAGCCTTACAAGCATGATTTTATTATTGTGTTATGTTGTGAAACAAAGGACAAAGCTTGGACCCTCATGGAAAGGGGCATAAGCAAGAAGTACCATGATCCAAGGATCAAAGGAAGGGTTGTTAGTAACACATTCACTACTGTTCCCCACATTTTAAGTTTGTTTTCCTAAAAAAATTGTTGCCATCGTGAGTATTGGCCCTAGGAAGGTGTGCCCCTCGCATCCCAACACTGGGGGAATAGTTCAAGTATGTATGAGTGGAATTCCAGCGACTATAAAGGGAAGATTGAAGAGGGAAAAAGCATGCTACAGCCATTCTAAGAGAAATCTAAGACACAAAAAGAAAGGCCATATCATGTTCATAAGGCATGATGAAGTGATGGTAAACGTGTTGTTACACACTATTGTTTTTTCTAATAATGTTTGCTTCATGTGTAGGATCAATCAGGAAACCGGTTGCAATGGCCACAAAGAGTGCAAGGATTGCTGTGATTCCCATACATGAGCAGCCAATCAGGTTAGTAGACACCACCCAACTTCTTGTATGAAAAGCTTGGTGAATTCTGAGATTGATAAAGATGAGAGAATGGAAAGAGGTAGGCAAACTCGGCTAATTGAACACTCAGAAAAGTATGAGAATTTTTGCATAATACAGCCCTACACAAATTCGGAAAATACATGTGCCAAGTTTGATTTTTCTTACTCAAAAATTTCTGAGTTGGTGAAGCAAGCTCAGACACCTATTGAGGTCAAAAGGGTTGAAATTTTGAGCAAACTAGTTGATATGGATGTAGATCAAGGTTCAAACTTGTTGTGGAATGCAAGGGATTTCCATTGCGTGGACAATCCATTGTTTGAAATGGATAAGGAGGTAGATCTAGGTTCAGAACTTTGGTGGAATGTAAGTGTGATTTTTAGACCACGGCAAAAGGCTGCAAATTTTAATCAGGGCAGCCAATGACTTCACAGAAGATTCGACCTTCTACCAATTCTGTAAGTATAACTAAATCTGATTTTTGTTATGCATTGAAGGGGAAGGTTAGAAGGAAGTCTTGTTTGCATAATCAGCACTTAACACCATGTTGTAAAGATGTCTTAGAGGATGAGGTTGAGGGCTTTAGACCCCTCTCGGATTGGGCAAAGGCCCAAATTGTGGACAGCATTAGGAAAAGCAGAATTTTTTAGGAGTAATCAGCCCATCACTCACTCAGAAAATTTATAATTGTTGGGGCAAGGACATCCCCATCGTAGGGGGTTAAAAGCTGATTTTCTTTGATCCTTACACCCCACGGTGAGTACTGAAAATATCTCTATAAGAACTGATTTTTCACACATGTACCAGCTCACCGACAGTCTGAAAATACATGTATGAGGACTGATTTTTCACACTCAGAAATTTCTGAGTTGGTAAGAAGATTCCAGCCACCCATTGAGTCCACAGAAATTGAATTTTTGAACAAAATACAACTCACATTGGGCAAGGAAAGTGCACCAATCAGATCTGAGTTTTATCACTCAGAAAAATCAGACCTTGGAACACTACTGAAGCCACTTCACATGGGTAAGAGGTCTGAATTTTTACAGCTGTTATTAAATTTTGAAAGTGTCTATGTTTGGGGACACAACTTACATGAAAGAGGGGCGAAGGAGAAAGTGACGGTACAGCACTATTCCCTTGGTCACAATGAGTTCCTTTTGAACTCACATTTGGTCCTACACATGCATGAAGGTGTGAAGAAAGGGCAGCCCATGGTTGAACATATAGCACGCATGGAAAGGATCATCCACGAGGGTTGGCAAGTTGTTGAAAGTGGTTTCCAAGGTATGTTTCCCAAGAAATATTTTGTTATTCTTTTGTTACAAGCTTGGAGAAGTCTACCATGGTATGCAAGAGCTACCAAGGAGTTGTTGAAGGGTGGCCACATTAGTATGCACACAAAGAATGAAGATCAAATGGATTTTCCATTTGGGGCAGCAAGGTATCACTTTCTAAATGTTTTTTCTTTTGATAGTTCTAGCTCTTTTTGTATGATGTGTGTTCATATTGGCATCCTCAAAGTATGTGGATATGGAGAGCACATGGGAGGTCAACTTAGTACTGAATTGGTTGACTTTTGGGAGTAATTGCATGGCTGTACATCACATATACAGCCTACATATCAGCAAGTACAAGGTTGTTGTTGGGTTGATCCTCTTTTTGATGGGGGGTCATTTGAGTTTAGGGGCCAAGGATTGGATGACAGCCCTTGGAGGAAGTTTCCAGCCTTTTGGAGCTTGAAATGACCAGCTTGGAAGATAGTTTGGGGAAAGTTAACAGTTGTTATTGGTTCCACATGGGAAACTACAGCAGGAGCAGCCATGGGTGTGAAAGAAGAATGAGGTTGGTGAGTGGTTTTGAGGTTGACTACAGCTGGTCCATGCCAAACAACAACAGGCACAACAAGGAGAGTTTAGAGATGGTTTTCCTTCATTGGGAAACAATTACATGTAGACATTGTGTAATAAGGAGTGTTGGGACACCTCCTTGGATCTTTCAATTGCTTGAGGACAAGCAATATTGGTTAGGGAGGATCGTCATGTCCTCCTTTTTTGGCCTAAAAAGCCATGGACATAGTCCCTAGCCTAATTCTTGATGTTTCCCCTACGCTAAGGAAAAGAGAATAAGAAGGAAGCACATATCACCCTCCTTGAAAGGTAGAAGTAAAGATTTCACTTAAGTTGTTCTATTTTTGTATTGACGAGGGCCCTTTTGCAACTTAAATGACAAAGTACATTTAAGTGGGCTTTAAAAGCTAACCGACCTTTATAATCTTAACTCTACCTTCATAACTTAAAAGGGTGAGTATATAAAGGGAGTTTGAATTCAATTGAAGGGATGCTAATTTGGATATTGAATTTTATGCTCAAGTATGTCAAAGCTTGAATTAGTGACTTGAGGACGAAAACCTCCATCTTTCTACTAGGGCAGCTCTATCCAAGGGCTGTATTTGCACTTAATAATCAGATTTTCAGTGGGAAAGCCCTCTCCTAAGGCACCGAACTACTTGGGACGGTTGACGACTTGGTTGTGGATGATTTGCACCATTTTGGGGTGATTTTGTGCCCTAAATAATACTTTGATTTTATTGTATTATTTTTGCACTTGGACGATTTGAATTGGAAGCGTTTTGACATTGTTTTAGAGCCATTTCTTGCCCTAGGATATTTTGCAACATTTTATATATTTTTTCAGCATGTGGCCTATTGGTTTGGAGGTTGTTTGGTAGGTTTTAAGAGCCTTTTCATGCCCATACATGATTCTGAATTTTTATAGGAATATTTATGAATTAATTCTTAATTTTTGACATTTAGGAAGGTCATTTGGACTCCCACATTGGTGATTATTTTCCATAATATTTTGTGAATATTTGAATAATATTTTAGGTCATTTTGGAGAAAGTACATCATTTTGAAATTGGTTATAACAGCATGGAATAAATCAGATATTTTTATAAAGGGGGACACCTAGAGTTTGAAGCTCCACTTCACCCTTTGAAGGGTTATTTTGACAAGTTTGAGTTGCTTAAGTATTGCATTTGTGTTAGCATATTTTATGCTATTTTTAAGACATATTAGATCAGCTAGGGTTTGTTGTTCTAAAAATCAGAGTTCTTTCTTTTGCTAGGGTTTGTTCTAAAAATCAGAATTCTGACATAAAAATCAATTTTTCAAGAATTTGTCCAATTTGGGGACATTTCAGAGATCAAATTCTTTTTCTTATTATGATTGGCTTTTGCTACTATCAACTAGCCTCAACCCAATGATGCATCATAGGCCTTCTTTTGCAATGAGATGACCACAAATTGCAACAAAAAATATTGGGTTCCAATAATTACCTTTTGTCCCATCAGAATGCCCAATACCCCAATGCAATGTTGATCTTCTCCTACCATGTGGAATGTCAAAGGCCACATAGTTGACTTCCCAAGACACTTCCAAGTTTCCTATAGAACATCTATGCAAAAACTATCGTTGATGATAGCATTTATCAAATTCTTGCCCAAATTTTCCATATGCACAATTGTCGGTTGTCAGGGTAGGTTCATCGTCAAGAGCATAGGATCGATCACTTGGTCACCTCAAAAGGGGAGATCAACTATGGTTTATTCTTCTTTTTCCTCTCCACATCCCCGACATTAGGTGCACCATTGTATGCTCCATGTTGTGGCTAATGTCTTAAACGGTAACAGTTAGAGCATTCTTGAGTCCTAGAATGCTTTGCAATAAGTCATCCATCTTCACAAGTATGGTGGTTTGCAAAACATGTCAGGCAATAGCTTTGTCGGACTCCATTATGCTCGTCATTGTGCTTGTATGTTTATTCAACTAACATCATTCTACAACCTTGGCCCTCTCGACTTCAACCCTTGCGTCGCCTAGCCTTTCCTTCTCCATATGTGGGTCGGGGTAATTGGCTTCCTTCACTTGTACTCTGGTAATTCCCATAACTTTTTGCCCTCAACTACATCAATCATATTGACGTTGGCTTGCTTTCAATAATTTGCATTATTATGTTCCCCCGGCCCACTCCATCTATAGAGAAGTCTAGTGTGATTTTTCTTAGGGAAATCTCTTGCAAAACAACCTCACTCATGACACTCCCAACACTGTTCAATTGGCCATCCCTAGGAGTTGTATTGAATCCAACTCCTGCCACCATTATTATTCTTTGGCAACATGGTGGGTGGTGTTGATGGCTCTCCTTGTGTGAACGGTACTTGGCCGCTCTTATTCCACAAATTATATGGGCAATCCTTGAATGAATGCCTTGTAACTTGACAAATTTTGCATAGCAATTCTTGCCTTCGTTCTTAATGTCTCCCTTTAGTTCATCATCTAGAGCATGTCATTTTTCAAGGCTCGCATTGATCCAGGTTCACTGTCATTGTAAGAGTTAGGGTCATCTTTGCATCCTTTCAAGCATGAGGATGCCTTTTTCTCTCTTTCAATGTCCATGGCTTGGTCGTATGCATATTTGTAAGATGAGGGTGGGACCACCTTCATTGTCCTCCACAATGAGGATACCAACCCTTCAATGACTCATCACTTCTTCAAGCCATCGACAAGTTCTTTTTCAAGTTTTCCCAATACTTATTTGAGTCGTTTGTTATAGGCTTGAACATGCTCATGTTTACCTTGTTGGGTATTATAGATTCCCGTGACAATCTCATTGTCATCTCTAAGGAGCTTAAATTCATACTCAAATCCTTTCCTCAATTTCTCCCATGTAACTTTATCAGTGTTTGGTGCATCAATGTACCAATCAATGGCCACTCCTTCAAGTGTGGCTAGAAAGCACCACAACCAAAGATGTCCATTTGCATGCCCATTGGCAATCCAAATGGTAACACATGTCCTACAATGTGGTACAGGATCTTTTGATCCGTCACCGATGAACTTTGGCAGCTTTTGCTTTTCTAGAGATGGAGTTGATGGGGTAACCGTGGCTCTGGTTATCAGTTGCTTCTCCCATGGTTCTTTGAATACAAATCTCCCCCTTAAGAATATGTGTTGGACATTATTTTGCTCTCTTAGCCCTATCAAACACATCCCTATGCTTGATCCTTCCTTCAACAAGGATACATACACCATCTTACACATCGTCGATTCCCCTTTTAATTTGACTCCCTCCAACTTGTCATTCGAGGTAGCCCAAACTTTTCAAATGATTCTATTGCAACACTCTCGGACCCAACCCAGTCGGCAAGGTCCACACTTCCTCTGGAAGGGGCCATGGCAATCTCTACCCACTCCTTACTATGAGTGTCGTATGGTCCACTAGTTCCGGCTAAACCCTTGATTGGTTTCAGCTTCGACTCTAGCTCTAACTTCTACTTACACTTCAGCCTTGGCTCCCACCTCGATGTCTGCTTTTGCTTTGTACTTCGCTTGATGTATTTATAGAATTGGCCACCAATCGCAGCCTTTGTCTTCTTTTGTGTTCCTCAACCAATCGAGTAGACACTTTAACTTCTTGGTCCCCTTTCTAATTGTGTTTCCTACTTTTCATACACATTGGTCTTCTTTCTCTTGAACTCTTTGTACCATTTGTAATATCTTATGTTGTGTTTCACAATTATGTTTGGCACATAGATCTCATTAGATAATGGCATGCCTCATCATGCTTCTCTTTGAACCAACTTTAACTTGACCCAATATTCTTTAAAAAAACGTCGTCAGAGTGTAGAATGATTATAGAGATACTAGACTACCAATAACAGCATACACAGAATAGTAATTGCTTAACATACCATGGCAGACCAGAGTATCTGAACAATAGCAGCGTTGTATTCATAAAACATTACTCTCAATACAATTCATATTGTACAAGGAGCCCCTAATACCAGTGCCCTTAGTCCAATGTATATCCTTCTGTATATAAGACAAGTGACATAATGGCTATCGGTTGATACAACCATCAACACTTGAACATAACTAACAAGTGTCTTTACAAACTACCTAGTGCCAAAATAAAATCATTAACCACATAACAACGATAGCAACTAGTATATAATTAATAAGACGATAATATCGAGACAAACTGTCTACAGGTTTGACTATAACTGACGTGAAGAACATATCAAGCTTCATGTCTTTTTGAAACATTGTCATATCTTTTTTGACTATAGCATGATAGCTGAATCCATCTCTAATCCATTTACGGTGGGTTCAATTCAATCCGAACCTGTTTTGTGGCTGTTAAAGTTGCCAAAAATTATGTCAAAGTTGTCTATAAAGGTTGTCTTCTCAAGGGGATGGTACAATTCTATTCCCTAGATCTTACAATCATACACCCAAGAGCTCAAATGTCGTCTTATGCATTGACCAAATCTTTGATGTAAAAGAGATGAAGAAAATGATGAAAAAAGCAGGAAATAGCCAAGTAACAATCATGCCCATCAAGGGGAATGATGGAGGGAAGGGAAATGAAGATTCCCCCAAGGAAAATTTAACATAAATAAGACAGCCTTATCAATTCCCCAAGCCTAAAGACATTCCACATCTAGACTTAAGACACCCTTCTCCACTAAACATGGACTTAACAACTGTTGTTGTGAAATATGTACTGTGATGGCTGGAGATTTTGCCATATATAAGCTGAAACCTGTTCATGAGCTATGCACCTATCCCTAGACATAGTCCCTTTGTTCCTTAAGACCTAAGAACAGATGACCACTATGTGGATTACAGCTTGTATACATCAAAAATGAGTAGTGGTTTGCTTTGAGGTTAGGGTGCTTTCCCTCCCATCACATGAAATGTCATGAGTTGGGATTAGTCATGACCATGCTTGAGATCAACTACCTAATGACTTAGAACCATATATACCCCTAGACATCCTAGACTACTCATGGTTATTTATATAAAAGTCCAACTACTTTACCTCATAGCACATCCATCTAGATAAAAATCTTATTAGGTCCATGTAACCCAAGGAGGCAAGTTTGTCTTCAACAATCTTGAGATTGGTGATTGCCAATTGATTCGGCTTGAGATGAACCCATCGCCCATGCACAAGTTGTAAATGATAGGGTATATGTAGGAACATATGAGCCCTATCAAATTGGTAATTCATATAGAACTATCTAGCATTTGCAAATATTACTCTCTCGTTCACTTTATGCACTTTGTCGATGACAATAAAGCTCTCAAAGTCTATTAGAATAGGTCATTTTGTTCATGCAACTAGGACCAACTATCATCCTTGTTGTTACAAGTTCCTATACATCTACAAGATCGCGTTTAGAGCTTCACCAAGGACTTGGTATCAACTAGCCACCTTAAGGGAAGGCCAATGCACCACAACTTTT
This sequence comes from Torreya grandis, assembly GCA_037957365.1. NCBI lineage: Eukaryota > Viridiplantae > Streptophyta > Pinopsida > Cupressales > Taxaceae > Torreya > Torreya grandis. The sequence continues at coordinate 739,774 of JARHVA010004183.1, forward strand.
TTTAGAGACAAACTTTGTTGGTGATATTATTTCATTTTGATTGCATATATTATTGGTATATTTGCATGCTTTGCCCACCCTTTTACAAATAATTGAAGTCTCCCAATGCAAATAGAGGAGCTACAACTTCTATGCACTCATACCAAAAAGTTGTACATGCTCTATTTATGCCATTTGAGAATTGTAGAGATAGGATTTGAATGTTTGTAACCAGGGTTGTATTGTCCCCTTTTTTATTTTATATTTAAGGAAGCTTCCAGCTTTGTTACATTACAAAGTTTTTTGTAAGGGATAGGCATAACACGAGGCATCCAACCCCGGTCTACTTACATACTGCTCCCGAGGACGTCAACCTCTTAGGAGGCCAACTATGGAGATTTGGGTGTTCAACTAGAGAAGGATGCATATCAATAGCCTTTTGATTTTCAAATTTTGTCTTTGTATTTAACTAAATATTTTGCTCTAGTATTGAGTGGTCCTCATTCATATAGATTCAGTAATTAAGCAGGTGTTCCACGGGGACGCACCCCCCCCCAAATCCCCACATTTCTGGGAGACGTGGGGACATCAGGGGGCCATCCCCCTTCCATCCCTCCACCTCCACCTCGAACCACTGTCGTCCCTAAGACATTTCCCTCTAATAAGAGGGGACGTCCCTTCAAAAAGGGGACGTCTGGGGGACTCTGGGACACCCAGATGTCCCTCAACCCCCCAAGAAACTTCCAAGTGTCCCCCACACTGGGGGACTTTGGGACGTCCCCGGGACGTCTAAGGGACGCCTAGACGTCCCTCAACCCCCTAGGAAACTTCCAGGCGTCCCCCATGCTGGGGGACATCAAAAAAGCATTTTTTTTTAAATTTAAAAAATATTTTGGTTTGTGAGCCCTCTACCCTAACCCTAATTACTAATGGGTCCTACCCCACCCCTAAGGCCTCCCAAAAGCTTTTAAAAAGCCCCATCCCTCTTATTCCAAATCACACAAAAACTTCATTGAGTGAAGTAGAGAGCTGAAAGTATTGGCAGCAAGCTAAGAGGGAGAAGTTTGCAAGAGTGAGAGAGCATTAGGAGAGGGAAAGTGAGATCAAGAAAAACCGGTTTACTTATAGCTTCATCCACTCCGTTAAGAGGAACATGCTTACCTCTAGGAGGGTAGAGAAGCTTGTGGTTGTACATAGTGTCTTGCGTCTCATTGATCGCAACACACTTACGTATAAGGAGAGTCTAGCAGCCAGATGGGATGTAGAGCATGTGGAGTCCAGTAGTTCTAGTGATGAGGAATTTGGCGAGAACTTTGGGGATGATTAGCCATTGGCTCATTAGTATTTAGTATTTAGTATTTAGTAATTTGTTTTTGAACATTGTCGATACTTGATTGTAATCATGAATCATCATTATGAAAATTTGAAAATTTTGAATTCGATATTTTCATTTTCATTTTCAATGTTCAATGTTCATTGGTTCAATGATTCAAACTTGAAACTTCATTTTTAAAAGTTAAAACTTTTATGTTAAATTGTTGAAGTTCAATGCAATATAGTTATTCCTTATACATCTTTTTATAACTAATTTTTCAAGTACTATATGTATTTGCATTGCCCTCCCCCCCCCCACCAAACTTAGGCCCCCCCGTCCCGAAAACCCATCCCCGCGTCCCCCCGTCAGGAAACTCCATGGAACTATGTAATTAAGTTATCCTCATCCATATGGATTCAAAAAGTATGAATGATGTAAATTGGTCCTCCTCCTTGCAGATTTGGACAACCATGGGGATGAAGGATGACACACAAGTAAACTTACACCTAGCCGAGGGAGCTATCCTAAGACCTAGATGCATAGATGCACTTAAACTCTCATCTTATTAAGGAGTACTATCTTGATCCAACCCTTGTGTCCACAAATGAATGCATAAGAGTATGAAATGGCAGTTGAGATGCCCTAGATAATGAGTGAATGATGATGGTACAATGATAAACAATAGGAAACTTGGTCACTGAGAGGGTGGAATATGAATTGGAATGCATGAAATGTCTTCAGACTTGATCCTTTGTCCAGAAATGGTTGTAATATGTTCTTTTGACTCTATAATGACACATTTAGTCCAAACTAAATGCATCAGTTATGGGTTCGATCATGACTAAATCCATACCTGACTCTGAAAATGAATAGATGTGTACTAAATTGGCAATGACACAGCTTTAGAAGCTAGCTGTAAGGAGAAATGTATGTAAGAATTTGTAAGGGGTTTGGTTGTAACAGAACTTTAAAAGCTGGTTGAAAATGTGATAGTTCTTGGGGAAGGCATAGTTGATTCCCCAGCTTATACAATCTTACAACCAATAACAAATGCTGACTGTGGATGAAAAGTATAGTTGTAACAATGCGCCTGTAAAGAATATCTGGTGCACGCATGGTTGTTAAGAGTAAGGGTAAGATGTTTTCACTGTAAGAATGATTGATATAAGCATAACTGTAAATTGTATGACTCTAGGAGTTTTGACTATAAGAATGGCTAACGCAAACAAGGCTCAAAGTGTATTGGCTGTAAGTTTATTGACTGTAAGACTGACTAATACAAGGCTGAAAATGTCTTGAATGTAAATGCATTGACTATAAGAGTGATTTGTGCAAGGATGGTTGTAAAGTGTAATGCTTATAAGTATTTTCGCTGTAAGAGTGGCCGCTACAAGCAATGCTGAAAATCTATTGACAGCAAATGTGTGACTATATGTTATGAATGCAAGATGCAATAGATAACAACCACATACAAAAGCAGAATGAATGCAATCCTAGCGGCAAATGACACAGATATTTAACCATAGCACCTTTTAAGAGATTGAAAGTCTACAGTTCATTACTATTTGTTCATTGTTTTGCCTTGTCCAATGCTTATTAATATTGTTGATCCAATTTGTGACTTTGTAAACCTATTGTTGTTCCTTGCTGAATAGACCATGTATGAAAGTGGATACCTTTAGAGAGATCTCGCGCAAGATGGTCGACGCTAATCTTGGGATACCATGAAATGCACCAAGTACGAGATTGGCTTGAGCTATAATTTTTAATGATTTATGACCTGACTTCCTTGTGTGAGACATCCTTGTGGCATTGATTGTCTTGAAACTATCTAAAATCTCTACAGTAGTTGATTGAATCCCCCTGCTTGACATGCCACCAACAGAAGTTGCCACTATGCCACATTGTGTAAGCTTGTGTTATGTCTCCCTTTTGGACATGACACCATTGAAGACCTTAGCCTTGCTTAGTTTCCCAAAGGCTAAAGGAAACAGATAAAAAGAAGCAAAACATTTGGTTTTGTAAAGAATACTTGTAAAAGCACTTTATTATTATAATTCACTTAAGTTCAGAGCTCAAGCTTTTTCGTGCTCAAAACTTGTAAATTCAAATTAAGATCCAAGATGCCCTTCCACCAAGGACCCTCCAATGCTTTTATACTTCTCCCCAAGTGAAGCGCCCAATTTAGGGGGAAATACCTTTGTTAATCTATTTTCAAATTATAAAAGAATACCTTTTTATAATTCACTTAAGTGGATCAATACTCATGACCCTTAAAAAGGCCCCAACTTAAATGAAATTATAATAATAAAGTGTTTTTACAAGTATTTTTTACAAAACCAAATGTTTCCCTTCTTTTTCTCTTTCTCCCTTGGCCCTTGGGAAACTAGGCAAGGCTAAATGTCTTCAATAGTGTCAATGTCTAAAAGGGGGACATGACAATCCTCCCCGCCCAAAATTGTTTGTCCTCAAACAATAGAAACAACTAATGGGCTGTCCTAACCATGGGCTTGAAGCCCTCCTTGATTCTTGACTCCTCCCATAGGAGTAAGATCTCTTGATGAAACTCTTTACTATTGTAAGTGAAAGTTCTTGGCTGTTTATACAATTTGAAAATAAAATAACAGCAGCTTCCCATCTTTTTTCTTTCCATGGAGGTCCCATAACTCAAATGTGCCAAAAAGATGCAAAAGAGACACAACTCCTCCGAAATGACAACATGGAGATGGCTAGAAAGGTGTATTCCAGCAAAGAAATCTTCAATTTTTTGGGCCTTGATTGCCCTTATATCCACACCTACACAAGACACAAACATATTAGTCAAAACATGAATCCTCTGCTTCTCTTCAATGCTTGGATCATTAATAGTGCCCTCCATGTGTGAAAGTGTTGAGAACATATATGTGGCTGCCCTTGAGGACATAGAAGGGGTGTTCATGCTGCCCACACAACCAAGAGCGACCTCAACGCTCAGAAATTTTCCCTCTAGGGGAGCTGAAAATCCTCTTACCTTGCTGGAAATGCATTTTTTGCCAAAAGACCCTCTACACATGTCCACATTCTTCAAAAGAATGGCAGAACCAGCCATTTCGCTTTTGATATGTTGGCTGTATGTGCACATTACAGCCTTAGAAGCATCCCATAAAATCAATCTTTTTACTCCCAACTTGTCCCACGATGAATCTACCACCTTTACCATCCCAAGAGGGGTCAAAATGAAGCTATGAACCATTGTAAAAGCTCTAAAACTGTCACAATAGATATAACAAAATGTACTACAGTGGTTCCTTATGAAAAAGTCTATTTGAAATTTAGACATTGAGTACATATTACCTTGGAGGGCATCTATCAACTCCTTTAGAGTCTCCCATGTGCCATGGCAAACCTTTCCTTATTAACAAGAAGAAAATAACATTGAACCATGTTGAAAGCGTACCTTGAATGGATGTATCATAGAGATGCAAGCAATCTTGTATTGATAGCCTTATGTGAGCCTTATGCTTTTATCTTTGCTCTACCTTGACAACACCAAAAATCATGTATGGAATATACTTTATGCATAACAAAGACCCAAACTTACAAATTAGAGAGGGATGTACCATGCTTGCACCATCCACCCTCTTGTCATGAAAGAAGTGCCACAATTCCCATGCATTTCTAGAACTTGTCATGGGCTGTAGCATGCCAAAAAAATCGAATTTTGTGTCCTTAGTAGGCAGCTGATTTAGCCTTACAAACTTAGAATTTTCTGAGTATAAATAATGCTAATTATTCACATAATTTTCTGAATTTGCTGTGCAACAATAATTCTGATTTTGCTTCTGAACTTCTGATTTTTTTTGGCAACATTCTCATTTTTCTGAGTCTATCCAAGGTCTTTTCTCATTGCAAAATTCAAACCTTCCTTAATTCCCCATCAACTAAAAATTTCCCTCTCCATGGGTCTGCTTAACATCTTCATTTCCAGAATTTATTAGACCCAAAAAACAAGGAAATAAATGATCTTTTGTATACCTTGTTGGCTGTTCTAGATTAGAAAAAACATTCTTTTTTGCTGCCCTTACCAAATTCTTCTTTGGAAAGACTCTTTCCATGGATTTTGGTGTCACCTCCAATGGCATCTTATCATTCAAACCATTCAAGACCACTTTGTCCCCATTCCTTTCGAATTTAAGCTCCATGGTTTCGTAATTCTGTGTGTACCCTCCAAGTGAGTGCAACCATTGGATGCCTAGAACAAGATTGGTTTCTCCAATGCCAACCACATAAAAATCATCCTCTGTGGAGTGTGTCTCCAACATGAAGCTAAGCTTGGGGCCTTGCTGGTGCAAGGGATGGTGAAGCCATCCGTCGCAGTCACACAAAAACCCTTGAATTCAATGGGTTGAAGCCTACGTGCAACAATCAAAATTTTATCAATAAAATTGTGGGTGGCCCCACTATCAATGAGAATTGTAACATCCATACCTTCCAATTTTCCATTCACACGAAAGAGGTCGTATCTAGGAGTTCCTGATAATAAAGCAAAGGTGTCACTCATGTCCTCTCCTCCAAGGATCTCCAAATGTTCTTCCTCAGGTGGCTGCCACTTCCTCTTCTTCATCCGAATGCACCTAAATGTAATGCACTTGTCCCTTCCCATGACAATGATGACCCAGTGTCCAAGGGTCTCTACAATCAAAACAAAGTTTTTTCCTTCTTAGCTAATTTCTTGTTTCATTGCTCCATCCTGACAGCTCTCTTTGCTGCCCCAAACCCTGACAGTTTGGCTTACCAAACTGCCCCAAACCTTGTTGGTTTGGCTTACCAAACTGCCCCAAACCTTGCTGGTTTGGCCTATCAAGTTGCCCCAAAGGAGCTGGTTTTTGTGGCCCAAAAGTGCTGCCCCTTGGTTGCCCCCATTTATTATCACTTGGTTGTCCTAAATGTTCAAAAGAGTTAGTTTTTTGTGAAACAAATGGGAGAATTTTACCTTGGGGTGCTAAAAACTCAAGGGCCTTTTGAATGGCTCCTTGAAGAGAAAGTGGATTAAAAGCCTTGACCAAACCCCTAATAAAATCAGCCAAACCCTCTATAAATTAAACTACCAATCTCCTTTCTGAAACATCCGTCACATACACCTCTACTGTACCCTTTTGTCTCAATTGAGCCAACTCTCTAAAGTTTAATTCCATATCAGCTCTATCAAACATCTCAATGATCCTTTTACTGAATTCTTCATAGGATTGAATAAGTTGATGTCCTTGAGTGATCAATCCATGATACCACCATTCATGGACAGCCCCTTTTAAATGCAAGATGGCAAACTGAATAGCCTCTTTTTCTATCATAGGCCTAAGTGAAAAGTAGGCGTCTACCTTTTGAATCCAAGCCCTAGCTGAGCTCTTAGGAGAACCATCAAAATTGAAAAGTGAAAGCTTTCCCAATGCATAATGAAGTCCTCCTTGGCTGCCCTTGTGCCTTGGGCCAGCCCTATTGCCACCAAGTTGCCCATGCTTCCATGATGTAAATCCTGAAAAATCCATTTGATCCTTGGAAGGAGCGGGATAAGTCATGTACTCATCAAAGTCCTTCAATAAACTATCTCTCAATGTGGGTTGCTCTTCCCTTTCCAGAATGGCAACTTCTTCTTGCAGAAAAGTAGGCTGATTAGGCTTGCATGTGGCTCCTCCATTCCCCTTAAGACGCTGATTTGTGAAGTTGTAACTTCCAGAAGCACTACCATCCCCGTTGGATGGTTTGTCACCCCTCATTTCTTTCATAGTGCATACAAATTCTGTCATCATAGCTATCATTTGTTCTTGAGCCTGTGTACCTGTCAAATCTTTGTTCCTCTATTTTCAATGTCATCCCTTGGCTGATCCAAGTGAGAATTGGTTCTGTTTACCGAGATTCTTCAACTTTTTTCTTGCTTCTAAGGTAATACCTGTTGACAAATCTTTCACAAAACAAATTTTCTCTTGCCACTTGGAAAGTTCTCGTCTCTAGCCAAGGAAGGACTCACTCAAAAAAAAACTACGGACTCTCCCGACACTTATAATAAATTCGCAAAAGTTGCAAAAAGCAAGGAAAAGTCCATTTCGAGAGTTCCGAAGGGCAGGGTACCCTTCGGAAGAGACACAACAATCTCGAAGGGCACCTACCCTTCGGGCAAGAGGAAGACCAAATCCAGGGACCTTTGCAGAAAGCCCGGGTGCCCTCCAATTTTTCTGAAGGTTGATGCGGAGGGCACTTGGTCTGCGGAAGGGCATGTTTTAAATCCCGAAGGGCACAAATAAAAGCAAAGGCAAAGACATATCCTTCGGACTTTTTGTCCGAAGGAATTCCTTCGGGCAAAAGTCTGAAGGAATTCGGAAGGGGCAGGAGACAAGTCCGAAAACAAGACCAAGGGAAAAGACGAGAAAATGAATTCTTTCGGACTTTTTGTCCGAAGGAATTCCTTCGGACAAAAAGTCCGAAGAAATTCGAAAAAGTTTGCGCGGACATAAATCCGAAGAAAACAAGTCATAAGACAAAAGACAAGGCAAAACTGATGAAATGAATTCTTTCGAACTTTTTGTCCGAAGGAATTCGGAAGCCAACAGAACAAAAAGGCCGCGGGAAAAAGCCCAAGCAAATAAGAGTAAAGGGAAATGACAGAAATAAGCCCGAAGAAATATAGCCGAAGGAAATACGACAATTTCCGGTGACGTCCTGCAGGCTGTCAAATTTTTCCTGCAAGAAGTAACCGTTGAGACTAAGGAGATAGCAGGAAATCCGAAATAAATGGAGGCCGACTGTGCAAAAAAGAATAGAAAATAGATAATCCGACGAAGAATTGAATACGGAATCCTGTCAGAAATAGACACGATCAAAATTAGAACGAAATACATGCAAGCAAGAGCTATTTTCAAACATAAGAGCTATTTTCGAATAAACGGTCAAAGTTTCAATTGACTGATTATTAAAGACATGTTCGTCTCCATCAGCCCATGCATCCGAAAGTCTAACTCAGCTACAGCAGGAGTTTCGAATTCGAACGGCGAGTTGACTATTCCAGATTTAGAGTTGACTAATTGATCAAACGCCACATCCACTAGAAGATTTCCATGCAAAAGGTGGGCGGTTCATAACAAAGATAAGTTCGCTTCATCAAACAAAGAAGCTTCATGCAAGGACAAAGAGAAAAATATATTTTATTGAAAGGCCAAGTAAAGCCTTGAGTTAACCAAAGTGAATCTTTCTCTTCAAGTTTATACGCCTATCTTTGGCCTCTTGTAATTTTCTATATAATGGCTTTCAGCCTTGATTAAAAATCATCCAATCTCTCTTGGTTATACCAGACTCTGCCATTGGTGAGTTGTGTAACCTCTTCGATCAATAAGGACTGTACTTTCAAATTTCAAGCGTTGGCATAGTGTATGCTTCTTCAGTAATTTGCATATATGGTAGAGTTATCTCCCTTCCCAAATTCTGTTTCATACCTAGTTGCCATATTATCCTTGTGCAGGGCATGTTCAATGTTCTTTATTGTCTTTTTCTGAAATTGTAAGTGGATGTTAGGTGGTAGCAAAGTGTCTTTTATCAGACCTCTCTCCATCGTTCTCCCTCAAGTTTTAGTTATTAGATCGAACCTCGGCATGAAATACTTATGCATAAGTGATTAATTTGAAGTCTAAGGTCTTCCTTCTCTCTTGTTCGTTCAGTGTTCAAGGTTCCAAGCTGAGTAGGATCATAATTCTGGTGTATCACCTCCTTTTAGGTACGATTTCCCCTTTAAGTTTTCTTTCTCCCTTTTCCACGGTAGTCAGCAGCGTAGAGTAGGAATCTTCATTGATACATCATAAAGAAACCAGCCTTCTCTGGAGGTTCTTCTCACTATTGAGGCACCCACCCTCGTGAGAAGATCCCATTGTTTCAGTCGGATACGTGAAAAGATCCCATTGTTTCAGCGGGATAGAGGACTGGCCGTTTCGCGCACGTCCTCGAATCAGGGCGCAGCTCCATATTGACAACAATACCTTAGTTCTTTGTCAACCTCTTGCATGAATCACCTTGGAAACCCACGGCTAGCCAAGATAGGGCTCTGATACCACTAAAATATCTGCAAATTAGGGATATTTTTTGAATTCTAAAATTTATTGCAAACCCTAGATGAAAATCAATTTTATGATTTTTCCAACAACAAACCCTAGTTGAATTGAACCCTTCAAAAATAGCACAAAACTAGGATAAACCAAACGCACCAATTGGGATTTTCAACAATCAAGTTTTGCCCACTAAAAGTATGAATTTTTCTTCAAACCCCACGCATCCCAATCTGAAATATTTATTTTATTTTTATGGTTGATTTATCATGCAACAACACTTCATAAAACCTTCATAAATTGCATAAAAATGACTAAATAATTATGCAAAATTTATTATGAATTTCTTAATATATTTGAGGTATAACTGTCTTCCAAAATCCTCACAAAAATCAAAATTAATAATAGAAAACAACTGAAAAATGTTTAGGCTTAGAATAGCCTATCAAAACCTCATAAACAACTCCCAAACAATTCACCCTAGCTAGAATTGATCATTTCCAGCCCTAGATCCAAACGCAGCCCTACAAAATAGGAGTCTTCAACCTAAAAATCCACTTTTGGGCCTCCAAACCTTGGTCACCACTCTTCCAAGCTATTCACCCCACTTGGAAACCTTTATTTTTTCCTTTTTCTAAATTTTGATGAACAGTGGCAGCTCCTGGATGAAGTTTCCCCACAGAAGAATGAGGGTTTTAGTCCTCAATTTCTTTGCTTGAAGGTTTTTGTCTTCAATTCCAAAAGTCAAGTTTTTTCATGCTCAAAACTTGTAAATTCAAATTATGATCCAAGATGGCCTTCAACAAGAACCCTCAAATGCTTTTATAGTTGTCCCCCAAGTGAAGCGCCCATTTTGGGGGGAAAAATTTTTGTTGATCTTTTTTCAAAATATAAAAGTGTTGACGCTGTGGATTGCACCCTTGACAGAACGTTGAGCTTCTGTCTTCCATGCGGCACAATGGAGACTCCTCTCTTGCCTGTAGGTCTGGCAAAACTGAGGGGAGAATCTCTAGATAAGGGCTAGCTCCCTTTGATGCATCTCTAAGTTATTCGAGTGCTATTGCTAATATATATATATATAAGGGGGGGTTGAAAAGAGAGAAGGATTACTAAAATCAGAGCCTAGATTAATACGGTGATACACCAAAAATGGTTGATCTACTTAGCTTGAACATACACTTTCCACCAAGAACAAGTTGATATACACTTCATTTGATATGAGAAATTCTTCTGCATCAATGAGCTAGGGGTCCTCTGGAGATACAGGGAGGAAGAACTACCAGAGGTGTTCTAAGACACACTATGGCAGCCTGTTCACATGCGCCTATACTCTACTGTGGACACTTCTGGCTAACTGGCAAAAGAACTCACAATACACTAGACATGCTGGAATCATTCTGTGAAAGCATGAAGGAAAATGACTTAACACAAGACAAAGCCATAGACATGCAAAAGTGCAAGCTCAAATGGAGGCAACAATGCTTCTTTTTGATTCAAGGTAAATTTCGGCAAAGCTTCACCTTACAAGCTGAAAGATCCCCCTTTCTCAAATGAGAAGTTACAAATATATAGCCTTTTGGAAAAGACTTTGGCATTTTCTGGAAAATAAATGACCCATGATGTGTTGAATCCTTGGGAAGAGGAAGTCGCTGATGCTGATATCATCCTTCTAGAAAGGGCCTGACAGAACCATGCTGTGTAGTCGCCAGTCTTGACTTTAGCGCTTAAAACGTATTAAACGCTACTACAAAAGCATGAGTCGCCCAATTGTTTTAATGACAAGGCCGCCCCTTTTCTTTGCAAACAAGACCACTTCTTAAAGAGATTCAAGCGATTGTCTGCTCATTAATGCAAAATGAGGAAAAAACAAGCTGCGCCGTTTACTGTTTGTGCTCCTTGATGACCACTTGGCAGAGATTGTTTCAACCGCTGGAATAACTCCTTGTGCCGACACCTTTTGCCACTTGGACTGTTTCGTCTATTTCTGAGCTTGGCTCTTTGGGCTCCCTTTTTGGTGGGTCGCTAAGTTCACTCTTGACTTTTGTCTTTTTCCAGCTTTGTCTTTTCCTGGTTTTGTCTTTTGTCATCTCCTGGCTCCTTCTGGCAATCCGAGCCCCCCATGGCTATCTTCCATCAATCCTTGGTTGGCTCCTTAGGCTCTTTTCTCAACGGTGTCTTCCTTGGCCTTAATGCCTTTGAATTCCTTCGGGTTCACGCTTAGGCATTTAAAGATCAATGGCTATTTGCTGACGCAGAAGTTGACGTTTGTGCAACCGTCATCAATTTCTTCGGATCATTTCCTTCGGACCCTGTATGTGGGATTTTGTTTGGGACACCTTCCAATAGAATTGACCTTTCGGGCCTTTCATTTGGTCCACCTCGTTGTTGAAAGATCCTTTGAAGGAGATGTAGAGGACACTTCCCCAAGAAACGTACCCTTCGGGGAAATTGTTTAGGGCACTTTCTCCATAAGAATTTGGCCTTAGAACTTTCTGCATTTGAACAATTCCTTCGAGACTTATGTGGAGCACTTGGTCAAGGAAAAAAGCCCTTCGAAAACTTGAAAGTGGATCGTTTCTCTGAGAGACATCCCTTTCGGGTCTTGAAAAGGTCCCTTTCACAGGCACCGATAGCCCCCCGCATGGGCACCTGCCCTTCGAGGTACTTCGGGCGGCCTTGGTTTTTAAATCTTTCAGACAAAATGTCCGAAGGAATTCCTTCGGACATTTTGTCCAAAGAAAATCTTTCCTTCATTCTGCCGCTTGCTTCTTTCGGCAGGTTTTATCTTCGGGCAAAATTCCTTCGGACAAAAGGTCTTTAAATTCTTCAGACATTTTGTCCGAATAAAATCTTTCCTTCATTCTGCCGCTTGCTTCTTTCGGCGGGTTTTATCTTCGGGCAAAATTCCTTTGGACATTTTGGTCCAGTTTGTGCCTGACTGCCCTCCGCAAGGGTACTTGTCCTTCGAGCTTTAAAAGACCCACTTTGAACCTTCCAATTGAACCAAACACTTTGAACCAAACCGATTGAACCAACCGATTGAACCAACAATGGTTCAAAGTTCAAGTTCAAAGTTCTTGGAAAGATCATGCCATTGAACCCCGACGTCGAACCATTGAACTGGTTCATCCTTTCGCCGAAAGACTTGCGCAAACCAAATTTGAATTGGCTCAAAACAATACGGGAAGGAGACCGATTTTGGCCTGTAGGACCAAAATGGTCAACAAAAAGAATACCTTTTTATAATGCACTTAAGTGGATCAATACTCATGACCCTTAAAAAGACCCCAACTTAAGTGAAATTATAATGATAAAGTGTTTTTACAAGTATTCTTTACAAAACTAAATGTTTCCCTTCTGTTTCTTTTTCCCTTAGCCCTTGGGAAACTAGGCAAGGCTAAAGGTCTTCAATAATGTCATGTCCAAAAGGGGGAAATGACAGCTTGGAGGCTCTACATGTCTCAAAAGTATGCCCTAGTCTAGCGTGCAAACAACAAAATTTACATCAAGACTATTTAGGGTTGGTTTGGCCATGATGTCTTGCTACCTGTTGGCCATATTTTGGCCTACATACCAAAATTTTGCCTAAGTGTGAAAGGGTGGGCATTCAAGCAAGACTTCGGGTTTTACACAGCAGAAGACTTCGTGTTTTTTGGAAGGAGAAGTCTTCGGGTTTTACAAGAGACGCAACTTATTTCACTTTATGAGTAATCAACAGTTGAAACCCCTCAGCAGAAGTACTCTGGGTTGGAAAACCCGAATTACTCTTGACAGTGCAAATCGGGTTTTGTGAAGTGCTTTGCTTATGAAAGTTTTATCAGCAGAAGTAGTTCGGGTTGGAAAACCCGAATTACTCTTGACAATGCAAATCGAGTTTTGAGAAGTGCTTTGCCTATGAAATTTTTATCAGTAGAAGTAATTCGGGTTTAGAAACCCGAATTACTCAAGATAGTGCATTTCAGGGTTCCCAAGGTGAATGACTTATCTTTTTTTATAAGTAACAAGCAATGAAAAATCCGAAGTAGGTGCCAATGAAGAGTCCGAAGGATTCCTTCGAAATAATTGTCAAACACAGAGGAGACTAACATTTTTTCCGCAAGATAAAAGTCCAAAGGAAAGAATAAACCGAGGGTCAACGGAATTCCAAAGGAAATGGACCAAACAAACCCTGCAGGAAGCCAAAGCGAAAAAACCCGAGGGAATAAAGAAGGAAAAGAAAAATTTAGAAGGAAAGATATCCTTCGGACTTTTTGTCCGAAGGATTCCTTCGAAAAAAATGCAAACAAATCAACAAATAGGGGCAGAAAATAATAAAGCAAAGGAGATAATAAAAGTCCGCAAGAAAACCAAAGGTAAATCCAGGAGGCAAGACATAAGAGCCAAAGAGAATAAAATCGGAAAAATTGGCAAGAAAGTAATCCGAAGGAATATACGACCAAGGAGATAGCCAAAAACCCCGAAGATAATATATATAGGCAAAGTAAAATATCCAAAAAAAAACCGAGACCAAAGGAAATCCGCAAATAAAAAAGAATATTTGAAAGAATTAAGCTAAGGGAATAGCCAAGAAATATGGGGAAATATAGACAAAATAATCCAAAAATAGAATCCTGCCAAAAATAGACACGAACAAGCAAACCAAAATAAGAGAAAATACATGCGAACAAGAGCTATTTTTGGCAGATTTCTTAGTTTCTGGTTGACCCACAGTTTGACTAGTCAAAGTCACGCTTCTCCAAACGTTCCAGCAGTCCGAGTAGAGCTCATCTATTGACTCTTAACGTGGATTTCCATGCAAAGAGAGGTGGGCGTTTTAACAAGCCCAGCCATCCACTTTCAAATGCCAAAGAGCTAGTCTCTAATTTTAGACATGGCTAAGCCGATCATGCATAAGCAAAGTCAAACGGTTGAGCCCACCGTCCACTTTTCAACGCAAGAAATTTTCATGCAAGACAAAATAGACTTTTGTAAAGGCTGAGTTGGTTTGAGTTTACTCCCTCTCTATTTTCCAATGCCAATCTCTTGGCTTTTTGTAATTTTCTATATTAATGGCTTTTCAGCCTTGTAAAAATCCGTCCCCCCTCTTGGTAAGACTAGACTCTGTCATTGGTGAGTTGTGTAACCTTTTTAATCAATAGAAGGACTGTACTTTCAGATTTCAAGTGCTAGCATAGTGTACATTCATTCAGCAATTTGCATAAGTGGTAGATTTCTCTCCCTTCCCAAATTCTTATTCGTACCTAATTGCTAGCTCATCATGTTATGCAGGCCATTTCAGTGTTTTATATGTCTTTTGTTGAAGCTGTAAGTGGATGTTAGGTGGCTGCAAAGTGTCTTGTATCAAACCTCTCCATCGTTTTTCCTCACGTTTTTCTCATTGGATCGAACCTTCTCATGAAATACTTATGCATAGTGATCAATTGAAAATCAAAGGTCTTCATTTTCCCTTGTTTGTTCAGTGTTCAAGTTCCAAGTAGGGTGGATCAACATTCTGGTGTATCACCGTCATTAGGTAGGATTTCCCCTTCAAGTTTTTTTCTCCCTTTTCCATGGTAGTCTGCAACACAAAGTAGAGATCCTCATTGATACATCTTATAGGAACCAGCCTTCTCTGGAGGTTCTTCTCACCATTGAGGCACCCAACCTCGTGAGAAGATCCTATTGTTTCAACTAGAGAGAGGATTAGCCATTTCAGCACATCTTCGATTCAGGGTGCAACTCTAGGTTGACAATACTACCTGCACTATTTTACACTTGGAATTGTCTTTTGGAGCAACTGGAATGGCAAGTGCTTGTGGGAAATATCACTCGCGAGGCTTCTCTAGTGTTTCTAGTGTATTATGAATGGGTTCAAACATGACCGAATCTGCCACCTGAGTCTCTATGTCAGATTTGTCCTAGACCAAAATCGACTCTTAGTCTTGGACTTGGCCTTTGCTTCAAAATAGCAAGCAAATCAGTAGGCTTCTCTAATTAAAGAGATCTGTAAGAAATCCATATCTGATTGGATATGTGGTCTCAATCCTAACCTAAATTTCAAAATAAGATTTTGCTCTGAATCCTGAATTCTGAGTTTGGACACCAAATAATGAAAGGTATCTTTGTATTATTGCACATATTGTTCTTTGCCTTGGTGCCACTGAGAGAACTTGATGTACTGGTCATCATAGTTACCAACAAGATAATAGGTTTCTTCGAGTGCTTCTACGAAACCATTCCATGTGTCTACAAATGTGTCTAAGTTAACTTCATCTTCACAATTTTCATGTGAAGTGCAGTAGTTTTCCTACCATTTCTTTATTAATAAACTTTTAGAAGAGTGAATGTAATCTTTTCTCGGTCAAAGGAGATGACAATCCAAAATAGAACTGTAATTGCAAAGTTTTCTTATGCTAAGTTTTTTACAATCTGTGAGATCAAAAGTTTGGTGTTTATGTACTTCCTAACTTCATTCTTGTTTGTCTCTTACATGCAAAGAATGGAAGTGTACATTACTATACAATGAAGGAAGATGAAGCATCAGTTGAACCATTACAACATTTGGTAACAATCATTTCAAAAATGAAGTGCAGTGACATCACTCACTACCGTTATTGACGAGTTAAGTGATACAATATTGACACTGCAAGAGTTGTGCGGTAACGCAAAAGTGGAATCCGATATAACAAATTGGCACGCAGGGGTGGAACCTATTGCCTATGTTGCTAACATTAGTGCAAGGCTAGATTTGCAACAGCAATAATCTTAAGTAAGATCTAACAACACAAATCCTCTTGGATCACTACCTAACACTGTTAATACAATCATTAACCACATAACATCATCAACTACTAACATGTAATTAATAAATTATGCTCACAACACTTGAGGGTCTACATGCATTAATCAGGACTTCAAATCCATAAACGGAAGCATGTTTCAGCTGACTATACTACTCAAGCATGTCTCTAATAAGAGTCAATGAAGATATTTTTGGTTGCATATTTTTAACCATTGATCCAATACTTGTAGATGTTACCAAAGGCTTTCAAGTGAGCTATTGGGCTGCCCCCAGCATTGAAAGTGATAGTAGGCTGTATTGCCCCAATGTCAATCACTTCCATGTAAAATAACAAAGGCTCATTTTGTAACATCTGAATAGACATGTTGTTGATAGGAGGCCCTCTTATCCTGCACCACGACATATAGGCAAGTGGTGGTGGCAAAGGAAAATGTAGTGGAGTTGGTCCCCAACATGGTGGGTAATCCTGCTGAGGTTGTTGCTGCTTAGCGTCTATGTTAATTTGATTCCATGTTTTATTCATTTGAGTGTTTTCGGTTGCTTTGTTTTACTGATTTAATTCATTGCTTGCATCATTAAGGCTAGTATGTCAGATTGTTGTTGTTGAGGCAGTTGTGATTTGTGAATTACCTAAGAGATTGGAGGTTAAGATGTCCGCTACCATGTCGTCAGGTTCGAACATGACCAAACTCATTACAAGTATTGTTGTGATAGGTTCGGTCCGGTCCAAACACGCTGCTGTGATTGCACTAGTGTATACAAATTGAAAAAAAGGGGAATCTTGTCACGTTTGAATTGGTAGATTGTAGCTTTAGGAATATTAATGTAAGTAATGGCATCTTGAGCTAATTTGATTCCTTGTATCAAGATTTGTTGGAGTTCGCTAGGTGGTTTATCTGCATGTTTGAGATAAGCTTTGCATGAATTGGACCACTTCTTGAATTAGGCATGTAGGTGTATAGGGTTCACCTTCTTTATGTTCAGATGCATATACATGGTCACTTGCATCTTCTTCTTGTCTTTCTGGTGTGTTTTGGATGGTAACATTTTGTCTATCACCTTCAAGTGTGTTTTGGATGGTTGTTTAGTGGAAATGAAGGATCTAACCTGCAGTAAATGGATTTACACTTTCCAAGTTTCTAATTTTCCTTGTTTGAAAGCATTCATGGTAGGGATTGGGCTGTAACCTTAAGTTTTAAGGAATGGTAGGTATGAGAGGAATGAATGAAAAGGTATATATAGCTGAAAGGTTTGGAGATAGGAACCAAACCAAGGATTCACCAAAAAGTATGCACTAGAACGCATGTCCTAGAGATAAGTCATGAAGCTTATGAAGAGAGGGACCTATTCTAAGCATACACAACTAATCTCTTAATAATAAGAAATCAAGATTGAGTGAAATGAAAAAGTTAGGGCAAGAAACTTACTTGATGGCTTGATGAAGACCTTCAGATGCCTTAGCATGGTATGTAAATGAAACAAAGTGCATGAGATGAAGGACGAGGGTACTTACCTTAAGATGGTTGATGTAGAGGTCATTTTAGGGCCCATACACTTTAAACTTGGGCTTTGACCATTTTCATAAGTTTAGTTTTCATGCACAAGCAAATAATACTGTAAGTGCATATTTCATCGAATATCCACAGCCCATGTTAGACAGGTGTTAGTCTTTGTTGTCACCCTACTCTCTTTTTGCATGCAACTTTTTACATGCATGCCTTTCTCTTTTTTAATCGCATGTACTTTGTTGATAAGTTTATCTTGCAGACTCTATTTCTCTCCTCTATCCCTTTGTTCTTATGAATAAAGAAGGCTATTGTACATTTCTAAGGTTTGTTTTGTGAGGAGTATAGTATAGTGCGTTTGTGTCAATGTGCCTTTTTTGTTGAATTTATGATATAGTGTGGAAGGTGTTCTTGGCAAGGTGTTGTATCCTGGGTTAAGCTGACTATTTGGTGTCAGATTTCATCATGGTAGTAGAGCAATACCGTGATGGTTTCAGATTTCATCAGATGTGGTTTCCCTCCTTTCCCGTCTATTCTATAGGGCATTTGCTATGTTGTTGAATTAGAGGTGAATTACGCTGCAGATTCATCTATTTAGGTGCATTTTGGATCTGATCTAAACTCGCCACTGCATCTGGAAGGGTCAAAAACACTAAGGACAAGTCTTGTTTCACTCCAAATAAAGCTAAGATGGGACAAGAAAACAAGTTTGTAAGGCTCTTTTTAGATTTAGAAAAAGTTTTTTTTAATTTTATTTCAAAAAAAGTGTATTCTCTTTTTTTTTTTTTTGCTTCCAAAATTTTTCTTTTTGAAAGCAAAAAATATATCAAATAATTTTTTAGGCTACTTTAGTTATTGTTGCAAGTTGAACATGAAGACATGGCCCAAGCCGGACCCACCAAGGCCCTCACAAGCTTCTTTGCACCCAAGCTTTGTTCCTTTCCTGGAACTCCAACCAATGCCTCTACCATGGTCCTTGTCTACCAACACACAGTCCAACCAGCCCATTTGGCACAACTCTGCACCTGTTGAGCCGACATTACCATGGCTACCCGGTCTTTAAACAACCTTGGTGGAGGTTGTCCATATGCACACTACCCGACATCTCCTTTTCGGCCTTCTCTACACCTTGCAAAGTGTATATGGCCCCAGACATACCAACGCACACAACAACATTAAAAAATTTGGTGAGAGTTTAGAAATGAAATCTAAACACAGTTTGCACGTGATACACTCACAATAATAATAATTTTCTATATTGATATTCAATATCTCTAATTACACATTTAAAGAGAGGTCTCCTAATATTAAGGAGCTTATCCCTATCAAATCCCACAATAGAATATTTCTCATCCCTATTCTTTCTCTACTAACCTCCTATTATTCCTCACTCAATTATCTACAAGTTGTTCTCACAACTCACACAATATATATGTATATGTTCACACATAATATTAGTTTCATTCATATAATATATAATAATGTGAGCACTAATAGATTATTCCTAACATTCTCCCCTAGAGCGAACATAGGGAAATAATCATGACCTGCAGAACCTTCTCTCTAAAAACTTTCTTAGACCAAATACAACTCCATCAAGTTGTCTCCTAAGCCTCGTAAAGGTGTAGTTCCCGAGTAGAAAACTTGGGATCCTGGATTCCTTCATCTAATCCTCAAACCCCTGAATTCTGAACTTCTAAGATTCACAAACTCTCGAACTATCTGGACAACAATCAATATTGAGTTTACCTTGAAATCTTTCCTTGTCCTCAAAAAGTGAGCTTCTTTTACAATATGAATTTTTCAAAAATGTCGACACAACAGAAGATTTAGTTTATCACGCCACAAAAAAAAATGCAAACATAAATGCCTCTACATCACAGTGCAGCATCATCACTAGTGGCTGACAAGAGGTGTTGTATAGCCTTCAACCTCTGTTGCCTCTGTCCTCCAATAGACTGTTGCTTACTCAACCAAATACATCTATGAAGCTCCGTTGAATATCGTTTTTATTAAGAAATTCTCTCCATCCCCCCAATTTTGATATTCATTTATTCGGATGTCGGTTTCAACCAAAAATGCACCCATGAGGCAATTTATTATTTTTTGGTTGACACTTTTCACAATGACTCTTTTACTGACCTAACAATTAATGGCTTATGCTTTGTTGAAAAAATGGACCCTGTTCTAAACGAAATAATACAACTTGATAATAGACCTTAAAACTTCAAACCACAATATTGAATTTATTCTAATGACTAAACTTTGAGACTCTTAAATAGAAAATGCTATTATAATGACTTAACATATTCCCACAATGTAGCTCTACTTTCAAAGAGGATAATATATCATATAAGAGTGTCTTAAAGAAAAGATTTAACTCTTGAATAAGCATTATAACTAAAAAAAAGTATTTAATTGCTTGCAATCTTCTAGACGTGACTTTGACTAAAACATAAGACTAAAAGACTAAGTAAAGAATAAAACATAAAACACCTGCCTACAACCACGTTGTAGAATGATCTCAAGCAGTACACTTGTGTCGTCCAAGTTGTGGAATCTTCTATGAATCTTGTTGGCAGTGATTGTTGGACGCATGCACGTGAAGACTCAGAGAGTCACGATTTGATGCAAGCCATTAATAGCACAGACATTAGGTAAAATAATCATCAATACGGCCCAATAACTATGCATGCGTATAGTAGATCTGCAGAGTGCAATCTAACAGTGGATCGATAATTAATGGGCATGAATATTTTTTGCGCAGGTAGGTGATATTCACGCTCCAAAAACAATAAAACCATATCATGTCGGCAACACATGGTGTTAATATGATGACTGTCAACACTAATGCCACAAACAATGTGATTCAGCTAGATTATCACAATAAAGATATAGAAGTCGTAATACAATAATGGCTAACGCCTGAAATTTACCTCCTTAATCTAATCAAATTATCTTAAAAATCATGAGGCCTTCAAGCTAAAATGCTCACAATGGACTCTCATGGCTATTTGTTCTCTGTTCTGATACCAAATGTAAAATTTGGTCAGAGTTTACTTATGAAATCTAAACACAGTTTGCACACGATAAACTCACAATAATAATAAGTTCTATATTGATATTCAATATCTCTGATTAAACATTTAGAGAAAGAAGGTCTCCTAATATTAAGGAGCCTATCCCTTTCAAATCCCACAATAGAATATTTCTCATCCCTATCCTTTCTCTACTAACCTCCTATTATTCCTCACTCACTTATCTATGAGTTGTTCTCAAAACTCACACACAATATATATTTGTTCGCACATAATATTATTTTCACTCATATAATATATAATAATGTGAGCACTAATAGATTATTCCTAACAACCCGTTCTTTGGGCTCTCCTATTCCTGCAACCCTTGTTTTCCATCTACAGTTTCTCCCAAACCCAAGCACCCAATTACAACTTAGGCCAACTACTTTTACTTCCCAACCCCCGCCAGCAACACAGTTCATCAAACCCGGCCCACACCAACCCAACTTAGGCCCCAATTTTATAAAACAAATTTTATTTTTCTGTCAAAACTCAATTTCGACAAATGTATTTTTGAATGTATTGATTGGAGCAACCATATAAAACTCACAAAAAATGTCGAGCAATTGCCAATAAACGTAGGTCCAAAAAACTCCCAAGAAATTGCAATGTAACATGTAAGACAAGTATTTATCAAGAACTCACGAGTACTCACAAGTCCATGATGAATACTCAGCCAGTACTAAATTATAACAGTCAACAATCAAAAACATCATTTTCACTTTTGAAATCAATTTTTTGTTATTAATACACTGCTAAAACAAATTTGATCATTTATCAGTTGTTGTGGCATGATATCCATCAGTTTTGAAGGATTTTGCCACGGATTTGAGAGGGTAAGACTTTAAGATTCAGATTTATTTCAAGCATTTCGTTTTGAATTTTTTTTTCCATTTCAGATCTATGAGGTGTGAATTTTTTTTTTCCCATTTTCTTCTTTCTTTGATAGGCAGCGAGGTTTTTAAATTAAAACATGTTTTTTTTGTTTTATAGGGTTTGTAGTTTGCATTTGGCAATTTGTAGTTATATAGAAGAATGGAATCCACTTCTGGTAGTCATAGTAGTAGTAGTAGTAAGTTTGATGACCCTTCTTGGAAACATGGCATATAGGCTCTGTAGTACAATACTATGATATACAATTATTGTGATTTTCTAATGAGTTGTCAATTGCCTCAAATACCACCTTGCACAAATACCACCTTGCACAAATCCCAAACTCAGATGCGTGATTGTGCAACAAAGTGGACCCTGAGGTTACGAGAAAGATGAGAAAAAAAGGAAAAATAATGACAGTTGTAGCTATTGCAACCGTAATGAATGTCCCCTTGATTCTAATGAATTAGTAGGTACTTCTACTGGCCTAAGGATTTGGGGATGGGGCTCATCCACTAGAGACAATTCAAGCCAAAAGCCTTCAGATTCACAAGGTTTCTTTATTCCTCACAATACTCCTACTGCACAACCTTCGCTTGAAGATATTACTTGGAACCAGGAAAAACACAATGAAGTGAGGATCGTTGCTTAGAACATTTTGTATTATAGCAACATACCATTTAATGTTGCGAGAAGCCCATATTGGTAGACATTGGTAATTGCATTGATTGTTGTCGATAAGGATTTTAAGACACCTACTAATCATTTGAGTGACCCATTGTTGGAGGACGCTGTAAAAAAATATGCAAGTGATAGCAAAAAAGAAAATGCCGCAAAACAGGCTGCAATATTTTCCATGATAGGTGGACAAATGAAAGGAATTGCACTTTGATAAACTTTCTAGTGGCTTCAAGTGGGCAGTTAGTGTTTTTCAAGTCAATTGATGCCTCTAGCCAAGTAAATAATGTAGATTGTGTGATATATTGGATGAGGTGGTCATGAAAGTGGGTGTGGAGAATGTTGGCCAATTTTAACTGATTATGCAACATCATAGTACCAACAAGAAAGCTTCTCAAGAGGCACCCTACACTTTATTGGAGCCCTAGCACAGCCCGTTGCATTGAGATCCTACTTGAGGACTTAGAAAAAATTACATGGGTTAAAAGTGTGGTTGAAGAATTTATAAATATTAAAAAATACATCTACAATCACCTTTGAGTGCTAACCCTGATGAGAGCGCACTGCAAACAGAAAGGAGCTTGTGCGATTGGGAGTCACACGATTCACCACAACCTTCATCACATTGTAAAGCATTTCACCTTCACTAACATCCTTTAAGAAGATGTTTGTAAATACACAGTGATTGGAGTCTCCCTATTGTAGAAAGGCCTAAGGAGAAAGGGTCGTGAAGGCCATTTTTGATGATATGTTTGCAAAAAGGAGATATTAAAGGTAACTTTAACCTTAACAATTTTTTATCATTTATTTTAATTTTTTTGGTTCAAAATTCTTTAAATTTTAATTTTAAAATTTCATGCTATTTTGTTTTAGGTGACGAAGCCTTTGGTCAAAGTTCTACGCTTAGTGGATGGCGGGAAACACCAATGGCTAATTTGTATGAGGCCATGGGCAAGGCCATAACACATTATTATAGAAAAAATAAAATAAAATATGAATCCATTTGGCACATAATTGATCAAAGATGGAACAAGCAACTCCACTAACATATACATGCAACAATCTACAATTTGAACCCCAAATCTTTCTTCTCCGCTTCATTTAAGAATGATAAAAAATTTATATATGGCTTCAACACATGCATAGAGAGGATAACACCTGACGAAGCCCTTAGAGAGGCAATTCTTGATGAGTAGCAGATTTAAAGGGTGCAAAAGGGAGGCTCGTTTCTTCAACACTATGTTCGAAGGAGAATGGCCCAACAACCAGGGAAAAACAAATTGAGTCCTTTGATATTAGTCTCATTATTCATCGCACCTAGATACTAGACTTCTTTAACAAATGCAAGTCTACTTGAATTACAAAGTTATAAATGTCTTATTTGTTGATTTTTTGTGGGAGAATTATGGTGCAAAAATTCCAAATCTTCAGAGGCTAGCCATTTGTATTTTGTGTCATCCATGTAGCTCTTTTGGGTGTGAATGTAATTGGAGCATGTTTGAGACCATCCACACAAAAAAATGCAACAAGTTAACAACACAATGTCTCAATGACATTGTTTATGTGCAATACAATCCTCATCATCGTGTGACCCAAGTAGAAGAGCAAGAGATTCATGATGCAATTGACTTGGATGATATCAATCCATACTCAGACTGGGTTGCTAAGGATGTGGAGCTCATGTTTACTAAAAAGGAGATTATAGATTTTGTGAGGGAAGCAACAAGAGCAGTGGCAACAGAAGCACAAGCCAAAGTGGAAGCATTAGGAGGGGTTAGCGAAGATGATATGTTTGCGGATGAATTTGTTCCAAAAGAGAAATCTTTACCTTTTAGTTCCAAGGCGCAAACGATGACTGCGAGGAGCTAGAGATGTATTATGGTGCATTGATGAGCATTGCACCCTTTTATGCTCTAAAACTTAGCATTGTACTCTTATATACCTATGTTCTCTACATTCAATTATTATGATTTTTAATTTTTTTACATGTTATTTAAGTTTATTTTATAAATTTATATTTTTTTTTAGCTCATGTAAAATTTACAAAGTCATGAGTCCGAGTCAAAATTTTGGGCTGCCAAGTAATTACTGAGTACGACTTTTTGAATTATGGGTGCAACAACATGTAATATTTTGTTAAATAATTACAACTTGAGAGGTCAAGGGTTCAAATCCCACTAAGGACTTTTTTTTTGGGCTCCCGACGTTAATGGTTTCACTTGCCACCTAATTTTCAAACTATCATAACACGGTCATTCAAAGACCTTTTCCAATGATTTTTTTTCAAAGTGGCCATTTTTTTACAAGCTACACTGGTACTATTAATGTATGGATTTGGATCACATTTCTATTGTTTTATTTATAGTTTTCCACAAGGTTGACGTGTAGTTCCTGAGTGGTTAACTTCGGAAAGCCATAACTCCCTCATAGAGAAGCATTTGGAAGTGAAATGTTTTTTGAAATTGCATATTTTTTCATGCTCTATGCACCCATAAAATTAGTTTAAAGCTTCATTTTGTATCTAAAGTGTTACAATTCTTTTGTATTCAAAACAGCTCATAAGACCCATTTTAAGGCAATTGTCACAAAACCAAATCTAAAGCTGCAAACTTATAATCAATTATACAACAGGGAATATTATTTACGCACTATTATTATAAAGCACCACAATAAAATTCATGGGGAACTCAGAAGGCTTTTTTTTGCCTTCATATTGTTAGTGTGCACAAATCATACACACTTTATCTGTGTGGATTTGCATTGACTCTTTACACTTTGTTTTGTTGTACTTTCATTTAGCATTGTATTTATGTTTGTACTCTTGCCTTTCTTCTAGTTTGAAAGATGTTCAACCCAATGCATGATCATATTGTCTCAGTGACTCCTCGCAACTTCTTCACTTGAAAGAAGACCATGACTATGTTGCTTAGGAGCAAAGGACTATACAAAGTGACAACAGGTGCAAGAACAAAGTGAAACAATGTTGACAAGAAGATTAGACAATTTAACAAATGTGATGAGGCCTTAGGTGTTATCAGCCTGAATGTGGCCCTTGGGCTTCTTTTCCACATAAATGAGATGGACACTCCTAATGAAGCTTGGAAAATATTTGATCGCCTAATTGGAAAAGAAGATGCCATAACCAACCAAAAACTGGAAAATTATTAGTTTGAGTCCACAACACCTTGACACAATTCAAGGTTTTCTTTATAAGTTCCAGTCTTTCAGGACTCAACTTAAGGATTGTCAGATTGAGAAGAAGAATGAGTAGTTGATTCTCTCAGTCTTATCCAAGCTGGGAAATCTTTATTTTGTCTTCATCTCAACCTTTCATTCTACTTGAGATGAATTAGGAAAGGCTTTCAAAAAGGCCACCTTTGAAGACTTTGCAAAATGCCTAGTCAAAGTGCAAGACAAACTCACACATGGGATTATTGAAGCAACCAAAGAATAGTGCACTTGTAGCAAACATCCCAAAAGGCCCAAAGCCTCAACAGTCAAAGGCATCCAAGGGTAAGAAAGGGTAAGGCAAGCAACAATCCAACGTTTTCAACACTTCAAAATCTTTTAAGCCCAAGCTAAGTTCAACAAATAGGAAGTACTGTGATTTTTATGGCAAAGAGTGCCACTTATAATCCAATTGCTTTAAGATGTTAGAGGTTCTAATAGAGGAAATGAAGAAGCACGACCTTTGAGGTATCCTTCCTCTTTCGTCATCCACTTCTAGTAAAGGCAAAGATAAAGCCCTCTCAACCACATCTTGGGCAATAGTTACAATAGCCCAGGAGTATAATTGGATTGTTGATTCAGGGGTTTTACATCATGTATCCAACAATGAATAGTTGTTCACTTCCATGGTAAAATACAAAAATGAGGAAATTTTTGTGGACAACAATTCACCATTGGATGATCCACACCACGGGATCTAGGATGTTGGTGTCGAAGACAACCCTATAACCTAGCTAATAAATCATGGACTTATAGAACATGTAATGGAAAACTTAACAACAGTAAACCAAAACACATTTAAATGTGGAATACTTGTTGAATAATGCAACTTCTATTCAATGAGAAAGAATATGGTACAGTACATAGGTATACAATTTTCAACAACACTGAGAATGAGGATTGTCATGATTAGAAAGGAGGGATCACTTCCGAACTAATTTACCTAGGCTGCCATGAAAATACAGATGACCATTTGATGCTAGATACTCAGGGCATGCTAACATTTGTGTGATCCCCAATCTAATGGCTTACATGTCAATACAAGAAATCAGTTACAAAGGGAACAATTACCAAATGGTTCATTTTTGTAATGGTTTGTCTTCTTGCAAATGTAACAATTGATGGTTGGTTCCCCGGTGCACAATATGCTAATAGGTGCTTTGACATGGGACTTCGCTATGGAGGTGCCACTTGGCATGGCGCAACGCAGAAGGGGTTGCCATGTGGTCACTAAGTTCTGAAGGTTTCGCGCAGCATTTGAGAGTTGCATGGTATAATGCTTGGCATTGTGCAACCGCACAAAGGTGCCACAAGGCTACACAGGGGGCACGAGTTACTACAGAGGTCGGGGTTCACAATGCCCTTAGAAAAGCATTGACCAACACAGCTACGCACAAATCATTTGCCCTTTGTTGAGGAGCAATGGCCCCTGTCGTGTCTTTGATCAACTTCTGAAACTAAACCTGAAGTAGTTGAAGGTTGTACCACTTAGCCTAATAAACATATTGCCTTTCCTTGACCACTCTAAAACAAATGATGTATGACTTGGAGGGTGCGCTGATTTCAACAATTGGATCATTTGGCTTTGTCTACAGATGTGAAACATCCAAGTCTAAAGGATGTTAAGCTATTGCTAGGTAAAGAAAAGGTGTAAATTATAGCTTAAGGAGTTTGACATTAAAGACTGGATACAAACACAAGTAGTGTGGCAGATCAACAACAAATGTGTTCTTTCTAGTTGTGTGTCGTATGGTGTAAGGACCATAGTGCACGGTTTTAACTTCCTATGAGGACCCTTGAAGCGTTCTTTTTGAAGATGCAACCAGGTCTTAACTCCCACCTTGAATGCATGAGGTGTGTACCATGTGTCATGGCGCTTTGTGTACTTCTGTTGTTGGTGTAAGAGTATTTGTTGAACTTGTTGAATATGCTAGATGTGTTGCAAAAACATTTGTGCCTTGTCCATTTCCTTTTTTTATGTGCACAACTCTGAGTTGGATGGCCCACGATAGGATGTGTCTAGAGGTGTCGCTAGTTGAAACTCAATGTGTCTAAAACAGACTATGCCCCATAAAACTGTGACGAGCTCTGTTGTAGGCATGTTGAATGCAGAAAAAAAATTCATCCCAAGTGCGCAAATGTCCACAATTGTACATGTGCAACAAATGGACAAGTGTGCAGTTGCCAACTTCACCTTTCCCATTTGTTTGAGGATGAAATACTATAGACTAGTCCAATTGTGTATCCATCATTTCCCACGAAGCATAACAACAATGACTGACAATCCGCAGGTCGAAATTAGACATGATGGATGTTGGTAGTCTAAAGTGACCGCAAACATGGTTGAAGAATGAGTGCATAGTTTCCTGCACGTTGATGCTCTTCTTGCAAGCAACCATTATAATCATCTTTGAAAACCTATCCACTGCAACGAACACAGTCATCCTGATGCTTCATCATAGGTAGTCATTATTTTGGGGCTTTGTCATAGGTAGTCTAATCATGAAATCCATGTTGATCAATTCCCATGGTTTTGATGGAATCAACGAAGGTGTGTAAAGTCCCAACTTCATGTTCATGGACTTGGCGATGCAACAGGGGATGCAGAACTTGATGTGGTGCTCAATGTTTGTGGGCATGTGAAGCCAGCAAAAGTGTTGTAGCATTGTCGGCAGTGTTTTGGAAACACATAAGTGCCCTTATATGTTGGTGTAATGCACCTCCCGAATAAGTCTTTAGCGAGGTGAGCCATCGAAAACATAGAGATGTCCAAGCTTGTAGAGAAGCTTTTCGAACATGTCAAATTCACTAACATGTTCACCCTTCAAATGGTACAACATCGTAGACATACAACCTTCCAAGTAGAATGTTGTTGACTTCCAATGGCACGATGTCACAAGTGGCCATATCCTCCATAGGTTTGACTATAAACCAGAAAGTGCATTGGTGTCGGACTTTAATGTCTCTTGTTGTAGCCATTCCAAAAAGTAGGTTAGAGGATGTGCTTTAGTAGAAAGACCCAAGCATTTGACCGCATCTTGTGCGATGATGTTCTTCTAGCTACCGATGTCGATTATGTCATGTAGTTGTCCATTTACCTAGTACTTCATGTAAAAAAATTGTTTTCATTTCTCAAAGTGACTATGGTAGCAGTGTTAGTGCTCAGACAAGTTGCTTCAAGATTAGTGTCATTTGCTCATGCAGGACCCAATGTAGATTGCACAATCAAAGATTGTTGTGCATGGAACTCAGAATCATTGAGTGAGCTCATGCAGTGTTGTCGACACCACTTTTCACCTTGGTTCTTCTTGCCTTTGTTTGATGTGGAAGGCAGTGGAGAACAAACTTCCATGTATGATGAATAAGCTTGTCACATTGTTTGACAGAGACCAAAGTGACTTGGGTATTTGGAGGTGACTCGCAGATGTTAAATAAGCAGTGTTTAACATGGATGGTACATCGTTGTGGCTAAGCTCGATATGTTCCATCATGGCCATCAATATATGACCTTCCAAGTAGAATGTCACAAACTTCCAATGATGCAACGTTACAAGTGGCCATACCCTCCATGGGTTTGACTGCATACCTACAAGTGCACTATCGTCGGACCCGAATATCTCTTATTGTAGCCATCCCAGAGAGTAGAGTTGAGGATGTGATTTAAAATAAAGACCTAGGTGTCGGACTGCATCTTGTGGATGTTCGTTGTCAACGTTGCCATGTAGTAGTTGTCTATTTACCCAGTACTTTCTGTGGAAACTTCATTCTCGTTCCTCATAAGTGTCTATGACAACAGTGTTCATGCTCAAACAAGTTGCTTCTCGATCAATGCCGTCTGCTTGAACAGGCCCTGATGTAGATTGCATAATCAGAGATTGTTGTGCATAGCACTAGGAATCCTTGTGTGAGCTTGTGCAATGTCCCAAACATAATATAAAAAATTTGAAACTCAGTCACATGGTAGTTTGGACTCGATTGACTATGCAATAGATTATAAATCCTTGTTTGTGACGTTGTAATGATTTTGATTCATGATTACACAGTTGAACTTGTTATTGTTTTTAAACTGAGTTCTTAATAGCATCTCGGGATATGTGCATTAATGATATTTTAATTCTTGTATCCAACATTGTTGATACTTATGAATGATGTTTCAAATATCAATTATTAGAATTATAACGACATATATATTGCTGACGGGTTTGGTGTTAATTTTCCAAGGCACAACACCTGTGGAGTAAGTATGAGCAATGGAAATAGGCAATGATGACGACAACAAGACGATAGAAGCCAAGAAAGGATCGGTTGCTCAAGGATCATGAGTTTGTGGCATCACTTTGTTTGATTGTTTGATTGCTTGATTGTTTTCTTGCTTGATGATGTTGTTTGCATCATTTAGTTATTACCATATGGCATGATTATGATTGTCGCATTGTGTGTTTCCACTAATTAGTTATTTTCAAAATGATTAAACTAGTATTGCAAGAATGACTATAGTGCAAGGTCATCCATGAACATTTATGGATACTTAGGCATGGAATTCGGACAATAATACCATACACATACACAAGTGTGCATGAAAGTAAAATACTAATACTTTGAGCATACACACTCATATGTGTGTGCATTGTCGTATTGTCACAATTTCGAGACTAAATATAATTATATGTTCGGAAAGTGACGATCATAGTAATTAGCCCATGGACTTAGTGAGTTGATCCAAATTAAATGAAAGGAAATTAAATAAAGAAATATCTTCGAAAATAGACAAGAAATAAAATAATATGGAAATAAACAAATGAATAAAAATAAATAAAACAAGAGTGTAGAGCAATGAACAGATTTTTAGGGAAGAGCAGTAAAGCGGCATGCGGAGGTGTGATCTGGTTGGGAAGCAAGGTCTAGAAAGGAAACTTGGCAATGGAAGGGCATCAGCCAGGCTAGTGCATGTAGATGGTTCGGTGCAAGAAGGGTGAGTTAATGAGGGTAAGCAGAAAGTAGATGGTTCGGCGCATGAAAAAAGGGTAAATGGAGGTAAGTGAATGAGGAATCAGTTTGTTGGTTTATGCGGATTGTAAAAACTCCTCGCATGTGTTTCACCATTGCGGCACCTTTTGCAAAGCTCAAATTGTTAGCCTCAACCCTATTTCATCTCATGTTCTTATTCAACTGAGGGATCTGGTGGCTTCAGCGAAGGTTGGAGGTGCGGGGGTAAGGTTGGAAAAGGCCCTGGGGCTCTTGTTGCTTTTGATTCGCTATCCAAGGTTTTTTCCGATCTTGAAACTAGGGCACAAGGTGAATTAGCACAGGCTGCTTTAGGGGATGTTCCCCTATTTTTTTCCAATGAGGTTCCGGAATTAGTAATTAATGATGAGCTGCTACAGAATGTTGAAAAGGATTCAGGAGCCAAATCATTGATCTATAGGTTGTTGGGGAACTGCCTCTTTTTGACTGAATTTCTTCAATGGTCAAAAGAGGCTTGGAAAAGTATTTTTGAACCTTTCTTTTATTTTCTTGAAAATGGGTTTTTTTTGGTTCATTTCAGCTCTGTGGAAGACGAGGATTTTGTGTGGGACAATGGTCCCTAGTTTGTCAGGAGGCAAGGAGGTATTTGTGCCTTGGTGTCCCTTCTTCGACCCAACAAATGTTGTCATCACAAAGGCTTCTATTTGGGTTCAGTTATATAATCTCCCCTTAGTTATGAGAAACCCAAGTTTTGATTCAGCAATTAGTCAAGAAAATAAGAGTTTTTGTCAAAATTGCTAATGAGATGGAAGCTCAGCTAATCAGATTTGTGAGAGTTTGTGTTATAGCAAACCCTTCAAAGCCTTTACATCACTCCATCAATATAATGTCCTCTAAGGGATCATGGACTCAATTCATAACTTTTGAGGGGTTGTCGTTCAGGAATTCGTGTTGTAATCAGATAGGGCACAAAGTGGTGAAGTGATCTTTGAAGTGTCTCCCAAGGCCTACCTCTCTTCTAAAAAGGATAAGGGAAGAGTGTCCTACTTCATTTTTTGAAGTGGGTGAACAAGAGAATGGAAAGCTTCCACTTGGCAGGTCCCTTATTAAGGTAAGTTTGGGTGTAGCAAAGGAAACCACATGTCAGGCAATAGGTTTGAGGCATGGTTTGTTTTCCCCAAGTAAAGATAGGAATGGGACTTCATTGATTGAGCTTTCGGCAAGCAGATATTTTTTGTGGGTAGGAAAGCTTTTGTAACTGCAATCCACAATGTTGCAAAAGGGTTTGAGTGAGTCGCATTCTGAGCAAGGTGTTCCAATCAACAATATTGGTTTTTTTGATTCACAAACAAGTGAAGGACTATGTTTGTCGTTGTCTTTATGCAAATTAGTGGCAGATGCTAAGTTTTTGGAGCAACAGAACATCAACCTCTCACAAGAGTTGGAGCAAGCTTCCTTTCAGGAGGAGGAAGAGGATCAGATTTGAGGGAGATTCTCACCATCTCGCAGAAAAAATCCTTACTAAGGCAAATTGCAGAAAGTCTATTAGAAGAGGAAGAAAGAATCAAGTGGAAAGGCTGCGTTTGGATGGATTGAACTCCATTGATGAAGGCACTAAAGGGACCATGGAGGCCCTTCTTTCCTGTAGGGGAAGGAGGCACTTGCCACTCATGGTTGAAGTCTCCACTGGTTGGTGGAGTTGGTGTTTCTCAATGATGATGGTGTTAGTTGTTAATAGGCCTTTCTCTTTTATTTTGCATCTGTAGGGACTTGAGTCTCTTCTTGTCTTTCTAGCCTTCTCTAGCTGTTTTTTTGAGGTTACCCCAAAATCTTGGCTTTCTGTCTTTCTGTACTTTTTAATTTTTAATAAAAGGATGATGGACCCTGTCAACCCTCAATCACCTATCAAAAATAAATAAATAAATAAAACAAAATTATATAAAGAAAGAAAAAGGAAAACTAGGGACAGACAAGTGCCTTGCTTGGAAAGACACTTGTCTCCCCACTATACAAAGAGAAATTAATATGTGAGTGGGGCAATTGCTCGAGAGCATTCATTCTTCCAATCACAAAGAAATGCTACAGAAATTTTGATAGGAGGAAAGAAGTGAAGAGAAAGGGAGAAGGGAGGAGCTTTGGGAAGAGAAATCAAGAGCTAAAATTCACAAGAGGTACTTACATTTCGTTTGTTATTTTTGCAAAGAAAAACACAATTTATTTTCATGTTTGTGCCCTAGATTTGTCCCATACCATTTGCCCTTCATCCATAGCTGAGGTATTTACATTTCATTTGCTCTTTTTGCAAAGAAAAATACAGAATTTATTTTTATGTTTGTGCCCTAGATCTGCTCCCTACCATTCGCCCTTCATTCATAGTTGTATATGCACCTTTTAATGAGATAAAATGTTTGAGTTTTCTCTTTAGAGATGCAAGGAATCTTTTCTAGAAAAAATACAAAGAAAAAAAAGGGGAAACATAGCCATTTCTATAGATGGGTTCTTGCTGATTTAAAACCGATTTTCAGCAAGAATCCATTAGCCCCTGTAGGAATTAAATGCAGAAAATCATGCGTAAAAGAAACTAACTAGGACTTTTGTGCTAGAACCTGAAATTTAATGGGGATTTCCTTGAGAAAATTTGTAGAATGAAGAGGGGAAAGGAGGGTTTGATGTAAGTGTTTATTTTAATGTTGTCAAGACTGATTTTATAATTGCATCCATTCACCCCAGGAAGGAAGATGCGGCAGATAAATTAGCTAGGGTTTCAAAGTTTAATTTTCAAAAAATTAGCAATTTATGTAGGAGAAAGTACAAGAAATTAAAACGGATATATAAATATTTCTGTAGAGGATTAACTAATTTTGGGCATGAATCCATTCGCCTCTGGAAATATCATGCAGAAAACTTCTGTGTTGTTTTTTAGGCATTTCCAGAAATTTTCACGATGTGGGTTTTGTTGGAAATCTCGTTATTATAAGTTGTTTTGTATTTATGATCTCATAACCGAATTGGAATGCCCTACTTGGCCATGTAAACCTGATTTTTCTTAAGGTTTGCATGAACAGGCGGGACATCCCTATGTGGGGATTAAAACATTGAAAAATTGTTTAAATTACAATACGGAATTGCTTCAAAATTTAACAAAGATGAAGTAGGTTGTTCATGGTTAATTTTGAAGAAAATTTGGAATTGTTTTGATTGTTGAAAATT
Source organism: Torreya grandis (assembly GCA_037957365.1). NCBI lineage: Eukaryota > Viridiplantae > Streptophyta > Pinopsida > Cupressales > Taxaceae > Torreya > Torreya grandis. Next base: position 773,454 of record JARHVA010004183.1, read on the forward strand.
ATGCTTTTAGACTGATTTTCAGATCTGCCCTAGACGTCCCCCATGTGGGATAATGCATATTTAATTTATGAATTGAATTATTGTTTTGATTGCTCTCTTAAAGTCAAAAAATTAGGACATAATATTATTTATTATTTTGCAAATTGCTGAAGGTTGTTTGAATGTTAAGAACTGATTTTCCTCTTCCTCATGATTTAGAGAGAAAAACAATATTTTTACATATACATTGAATGTTTCCAAACAAAGAAAGCCTGTTGAACTCTAAGTGATAGTATTTTTTCTCCAATGAGAAGGATAACTGGAAGGGTTATCGGTTAAATGTTTAACTTAAAAACTAGTTCACTTACTCCTTGGTCAAAAACCCTTGCTTTTACTTTCAACAATTAGACCTCAATAAGTAGTTGGTAGCGGAAATTAATACCTGCTTGTAAATATTGGATACTCAATTAACAAAAGAATAGACCTGAGAACTATCATTAATCTCTCACTTCCTTTTCATTCTTATTAATTTGCTATGTAGTTTTAGTTGGTTAATTAATGAACTTTAATTATTAGTCATTAAATCTACCTGTACACCTATATTTGATCTGTCGCAAACTAGTGTCACAGTGTTGACTAATAGGGAAACCAAAAATACAAAATGTGCAAGACCAAAACTGACCCTACTGTGGAAACTTGTTAACGGAATGTAGTTTCAAAACAATAAATGTGGAAAATGTAAGGTATAGTTGACCACCGTAAGACTTGAACAATAAGTAATTTAAGCTTTTGGGACTAAGGTACTTGTCATGGCCCTGAGGCCTATCAGCTTTCACAACACAGAAAGGACTGAGCAAGATAATCGGGGGCATATGCCGAGCTAATAACTCATTACCAACAAATATCTACTCTTTCCTTGGTGTACACCATTATGTAAGGCCTATGACACTGTTAACTGGTATGCATATCAAATTCCAAGCAAAAAGTAAGCCTCTGTGAGGAGCCATCACAACGAAGAGTAAGACTCAGTGAAGAAGCAGTCAGGAAATAGTGCTTTGTGTCTATACCAAGACGCTTGTCTATTATAAACAATTAAGCAGTGCCGAAGTCGGTTGGGTATACATCGGAAAAAGCAGAGTTAGCTACTCTAGGATCTATTGTGACATTACCAGAAGCTAATAAATGTAGTAGGTCATTGACCAGCAGTTACGCCTTAGTGACAGAAAAACTAGAGTGGACCTAGATCAGGGGTATGGCAATACTATATGTGACTACTTATCTATATGGGCAGGTTACATGGTCATCATGTTAAGGGTAAGCATGTGAACCTTGTGGAGGTGGACTTCTAGATTAGCACCATGTCATCATACGTACGAAAGCTTATTAATGTGGTAGTGCAATTTAGAGACATCGACAACACTACATTTGGAAATTACCTATATGGGCAGATTCAATTGCCACGATGTTAACAATAAATGTGCTAACCTCTGTGAACAAGAAGTGGCACTTTGTTAGGTTGTCTGTAGCAATCATACTAAATAACTTGAAAGTGCAAGTTATAAACACAACCTATCCTCTAATGCGAAATTATGCATCGAAGATAAAAAGACTGTTACCTCTAAAGGTAAAGAACACTATACGGTACGGATGTGGAATCTAGTACTTGTGCAATGAAATGATGATGTTGTGAACATTATGCCTTAACCTTAGTATGAACTGATACGCCAAAAGGAAATGATACTTGCCTTGATGACTAAATTCTTGATGAAAATCTAAATAGTATGATCATTAAATCACCTGGAAATATGAAATGGTTGGATATTCCTGTGATTATATTCTTGTGGAAAGAACACTACATTTGCATTAAATGTCATGTGTGATTGTCAGTGGAATTGATGTATTCCTTTAAATTCTGTTATTGGCACGCATTGTGTGGAAAGATCCTTGTATGTATATATGTTTGAGTGTTGTGCCCATGTGCATGTATGTGTTTTATAGCATTGTGATGTTTGTTGAAATCTCTTGATCCCATGCAATGTGGAGAGCCTTCTAGCTTCATGCGTTTGTCATTGATTGAGTTGGAGTGGATAGGAATGCTGTCTACATTATGGTTGGGATCATATTGCCCCATTCCCTCCGCAGAATAGCACCCAGCAAGGAACTCGAAAAAGCTTGAAGGCATTGTCTCCTATCTTTTATCTTCTATATTGTAATTGTAATTACTACGGGAAAGATTGATGTAAATTGTAAATTGAAATAACTCTCATGATCGACCTATGGATCAAGTGATGTACCAAGTTTTTTATATTTTGCACTTGAAACTTGTTGAAATTATTAATTAGCTATTAGTTAATGTTTAACTAATGGGTGGTTATCAACCTTCCCAACTGAATGTAACTACTTTCTGCTTAATAAAAAGATGGACACACAAGTGTGTAAGTGTGTCGTATGCCTTCCATTTCTCTTCATTCTTTCAGCATTCATTTGCTAACATGTACTTTATAATCTTCTATTGCTATTGAGTGAATTGGTTGGTAGATGGTACTATGGATGTGTTGTCAAAAATAAATTTAGTTCCCATTTTGGCGGCACGCCACAATGCCTAGTTTACACAATTTAGTCTAGGCAACCCAATTAGAATGTGTCACCCTCTCTAGTCATTAGAGTCTTCATTCTCAGCCTCTCTGCATATCGTATACAATGTATCTTTTCCCTATTCTTTATTCATGAATACAAGTAGTATTATTTTGCTAAGTCGTGTATCTGAGTGTAATGGTTATTTCACATCTTATTTAGATTCCATTGCATGTTCTACAATTCTGCAACTCTATTTGAATAGATCCATCTAGATCGAATAGTTGTAGTTTTCCCTTTGTGCATCCCCCGGGTGCAGCACGAATCATTGGCATCAGAGCAAGATCTCTCATATGTTTGTAAACATGCAAGCATAACAGCAAAAAGGAGGACTAGTATTCAGTTATGTTTCAGACTTTCAGATTACCTGAAAGAACTCCGTCGAAAGAGCAAGATCGCTGACGCCCAGGAAACTTCATTAAGGCATCTCTAGTCATCCAAAAACTCATTCAGGTGCTGGACACCCTCGAGGACCAGCGCAACAAACTCTTTAGCCAGTTTCGTGAACACATGGTGCAGCTTGGACCACAAGCCACTACTTTTGTGCGGCCTATGCATCTATCATTTCAGTAGCAAAGCCCTTTCAATGTTCAATTCAATCTTTATATTCCAATGTTAAAAGGTAAAATCAATGCCACAAAATAGGATAGCAGGATTCGACAACTTGAGGCGTACTTCTAGGTCAATTGCTTCACTCACACTAAGATCACCTTCATAGTGATGAAGATGTCCTTTTCAATGTCCCACCAGTAGGGAACCTTCAATGCACATCGTATCATATACTTCAAGCCCATTGAGACTTGGAAGTAATTTGTCAGCATTATGAAGGCGTAATATTACCCCCTTAAACAATATGAGGATGAATACATCAAGTTCTAGCAGTTATGCCAACATATGGAAAAATCAATTGAAGACTACACCAACAAGTTCCTTGACTACACTGCACCGCAACACCGCCAAGGTCAAAGCCAAGGCCAAGATGAAGTAGAAGTTTTCTTTATCCCCATGCACAACAGCCAATGCACACTCAGTGCACCATCTCGTCCCCTACGCAGAAGCAAAACCCTTTGTGCAAGGGAGAGCAACCTAAAAAGGTTGTACAAAACCAGTAGGCTCCAATGTCTTTTGCACTAGACAAAGGCAGAAAGAACCTAGGTTACAAGTGGTGCCATCAACACCACACAAGCTCACACAATGATTTTGAATGTTGCACACAACAATCCTTGCTTGTGCAATCTACATTAGGTCCCAAGCAAGTAAAAGCCTTCGATACAAATATGACTTGTCTGAGCACTAGCACCACTATGATTGACACCTCTAAGGAACAAGAACGCCTCTTCCACATGAAGTGTCTAGTCAATGGACAGCAACTTCACATCATCAATGACAATGGAAGCCAAAAGAACATCATTGTGCAAGATGCAGTCCAGGGCCTAGGTCTTACCACTGAAGCACACCCTAGACCAACAAGGGAAAGACATTCAGGTTCTACAACAATGCACTTTCAAGTAATTAGTCAAGCCTATAAAGGACACAGTCACTTGTGACATTGTGTCACTAGAGGTTTGTGACATTACAATTGGGAAGCCCTATGTGTTTGATACACATCGTACACATCAAGCTAGGCCACACTAGTGGACCATCCATGTCAAAGATAGCATTTTCAACATTCTGGAATCGCCACCAAAGACCAAACTCATTTTGGTTTCTTCCAAGCAATGTCACCAGCGCATCTCGCAAATGCAAAAAAAATCATGTTACTCGTGGTTGATTTAGAGGCAACTGCACAACCAAGCAACGTGTAATCGTCGCAGTATCAGAAACCCAACAAGTTATTGCAACAATATAGAGACATCTTCGAAGAATAGAAAGGCCTTCCAACACATTACGTAGGAAAATATATGATTGACATGGTCCCTTGATCCCCTCTTTGAACAGTGCATTGTACTATAGCTCCATTTGGGAGAATGATGAAGTCCAATGCCAAATCCAAGAACTTCGTGATCAAGGCAAGATCAAGGCATGTTCTTCTATGGCAACCCAATAGCCCTTGGGCCAAAGAAAGATGGAACATGGCACTTGTGCACTGACTATTGGGCGTTTAACAAGATAACAGTGAAGAATCAAAATCCATTGTCATGCATTAACAACCTTTTACACTCACTCTGTGGTGCATAATCTTCAGCATGATCAACATGAAATCAAGTTACCATCAAGGGCTAGTCAATCCTAAAATGTTTGGAAGACAACATTCAAAATAAGGGAAGGATTGTGCAAGGGATTAATTATGCCTTTTGGTCTAAACAATGTGCCTAATGGATGACATGCACAAGCCCTTCTCTAACTCCTTCGTCATCGTCTACTTGGATGACTTCCTCATCTTTAGCAAGACATGGGAGGAGCATGTGGAGCACATCTCACATGTCGTAGACTCACTGTGCAAACACAAGTTGGAAGCTAACTTAGTCAAGTGTACAATCAATGTCACGTAAATTTAGTATTTGGGCTACATTATTTACCACGCATGAATCCATGGAAATCCAGAAAAGAACAAGATAATCCAAGATTGGACAACTCCACGCAATCTTACCAAGTTGAGGAGTTTTCTTGGACTCTCTAACTTTTGTCGTAGGTTTGTCCTTTGGTTCCCGCACATATCATGGCCCCTTAGCTAGACCATGCACACAAAAGTAACATTCCGCTAGACATCTACACAACAACATGCTTTTGAGGAGCACAAGTAGAACGTCCATGCAACCCCTGTTCTGGAAAATGCCCGACATTGTCCACCCTTTGAAATCCAGACCAATGCATCTAACTATGCACTCAATTCAGTACTCACACAATATGGGCATGCAGTCACCTGTCACTCAAAGGCATTCATTGACACACACTTCAACGCTACTCACCTACGAGAAAGAGTTGTACACCATAATTCAAACAGTTAAGCAATGACACCACTACATCTTGGATAAGGAGACGATCATCCATTTTGATCATAAGCCACTTCGGTTCTTGCATACACAAAGTAAGTTGGAGAATGTGCACCACATGAAGTGGATGGCCGACTTGTTGCAGTTCCATTAGGTGATCAATCACAAAATTGAAAAATACAATAAGGCATCAGAAGGCCTCAGCCACCCTCCAATTCAAGCACTCATCATAGTACTTGACATGCTCGACCACAACTTCTGTAACTAGGTATCTCTATTCAGCAAACCGCAACTTCACAAAAGCTTATACCACACTCACACAAGGTGAACAAGTTCACGAATGCCATGTCCTACAAGCTTAGAAATTTGTTTACTTGATGATGCACTTCACCTAAGTCTAATTTGGGAGGCGCACTATGCTAAGATCTCAATGTAGTTCAGTGTTACCAAAACACTAACAGTGCTACAGGAGCATTTTTACTAGCCTCATATGCACACCAAAATTGAGTGTCACATCAAGTCTTGCATTCCTTGTTGCATCGTCAAGCCCACGAATAGGAAGTTGGGACTTTATACAACTCTTTTGGGTCCATCTAGGCCTTGAGAATATATCATCATGGATTTCATAATTGGACTACCTATGATGAAGCACAAGAATGACTTTGCGTTCATTGTAGTGGATAGGTTTTCAAAGATGGCTATCATGGTTACTTGCAAGAAGAACATCAACATGCAGGACACCATGCACTCATTCTTCAAACATGTTTGGGTCCACTTTGGTCTACTAATATCCATCGTGTCTAATTGTGACCTATGTTTTGTTAGGCATTTTTGGTATGCCTTGTGGGAAATGATAGGTACATAATTAGACCAACTAACAATGTTTCATCCTCAAATAGATAAACAAACAAAAGTTGTCCATTGCACACCTGTCCATTTTTTGTACATGTACAACAACACACATTTGCACACCTAGTGGCACATGAAACAGGTTTTCACCAAAAGAATGGCCTTTTTCTTTATTTTTTCCCTGGTCCAAAAGTGCCTTAAAGAAGTTTTCACTTTGGGACCTCAATGTTTTTTTTTTTTTTTGCTTTTGGCTAAGGGTGTTCACCCACTCTTCGAAATAGGCAATGGGATCCAATTTGATAGAGAATCCTTGCTTATGGTCTCCCTAAGGAACATTGTCTCTCAGGCCCATGAAATCACAAAAAAGCCTCATCATTCTCAAACTCATCAAGAGATACTATGGATTCTTATTGGTCCCAGTCTATGAGTTGAGGGTGATAGAGGACAAGTGGGGAATGGTGAACTATTGGCATAATGGTATAAATGGTGTAAGGGTCGAATAGGTTGGTGTTGGCTAGGTCTTCATATATACTATGATCGGATTATGCTTCGTTGTCGGCATCAATATCGCTAGTCGTCAGTGTAGGACCACGAATAAGATAGGCGAGGTCACCCCCACGTGGTTTAAATCCAATACCGTGAGTTCCTTTGTACCTGGTTATAGAAATAGGCTCAATAGTGCCTTCTAATTTGCCCCCAAGCCTCTGCCTTCATAAGCTTGGTTATCCATAATCCTGTTAGGGATGGGATACTTTTTGCTTTGGTAGCAATCAGCCAAATCATCATTGTGCAACCAAGAATTATCTTTGGCAAGCGAGTATTGTTCTTGGCTAGTGGCCAGTGTGAAAATAATAGGCGTTGGGCTATGAAGTTTTCCTTTTTGTCGTCATTCCGTGCGAACTGCCTTGGCTTTGGGCCTTCTATAAGACTTGGGGTTTTGCGGAAGTTCGGCTATATGGAAGGTATTATGTGTAGAGTATTCTCCTAGACCATTGTCTGAAATAATAAAATAATTGACAATTTCAAGAGGTGTGTATAAAGTTGAGGCAACGCTGTCAGGGTCTATGCAATTAGACTCCAGTGATTCAACAAGTATATCCTTGTCCTCCTTTGGTGCAGTGTCTAGGCCAAAACGGTTATGGCTCTCATAATCAGCCTCCAAATGCTTGCAGAACTGATATGACTATAAGTCTGCATGAATAGTTACCTCCATCCTAGAATGAGGAAACTTGATACACTAGTGCAAGGTTGAAGGTATTGCACGGATTTTGTGTATCCATGGTCAGCCTAAAAGCAAAGTATACGATAAATCTAGATCCAGGATGTGGCAAAGTGTGTCATGGGTCAAAGGCCCAACGACAATTGGCAGATATATTGTTCCTTGCAACTCCCTCTCTTCGTTATCAGAGACCTTTAGGGTAATGGTCTTTGGCTGAAGGTCAACGAACATATATCCCAGATGCTTGATTAACTTTAGAGACACGATATTAAGGCTTGATCCATTGTCTATGAGGGCATGTTTAACTTTATGTTGTGTTATGACAACTTCAATATACAATGGGTTATTGTGGAGAGGGCCTAAGGATGACATATCACTTTGGTCAAAAGTCCATTGCTGGCCTGGGGCTAGGTGTCCAACCAAAGCTTGAAATTTGTCTAGCACAATGTCATTGGGTACTTGGGACTGGCTCCAGAGTTCGGTAAGGATATTTTTGTGGATGGTAGATGTGAGCAACAAATCTCGAATAGAGATCTGTGCAGGATTCTTTTGTAGTTGTTCCACAATATCATACGTTTTCTCTTTTGCGTTGGTAATTGGCTTACTCCTAACCAGCATGGGGGATTGAATGGGTTCATTGGTAGAAGGTGCTTGTGGGCCTGGAATGGTAACTTTAGTCCGTCGAGTTGCGATTGCACAATCTGGATTAGGTAAAGGACCATTATAGCTAGAAGGAGAAGGGCTTGGGATGGTAATTCTTGATTGTCGTTGCGCTTGGTTGCAGTCGCAGGTCAAAGCAGGATTACCAGTATCGGGACGCTGATAGGCATTGTTGGCGATTGGTTGTTGGCCTAGGGTTATGGTAATTGTGGCTACATGACCACCCGCAACGCGACCTACAACTCTATTGTAGTCGTGTGCGATTGCATAATAGGCCTCTTGGTTATTAAGGTCATTCTAGCCTTGATTTCGTCCATTTTGTGATTGGTGTTGTCACTGTTGTTGTTGTTGTTGTTGCGATGGTGACCTTCGTTGTTGGTGTTGATTATTGGCATTATGTTGTGGGAAAGGATTTTGATAGATACCCAGGTTTTGATTTGAAGTAGAAGCCTTGTTATCCGATTTGATCTCTACATTTTCCAACATGTATTGAATGAGGTGCCTCAACTGCACACATCGATGTATTGAATGACCATGAACACGATGGTTTTCGTAGAACTCATGCTCTTTATACCAATTAGAGTAAGGTACACCTTCAAGAAAGTGTTTTGGAATCAGCCAACTAATCATATTGGTTGTGGCTAATTTGCGAAACACAGATTCAATGGGCTCACTAGGGTCGCTGTAGACTCTATCATTGGGTCTTCTTCTTGGAGGAAGTGTTTGCAAAGGTGTAGGCCGAGGTGTCTAGCGCAGAGGCAATTGCATTTGTGGAGCTAGCCATGGTTGTTGCATACGCTGCATTTGCAAAATAGGCTGAGCAGACAGTATTTGCACCGTTTGGACATGACAAGACCCTGTGACTCCATTACTAACAACATTCTTGTTGCGGTTATAAGCTTTATGTTTTTCAAAGTTATTAGCATGTGCTGGCGCAAAACACTGTGTTTGGGTTTTTGACTTGGGCCTAGATTTTGGTTTTGGCTCAAGTTTTGGTTTGGGGTGTATAACTTGATCACCCCTTTGTTGAGAAGGGTTTTTTCAATTTGCAATCCTTTCTCAATTATCTCTTCAAACATATGGGCACATTGCAGCTCCAAGTGATAGGATATATCACTCTATAAGTTACGTGTGAATATTGCGGCCAATTGTTTATCCGGCAAGTTAGCGTGAAGAGGCTAGCAAGCACCCTCCATTGTTGTAGATAACTTGAAAAACTCTCCCCAGACTTTTGTTGTGCTTGGCCTTAATCCACCATAGTAATCTCATGCTCAAGATTATACGAGAAATGTTGCACAAACTTTTCTAACAAGTCGTCAAAATCATGCACCAAGTTCTTGGGCAGTTTAAGAAGCCACTCCAAGGCCTATCCAGCTAAACTTCGCGGGAAAAGGGGAAGCAGGTAAACATCATTGAAAACCACTAACTGGCAAGAAACATAGAACTCCTTCAAATGCTCCCTTGGGTCTCCTTTGCCCTTATACTTGTTGAACTTGGGAGGCTCAACTCCTGGAGGAAAAGATATTTGTAGGTAATCCATGTTAAATGGATATAAACATATTTTGTCTCGTTTAAATTTCTTTCCCTACTTCGTTGTTTGAAGAGCTGCAATTGCATCTTTTACCTATTGCATTTCTTGGGTTAGAAAACTGCATTTCTTGGGTTAGAAAACTGGAAGGTAGAGATGGTTGTGGTTGGGCTTGGGTGGTTCCATGCGGATTATTTTGGTCGGGATATAGTGAAGTCATGGCAAACTGTTGTGTATTCACCTGGTTGGTTGCCCTACCAAGGAGACGCATCCTTTGGTTAGGAATGTATTGTTGGGATGGTACTTGTTGTTGGTAAGTAGTAAGATTAGCAACACGGCTTTGATTCAGAAGAAACAGTGGCCTGTGTGGTGGTATTTGGTATTGAGGAATGAATTGTGTGTGTTGGGTTGGAAACGGAACTTGTTGCTAATTGGTCAAACCCTATATTATGGAGGGTATCTGTTGTTGGCCAAATGCTTGTTGCTAAAATTGTTGCATGGTTGGCACTTTTGGGGGATACGATATTTGGTGGGTGTAAGACACCAATTGTCTAATAGGTACCTATTGCGTATTTGGCACTTGTTGGTTGAATACTTGTTGCCCGCCAAGTATATGTTGTCGTCCAACCGCTAGATATTATTGACCAACAATATTACGTTGTTGGTTAGACCATGTTCAGGATGGAACATTTACCACTTGCTATGGTGGCACGTTGGTCTGCGTTGACTGTTGTGGAATGTTGGTCACCACATTTTGGGGTGTAGTATTCACCCCCTATTGAGGTGAAGGACTAGTCTGTGTTTGACTTTTTGCTCCCTATTATGTCTTCGAGGAAGCCGCTGGTTGAGGGGGAGTAGTGTGTTGCACTTGTGAACTTGACGTTCCCACCTCTGTTGCGAACTACTCACAGTGTTCATTGGACCCTGTTGCAAACTACTCACAATGTTCGTTGGAACCTGTTGCGAATTGGTCCTTTGAATATTCAGTCGACCCTGGTTTGGGTTAAGGTACACTTGCATGCCACAGGTCATGTTTTGAGAAAGGTCTTTAGTAACTGCTACGGGTTGTTCAAGTTACAGGAACATGAAGCATGTCTGCAACATTTGTTGTTTGAACAAATGGATCTATGGTTGGGCTGGGATAACCCGATGAGCAGTTTGTATCCTTATGGAAGGAGCTAACTCTATGAGTGGCGTATTATACATCATCATGGCGTTCAAATTTCTAGCCAAGTTGAGGTACGTTTGGTATGCTTGTTGCATTTGTGCTATTTGGTCAGCAATTTGACCCTTTCCTTTTGCAATCACAGGTAACTCTGGGTTGTGCATTGGTACTAGAGTCTGACTTTGGTAGACAAGGCTTATTCAAATGTTTTGACTTGCGGCCTATTATTAGGCACATGCACCAAGCTAGGTAAATTCTCGTGAGGAAAGTCCGAAGGAAACTTAGCACCTACCTCCACCGCTCTAACAAGGATTTCGTCCCTATTCTCAACGAGGTGGCGATCGAACAAGAATGGATCATAACTCGTGCTAGTTGGCAGAGTTATGTAATATGACATTTGTTGTTGAACTTGCTCTATGGGGCTTGGTGCATTTGCTAGGTATCAGGGCGTCTGGTCCTGTTCTTGCCCTGGATATGGTGTATTGGAAAGATAGTGTGCCAAAGGATCTCGACTTTGTTTGAAATAGTTAGTATCATACAAGGGATATGGATCCGTTGCATAAGCTACTTCCTCTTTATAAGGCTCGTGAACAAATGGATCACTTGTGACAATATACTCATAATCCAGAATATACATGACTCCAGTACATGTATAGTGAGGCGTGCTTGAATCAAGTGTCTCACAAAATGTTGGTCTAATGTTGCAAATGTTTGGAACTTGGTCTAAAAAGGACTCTTAAAGAGCTTGATTACGGTCTACAAAAATACACTTGTCTTGGAAAGAGTTCTAAATGTGAATCTCGGTCTCTTTAGCAAAGGCCTAAATCTAAGTCTAAGTCTAAGGCAATTTGGAAATGAAAATGTGAAATTGGTCTAGAGAAAGGTCTTGAACTATCTAAAGGCAAAACAAAATTGGTCTACGGATTTGTGCTAGGTCTTTGGTCAAAAGTCACAAAGCTAGTCTTAGAAATGGATCTTTGGTTAAGGCACAAGTTTTGAAATTAACTAAACTCTAAGGCAATTGACTTGAAGATAAAAGGCGATCTTAGCTTAAGTGGAACTTTGGAAACTAAGTCGAACAAAAACCTTGGTCTAAAGTCACTTGTGGTTTAAAATGGAAACTTGGTATTTAGGCAAGGGGTCTTTAAAAATCAAACTAGAAATCAATCCAAGTTGGACAATCTAGACACAGAAAGGTGAACAACTGAAGCCCAAGTTGTAGGCAAAGACTCAAGTGTAAATCAATCATCTTTAGCTCTGAACTTTGAAAGATGAATTTTGAAAGGGATTTTGAAAGACTTGGATGAACAAAGGTCTAGACTAAAAATGGTAGCGTAACAACATCTCGTCTAAAAGTAAAGGCACAATTAGTCTTGGTCTTGGTTTGAGCTAAGATAAATGGTTTGAATGATTTTTGTAGCATAACACTTCTTGGTGCAAAGTGGTGTGTGTAACATGTGTCTGTTTGTTGTTTTGATTTTGGCAAAGTGACTTTTAGACTCAAATAACACAAGTGAAAAAAAAAGTTGCACCTAAGTGCACGCTCCTACTCTAAAACTGACACAAAGTATGCATAGTATCTACCAAAGTTTCCATCAATATACTAGTCTTGAAAGGAATTAATTGTTAATCCAATAAAGAAAGAGCACATGTAGATAGAGTTTTTTAAGCCCTCCTATGTCTCTCAATAACTGGTACGTGACAAGGAACTTAGAGTGTTGAAGCAACTCGGCATTTGGTAGGATATTCCATGGCAAGTGGGGTCAATTATGTCTAAAAGGTCTTGCGTTTGGCTTTCTAGGGGGTCCACAAGTATCAAAAATACTTGTGCATAATTAACAATATCCGCTAGTGGATTCAAACCGCCTAGCTTGTTATGCAAAGGTCTTGTCCCTTGCACAACTACTTCAGCCATGTATTGCTTAGTGAAGTCTGATGTCTAAACTGCCACTTGACCTGAGTCCTCTTCCGTCTGGTCAGGCTAACCACTCAATCACTGTCCCTTCCGTTTAGGACGCTTTCTTACATACCCCACCAAAATGAGTGTGGTTGGTTGATGTTGGAAGATGAAACCCCAAGTCAACACACCCCTAAAGAACCTATGAGGAGGCGATGAACTCCCGCTCACAAGCCAATGCAAGAAATAAAAATGAAAAACTCGGTCGTTTCTGAGTCATTGAAGCCCCTAGGAACAAAAAGAGAGCAGATGTGACATTTTTTCAAGTGTTTTGACTCTAACAAACAAGTAAAATAATTGTGTTTTTTGTCACCCAAGTTCCCTAACAGGGATAAGGGGAGAGCATACGCGCAAAAGTTCTAAAAACGAAACTATTCTAGAAATGAAACAAGTTAAGTGCTTTGAAAATGAAGAACAAGAAAGTAAAGTGCTCTTAGGAGCGCTAAATCTAGCGTGACTGTTCTTTTTAAGCACTAATTTGAAGCGTGATTGAAGTTTGGCCTTTGTGAAAACTTGAAAGTGACGAAAAATGAAAGTTGTTTACACAAGTTTTAGACACCAAAATAAATGTGAAGTGACTTTTTAAGCACCAAGATAAATGTGAAATGGCCTTGCTAGTATGTAAAAACTTCTTCTAACTTGCCTAATTCCCTACAACATATGTTAGTGGATTGATTTAATTGATTTAGTTTGCAAGAAGTCAAAAAGTTTGAACTTTTGAAGTCTCGGGTCTTTGTCATAGGGCAAAGTGGCCGTTTACTCAACAAGGCGAAGTCACTGATTATAACCAACAAAGTCGCTGTTTTCCTTGAAAATTTATGTAAAATCGCCAAACACATAAAGGATGGTTACCTAACAAAGTCGCCGTTTTCGGGGGATGAAGTCATCATTTTCTTTGAACTAAGTTGTCGTTCTCAAGCAAAGTCGTCGCTTTCAAAAAGGTATGGTCGCAGGGCGAAGTCATCGATTCTAGGCAAAGTCGCCAATACGCAGTGGCATAGTCACCGTTTTCTATGAAAAACCCAAAAAAATAGACTACATGAAAAGTGGCGAAGTCGCCGATTATCAGGGGCGAAGTCGTTGATTAACAGTGAACAAAAACACATGATTTTTAAAGGGGAAAAAACTAAACTAAGGTCTAAAATGGCTTTTTTTGGATTTCTAAGAGTGACAAAGTACTTTTATGATGATTTGTGGGTTGCATAGTGTCCCACTGGGCATGCCATTATGTATCCAAGGAATCCAAGGAAAAAATAAGGTTAGTTTCTCTTTGTTAGTCCAAATAAACAAAGCAAATCAAACAAAGCTATATTTCCAAGCCTAAGATCTAGGGAGAGCTAAATAACAAAGTAAAACAAACAACAACTAAAAAACAAATGACAAAAACACTACCTTGCTTGCAAATTTGTAAAACTTGTTGGCATGAGGTTGGGCTTGAGCTCGTCTTGTGAGCAATGGTTCTTTGTCAATGGTGCTCTTGCATCATTTCTCTTTGTCCACTTGGTCTATGGCCTTGGCAATTGGTCTTGTTTGAAGCGTCTCTAGAAGTAATTCAGCATTATAACATTGAATAAGAAAACTTGTTGGAAGTGTGGGTGAAGCCTTGTATTTATAGGTTTCAAACTAACCCCAACTTAGGTGTAGTTAGGTCTAGACTAACCCTGGGTGAACCTTGGGAGTCCAAATGCAATAAATAAGGTCATTAATTATGCGGTTATGGAGGCATGGCTCATCTTTTTTATTTTTATGACATTTATGCTGATATTTTATAATTCTTGACTTTGAGGATGATGATGTCATCATGACTTCATTTCCTTGATATTTATTGAATTTTGATTTTTTAAAATTTTATTTTCACTAAATCAACATGGAATTCACTTAAGCATTTAATTTGATTTGCTTGGTTAGTTAATTCTGTTTAGTTTTGTTGTCATTTCAAGAATTGGATTAAGTGCCCCACTTAATAGGTCGAAAGTGTCAGTTTGTTTGGTCGCACCTTGACTAGAGATGACTCCGCAGGAGGTTATTGTTGCATACAGGATAATACCCAAAATAGGGATGCCTCGATACAATTCTGAGCATTGATGTCCGATGTGCAGACGAAATTGAAATGTTTAGGTAATTTCTAGGCTTAATTTATATCGTTTGCTAGAAATTGGTCTGATATCCGATTTAGACATGGATGTGGCCAAAACGGAGTGCATATATTTTGCCCATGTTTGAGTACGCGTTGCACGACACAGGCACACTAACGTCTTCTCAAAGAATGAAAAAATCGTTAATGTTTTAGCTAATACCCCAAAGGGCGGTTGATGAGCCCTAGATGCTCCCTCGAGGGAGAGAGCGACAAATAGTGTCGTCGAACAGGTCCTCGAAAAGAGGAAAAACGACACGATCTAGTGGTAATGGAGGTGGAAACACTAATTTGCCCAAATGCAGTTATAATTAGTAGCATAGTGATTGGTTGTAGTAGAGCGGATGTATCCAAATAATGATTTGCCCAAAGGCAATTATAATCATTGGCACAGTGAAAATGCCCCAATAGAGCAGACGCAATCAGTGAAAATCTAAATAATTTGTCCCATTGTGACAAATCGGCAAAGGGAGCTTACATAATGAATCTATAATCATGGATTAACAATAAGCTAGCACAGAGGATAGTTGTGAATTTGGGCTACCTGCTAGTATGGAGATGCGTGTCCTAACTAGCAGTGATTACTATTCATTTGTAATTTTATTACCTTGTTTGGATGGTGTTTGGATAGATCTGCCATGAACAAAGTAAAATATCGTGGCACCATTATTTTGGGATCCAGTGGTCTAATTTTTGTTGTAGCTTGTGATATTATGCATCATAGTTATAAACAACCATTATAACAATATGTATCTTAAGCATCGAAAACTTAATTTAAATGTAAGTATAAACAACTTAGGTGTAAGATATGATCAATCAAATCCCAAGTGTAAATACAATGCAATAAACTAAGTGTAGGAATGAATACAAATATATACAACTCAAGTACAAGATATAACAAACCAAGACTTAAGTGCAAACATAATGTAATAAACCTATGGCAACCGAAACAAGGAAGGCATAAGAAAAGAAGTTAGTCAACAAATAATTAAAATAAACTAACCAATCAAACAAACAAATTAATAAAAGAAATGAAATACTAATGAAAGAAACAATGTTAGTCATCAACCAAAAGGAAAATGAAGTTAACAACAAAATCAAGACAAATAACATAAACAAGTAAAACTAAAGCACGAGTAATAAACAATCAAGTTAAATCAAGAGCCATAGACAACCTAAATTAAGGCACAAAAGAACAAAAAACTAACCTAACTGCAAATGAACAAACAACTAATCTAATTGCAAATGAACAACTAATCTAACTGTTTGTGCACATATAATATAAGTGTTGTACCTAGCACAAAGGTTGCCCCTAGGCTATAGGGGGCAACGACGCAAGTAGGACGGCAAAGGTTGCCCCTAGGTTATAAGGAATAACGGCATTAGAACTGTCAGGGGGAATAGAAGAATAGGGAAGGGGGTGGCCGAGTTGACTCCAAATACACCATGCAATTGGACGTTGCCTACATAGTCCCTTGGATATTGGATCCAACGTGAACTTCAGGGCAAATGTAGTTCTCCTAGGATTTGGGATAGAAGAAAATTAATAAGAAAACATGATTGACTTGTAGAGGAAAATATGAATTGTCTCACAAAACGACAAGAGTGTGAGAGGTCTATGACTCGCAAATCAGTGAGAGCATGGATGAGACAATCCTATAAGGAATGATCCAAGAAAACGGCAAATGAAATCAATCACCGAGGCTAGTCGAGCTGACTCCAAATGCACTAGGCAACTAGACATTGCCTACATAGTCTTGTGGACACAAGGTCCAACATGGACTTTAGGGCGAATGTAGTTCTCCCAAAAATGGGATGAAAACTATTGAAAAATGAAATAGGCAAATGAAAATGGTCATGACGAGCTCCATCTGAATGCTCTAGTTATACCTATCGACTAGGAGATGCACGTCCTGAGTGACATGGATACAATCTAAATGGCCTAATGTTGAAGGCTTGTTTAGGAGTTTTCTAGCATATATCCATGTTTTTTAGTTTTCTAGGCATCTCAACTCAAAGGTGAATTATGAGACACATAATGGGTTAACTTGCAAAAATGGCGAGCGTGGCTTAGGTTGCTCACAAAACGACGAGAGCGTTTAAAAAAATTGCTCACAAAACAACGAGAGCATGGGAATAAGGGTGGCCGAGCTGACCTCATAAAACACTAAGTGTTGAGTACATAGTCCAAATGGCCTCAAGTCATTGTAGTTCACCCTATAGCGAAGGATCTGACTAGGTAACAACATGCTCATGAAATACGCAAATGGCAGAGTATGAAACAATGGCAAGGCAAGGCATGGTAAAAGGTTGCTCCTAAGCTATAGGAAACAACAGCATAGGTAGGTTGCCCCTGTAGGGCAAATAGGCCAACATAATAATTTGCTCAAAGGCAGTTATAATCATTAGCGTGGCGATTTTGTCCCAGCAGGATGGATGGGGTTAAAATAATGATTTGTCCAAAGGCAGTTATAATCATTGGCACAATGAAGATATCCCAGTAGGACGGATGTATAACTCTTGTTAAAATGAAGGATGCAATTCCCAGACCACTGTCATACTGCCCCAAGATACTGTCATTGAACGAAAGACCTTTGAAAGTTTCAACCCTGAATCTTCTATTGTAGCGATATCAGAATCCAACCACTGAAGGTGCATGAAGTACCAATGGATCAAAGCCAAGGTCAAAAAGGGGATAGGGGAGGCAAAACAAACTTAGGCCAATAGGGAAAGTACAGGAGGAAAAGGTATTTGTTATGGTATAAAAAAAGGTTGTGATGGCACTTTTAAACGATTCTCATAGACAATGCTTCGGGTGACTCAGATGAAAAAACGCTTGAGATGTATTATGTCCATTGGTTCGTCAAGTTCATCTCCTTCTGGTGTGGCCAACCTGTATGCCCCAAAACCATAACTAGCAACAATCACATATGACCTATCCAATTAGGCTTGAACTTGCATTTTTTCTTTTGTTCAACATTACTATTCTTCTGGTTTTCTTTCAGCACAAGATCGCCAAGCTCAAACTCTCTGTGTTTCACATGCCTATTATACTGGCCATGTAACTAGTTTTGGTATGCTTGAAGGCCATTCACAACGGCCATGCATTTTTCGTCCAGTAGTTCTAGCTCTTGCAGACGAGCTATTCTGTAATCCTCGTCATCAAGGATATGTTTCAATGAAATGCGTAGAGAAGGCAACTCGACCTCAACGGGAAGAATGGCCTCAGTGCCATAAACAAGGGAACACGGTGCAGCCCATGTTGGAGTGCAAAAATTGATACGGTAGGCCCAAAGGGCATGGAAGATTTGCAAGTGCCAATCATGACCAACATCATTGACGATCTTCTTAAGAATATTGACAATGGTCTTGTTAGATGTCTTTGTTTGGCCATTACCTTGCGGGTAATATGTTGTGGAAAAATGTTGGGTAATGTTAAACTCGGCACAGCGGGCTTTGACATCCTTGTTTTTAAACAAACCGCCATTATCAGATATAAAGTCGGATGGGATACCATAACGGCAAATGAGATGGTTGAAAATGAATTTGAAAATTTGTTTGTCTGTCACGTGAGGGAAATGGCTTGAACCCACTTGGTGATGTACTCGACGGCGGTAAGGATATGCTTGTGGCCATCTAAGGAAGTAGGGTTAATCTTCCCTATGAGATTGAGTCCCCACATTGAAAACGACCATGGCATGGTCATTGGCTTGACTGTTCGTGTTGGAGCATGGATTAAATTAGCATGCTTCTGACATTGTTTACACCTTTTAACATAAGCAGTTGCATATGCTTCCATGGTTGGCCAATAATAACTAGTACATAGTAGTTTTTTGGCAAGGACGACCCCACTAGTGTGGGCCCCACAAACCCCTGCATGAACTTCCCTCAAATTTGCTTGAAGTATAGGTGTTTGAGCGGCCATTGTGTTGCGGCTTCCTATTAAACTGCCTAGGCTCTCCAAGTAATGCATGGAAAACATCCATGGGCATTATATCGCACATGACTTCATCCTTGAATGCACCTATTTAAAAATTTACTAGACATTGCTCATTTTCCAGAACTTGATGTTCATTAAGCAACCAAGACATTTTATAGGGATGTCAACACACAATCTTATTTAGACCAAGCTTATCTACTATCTCTTGTGAAACAAGATTATTTTTATTACCACTATCAAAAATTAACTTGCAACACTTACCTCCAAATCTACAAATGGTTCTAGATAGATTCTCTTTGTGTAGGACTATTCTCTTTGTGTAGGACTATTCTCTTTCTTTGTTGGTTTCAACAACACACTCTTCATCACGAGTGCTTCTCCATTTTCTGGTTCTTCGCCTTGATATATTGATGCAACACTCTCCTCATCAGCTTGCACCATATGTGCATTCATATCCATTCTCCAACTACCTTCATTATGTGCATGTGGACACTCAAATGCTCTATGTCCACTTTCACTACATTTGAAACATGTACCTACGAATCCACGACCTCTACCTTGTCCATAAGATCCTCTATCTCTGGTAGAATTTCCTCTGCCTCTTCGCACACTTGTATCATTGCGCTGAGAACTATTGGCTTCTCCTTTTTTTGTGCACAATACAACCTCTGTTGCTACTTCCTTGTCCTTATGCGCACGAAAACTTTCATTTCCCTCACTTCATCAACCGATCGCAACCAAATCATACCATACTCATCTTGAATGGAAATTTGCAACACATTTAGGTACTTCAATATCTTCTCGGTGTCATCTTCAACATGACCTACTCTAATGGTGAGTCTATAGAACTTAGTGTAATCTTTCACACTCATCGCCCCCTGTCTCAAAAATTGCAACTTCTCAAACAAAGTTAACTACTAATCAAAAGGTATAAATTTAGCCTTTAACTTCACAAATAGTCTATCCCAAGTCTTGACTTGTCTTTACCTCTACGGATTCTTTCCACTTGCACATGCTCCCACCATAAGGATACAACCCTTCAACTTTGCACATGCAAATTTGACCTTCTTGGGATCTTCCATGCTTCATACTCAGAGTATTTCTCTAACTCAATGATCCAATCAATGAGCTCTTCAAGACTTAAACTCCTGAATTACTAGGATGGTCCAACTGCGGCTTACCAGTCATCCTTGCAACTACATGCAAGAATCTATCTTCAGGTTCATCAACCTCTTCTTCTGCGACCTAGTTCTCAAGGACTTTTATTGTTTCATTGTCGCTTTCATCATCCACCACCCCAAAGCCTCAACGTTGTGTAATCTCCATAGCCTCTAGACCAGCTTGCATGTCTCTCATCAATCCTACAAACACTACAAGTCTTGGCGCTCTGGCCACTCTCGGTGCTCTTGCAACGAACCCTTCTCGGTGTGCCATATCCTTAAAATCACTACACCATCTACCCAACACTAGTGTGGAAGATGTCTTCACTACTTTCTACCCACAATCAAAAACGTGAAAAATAGACTTTTATCCACGCACTCACCTATAAGGGAGAAACTTTGGTTTGATATCAAATGATGCAGTCACGATTAGGGGTCTCAACAAAGATATTCCTTAAACTACGCAACCTTCAGAATTACACAATGAAAATAATGCAATAAAATGCAGCAACAAAACAACACTGTTCTTTATTTCATTTCTACAACAAAAAATTATAGCTTGCCTACAATAACGATACCACAACATCTCAAATGAGATGTGTTACAATAAATCCTTAGATCTCTGCCATGATATAAATCCTTAAGCTCGTTGAGTAGCTGACTCAAGCGTAGAGGCATGTTTATATAGGAACAAGACCCACCTACTTACAAGAATGCTTAGCAACCCACTACTATCATTAAATATTTGTAACACATCACTATGCACCAAAAACATTAAATATTCATTACAATTCCAATGCAACTTAACACATCACAAAATAAGGCATCACGGTGAAGCACATCACAAAGTGATATTAAATGAAACCGCAACAACCTTCCATGATTCAAGGAATTAAATGCAAATGGTTAGGAATTGTAATGGCTCCTTTATCCAACTGCTCATAACACATCACAAATGAACACATGCGCACAGGTTAAGTTGCATGGAGATCACAACCTCACAAGGATAAATCGCAATGAGGCACAAGT
This sequence comes from Torreya grandis, assembly GCA_037957365.1. Lineage (NCBI taxonomy): Eukaryota > Viridiplantae > Streptophyta > Pinopsida > Cupressales > Taxaceae > Torreya > Torreya grandis. The sequence goes on from JARHVA010004183.1 coordinate 794,641, forward strand.
AGAAATCGTGTGTAGGAATCACTTCGCAAGGTTTTGCACATGATCTACCCACTCACACTGCAGCAGACAAACATCTGGATAGGATGTCGCAAGCTTTGCATCACAAGACTTCACTCCTCATTTTCTCTATGCGATCTTCTAAACTTGCGCAAAACAAAAAATGAACTTGTGAAAAGCTTCAAAAGCTCATCCAAACTGAACCAAAACTGCACACACCATTAAGGCTGGAAAAAAAACAACAAACACACACACACACAAAGGCGGCACAATACAACACAAAGAACTTGCACCTAAATTAGGCTTGCGCAAAAAATCTTATTTTTGACTAAGTATTTTTGTTGATGTAGGATTACAAGCGAACCCGGATGCTCCTACATCACTTTCACACTAGAAGGATCAAGGTTGGATCTCTTCTTAGTTGGTACATGAAAATACACAAGCAGCTGAATACTCTAAAGTCTGAAACATATAGTCTCTTATTTGTAAAACCTTCCTTTGGTCTTTTGTCTTTATGAATACTATGAGTGCCTCTGTTTAATGCAAATAGTTGTGCTGTACGCCTCTCTACCCAAAATTGAATAGGCAGATCCATGTCATGTATCATGGATTTGGCAGTCTCTCTAATAGACCAGTTTTTCCATTCTGTAACCCCATCCTACGAAGGTTTATAGGAAACCGTGAACTCCCTCTTTATCCTTGTTACTGTGCAAAACTATCAAACTCCTTGGAGATATATTTATCTCCATTGTCAAATGCAGCACTTTGATCTTCTTTTCAAATTTGGTTTTCAATCAAGGCCTTGAACTTCTGAATCTTTGAAAAGACTTCCAACTTTTAAGAAAATAAATCCAAGTCTATCTACTAAAATCATCAATAAAACTTACATGGCATTGGCTGCCACTGAAGGATGCTAAAGACACCAGCCCACATACATCTGAATGAGTCAAATCCAGAATGTCCTTGGCCCTCATTTTGTTGCTTGGAAAAGTTGCCTTTGTGTGCTTGCCCAATGCAAGCCCCTTCCAAACCTTCATGTCTCTGACCTTGAAGTTGGGCATACCATGCACCATCCGCTTCATAAGAGGTGGAGAACCATGGCGAAGAGGGTCAAACCTCTTATACCATAACTCGCAGATCTGATCATCTGAATGTAGCAAGGATTCTAGAACCTCTAACAAGTATCTAGTTTGTAGAGACCTCCCTCTAGGACTCCTCTAGCAATAACCCTTGCTGGTTTGTACATTATGATCCATGATGACACATCCCTTGTCATCAAATTCCACTTTGTATTTGGCATATGTGATAGCCGAATCAAACAACAAAATTTTGGTAAGACCAAGAGCATATAAAACATCTTTAAGATAAGCATGAATGCCTAAAAGAACCTTGATATGTATGACTCTCATTCCCATTATGGGATAAGTGGTCTCATCACCAAGGGTTACTTGGATCCCGATGTTTTCCTCCGAGATCTCGCTGAAAAACATTTTGTCAAATCATATGACAAGAAGCTCCACTATCAGCATATCATACACTAGAAGAAGTGGTACTTGTTGGCATGGCAAAATCACAATAAACTTAGTCTTGATCCTGTTGCATAGCATGTCCTCTTCTAAACTGTCACCATTGCCCACAAATTGTTTACCATGCATAGAACCTTTACCTTTTTTGTCACCTTGGAGTCTTCTCACTATACATTTGTATACACACTGGAATTTCTTGCCACACACTTATAGCACATAGCCAATCCCTTTCTCTTGTTCAAACCAGCACCAGAAGAATTATCATTATGCCTTGCCCTTTCAAGAGCTGCTACTTCTTCAAACTCTTCTTCATTTTTCCAAGGAGAGCCACATCAGCACCTTCAAGTCTCCTCTTAGAGAAATATCTCGTAAAGTGTCTCATATGAAGGTAGTTTTTCACGAGCCACTATTCTGAAGACAAAAGTTTCCTAGACAAAATAAAATCCATTCAAGACAAGACGGACCAAATCTTCGTCCTTGATAATTTACCCAATAGCTATGAGCTGATCATTCAGCTCTATGGCCCTGAGAAAATATTAAATATCTAAAAACTCCTTCCACATCATGCATGCAGATATGGGAAAGTTTTGCTTCTCAACATCATTTTGTGAGAAACAATCTAACTCTGGAACAAACCACCCGAGGTGGTGCATATTTCACCTCTTAAAAGTCTTTCGAACCCAATACATTCTTCAATTAGACCTACAAAAACTTGAATTCTAGATGCACAAGCACTGCATAAACGTAAACTGAGTCATGCAAAATAACATCAATCTGAGTAAGAAATCAACCTTGTGCAATAAATGTATAGTTCAGATCAGAAATGATCGATGAGAAAATCAGCAGCACTACTTTTGGAATTACAGCAACAAGAATGATGATAAGAATATACCAAACACACATAAAAAATCTCCCTAAATGAGGATGACCCCCTTGGGAGAGAATCTTTCAACTCAAGATTGACTGTGAGTCTCACACAATTAACAATTGTCAATCAGTATCACTAACCTCAAGTGAAGCAATTCTAAACTCGTCATAACATCAATTATAGATCACTAATGCATATTCCAAATCACCTCCTACCGGATCTGCCCACATGCACTCACTAATTGTCAGTTATGTTGATGGAGAAATGGTAATTGCTCCGCAATCAAAGCTCCCCCCTTGGCCAACATCATTGACCAGGCCGATGACATGATGTATTTGCTGATAATTTTTACTTCATTGGTCGGGTCGATGACATTTGCTAAGTTTGAGTTTTTGCTTTTTGGGTTTTGAGTCTTATTTATATGGTTCCCCTTTGTCATTTCTCAAAGCAAGACATCCAATCCGCTCTGCACGGACACACAAATCCACCTTAGTAAGAAGAAGAGGAATTAGAGATAAGGAGCTTACATTTGAGGAAAGCTTGGTTGCACAAGATCTTTCAAGATATCAAAAAGAAAAGTTGAACCAGCAAGGTACAGCTAACCTTTGGAGTCCCTAACTAAGTAATTTTAGGTCTTTTTCTTTCCATCTTGAGCTTCACCTACAACGTCTCTCACAAAGTGCCACTCGAGCCAAGGGGGGGATTGATACACAAACAAGTCAATCAAGGTAAGTATTTCTAACCCTATATTCTCTATTTATTGCTTTGGTAGATATATTATATTGGCATGTTATTGTCTTCCATGCTTATATTAGCTTATGCTTTCTTTCTTTATTACTTTAGTAGATATATTATATTGATATGTTATTGTCTTCCATGCTTAGATTAGCTTATACTTTCTTACTTTGGTAGATATATTACATGTGTATGTTATTGTCTTCCATGCTTGTTAGTATATTATTATCTTTGCATGCTTTGCTCCTTTATTTGCACCTCAATGTTACCCTTTAATGACACCTTTACAACCCTTAGATTAGATACCTCAAAGTTACCCTCTAATGATTACCTTTACAACCCTTATATTACATACCTCATGGTTACTGCCTAATGGCATTTTATTTGTTTTTAATTTAGTTTACACCTCTTGGTTGCTTTTTAATGACACGTCAAATCTAGTTAGGCCTTGACATGCCCCTTATATGTGTAGACTGCTTATAGATCCCCTTACAACATCCTTTGCACATGTCCCTTGTATATAGCCTCGTACTACTTTAGTAAGCAGTGTATTGTATGTATGTTGAATCTAGTATGGCCTTCTATCTTTCCTTATATTAGAGGATCGTATATTGTTGACCACCTTTAGCCTACATACACTTTTTGTGTCATGGCATCAAGACCCATGTGGCCTCTAGCTAGTCCATGTGCTTCCAAAAGTACATCCCGGATCTCTTCATTGCACATATACGCATAACCTAGCCTCTTGGACAAAAGGCCATGGACCAAGTGGAACATTCGGGCCTTCAAAGCCAATTTCCTCTGCTTGAAAGGTTGCATGACCTCGAGAAAAGAAGCAGTAGATAGGTACTCGTCACTGTTCTCATACCTAGATGGTACAATAGCAATCTCAAATAAGTGGGCGTCCAAAAAATCTTCATTGACACCTTTAGGTGGTTCACAAGACTTTATCTGTGAAAGTTGGTCAGCAATCGCATGGCTCTTGCCAGACCTAACAATGATTTTGAATGTAAATTCTTGCAACAGCATCAGCCAAAATCTTCATTGACAATAACCTACTCGCAAATAACATAGGTGGTCCAACCCTTGGGCTCCTACTTGTGCCAAGGTAGTCCCAATGGCATAATTGGAAGCATTGACATGAACATGGAATTCTTTGTTCCAATTTGGATATACAAGAATAGGAGCACTGATAAGACATACCTTTAGTTCTTTGAATGTTGGCTCGTATACTTTGGACCATGCAAATGGAGCTCCTTTCCTTGCCAGTGCATCACAGGGATGAGAAATCTTGGCAAAATTTTTGCTAAAGTATTGGTAATACCCAACGTGGCCCAAGAATGATTTTATACCTGTGACATCTCTAAGTGCTTCCATTTCCACCATTCCCTATATCTTATCAAGGTCGGTCTTCAATCCAACTTTACAAACGATGTGTCCAAGAATTTTACCTTGTGGAACCACAACCTTGCACTTCTTTGGATTCATAGCCAAATTTGTTGCTTGCCAACGTTGCATACACTCCATTAGGGCTCAAAGGTGGGTATCTTCACCATTGTATATGGACCAATTATCCATGAAAGCATTGAAGATGTCAATCACCGTTTTGTCAAATATATGCAAGATAATTCATTGGAAGGTATTCGAGACAATGCATAAGTCCAAATAGCATTCGATTGTTGGCATAAAGTCCATCTTCCACTATGAAAGTTGTCTTCATTTTATCTTCTCCGACCATGCTGATCTAGTTGTACTCTAAGAAACCATACATAAAGGAATACATTTCGTACCCGAAAACTTCCTTGAGCATAGAATCTGCAAATAAGATAAGAAACGGGCCCTTGAGAGAGAGTGCATTCAAACTTTTGAATTCCAAACATGTTCTTGTTTGTGCCAACTCCTTCATGTTAATCACTATTGGGGACACCCATTCACTTGTTTCCACTTTAAAAATGATACCCGACTCTAGCATTTTATCAATCTCTTCTTGTACTTTAGCAACATAATTCTTGTTCATTTTGTAAGATTTCCTCCTTAGTAGTCGTGCTCCTATTACTAAAGGGATTTTGTCTACACGCATTTCAGGTGGTAACGCTTTGAGGGTCTTTGTATGTCCAAGCAAACACGCCCTTGTAGTCCATGAATATCCAGAATGATGATGCCTTCAACATTGGGTACCATTCATCTCCAACCAATGTCATCTTGGGATCTCCTATTGTTCCCAAATTTATCTTGACAGGGGTGTGTTCCTTGCACTCCCAAACTGATGAGTCAGTCTCTCATATAACTTTGCATCCCCCACTTTATATTCAATGAATTATGGAGGATACGTTGAGTGTGAAGATGATGGTTCTATCCGAGTCGGCATTCCCAATTCAATTTTTGGTTGTCATGATGCATGGGCGCTTCCTTGGAAGAATCCACCATTTTCCGCTTATCCTTATAGTCCTTGTAGTCATCTTGCTTCAAACTTTCTTCAATTTCCATGATTTAAATAAAATTGCATCCATGCTGAAACACCTTACAATATTCCAGCTACCAATGGACAATAAAAGCCCAAGTAAAAAAAAAGCAATTTGATCATTTTCTGAGTGTTCTGCAGATTTCCTCTGCATATTTTCGAGCTACAGATTTATGGTGAGATTCAAATCAGTACATAGACTTGTCATCTAAATATAAACAATTCAGCAATGAAGTTTGAAACATTGGCTGGGGTTTACCGTATTACGGCGAGATTTGAATATATATGTCAATGATACTCATACATATTTGATAAATTGATCTTACAAACTCACTAAATCCAGACTATAGTCACTTCAAGGCTTCAAGTTCAATCCCTCATCTTCACAATCATGACTCACTTCAAAGCTTCAAGTGACTATCAAGTCTGATATAGTCATACATAAATGAATGAAAGCCATATTCAAGTCTTATACAGTCTGATACAGTCATACATACTCATAGTCAAGTCTAATACAATCATACATACATATTTGAAAACTGATATTACTGTTTGCAACTTTACATATTACTGTTTACATATGAATGAATAAATGAAAGTCATATTCAAGTGCAATTTTCAAGCATATTACATATTGTCCAATGTGCTTTGAGTCTAGATTATAGTGATATAACATTGAACTTTAAGTTTGAAGTTGAACTTTGAAGTACATACTCCGTATTAAGCCTCAAAGAAGACAGTAACACAGTCAAACACTATTACAGCCTATAGCATATAGTAGCAGCCATAGGTATTATTTTATTTTTCATTACCTTTCTAATATGAATCATGATCATTGATATCTACTTCATCTTCTACTTCTTTCTTTGATTAGCAATTAGGGTTAGGTTCTAAAACATTTTTTTTTTTGATATAGGGTTAAGCTTGGTATTTTAAAATGGCATCGGCATTTGGTTCAACAACCTATCGCAAGCCTAAGCCCAATAGCCCTTCTTGGAAGCATTGTGAAAGGGCGGTAGAGGGCAACTATGTTATATGCAATTATTGCGGGATGAAGATAAGTGGAGGTATTTATCGCTTGAAATACTACATCACATGACTGTCAGGGAATGATGTGGCATTGTGCACACAAGCACCAGTTGAGGCTCAAAGACAGATGGTTGCTTGACTTGCGGCTTATGCAAAGAAAAGATAGGAAAGTTGATGCACTTGCAGTCCTAGTGAATAGGAGAGCAGCGAGAAATGATTATAACATTGAGGCCTCTTCTATCACCCCAACTCCAGAAGGTCGGGATCAAGGACAAAGCTCATCCATTGAAGATAGATCGGTTATTTTTTTGGTTCCTCAAAGTAGCCCTAGGTCACAATCTTCGCTCAAACGTATCACTTGGAACCAGGAATTGCACAATGAAACAAGGATAGTTGCAGCAAACTTTTGGTACTACAACAACATTTCTTTCAATGTAGCAAAAAGTCCATGTTAGAAGAATTTGTTCAATGCATTGATCATTGTCAGTAAGGGGTTCAAGGCTCCTACACATGATTTGAGTGGCCCATTGTTGGAGGATTATGTGAAACATATGCAAGCTATTGTAGAAGACAAAAAAATGGCAAAAAAGGGGTGCATCATTTTGTCTAGTGGGTGGAAGGATGGGAAAAACCGAGCATTTATTGACTTTCTAGTGGCTTCATGTGGGCAGCTAGTCTTCTTTAAGTTAGTCAATGCCTCCCGTCAAGTAAAAAATGCAAACACTTTGTGTGACATGTTGGATTTGGTAGTGATGAAATTAAGTATGCAAAATGTTGCTCAAGTTGTGAAAATCAACACAAGATATGTAGCAACAATGAGATATTTTGAAAATGCACCTTACACTTTTTTGTACCCCTTGTGCAGCCCATTGCATTGATCTCCTACTCGAGCACATAGGAAAAATCTCAAGGGTGAAGAATGCAGTTGAAGAGGCAAGAAATATCACCAAGTTCATCTACAATCACACTTGGGTGCTAAACTTGATGAGAGAGCACACCAATAAGGAGGTTGTGCAATCCGAACTCACACGATTCGACACAAACTTAATCACATTGCAGAGCTTTGTGGCCTTACTAACATCCCTTAAACAAATGTTTGTAAGTCATCGATGGTTGGAGTCTTCCTATGCTAAGAAGGCCAAAGGGTAAAGGGTCGTGAAGACCATTTTTGATGATGTGTTTGCGAAGTGCATGGAGAAAATAATTAAAGTAATCTTAATCTCAATTGTTTTTTTATTTATCATTTATAATAAATGATAAATAAAAAAATGATTTTAAATATGTATTATTTTGTTTTAGGTGTCAGAGCTTATGGTTTCAGTTCTACGGTTGGTGGATGGGGAGAGAAACCCAATGGGTTATTTGTATGAGGCCATGGACGTGGCCAAGGAAGCCATAACCAAATATTATGGGCAAAATCAAAAAAAATATAAATCTATATGGCACATAATTGATCAAAAATGTAACAAGATGCTCCATCGACATATTCATGCAGCGGCCTACTACATGAATCCTAAGTTTTTCTATTTCGATTCATTTAAGGCCAATGAAGAGGTTATGGATGGCCTCAATACATGAATAGAGAGGATGATCCTTAATGATGAGACTAGAGATGCAATTATTGAGCTACAAATTTACAAGAATGCAATGGGGAGACTCTTTTCTTCAGCTCTGTCTTAAAGAAGAAACACCTCTCAACCACGTAAAAACAAATTGAGTCATTTGTTTTTTCTTTCTAATCTCATTACTCATAGCCTATAGATACTAGCAGTAGACTTCTTTCATTTATTCAAGCCCATTTGAGTTACAAAATTATACATCTATTTTTTGATGTGTGGTGGGAAGATTATGGTGCAAAAACACCAAATTTCAAAGGCTAGCGATCCGCATTTTGTGTCAGCCATGTAGCTCTTCTGGGTATGAATGCAATTGGAGCTTGTTTGAAGTTGTTCATAGAAAGAAGCGCAACAAGTTAACAACACAACACCTCAATGACCTTGTCTTTGTGCAATACAGTCTTCGTCTTCGCATGAGACAAGTGGAGGGGCTAGAGAAATATGATGCAATTGACTTAGATGAGATCGATCCATATGCCAACCGGATTGCTGATGATGCAAATCCCATGTTTACCGTAGAGGAGATCACAAACTTAGAGTAGGAGGCAAAAGAAGCAATAACATCTAGGGCAGCAGAGACATCAGGAGGGGTTGGTGAAAATCCAAATGATATATTTGATGGCGATGTTGGCATTGCAGTGGCGGAATCTTTACCTTCCACTTCCATGAGGCAGTCGCAACAAACTTGTTTCAGGCACTAGAGATGAAAAGCACTATGGATATTTGATATTTCATGTGACTCTATGAGCATTGTAGTTTATAACTTTGTAATTTGTAGTTTGTACTCTTTTTTCGTCAGAAAATATACTTATGGCATTCTTTACATTCATTGCTCGTGTCATTTAACAATGTTTTACAAGTTTTTCAAGTTTATTTTATGAAATTATATGTTTTTTAAAGGAGTGATAAAGTTGTCGAGTAATGTTGAGTAATGGCTAAGAAACTCCCGAGTCTCGAGTCCAAGTCAAAATCTTTGCATGCCGAGTAGAAGTTTTTGAACTATGGTTCCTTGGTCCACTTCTCCCAAGTGTTCCTTTTCGAAGTCTGAACCCAATGAATCTGATAAGGTTGCTTCTTTGACGTTCTGATTCTTTTACTCTAATATATTATCAACCTTTATTCTGAATTGAAATAAGATTTCCTTCTCAGTTATGGTCATTTTGGCTACTATCAGCGATCCCCAACCCAATAATGCATCATATGCATTCTATTTCAGTGAGATGACCACGAAATTTAGAATAAAAGGTTGGGTGTCAATGATTACCCTATGAGCCATAAGAAGGCCCAACACATTTATTCCTTGTTGGTTTGCTCTCACCAACTAGAAAGTCAACGGCCATACAATGGGCTTCATAAGATTTTTCCTAGTCTCCTCTAGAAGAACATTCACACCAAACCTGCCATAAACAATTGTATTTGTGATATTCCTTTCCAAGATTTCCATATGCAAGACCACTGGTCGTCAACTTATATTCCTTGTCATGAGCATAAGATCAATCACTTTATCACTCTAAAGGGGGGGCTCGACTATAGATTCATTAATGTGCATCTTGCTCTCCCCTTCCCCTGATGCTACAACTCTAGCACCAGGTGTGCCATTGTATGTTTTGTTCCCTGGCCAATGTGTTGCATAGTAGCATTGATAGTATCCTTGAGTTTTGGAATGCTTTGCAACAAGTCAGCGATCTTCACTAGGACAATAGCCTATAAGACATGTATTGCAATAATTTTATCCATAGTCGTCAGGAGATGGGTACGGGTACCGATACCGATACATGAATTTTAAGAAAATAGGAGACAAGTATGGGGAGATGGCAATATATATATATAAAGATATGAATATTAATATTATATATATAATAATAAATATTGAAAAAATAATTTATTAAAATAAATATTAAAATATAAATTATATTGTATATATAAATATTAATATTGAATATATATATATATATATATATATAAATAAAATATTGAAAACTAAAACAAATAGAATTTAAAATAATTTATTAAAATGTTAATTTTACATTTTAAATTTTAATATTATATAATAATATAATATAAACTTATAAGTTATAGTCTATAAACTATAATTTAATAACTATAAAAATTAAATTATTTTAAAAATTAAAAGCCTAAACTAAAGTCTATTATATAAAATATAAATAAAATGGCAATACCAGGGCATTGCTCTCCATGTGTCATCGTGTTGGGCACGACATTGTTGTTCCTTTAAACCCTAAACTGCAGAGGTGTAAAAACAACAATATTTTCATTTTTTCTACATCGGCATACATGATTTCTAGCGATTCCTGATTATGATAGAAAAAGCAGCAAATATCACTGTAAATCCAACCAATACCATTGCAAATCCAGTGATGAAAAAAAATCCGGTAATGACGACTGTAAATCCAACAACTAAAAAACACATTTAGGGTTTCCACATGGATACGACATGATTTGTGAACGGAAACGTGAAGGAGACATTAGGGTTTCTAGTAGACATCTTTAAGTACGGGAGATGTCTTGATACCTATATCCCATAATGAATATGTGTATCTATACCGAAGGCATGTCCCAAGTGGTCGGGAACAAGTCTCCCTACAACACTACTTTTATCACATAGGAGTCTACTTTTCACTACACTTAACTTCTCGACTTCCATTGTTGCTTCGACTAATCTTTCTCTCTCCATACATGGGTCCAGGTAGTTAGCTTTCTTTGTTTACAATCTAGTGATCACCATAACATCGTCCCCTGCTAAGTCAATCATGTTGACGTTTGCTTGCTTTGGACAATTACCATCATTATGGTCTTTGGGCCCACACCATCCACAAAGACGTCCAGTGTTGTTTTGATTAGCTGGGCAATCTCTAGAAAAATGGCCCCACTCATTCCATTTCCAACATTGTATGATTGGTCGACCTTGGTGATCATACTATAAGCGACGACCACTTTCACCCATATTGTTTTGCTATTTGTTATTATTGTTATTATTTCTATGGTTTTGTTACCTACCAGGGGATGCACAGAAGATGCACCCTTATTCATTTGAATCTTCATTCAAGGGGTGGGTGGTGTCAATGGCACTCCTTAAGTGAACAGTGCCTATGCACTTTTATTATTTAAATTGTATAGGATATCCTTGACTCAATCACCCGTAACTCGGCAGATTTCATAAAACATATTCCTCGGCCATTTGGCCTTGGTGTGACCTTTCAATTTGCAATCTGTGCACCATAAGTCCTTTCCTTCCTCCTTTGTGTCTTTTTTCAGCTCCCTTATCATGCAAAGCATATCTCTCCAAAGGGCCTTAACCGATCCAGGTTCATTGTCATTGCTGGAGTTTCAGTCATCTTCACTCATCCTTGAGTGTGAGGATGTCTTTTTTTCACTTTCTATGTCCATGGCTCTGTTGTATGTGTCCTTGTAGGGAGAAGGTGGGGCCACCTTCATATTCTTTCACAATAGGGTATCAATCCTTCAATAAACCATCCCATCCATTGGTTTTGTTTTGATCTTTCCCGCCAGCTCTTTGAGCATGTGGTTGTACACTCAAGCGTTCGCATGCTTACCCTAACAAGTATTATAGATATCAGTTACAATCTCATTGTCATCAAGCAAGATTTGAAATTCCTTCTCAACAACTTTCTTGAGTTTATCCCATGAACATTTTTAGAGTTGGGGCATTTGTGTATTAGTCAATGGCCATTCCTCGAAGTGTAGCCTGGAAGCACTACAACCACAATTGTTCATTTGTGTGTCTGTTTGCTTCCCAAATTGTAATACATGACCAAAAATGTCATATGGGATCCTTCAATCCATCACCAATGAAGTTCAATAGCTTTTACTTTTTTGGAGATGGAGTTGATGGGGTAAACATGGTTATGGTTACGCGTTGCTTGTGACGAGGCTACAGGAATACGATTCTCCTCCTCAAGAAGGTCTACATTGGACGTTCCTATGCACTCTTGGACATGTCCCTATGCTCGACCCTTGCTTTAGTAGGTATTGATACACTTTTGCCCATCATCATGTTCTCTTTCAGTGCTACTCCCTCCAATAAGTGCATCAAGTTGTTATGGTGTATTTGGCTCGCTATAGTCAATAAGGAGATCTTCTATCCCACAAACATTTGTATCATATGCGGATCGCATTACTTCTATAATGAAGTCATTATCGAACTCATATTCAAAAGACATACTTACCTCGGAAAGAGGGGGCTCCATGAAATCCTTGTTGGATTTTGTGGATTCTTATGCAGGCCTTACCAGCTATATTCAATCGGCAAAGTCAACATTTCCCTCTTATGGAAGGGGCAATTGTCTTGCAATCTCCACCCATGGTGTACTTGTGAGCGATGTACATAGTTTTGATACCAACCAAACCCTTCCTAGGTTCTAGCTTTGATTATGGCTTTAGCTTCAGCTCATGCTTCGGCTTCGGCTTCCACTATTGTTCCATAGTTTTCTTGCATATTTTTTATAAGTTGTTGCTTGTCACAGGCTTTGTCTTTGCTCTTGTTGCTCCAAGAGTCTGGTAGACCATTGAATTTCTTGGTCTCACTTGCCACAATGCCTTGTTTTCTTAACTTTATTTGGGCTCAATGGCAACGATGCCTTTGGGTACAGCATCAATCTTCATATTTTCCTCCATCTTCACTACGACACCTTTCCTCATAACATTGTAAAGTTTGTTGTCATTTTTCACTATCACGTTCCGCCCAAAGGTCTTATAAAAAAAGATAGTGCCTTTAATCGATCAAGCAGTCAATCCACCTCTTCAGTTATCGCCAAGTTGCCCAATGATTTTTTTGTCGAAACGTGGGTTCTTTCAGATTCTTAACGTGCTCACGTACAAATAGATCCCTAAAGTACTTGAAGTCCTTTGTGAGGTTGCCCCCTCTTTGTTGGTGTGTTTCAATGGCTTCTTGGACTGCTTGACCCATTAAATTTACATATCATGTGTTGTTGTCAATGAGGATTGTTGGCTCATTGTTGCTTTTTGAACCAACTAAAACTTGATCAGGCGGCGCCAAAATGTTTATCAAGAAACTACACTACTAAGAACAGTCATGAACAATGGTGCATATCATAAGCAAAGAACCAAATAAGAGTAACAATAGCTTTTCATTAACAAAAGGTAGTGCTCAATACAATTCTTGCAGTGCAGGGCGTAGGATGCAACATGCTATTTGAAAGCCAAGATACAACGGTTGTGTCACATCATCAAAAATTCAAACTTCAAAATTTTGAACAATTGATGACATGATTACAAATTTCCACGTGAGATAATTTAACTCTCAAAAGTTTACTTCCAAAGTGCTTCATCGAAGAGCCTAACCCTTGAACTCACCTCATGGTAGAATCTCAAACTTAAAACCAGCTTAGCCATTGCCACAGATGATTCCAGGCTCAAAGAAGAAAAACTTCACACAGCTCTAGCAACACGGATCAATAAAGCATAGTTTAATAGTGTTGGCACAAATATTGATCAAGGTGTGACTTGTCCAATCAGGAGTACGGAATTCCTCACCTCATTATAAATCCGATAATTAAAAACCGAAACTGCAAGTATTACTATAAATGGCTTTAGGTTTCCCCTCTTTAGAGATCATACAACTGAATGATGGCCTGGAAAACCTCAAGTTTGACACAACTTAGTTCAATGTCCTTTCTCGGACCATAGAACCAATTTGGAGTTTTAATGCCATCAAAGACTCAATCAGTCTACACTCCATGATCCTATAGATTCTTTGTCTTAAGAGAATAACAACTTCAATAATTCCCTTCTGAAAACAATAGTTGATAACCTTGTTTGGCACCAGGTGACCGAAAAGACAAACAATGATTAATCAAAGTAAGATATTACTGTCTTTATAAAACATCATTTGTACCTTATACTTTATGTTAAACTCATGTCACTTATTAACAAACAGAAACTTCAAGATGAATTTAATCAGAGAGTAAAGTTTATCACTTAAGGTAATGTCTATAGTGAATGGTACTGCCTTGGGAGTATAAAGGCTACAGCCAACCACTATTGTATACTCCTCACTAAATGTCATTAACTTCGGTTCATTATGAGTAATGATTACAATATTCTCAAGAGGTACACAAACCATCATTTTTATAGGGCATAAGTTTGAGTCCCTTTATTCAATTGAGGACTTGATTGCAAGTGACCATTCTAGCGCATCAAGGAGATCACAGCTCTCTAATTTACATATTCAATCCAAGACTTCACATGATGGGCTATATTTTTCACATCTAACAAGGTGCATCATGCCAAAAGTTTCTATTTCATTCCAGTTCTGTAAACTTAATATCATTCATTATCAGCAAAGAACTGCCTATTCAAGCAAACCAACATCAGGGTTCTTTAACAGGACCTTACCTTATATTTCGACCTATGCATCCATTGAAAGGCAGAGTCCAAGAACACAATTCATCAATTACCATTGTACTATCAATTTCCCAGGACACTACTTGGACGTCTAAAGTATTGACATTCAAGCTGTACAACAATCCCGTTAAACAGAGAATACTCCCAAAAGATGCTACAATATGCCATCAAGATTAATTGGTATTGATGGTTTGTCAGGTGAGGAACCTGTGTCAAACCAAGAACAAAAGATTGCGCCATTACCGCAATCTGGTATGGGACTGTATTGAAAGTTTTGATGCTTTCAATATATCTGCAGTGCCCAGAGAACTTCATAATCGTGCAGATTCATAGTTTGTCTCTGCAACCCTCATGGTTCCTCCCAAAGACTTTGAAGAGCACAGTTACACTATCAAACTGGTCTTTTGACCAAGTGTACCTGATAATGCCAACCATTGGCAGGAGTTTGATGCTGACAATCAAATCATGTGCTTCACTAGACCAAAAGAGCAACAAGCTATGGTAGTGGACCATACTGTTGCGTACCGAAGTCAAGAAAAGGAACTCTTCGCGAAGAGAGCAAGGATTTATGATTTTCAGAGTGGAGACCATGTCTTGCCATGGGGCAAGAAGAGAGAACCAAAAGGAGTGCACAAAAAATGTGATTCCTGGTGGAGAGTTCCATTCGCCCATCATCGATTCTAGGGAGAAAATGGTTTCTTGCTAGTTTATCAGGACAGAACGCCATTTTCATTGTCTCACAATGCGCAGCATCTGAAACACTTCAATTTTTGAAGCATCAGATAAGATCATCTGTACATATGTATATTTGTATAGTCTTTAATTCTGTTTTGTGCTTTTCGCTTTCGTTTTTGGCGCCTTTCTTTTTTGGTTAGCACGACTCCGTAGCCCAATGGCATACTTGAAGGCACTGGAGATTCTGGTTTCTACTCCTCTCAGTTGTTTCAAAATTTCAACTGAAGGAAGTTCTCCAACTGGAGCCAGCGGTTGTTCCCAAAATCTGTCACTCATTTTTGGGACAACATATGAACTATTTTCGTCCTGCAAGCCAAAATTATCTTTTTCCTTCTCAAAATATTGTTCTGAGTATTCAAATTCTCCATTATTCAAGCTTTTTCAGCTAACGAACTCTGCAAGCTGATTTCTACGGACTCCGCAGGCTTGTTTCTACGGACTCTGCAGGCTGATTTCTATGGACTTTGCAGGCTTATTTCTACGGACTCTGCAGGCTTGTTTCTACAGACTCTGCACGCTGATTTCTACGGACTTTGCACGCTGATTTCTACGGACTCTGCAGGCTTGGAACTACGGACTCTGCAGGATAGAAACAAGTTTCCAACACTTAGGCAATTTCAAGGTTGGTTCAACGGGTTCAAAGGTTCAACGACGTCGGCAGACTCAAAGAGTTAAGCGTTTAGGCAAAAGTTCAAAGTTCAGCCGCTTTGGCAAGTTCAACAGCTTCGAAAGACTTAGAAGAAAAGAAGAAAGATTGAACCCATTGAACCGTTGAACCTTGAACCAAAATGGTTCAAAGGTTCAAGGTTGAACGAGTTCAAACGAATAGTTCAAAGCGGTTGGTTCAAGCAGTCAATTGAATGCGCGAAACACAGTATTGAACCGTTGAACCAAAGTTGGTTCAATCGATCGGTTCAATCGAACAGTTCAAAGGAGTCCCCCAAAGCCCAAAGGGCAAATGCCCTTGCGGAGGGCAGTGAACAAAAAGGCAAGTGCCCTTGTAGAGGGCAGTGAACAAAAGGAAACAAAAAGATATCCTTCGAAAATATTTTCCGCAGCTAATTTTACAAGGGAAATCCTTCAGACAAAATGTTCGAAGGAATTCCTTTGGACATTTTGTCCGAAAATGATCAAAGCCCTGATGGAAAGCGGCTAAGGCAAAGGAAAGATTTCCTTCGGACATTTTGTCCGAAGGATTTGAAGAAGGCCGCCCGAAGAACCCCGTAGGGCATGTACCCTTGCGGGAGGCTCTCGACGACCAGGAAATGGAACTTTCTCAAAAACTGAAGGGACACCTTCCCTTCGGGGTGTTCCAAAGATATAAAGCCGAAGGAATTCCAAAGCTTCAAAAGACTTAAGAGAAAACAAAGGCTTCTAAGAAAGAGGATGAACCGTTGAACCTTGAACCACAATGGTTCAAAGGTTCAACGAGTTCAACGGTTCAATGAAAGCTCCGAGCAAAGGAAAGCAAATGAACCAGGGAAGCGAATGAACCAAGGAAGCGAATGAACCAAAGAAACCAATGAACCAAAGAAGCGACGAAACCAAAGAGTCGAGAAGGCCACCCAAACCGTTGAACCAGTGAACCAATGACGTCTCCGCGGACGTAAAATTCAAGGAAATGAAATATCCGTTGATTTTCAAATGTGGCGCAGAACCTGAAAACAAACTCAATGACCAACTAAAGAGGGGAGCCAAAAGAGCTAGCAGAAAGGGAAAAGATAGCCCAAAAGCTCAAATTGCAGCAAAAATGAGGAAAAGACCAGAAATATCTGCATAAGAGTTATTTCCAGTAGATGGAACAGTCCATCAAGTAGACCTCTGAGCTCACAAGCATTAAAAGACGCGCCCTGTTTTTCTTCCTTGACAGAAAAGCGAGGGGAAAATTGTGTACCTATTGGGAGAAAGATCAGACGACCCATGCAAAGGAGAAGATATTTTGAGACGAATTGACATGCCATAGTTAAGGCAGACGCCTTGTTCCAACATGGCCCCTTGACAAAATTGAAAATACATTCAAGGCATTGAATGCAGCATGGGCTGTTCTATGAAACAAAGCGCCAAGTCTTTCTAGACTGCTATATATTGTAAATCTCTTCTTTTCCCCAAGAGAGATCTTTTGGTTATAGAAGCAAAACTCTGCCAAAATTGATAGGCAATCACTGAGACTTTGAGCTCAGATTGTTAATCATATTTCTTTTTTTGAATGAGAAAGCAGGTTACTTCCAGACTTTGTGCTGTAATAGCTTGTGTCATTTAAAAAATTATTCTTATGTCTGTTTCCTGAAGGTGTTCTTGTCCATTGAATGAAATAAGCAGAACCAGTGGAAGTAATAAGGTAGGTGTCCTGAAGCCAACTGTGGAAAGACTTTGTGCTGCCACCATTGTCTTTAGTGTGTTTTCTGTTTGTTTCTGTGTAAAGGATCTTGGGACGACTTTGTGCCCCCATTATCCTTCGTATTTCACTCCTGGGCAGTTGAAGTGGAGATTTTGTGCTACACTTTTTTCTATTGGTTACTACGCCCCCTGTTACCAGTTACTTGTTACCTATCAAAAAGAACTCCTGTTGTTTGCTGCAAAACCAATTCTGAAAGAAGAGAAGTGCCTTCAGCGTTTTCACCTGAATTTCTCCTTTGTTTGTGAACATCATCTCTGAAAAAAGAGAGATGGATGGTGTTGTCCTACCCCTGAGTGTTATTTTCTGCATATATATAGTATATAGCTCCTCATATTTTATAAGGAACCTCCCCTTGATGAGAGGAGAGATTGTCTCCTTCTGATGTGATAAACCTGCACACTTGGCCGACCAATCTCCTTATGTTGTGGTTGAAACTACCTATTTTGCTCATCAGTTAGCTGTTGCCAAAATATTCACCCAACATTTTTTTGGCGACTCCGCTGGGAAAGAACGACCAGTTTCAATTCTTTTCCTTATCCATTTTCTCCGCTAGGAACAAAGCAATTTTGCGCAATTTGAAGCCTCAAGCTTCAAATTGAAGTATCACTTGTGTCTTATCCATTATCATTATAGCCTTATCCATTTCCATTATCTACTCTGAGCTGCAAAACCAGAGACGCTAGAGATCGAGTGTTTCATTTCAAAAGTCAATTCTCTGTCAGCTCCACGCCAACAGTTTTTTGGCGACTCCGCTGGGGAAGAGCGCGCAGTTTGAAGCCTCAAGCTTCAAGCTGAAACAGGGCCAGTTTTTTTCCATTTTTATTCTACAATCTGACAACTCCACGCTATACTAGAAGTCAGAAAGTCCAAGGTGTTGTTGACCTTGTTTTTGAGTTGGTGCAGTAGGGCAATTTCGATTTGTTTCTTCCACAACTTCAAGTTCAACGAAGTAGGAGTCTTCCTCCTACCAATACCAGGTCACCAATACAAGGCAGAGCTTCTTTTTTTGTTGTTAGCAGAGCTTTCACTATACATACTCCACCCAAATTTGTTATCCCCCCTTTTCATAATCAAATCATGACGGTTCAAGGCCTTTAGAGTAACTCTTTTGGCCCACTCAATTTAACTCCACCTCTACATGAGCTACCACGCAGTTCAAAAAAGAATTTTCCCAAATTCTTTGGTGATGGGAGAGTTCATCCTGATGAACACATTGCAACTTTCAGCATAGCCTGCGGTGTGATAGGCGTGGAGTATGAGGACGTAGCAGTCAAGCTGTTTGTGAAAACATTGCAAGGTGCTGCTGCAGACTGGTTCTATCATCTGCAGGCCCAGACTGTGACTGACTGGAACACTCTCAAAGCTAAATTCGAAGCAAGGTTCAAACCTGCAGAAGATGCACATGCCCTACTAGCCCAGCTCACACAGATGAAGAAAGAACCTCATGAACCTATGAGGGACTTCATTGCCAAATTTGACAAGCTGAGGAACATGATTCCTACAATTGCTCAGCCAACACCTGAGAACCTTAAATGTTTCTTCATCAACTCATCGCTGCCTGAAGTGAGTTTTTCGCTGAGACGTGCTGGCCACATAGACCTTGCTGCTGCACAGGATTTGGCCACTGAGGTGGAAGATGACCTTATCTTGGCAAGAAAAATAAGGAGAGATCCTAACAGAGATAAATCTTCTTCATCTTTTGAATATCCATCTACAGGCACCACTGATCCAATGGTGCAGAAGCTGGCAAATGAGTTGCTTGCTCTTAGAAAGCAAATGGCGCAAAAGATGTCATCTGCCCCTTCGTACAGAGATATACCAAGAACATTCTCCAATCAGTCATATCAAAGCGCTGTCAGAAATCAAGGGCAATCAAATCGTCTTTGTCCTCCACAAGAGAAGCTGGCCATTGAAGCACCTCCAACCAATTCAGCAGTTGGATATCTTGAAGCAGAATCAGATTTCTCCTTCCAGCCTGGTTGAACCCAGAAGATGATGCTGATCTCTTTGCAGAAAACCAAAAAGAATCAGTTGGCGACTCCGACATTGGTTTCTTGAATTACCAGAATGAACCCAAAAGTGAAGGTAAAGCAGTTGAGGGATCATACGTTGTGTTCACCCGGTCCAAGAATCAGTCAACCCAGCACGCTGATAAAGAAAAAACAGAGGAGCGAGCTCAGCTTGCAATTTCAATTGCCAAACGAGGAACTTCTCTACCTTTTCAACCAAAAGACCCGGTGATTACTAAAAAAATACCCCAAACATTTCTGCACCTTCAACTTCAATTTCGCAAATCAATCCTCCCCCCTAATAATCAAAAAGATGAACTGCCTTTCCTTGTTCCTAATTCATTTTAGCCGTTTGACATAGTCGACCATGTCAAGAAAACTAAAATTCAAACGTCTGAATTTGAATTTCTACAATCCAACCCCGAGCAGTTGGATAAGTTGGTTCAATATGTGAAGAACCAAACCGCCCCTACAGGACAAGAGATTAGAAAGGTAACTCGTGGCCCCCAAATAACATGTCCACCCCAAACAATCTTGTCATTACTCCTCCTGTTGCTCTTGGGAAGACTGAACCATTTTATGTCTCCCTGCTGATAAATGGACATCAACTGAACAATTGCATCATAGACTCAGGTGCATCTGACAATGTCATGCCTGCCAAAGTGGCAGAATCCCTTGGTCTCACACTGACCAAGACATTTGAGAGATGTTTCTCTATGGAGAACAAACAAGTGCCACTGCTGGGACAAATCAAGGACGCCTAATTTGCATTTGCGGCCTTTCCAAGAAAAAGAATTAAGATGACAGTCTTGGTGGCCGATGTCCCAGCCTCTTACAGCATTCTTCTTCGGCGAAATTTCTACAAGGATGTTGGTGGAGAATTGAGCATGGATCTGTCTGAGGCAAGGATCTCTGTCAAAGGCATCATGCAGAGGCTATTTCCTGAGGAGGCAAAATATATTGTCACCCAAACGTAGACTCCTGAAGCTCAAATTCTGTTTGAGTCTTCAGGAATGGGTAACTTTTTCTTGACCACAGAGGATGTTCATGTTTCAGCATATGAAAGCCCTGTAGGTGGCGATCCAAAAATTGATTCAAACAAGACATCAGAAGAATTGGTAGGACGTAGAACAGATGAAAAAAGATCTTCCCTCTCTAATAAAGAAAAATCTGATAGAAGATCAGTTTCTGATGATGTTTGGACTCTGAAATTCGATGGCAGCAATTCTTCTACCAGTGCTGGAGCCGGGATTGTTCTAATATTTCCTCAAGGAGATATTTTTTTTCTTCATACAAGTTGCAGTTCAGCAACCCCAACAACACTGCCGAGTACAAATCTCTGTTACTCGGGTTGAAAGCTACTCAAAACAAAGGTGTCAAACTCTTTCACGCCAAAGGAGATGCTGAACTGATGGTTTGTCAGGTGAGAAACCTGTGTCAAACCAAGAACAAAAAATTGCGCCATTACCGCAATCTGGTATGGGACTATATTGAAAGTTTTGATGCTTTCAATATATCTGCAGTACCCAGAGAGATTCATAATCGTGCAGATTCATTGTTTGTCTCTACAACACTCATGGTTCCTCACAAAGACTTTGAAGAGCACAGTTACACTATCAAACTGATCTTTCGACCAAGTGTACCTGATAATGCCAACCATTGGCAGGAGTTTAATGCTGACGATCAAATCATGTGCTTCACTGGACCAGAAGAGCAACAAGCTATGGTAGTGGACCATACTACTGCGCGCCAAAGTCAGAAAAAGGAACTTTTCGCCAAGAGAGCAAGGATTTATGGTTTTCAGATTGGAGACCATGTCTTGCCATGGGGCAAGAAAAGAGAACCAAAAGGAGTGCACAGAAAATGTGATTCCTGGTGGAGAGTTCCATTTGCCCATCACCGATTCTGGAAAGAAAATGGTTTCTTGCTAGTTTATCAGGACGAAACGCCATTTTTATTGTCTCACAATGGGCAGCATCTTAAGCACTTCAATTCTTGAAGCATCAAATAAGATCATCTGTATATCTGTATATTTGTAGTCTTTAGTTCTGTTTTGTGCTTTTCGTTTTCGTTTTTTGCGCCTTTCTTTTTTGGTTAGCACGACTCCGTAGCCCAATAGCATACTTGAAGGCACTGGAAATTCTAGTTTCTACTCCCCTCAGCTGTTTCAAAATTTCAACTGAAGGAAGTTCCCCAACTGGAGCCAGCTGTTGTTCCCAAAATCTGTCACTCATTTTTGGGACAACATATGAACTATTTTGGTCCTGCAGGCCAAAATTCTCTTTTCCCTTCTCAAAAAATTGTTCTAAGTCTTCAAATTCTCCATTATTCAAGCTTTATCAGCTAAAGGACTTTGCAGGCTGATTTCTACAGACTCCACAGGCTAATTTCTACGAACTCTGCAGGCTTATTTCTACGGACACTTCAGGCTTGTTTCTACGGACTCCGTAGGCTGATTTCTACGGACTCTGAAGGCCGATTTCTACGGACTCGGCAGGCTTGGAACTATGGACTCTGCAAGATAGAAACAAGTTTCCAACACTTAGGCAATTTCAAGATTGGTTCAACGGGTTCAAAGGTTCAACAACGTCAACAGACTCAAAGAGTTAAGCGTTTTGGCAAAAGTTCAAAGTTCAACCGCTTCGGCAAGTTCAACGGCTTTGAAAGACTTAGAAGAAAAAAAAGATTGAACCCATTGAACCGTTGAACCTTGAACCAAAATGGTTCAAAGGTTCAAGGTTCAACGAGTTCAAACGAATGGTTCAAAGCGGTTGGTTCAAGCAGTCAATTGAATGAGCGGAACATAGTATTGAACCGTTGAATCAAAGTTGGTTCAATCGGTCAGTTCAATCGAACGGTTCAAAGGAGTCCCCCAAAGCCCAAAGGGCAAGTGCCTTTGCAGAGGGCAGTGAACAAAAGGGAACAAAAAGATATCCTTCGAAAAGATTTTCCACGGCTAATTTTACAAGGGAAATCCTTCGGACAAAATGTTCGAAGGAATTCCTTCGGACATTTTGTCCGAAAGAATGATCAAAGGCCCAACGAAAAGCAGCTAAGGCAAAGGAAAGATTTCCTTCGGACATTTTGTCCGAAGGTTTTGAAGAAGAAGGCCGCCCGAAGAACCCCGAAGGGCAATGTCCGAAGGTTTTGAAGAAGAAGGCCGCCCGAAGAACCCCGAAGGGCATGTACCCTTGCAGGGGGCTCTCGGCAACCAGGAAATGGAACTTTCTCAAAGCCCGAAGGGACACCTTCCCTTCGGGGTGTTCCAAAGATATAAAGCCGAAGAAATTCCAAAGCTTCGAAAGACTTAAGAGAAAACAAAGGCTTCTAAGAAAGAGGATGAACCGTTGAACTTTGAACCACAATGGTTCAAAGGTTCAACGGGTTCAACGGTTCAATGAAAGCTCTGAGCAAAGAAAAGCGAATGAACCAGGGAAGCGAATGAACCAGAGAAGCGAATGAATCAAAGAAACGAATGGACCAAAAAAGCGACAGAACCAAGGAGCCGAGAAGGCCACCCGAACCGTTGAACCAGTGAACCAATGACGTCCCCACGGACGTCAAATTCAGGGTAATGAAATATCTATTGATTTTCAAAAGTGGCGTGGACCCTGAAAACAAACTCAGCACCCAACTGAAGAGGGAGCCAAAAGAGCCAGCAGAAAGGGAAAAGATAGCCCGAGAGCTCAAATTGCAGCAAGAAAGAGGAAAAGACCAGAAATATCTGCGTAAGAGTTATTTCCAGTAGGTGGAATAGTCCACCAAGTAGACATCTGAGCTCACAAGCATTAAAAGGCGCGGCCTGTTTTTCTTCCTTGACAGGAAAGCGAGGGGACAGCTGCGTACCTATTGAGAGAAAGATCAGACGACCCATGCAAAGGAGAAGATATTTTGAGATGAATTGACACGCCACAGTTAAGGCAGACACCCTGTTCCAACATGGCCCCTTGACAAAATTGAAAATACATTCAAGGCATTGAATGCAGCATGGGTTGTTCTATGAAACAAAGCGCCAAGTCTTTCTGGACTGCTATATATTGTAAATCTCTTCTTTTCCCCAAGAGAGATCTTTTGGTTATAGAAGCAAAACTCTGCCAAAATTGAGAGGCGATCACTGAGACTTTGAGCTCAGATTGTTAATCATATTTCTTTATTTGAATGAGAAAGCAGGTTACTTCCAAACTTTGTGTTGTAATAGCTTGTGTCATTTAGGAAATTATTCTTATGTCTGTTTTCTAAAGGTGTTCTTGTCCATTGACTGAAATAAGCAGAACTAGTAGAAGTAATCAAGGTGTCCTGAAGCCAAATGTGGAAAGACTTTGTGCTGCCACCATTGTCTTTAGTGTGTTTTCTGTTTGTTTCTGTGTAAAAGATCTTGGGATGACTTTGTGCTCCCATTATCCTTCGTATTTCACTCTTGGGCAGTTGAGGTAGAGACTTTGTGCTACAACTTTTTCTGCTGGTTACTACGCCCCCTGTTACCAGTTACTTGTTACCTATCAGAAAGAACTCATACTGTTTGCTGCAAGACCACTTCTGAAAGAAGAGAAGTGCCTTCAGCGTTTTCACCTAGATTTCTCCTTTGTTTGTGAACATCATCTCTGAAAAAAGAGAGATGGATGGTGTTGTCCTACCCCTGAGTGTTATTTTCTGCATATATATATAATATATAGCTCCTCATATTTTATAGGGAACCTCCCCTTGATGAGAGGAGAGATTTGTCCCCTTCTGATGTGGTAAACCTACACACTTGGCCAACCAATCTCCTTATACTGTGGTTGAAACTACCTATTTTGCTCATCAATTAGCTGGTGACAAAATATTCACCCAACACGTATAACTTGTTTGTCAGCCCTTTATTCAATTTACGTGATATCAAAAATTCATGCTACACTAAGGACCCAATAAAAGAAGTATAGTTTGAAAAGTTACAGGGCTAGTAAGGTAGACCTTAGCATTCATTGATGGTGTACACAGTATCCAGTTACCACTTGGCACTTACGATAACAACAGAACTTCACAACTTTTCCCTTCTGTGAACTTAGTCAGAGTAACCTTTACTACTCTTATGATCTTGGCTCTAACTTATTAAAGTAATCCATAATAGCTGTAATAGGGAAGCATGAGTCTACTATCCTTAACATCATTGCAATTTCATTCATGCTTCCAACAAACCCCAAAAATATAGCTTTGGCAGTTGGACCAAAGAAGATGCCATTATAATGCGAGAAACAATAGATCATACTTTTGGCTTCAAATTAATAAAATACGGCTAACTATCATCTCAGGTACAACTAAGAAATTCAACACAGCTGTTTTATATGAACCTAAGATGCTTGTTAACAAGATACTAGGGTTTAGCTCCAACTTTAGAACCCAAAAACAAGCCTAGCCAATGATTTCAGCCTAGCTGCAATAGAGTTAAACTCATAATTTATAAAAGGCGTTAGAATCAAATGAAGTAATCTTCACTAGCTAAGAAAAAAGCCTTATATCTAAATTCTGCCAGCTATACAGTCACTATTTGACTTCCCAGACACAGACGAGATAAGTAAAGAATAAATATCACCAATCTTCTTATAAGATATGCATAGGAAATGAGAAAATCCCGATAGCCACCTATTACGTACATTGCGTCAGGTCAAAAATGCAACCCAGGAGCAGTCTTCAAGAATGTAAACCACCATGCATTGCAATGCTAAAGTACAGTTACCCCGATTTCTTCAGCCAAGAACCCACACAATACAGCCCAGGATTGTCCAACAAGATTTATCATAAGCCTTAATACAGGTTTTACCTTTTTGAATCAGATTTCCATTTGAATGAACAAGGTCTATAACCTAAATCTCAAATCATGACTTTCTCAAATACAGTAAAAAAAAATCACTAAAACCGGTAATCAATCTAGCAGTACTCAGCTAGGCCTGAAACAACAACATTGATACAGCCAATAGCTCAGATTTGCAAAGTAAGATAATTCCCCTATTGTCAAGGTGGGTTGCATAGTTGGTTGCATTGCCAAAAGCAAGCACACCAAATAGTGACTAAGTGAATAGAAGTATACAGCTGTCATATCATTTCATTGCAAAGCTAAAGCATGTTCTCATACAGGGTTCAACTGAATTACGAAATCCTCATAAGCAAAAGTAGTTAATACACTTGAACCACAAAAAGGGGTTCTCTACTCAGATCACAATGATAAGGAGAGTACAATCTGCCGTAGTGTCTCAAAGGTCCCTAGCACTATTGCAAGGTACAATCAATAATCCTGCTCTCAGAACAACCATCTTGAACCAAGTGCAATATAGAAACAAACATTCTAACATGCCAAACAAAGTCTAGCAATCAGAGAAATACTTAAGAGCAATTGCACCCTGAACAACGGAGGTTTGCCTGAAACAACTCACCACCTGCACTAAGGCATTGCAAAGAGATAAGTCAGCACAAAGCTGGCAAGTGTATCTTTTTCTAAGCCTGACACCACTTATCTGGAAGCACCAAAACTTAGTTAAAGCAAACTTATCATAATAACCATAGTGAACCAATGATACCATAAAGTTCATGAATTTCCGAACAATTAACAGCCATACAGCAAGTCCAAAGAAAGAAGTTACAGTTAATAACACTCGAGAATCAATCCCCAGCAGGATCATCACCTCATACCAATCATATTCACAAGATATAGTAACAACAATTTATATTCTTTACTACTTAACATATATTGGCGAAAATGGAGAGCTTTCTCCATAAACCATCTTTAATAATGAACACAGCTACAAAAAGAATTCAAACTGCATAAATCTTTACTCACAGAACAGAAGAATAACCAACATTCTTTAATGAAATCAAACCTTATTTAAGCATGCTGCCTACAGTGGTCAAGACTAATAGACAGTCCTAATATCTTAGCTCTCATATTTAGCACGGTAAAGTCATAAAGAGGAAGCCAGCATATGACTAGGGCTTCTCAATATAATTTGAAACTTCACTTACCAAGACGACCCATAATTCTATTTTTCAATGGCCATAAACAGCGCCAACCAACAGATATAAGACACAGGGCAAAATGGCAATAACCTCATCATGAGGCTCCTATCACCCATACTGCATGTTCCAACAGTAGCCAAGTACCATCCTTCATCCTGGGTTTCAACCCTATCAGAATTTGTAAATAACCACAAGGGTTCTGAGTACTTCAGAAAGAAAATCATACACATTCTTAATTAAAGCCTTGGCTCTTACTCAAATCAATTAGACGAGCTAACAGGGAAAATTTAATCATGCAAAAATTAACAATACTGCTACATAACATCCACCTGAGTATAGAGGTCTGAAACCCTTGATATGCTTTCACCAAGATAATACACTAAGGTCTGCTATGCATATTACTCAAGTATAAAATAGAAGGAAACCCTCGTCGTGTAAATATGTCTGCATACATGTATGTATACCTCCACATGCCTACATATTTATATACAGACAATGTATATACTCCTGTATACACATATATGCATATGATCACATGCACATCCAAACATATATAAAGACATACTGAAGAGAAGACTAACAAACAGCTGGCTCATTGGCCTCAAGAAGAAACAAATAATGCTCAAAAACAGTAGTTTAAAGTTTAGAAGAAGACACATGCCTGTACCAGCCAAGATTCTACTTTGCTTAGGGTTTTCTTTCCTTACTTCCCACTTGGCATTCCTTGATATCCCTTGGCAGCAGTTTGCCTTTAAGAACCCAGAAGGAAGATACCTCGCCAAAACTTCTCCACAAAGGTAGGCAACATGGTTGCCAAATTTAGAGTTTAATAAACATAATGGCAATAATTTCTACGAAGAAAATGCAGCCTGATTCCCCATTGCCTCCTGATTTCCTTCATCTTCCTCTGCGTGCCCTAGCTGCCTGGGTTTCCTATGCCATGGCTCACTGCAAGCCCGTCGAACTGCAAGCTCCAAAAACAACTTCTCATTCTTCATTATCACTCTTTGACTTAATTAGGTTGTGGTTTACAATAACAATAATAATTAGGTCTTTGACCCTCATCTTAAGGTCTTAGCCAATCAACAATTTCGATAATTGCCATGGTCTTGACTAGGGTCTCCAAATAAATTAAACATGAACTTTTACATTTGCCTTGTTAATCATTCCATAAGCCCAAGTCAAACTTGCTTTTGGGGTTCCAACATGATTAGTTTGCAGCAAGGCTTTGCCTAGTCATTATCCTTTAGAAAGCAATAAACACTTATTCCATTAATCCACCCAACCCATAGTCAATGCTGGGTACAGCTTGGTACCTTAAACCCTTTTACCAATCTTAGCACTATATGCTTTATGCCTTGCCGAAAGGGCTTTTAAGAGCTTATTAAAAAAATTACCCATAAGTTCTAAGCAAGTACTTAGCACAAAATTGACAAGCACCCCGATGCCACTACTAGCCGGGCCAAGGCAAATAAGAGCAAAGACTCCCGAGTCCATGCAATTTTCGGTTAATAACCCAAAACTGCCCATATACTTAACACAAAATCAAATAGCGTGCACAATTGCCTTTTGCCAATGATAGCCGTTAAAACCAAGAAGGATCACATTTAAGCAAATTAGGTCGAAAAATCACATTATAAGTACTTTAACACTACTTAATACTCTGATCCTTGCCCCGTACAATTGTGGGCTAAGACGGGGATATGACAGGTTGGCAATTGACACAACTGCTGAAGATCAAGTTCGGTACTACCTAATGCCTACATTGACAACATAATAAAGTCATAAAAAAAATACATTTATTGAGAAGGTCTACATCCTCCAAGAGGGTAATCTAGCTAATTAATTCTTTAATCACTAGAATATTATTATTACTGACTCTAAACCTTTATTGAGGCCTTATGATGCATCTACCTTGATTAGGTTAACTCTCCTAAAATTTAGGAACTTCTCCTAAAAAATAGAAACACCCAAAAATCACTAAAAATGGTTTTCATAAAGTAAATAATCTATACTGAGCTCTAAGGTACAGAGAATACATACAAGCTACAGATCTCAACAAAGAGAGCATGTAGGAAGCAATCAATTAAAAAAGCTCGAGACACTCTAAAGAACCATAAGAGGCAAAATGCCATGAAGCAAGGGGGCAATAACCATTTTGCATACATGTTTATAATACCTATTAGTTTAGAGTGGCGAGCTAAATGTTTTAAAAGAAGCTAAGCATCTAAGTAGTTTAATAAATTATGTCTCATAGGATGGCCCATTAGATTGGTGAAAATGTAAATGGATTTGAATGAAATTGAAAAACAAGGAGTATGTCATAAGTAAGAGCCAACAACCCAAGAAGCCCATTGTCACAAGGGTATTTGCACATGAAACTCGGGATTGACAATGCAGCCACTTGAGTGTTGGGTGCTACATTGCATTAGGAATGAATAGTTGCATGGAGAAGGATCTTGTCTTAAAATAAAATGGTTGAGACTAATGGCATTCCATTAAAAAAAAAATAGCAACTATGAACAAAATCGATGGCATCTTTGCATTGCCAACAGTGGAGAGATTATACTGACTGGGAGCCACTCCAAAAATTGAAAGCCTGATCTTAGTAGCTTGGATTCCATAACCTTCCAATGACAATCATAACTTGCTAACAAACTAAATATGTGGCGTTTGCTAGTTGAAGCTTTTACCTTGCACATGATACATTCCAAACTATTACACTAAAGGACAATTATTTTTTATCATCTGATAATAATGGGGTCCTCTGCTCTAAAAGTACACAAGAAGGTGAAAACACATGGATAATCTGAAAAGTATCATACAAGAAGATTTTGGTCAGCGACACTGCAGATCCAGATATATGAGAAAACATATTAGCAATAAATTATTTGTGTCCCTTCAACCATGCTATATTGCTACCTTGGTGAATATCTTACTTTTAATAAAATCGGTAATAATGTGCTTTACCATAATTGGCACTCCCTCCAAGAGCCACCAAATATGTTTTAACCCAAAATCTATGATAATGTAAATGTTATTGCCTATGCATCCCTGCTTTTTGCTTTTACCATGTTGCTTTACACATATCACTTGAGAAAGCAAGGGCAATAGAATAGTAAGATGAAAACAGAAATCCAGACACAGTTTCATTTACAGCAACTTTTCAAATACAAATAAGCAATTATATTAATATTCTCCAGATTATAGCTGAATTTAATTATTGGCATACCTCCTTATGAGAATATTTCCCTTTGCAACCATATTATTATAAGACACAAGCAATATCAAAAAAGACTCTATGCATGCAGCTACCTGTGTTGTGTGAATTTCTTTCATCGTCTATGGTCTGCAATTGTGGAAATATTGAAGTAATGTAAAAACTTAACTTACTTTAGATAGTCGGAAGGGACAGAACATGGGCTTCCCTCTCCTTCCATACTTCAACAAATGTGCACCTTTTTTCAAGGCAACAATTGCCTTCATAAAGTCACAACAAATTCACACAAAGTAAAAAATCACAGTTCCACCTACTTGAAGGACTTACAGAAATAATAATTTCAAGCAAGGAAACTGCAAGTTTCAGTTTTAAGTATTACTTCAAAGACCAGATGAATAAAGTTCTCATCTCTGTACTTTTGTAAGAAGTATAATTTTTATGAATCCATTACTAGGTAGAAACTAGTGCAAAGAATATGTATCACCAAGGAAGAGAAATGCACAAGCAATTCTACTGAAAATAATAACACAATGTTTTTTAAATGCAATTAGTATTTTAATTATTGTTTTGGGTAGGTATTGATTGGATCCTTGAAGAAAAATGGCATGCCAATTGTAAGCAAGGAATGTAGCCAACTACTGGGAAGTAATTCTGCTAAGATCTGGATGATCCCAGTATCAATCAATCGAGGAGAGAAACGATAAAATATATATATAATAAATGAAGTAAATCAGTGGTATGCAAAAACCTACGTCAGCTTCTTAGGTATACAGCTGAACCAATGATTTAGACATGTAATAGCCAAAACTATAAAATGCACGCCAAATTATCAAATCACTGAGCCATAATGTGATTAATAGTAATAATTCCCCTAAGAAGGACACATGCAAGGGAAAGAGAGACAGTAATAAATTTATGGTCCTAGTCATGCCCCGGTCAAAGGAGGAACCATTAACTTTAAATTATTAATTGACCAATCAGTGATAATGGATGCCTGATGGAAGAAAAGGTGGATGCTGTGATTTGTCGGGCCCAATCGACAGATACGAGGGATTGATGAAAATATTAGGAAGATGATTGTGCGGATGGTGATTGATTAATAAATTGATTGATGAATGATTCATATTATAGCTCAAGGATTTGACTGATGCAAGACTTGCGGATAATGAGGGACAAGATAGATGCAATGACAAATGAGGGGAGAGTGGCTGAGTTGACATCAAGTGCACCATGTGACTGAGTGCTGCCGGCATAGCATGAAAAGACCTCAGGCCAATGTAGTTTGGACTAGATTAAAAGATATGACGATGATGGATTAGAATATTAGGATGATGATGACTACTAGACATGTTAGTTGTTAGATAGAGGATGCGATTCAGATCTTAGACATGAAGATAGAGGGCTAGGAGAAATGATCATTACCAAATTAAGTATGCACCCCTGAAAATACACGGTGGCCAAATCTCTCTTGTTTCCAAATATTGCAAGTACAAAACATTTGTAATCTCGGCCCTGTTCTGAGATGGAATGCGTTAGCTAGCATAGAAAGAAGCACATGAACCAGGGTTGGAACATATACTGTAGAAGCCCCCAAAATATGTTAAATAAAGGGATGCAAATATTAAGCTCCAAATGAAGGAAGAAGAATATGGTCAATGAAATTAACATGACTCTCTTCCAGAAGATGATTTTGGCTAATTTGAACATGGATATTCTGTTTCAATATCCTCGTTTACCAATCCCTTAATTCCCAATATGCACAACACGAGACTTTTACGTCAGCCTGGTCCATTTGTTTGTAGCCAAACGGTAGTCGAACTTGCCTAAGCTAGAATGTCATAGTTAGGTAGATCCAACAAGCAAGTTGAAGTCTGTGTCTGTTACCTTAAGAAATTGTTTCCACTTGGCTTTCTGAGAATAAAGAAGCAGAAATGCAGTTGCTCTAAGGGAGAGAAGAGCGGGAAGCAAAATGAAAGATATATCACCTGTTGAATATCACGCTCAAGTGGTGTTGCTCGCCCGGACTCCCCCATTCTTGCTGTCGCCCTCAATTACAATTACAATTACAATTAATATCCATCAACAATGGCGGGAGCATTGCATTTGTTAGCCTGCAACTGAAAGGGAATGGGAATGGGGTCTCTTTAATACAGTAACCTGTGTTCAGACAGACGAGCATTCGCAGGGGCAGATATTAATATCACAGACGGCAGATATTAATATCACGTGGAAAGGCACATGGACACCCTATATCTCTGCCTTTTACCTCTAAGAGCTTTTCGCATCCCGATAATGAATGAATGAAAGATAATGTCCACGAGATCAAGCACTTTATTGGATCAAGAGCTCTAATAAAATTGTTTAGTGCTAATATAACGTCGATATAAAGATTGTTTTATTAGTTTTGTAAAATTTTAAATTGTTTTTTGATGTTGGTTTTTTTATTATGGATTTTGATAAAAAAAATTGTTTTGTCTAACTTCACTTTTTCGAATAAGTTGATTAGGTTGTCTATTCTCAAAGTGTCATTGTACTTGATATAAATGTTATTATAGGTTTTGCACTCAATGATAAATTGTCACTCTGTGTCCACCACATTCTTGTTATAAAATAGGTATTTTCTCATTTTACACTCTGCCTTAGGCGTTGTTTATTAGTTAGTCTCATATATAAAATGATATGAGCTATTTTTTAAATGAGTCGTCAACATTTTCACCTTCCACTTGATTTTTTCTCCTATGTAAACCTTTTCGCAATGGTCTCATGTATGATTAAACTATTTGATATAGTATAATTTTCTTCCTTCCCATTTGTTTTATCCATATGGTTGTCTTGAATTCCTCTATCAAATACTTTTTATTTTCTCATTAATGGTTGCACACTCTTGCATTTTAATTCCCCATTTACTCATTTATTTGTTACCATGTTTCATCCACATATTCCTCTTTATGCTAAGCTCTTCTTCTATCACCATTATGGGCCATCTATGAGTCTCCATACTTTATGTCTTTTTTAAATAACTTAGCCTTCAAGTCATTATCAATGCTTCTAACGAAAAAGTACTAGAATCTCATATAGAACTTATGCTTTTGATTATGAGGTTGTTTCTGATTAAACGTTTTTGGGTCCTCTCTATTTATCTCCAATTTAGGTGACACGTGTTGCCACCCCATACTTTGTATTTGTGTAGAACCACTAGCATGATAAGTAGGCCGAACAAGATTATCTTGATTTTCCAATCTCACAATTTGACATTCCTGAATCTATTTTGTAGGGAGTATAAAGCCTTTCACCCCCTTGTATTCTTTTTGTCCTACATGTCTCCCAATTAATCTTGTTATAAAATTCAGGCCCAAGATACTTGTATTCTTCCACTACTTCTAGCTTGTTTCCTTTAAAAGGGATGTTAATTTGTTTCTTTTTTCTCCATATTGAAAAAATTGTCAGGATCTTGCTCCTCAATTAGAGCACATATGATTACCTCTTGTATTAGCAACTAAACACGAAATTTAACCATAATGATAAGTAACAAGAAATATGAAACAACACAGGGTATGAGAGACAATACACAATTGTATTAATAATCACTCAGAAGAAAATACAATAAAGAAGATGCCACTTCTTCTTCCACCTTAAAGGCTTGCCACACCTCAAAGACTTCTTCCCTCTCTCTCACGCGGTCCCAACATACAACTCAAATATAGAGTTGTTGTTCACCTCCACCAGTCAGTAACAACGTTGCCAGTACACCAAGCACACAACCTTACTCCAAGTAGATATCCCTCTCCTTGCTGCCACCTGCAAATCAATAGACCTTACTCACCATTGTAGATCTCCAAACGTGGTCCTGCACACCTGCTGACCAAGATCATACATACACGAAGAACCCTTCTGATTCTCCAAACCAGCACCCACACTTGGTACTGTGGCACTAGGAGGAACACACCACTGCTCTCTTCTCTCTGAAGGAGCTTATTTTGCTCTCTTAGTCTCTAGCACTAATTTACAATATAGCCCATGAGTCTATTATATAGATCTCATGCTTACAATAATTAGACTATCTTAATTGCAATAATTGGACACGCAACTCCAAGACTATAATTTGTCTTTAACATGCAAACTGATAGTCCAAAAATAGACTCTCCGAAATTTGCATGCAAACTGCATGCTCACACACAGGTTGCCGACGTCGGCTCCTCCTGACCGATGTCGACCGACTTGTAACTGACGTCGATTGCTTCTACACTGCTATCTAATCGACGTCGATTGATCAGACTGACGTCGGTTGCCCTGCAACTCGTTCTGCAACTCTTTGCAACCTCCATAACTCCTCCTGTTTGCATTTTGGTGAAGCTTTTAGCTCCACAACCTAACAATCTCCCACTTAGAGATAAACAACTGCACCTGTACCTGTACCTATACACCGTCTAATTTATTCCCTGGCTTGTATCCCTCTTTAAGCTCAAGCCTGAAGACCAACCACCACACATCCTGTGATGCTACACCTGTCATCCAAGTAACCTGCCACATCTGAACCTACAACTCCATGTAGAGAAGACCTTGACCCTGCATAACATGTTAACCTGCTACTAGTCCCTCTCAGATACCTGAGAATCCACTGAACTGCCCTCCAGTACTCCTTCCCCGAATTGGCTCCATACTTTCTGACAACTCCCACTGCCTGAAAAAACTCAGGTCTACACTATACCTCATGTGATTTTGAACACTGTTCTAAGCTCTGCTTGAACTGTCCAGCCCTTGGTGTGCTTGCCGATTCTGCATCCTGCGAATTGAACCCTACCAACACCTTCTTCACATCAGCTCCTACTGGAGACAAAATCAACCTGTGATCTTCCATGTCTCTTATGCCAAAGAATTTGCTGCTCCAAATTCTTCGTGACATACCTCTGAACTAACTTTACCTTTAGCTCAGAAACTCCCTGCACGTGTAACCCTGCAACAAGCAACCACACCACATACAATAACAGAATAATGTTGCAATCATTATCCACCTGGTAAAGAAAACACAACGGTTACAATGACCTTGACCAAAGCCATGCTTTGTCATATCCCTGTCAAAACCTATACCACTGTCCTGCAGCTTGCTCAAGACCATATACCTTGGCCTTCTGTCTCACATGTCCATTCCTGCTCTTCTTCATCTTGAACATCCATTCGTCTCTCAGTGCTTTCTTCCCGCTGGCAACTCCACCAAAAACTCCTGTTTGATTCTTCTCCAAAGAATCACAATCCTCATCCATGCCAAGCTCCCACTGTTTCCTGGATCTACCTACTCTGCTTCTTTAATGACTTCCTGATTCTTGACCATCAGTGAGCAACAAGTAGTGTAAAGAAGGGAAATGATGAATTTGAGGCTTACTTACCCTTTCAGTCCTCCATATGGGCGTTTGAGACTCCTTGACAGCTTGTTGTCCACCCAAAATCTATCTCAGTGATCGATGTCGGTCACATCTCAGTCTACACCCGACCGTCATCGGTTCCCTGCGACTGCCTCATTGCCGACGTCGGTTATCCATGACTGACGCTGGTGTTTATCTGCCCCTAAGCTACCGAAGTCGGTCTGCACATAGCCGATGTCGATCCCTGCAAAGACGCCGACGTCAGTTTTCTAACTGACGTCGATATATGTGTTTTCCTTGTGAGTGATAACTTTTTTCCGCGAGCTCTTTTTGGGTCAAAACCCTGTTCCAATTAACACAGCCCTGCTCAGAATAATTCAGTCCCCTCAACTGATCTCTGTCCGCCATCTCCTCCATGAAAACCAAGGCTTTCCAGTTCTTAAGTTTGTCAAAGACATCTGACCTCCGCTTAAAAACATGCATTCCCCTCTTACATGTGTGACCAAGCCTACAAAGCCACATCTCTGCAATAGAAGGTGAATCAGTTATATAAGTAGATAGATAAAGGATACCTACTTTCTTACCACCATCTAATTCAAGTGCATCCGCTGTGAGAGTTACTGTGCATCTCTCATCACCTAACTTTCCTGAAAAATTAGACTCATCTCCAAGACTAGTCCCTGCATGACCTCCTTCAACACCCGTGTGTTATCCGTCTACAATTTCAGCTTCACTTCCCCTTCATCAATAATTTGACAAGGCTCACCAACCCCTAAATAAATCTCTCCAAAGTCTCCCATGACATACCCATAAAAGATGCTCTATTTCGGGCTGCATGGAAAGAGGCAACGGAATCTGTGAACCAAGATTCTACTTTATCCAAAACATCCTGTGCAACATCACCTGCGACATCTGCTCCTCCCTTTTCTTTACACTGATCTTCTACCAACCAGCAATCTTTATTTACCTGCTCTTTCTTTCCATCAATCAGACCATTCGTGTTATTCAATTTCTCCATTCGTAGCTTACTTTCTTCTGCCATTGCTATACTCCCACTCAATTTGAAACCCCTGAGAGTGACCTGTAATCAAAAAACACTAACCAGATCTAAACCACCTGTTAGTCAATCCAACCAAAAGCTCTAATACCAACTGTTAGGATCTTGCTCTTCAATTAGAGCACATATGATTACCTCTTGTATTAGCAACTAAACATGGAATTTAACCATAATGATAAGTAACAAGAAATATGAAACAACACAGGGTATGAGAGACAATACACAATTGTATTAATAATCACTCAGAAGAAAATACAATAAAGAAGATGCCACTTCTTCCACCTCAAAGGCTTGCCACACCTCAAGGACTTCTTCCCTCTCTCTCATGCAGTCCCAACATACAACTCAAATATAGAGTTGTTGTTCACCTCCACCAGTCAGTAATAATGCTGCCAATACACCAAGCACACAACTGTACTCCAAGTAGATCTCCCTCTCTTTGCTGCCACCTGCAAATCAATAGAGCTTACTCACCATTGTAGATCTCCAAACGTGGTCTTGCACACCTGCTGACCAAGATCATACATACACGAAGAACCCTTCTGATTCTCCAAACCAGCACCCACACTTGGTACTGTGGCACTAGGAGGAACACACCATTGCTCTCTTCTCTCTGAAGGAGCTTATTTTGCTCTCTTACTCTCTAGCACTAATTTACAATACAACCCATGAGTCTATTATATAGATCTCATGCTTACAATAATTAGACTATCTTAATTACAATAATTAGACACGCAACTCCAAGACTATAATTAGCCTTTAACATGCAAACTGACAGTCCAAAAATAGACTCTTCGGAATCCGCATGCAAACTGCATGCTCACACACAGGTTGCTGATGTCGGCTCCTCTTGACCGATGTTGGCCGACTTGTAACCGATGTCGGTTACTTCTACACTGCTATCTGACTGACGTCGGTTGATCAGACTGACGTTAGTTGCCCTGCAACTCGTTCTGCAACTCTCCGCAACCTCTGCAACCTCCATAAATCCTCCTGTTTGCATCTTGGTGAAGCTTTTAGCTCTACAACCTAACAAAAATCATGACTTTGGTTTTGTTGGTAATCACATGCATTCTGACTTCTTGATAGAAGAGCTCTAAAGCCCTTAGATGTTCTCTCAAACTATGCATTATTATTGTAATTATAATAAGATCATTTGCATATAAAAGTAACTTTACTACATGGTTAGTTAGATAAATGTCCCCTCTACCATCTTTATTTGTCCACTCCTCTAGTTTATCAATGTATAGCCCAAACAAGGTAGGGGATAGTGAACATCCTTGTTTGACATCAACATCGCTTCCAAAGTATTTTGACATTCCTTCCCTTATTCTGATTTTGGCCTTAACTTGTTTATAAAGTCTACAAATTGCCACTCTATACTCATTTAGAATTCTTAGTTTGTCCATCCCACTCCAAAGTTTGCCTCTATGTACCATATTAAATGGTTTTTTGAATTCTACAAAGTAATATAAAGCTTGTTCTCCTTGGATATTTCATACTTTTTCAATCAAGTGTCTAAGAGTGATGCAGTGGTTGATAGTGGAATGCTTTAGCCTAAAACCTTTTTGTACTTTTACTTTTTTCCCCTCTTTTTTCTACTTGACTACTAATCATGTGCTCTATCATGCTAAAAATAGTAAAAAAGGACCTTCAACTATAACTTCATGGGTGGGGGGCATGATTAGGCCCAAGCCTTCTAACAACGATATCAACTTGTTCACTTGGTTCATCCTCGCTCCTTGAGAATGCTTCACTATTCTTTCATTTCATTTATCTATTCTATAGATGTATGCTTCATTTATTTTATTTTTAGTCCCTACCAACATAGGAACTAATGGATTCATTTTTGAATTACTCATTTCTTATTCAACCATTGAAAACACTTCAAATACATATTATCTCATCAATTATAAAGTTTACACTAAAGTCTAAAATATGAATATTAAAATATTCCACATATGTCATTTGAGCATATTCCTTTATATTTAATGTTGCTTAAAATACTAGCACTATGTACTTTTATTTCTTACTATAAAAACCTTCCATGCGGCGCAACAACCTTTACGTTGCTAGTGTTTTCAATTTTCCCTGTAATGATTTTTATGTTTACCTTTTTCAGATGTAGACCTGTCACCAATTGGAAATTAAAGTTACCAATCGGTATATTTTTCATGTTCTATCATTTATCACTAGTTTTGGTGACCATTGTGTTCATATTATATCATGTATGACTAGTTTTGGCAACGATTAATTTATAGTTAGTGAAACTTCCATGTGGTATGGTCTAGAAGATTTACCACCATGTTGGTTGCTCCCATTGACCCTAAAAAAGCTCATTTTATTTGGTTTATTATTTAGTAGGGTTTGCATGTGGTGGCTGACTTAAGCACATGGAGGTTTCAAATCCTATTTGCCCAGCATGTCATCAACCTAAGACAATTAAGGATCTTTTTTGGTTTTACTATCGTGCTAAGACTGTGTAGCAATGGATTCATGCCCTTTTTTAGTCTTTTAGGCCCGCATGTTTTACATGGAAGAAGGATCTCTTGGGGGACTATTCTTTGCTTCTTGCAAGATATAATAGATTTTGGCATATTTTTCGTGTTGATATTCTTTTTAAAATTTGGAAAACTAGAAATTATGCTTATTTTAATCATCAAAAAATAGAATGCAATTTTTTTGTTACTAACAAAATTACTATCAATTATAATGTTATTCTCCATACTCAAATTCAGGCTGATAAATTTTAGATGAAACTTAATCATCTCCAGGATTTGTTTGATCACTGGGGGAATGCCCTGTGTGTGGTAGCCATGAGCCTCTAAAGCCTCCCCATCTCTAGTTGCCCTATCATGGGTAAGGGCATGGTATGTATCAATAGCATTATAAAAATTGACACAGAAGCCTCTCTCCTCATCAATCACCCCCCATCGATCTTCTCCTCAATGTGATTGGTCTTGTGGATCTACTAGATGAGGAGGTGATTAAAGGTACTAGACCCTCCCCCACAAGACAAGTATATATGTCTGGCTCTTGCTATCTCGCCTGATCGACACAATGAATAAAATAATAATCTTTAATAGAATGATGGATGAGATCCCTTACCTATGGATGAAGACCCCCCTACTCAAGGGGGATGGGGTGACAAGTCGCAAGGTCTATCATCCCCTCTGGGCACCATGTTCATTATTGTATCACAAATGTTTTCTTTGATTTCTTGTGTTCTTATGTGTGCCTTTTTTTATTGTTACACACTTATGATAGTTTGATGTGACTTTTGTGGGTGTGGTCATTTTGGCCCTCTACTAGACATGCTCTTTTCATGAGTGTTTCTTACCTTGGTATGACTATGCTTGTGGGGTGTGACCTTTTCCACCCATTTTTTTGTATGACTAGCATGATACCATTATTTATTTATATTAATATAAGTACACTCTTCAATAAAAAAATCCTACCAGTTTAGCGACTCTTCCAACAACCAGTGCAAATCTATGGCCTTTAAATAAATAAATAAATATAAATCAAATAATCTACCTGATTGCAAAACAAGTAATGAAGTTGAAGACTAGTCACTGGATAATAATATTTTCATGTGATGCAGCATCCATCCTTCCATTTATTAAAGAGCTGCCAATTTAGACACGATTTTGGTTGGAAAATAAACAATAGATACTAGCTAGTCGATGGAAATTAAGGAACATTCAAGGCTAAATTTAGCCGAGAGGGAAAAGGTCATTGGCCCTTTCTGCACATATGTGGAATAGTCTACCTAGTCGAAAGTGACAATGAATTCTATTTCCACTATTTTTAACCACACAAGGCTTATAATTATTAATTCACATTAAATTATTTTATATTCCCTTCCCTTTAAGTGCTTATATTTAACTTAAGTGTGTGGGGATTTGAGAATATTAGTACGGCAACTAGGGATTGGCCACATAGCTCTTGACAATTTACCAAAATGTATACCTATAACATAGCCTAAAAACCCACCTAACCACACATTTGCATTGACATGTCCATAGATAGAAGAACAGAGACCCCAACCTTGGTTAATTTTCAATACTTACTTTTATCAAAAAAATGAAAAAATTATTTTTAAATTATTTTGATTTTTAACATTATTATAAATTAAGAA
The DNA here is from genome assembly GCA_037957365.1 of Torreya grandis. Classification (NCBI taxonomy): domain Eukaryota; kingdom Viridiplantae; phylum Streptophyta; class Pinopsida; order Cupressales; family Taxaceae; genus Torreya; species Torreya grandis. The sequence goes on from JARHVA010004183.1 coordinate 835,185, forward strand.
ATGTGCATTTGATTGATGATGATATTTAATATTATTTAGATCAAATTAATTTATCGGAGGATAAACAACTTACATTGAAACTTGGAGGACACTGACAATAATGAACATACGCAATGAATCTCTCTCTAATCAAGGATTATAAAACATACCAAATGATTGAAGTACATTTAAAAATATATCTCTTGCTCTTAACATCTTCGTATCTCTATGTTATATGCATTAGCCATTACTTCTATGGTATAGAGTATAGAAACACTATATCCCTAAATCTCACCATTAATGTTTTTCTCTATTTATTATTATTAGTTTTTGCATACTATTTATTGTTGCACTGAGCTTACATTGAAAATTTACATGTAAACTCAACTTTAAATAATTTACAACACAAAGATAGGTACTAGCCGCTACATGACCCTTATTTTTTGGTGGGGTCATTTTGACATATTATTAATATTTTTTACTATAACAAAATATGGCAGGAAACATGTCAAAAAATCACATTCTTGTCATTAGAAGATAAGACATAATGTGTCATTAAGAGAGTCTAAATGAGGGATTTTATAGAGAAAAGAGAAAAACTCTCAATAATTTGACCCTCATAAAATTCAACAACCTTTTCTTTGAATAAACATTAACAAATTAGAGTAAAATAATTCAATAAGATACTTAAGAAAATAAATATTCCCTATAAATAATTCCATATAATAATCAAAATCAATAAAATTTATAACAATAATATGTATTTCATTAGTTGACCAAGAAATTTAATTGGAGATCTTATTGATCAAAGGACACTAAGTTTGACTCGTAGTTAGTTTCACATCCTTATTTAAATTTTTATATTGAATAATAGTCTCTAGTGACTCGTTGATCTTTGTCTTGTTGGAAGTTGCATCCTGAAAATCATCCTTACAAGAATAGGAGGAGGAAGAATGTTATGACCTTTATTTAGGGAAAAGAGGATAAGTGTTGGTCTTATGTGGATGAAAGGTTGTGTTTTATCTTCCTTAAAGAGAAGGTATGTTTGGGTAACTATAGTTCTCAATAAAAAGGTGAATCTTTTAACTTTTCCATATCAAAATTCATATTAAGCAGTCAAAGGTAGATGGCCTCTTTCATTCACACTCTCAAAAAAAGTTAATAAGCAAAGAGTTGGTAGATAAAATTTAGGTGGAAGTGTATAATGATCCTACTCTGTATGCTTTAGGATGGGTGAAATAAGGAGTAAAGATAAAGTCTTCCAAACAATGCAAGGTCAAGTTTGCAATAAGTGAACATTTCATCAACAAATTTGTGTTTGATGGTGTACCTCTCGATGTTTGTGGCATGATATTTGGTAGTCCCTAAATGTTCAAGCATGATACAATCTTCATGAGAAGGGCAAATTAGTACATATTGGTTCAAGATGGTAAAACCTACATTATCAAATCCTGTGAAGGGAAATCTCAGTTCTCCTTGATAAGTACTACTCAAGGTAAAAGGTTATATTTTTTATTAGTAAAAGAGTGTTGAGGGATCCATCGCCCCTTTCATTGATAATATAAAAAGTTACAACATTATTTACAAAATGTTATAATGTTTAAAGGCAAGCTTAAAAAAGGATAAGACCCATAATAAATCACTACACCTTAGAAAAGGGTGCAAAGTCAACAAGAAACATCTTTCACAACCAAATTTGAGGACATTTATAGCCTTCCATAGCTAAAGTATGAATCTAAAAATGAAATCAAGAACCATAGACAACATCTTCCATAATTAAAATCAAGTGACTTCTAGCCAAAGGCTAAGGACTTCTAAAATCTACTTGAACCTTCCATAATGAAGGGACAATGTCTTCCATAGGTAAGGGATGAAGACATCTATATGAAAATTAGGAATAAAAAAATTGAAGCAAAGACCATAAACAACACCTTCCATAGGTAAAAGTAAAGGAATTTTGTGACCTATCATGAAAAATTACACTATCGATTATAGGAAAGCTAAAAAATACTCCATTGTAAAACAACCCTGCTGAGACTTTTGAAACCTAATGATCGTTTTAAGAAAAAGAGGAAAAAACCCAAGCCATCAAAGTAATCCATTTGTTATAAACATATATCCAAACTTACCAATTTATCTTCAACAACCAAATGAAATAAACTTATCCACAACTTAACAAAACTGGTGAAAAAAGAAAGTGTAGATACTAAAATTTGGTATTAAGTACTTGACAATGACAAACTTGACACACATTTACTATGCATGACTTATGCACACAAATATGGTCCTAACCCACCATTTGTTATATCCTTTTGAGATTAATCCTTTTGTTTTATTTACCATGCATGACTTATGAGCTTAATCCTTTTGTTCTATTTATTGATGTGGGTTTTATACACACCCCCAAATTTTCTTACGAGGTTACCTCTAATGTTTTAGGATCGGTAAATAAGATCACTCCAAGGCACGAGTTACAGGGTATTTAGTTTTATATCAACCCGTTGGTGGAATAGCGGTTGAGCGACACAAATTGTTTACCACAGGTGAGATGGCTATGAGTGAACTTAAATCTACTTGGAGTCAAAGAAAAGATGATGATTTATAACTAAAGTGGGCAAGATTATAAAATATACTGCAAAAAAAGAGGGAAAAGTAAGGCAAAAAAGGAAGGTCTGTAGAAAATCCAAGGATAAAGCCTTTCAAGACTAGTATTTGAGCTCAAGTAGGATGGGGTATCTAGACTAATACTTGGTGCAAGATGTTGTATCACACAAACAATAAAATATCGTTAAAGATTTAAATGGAACTAGACCATAATATACTCAAACATGCATAAATCAAAGGTTGCCTACTTGCCAAATTGTTATTGCACAACTACAAGAGGATTATGATAAGCATGTAAAAGATTCTCAGATCAACTATAACTACAAATGAAATACTACATTCAAAATATATATACATAATACATAATTTTAAGCACTAATATACCAAAATGATGATATGTCCAATCAATTCACAAAATAGGAGAAGAATAAAGATTTACATATCAAGACCAAGTCAAGCAGAACTTCTTTGAATTTCCTACTAATCTTAATACCCAAATTCTCCTCCTTTTGTGACTGAGAGGTTATATGTATATATAATATTAGGATGGGTAACGCCTCATCTCTTTAAGCTTCACCTAATTTTATAGGTCTAGAAATAAAACCTTTAGTTCAAAATTCATACAAGGATGCATGTTACAATGATAACAATCAAAAATAGACTTTCCAAACAAAAATAAATTATGCAAGTAAAATAATACATGGGGAACCAAAGTACCACTTTGATAAGAATCATGCATATACATAATTATTCCAAAATTAAAATACCAATGCCATGCTACTTGAATAAGCTAATTAAGATCCTATAGTTATAACTATGGTGTAGACTGAGAGTCCCATGAAGTTGGGGAACTAACTGCCATTTGTATATATTGTAGACCTAGAAGTTGCCTCTTTCGCCTTCAATGCTTCACCCAGTGCATATTCACTATCAAATTATATATTGTAGACCTATAAGTTGCCTCTTTCGCCTTCAATGCTTCACCCAGTGCATATTCACTATCAAATTATTTATCTATGGCCTCAAAATTCAAAAGTGAGGGATTCAAAATCTTGACAGCTTCAACCATTAAACTATCTTGTTATGCCCCTGAGCTTTTAAACTCAACCACTAAGGCTTCAGCCCTATCTTTAACAAAATATACCATCACTATTACCTCTTTGTTGGTATTATCTACTACACCTTACACTTCTTTTTTGAATTCTTCTATATCTAAGTGGAGTAGGTTGTCAAAATTGGGTTGATTCACCAGCTCCCATATCTAGGTGATCACCCTAGTTACCCACATATCGGCCAAAATTTATAATGCTTCACCTTTATGATTTACAAAAATACCCATTAGTTTCTTCATTACTTAGTGCCAATTTAGGGAGGTGTCCCTTTTGACAGTCACGCAATTAAGGAAACAAGAAACATCCATGTTGGTCATCAAGTTTAGCTAATCAAAGGCACTTATTTTGGAACACTAGACTAACAAGCTCAATCTATTTTCCTTATCCTTCAACTTGTTCCATATTGTGACTCTACTTTATGGGCCTGACTATCCGCCCTAGATATTCTAATGTTGAGCAAGATGTCATACAACTTTACAGCTGCACTTTGTACCTCGACTATTACTTCTCGAGGAGCTTATAAGATGTTCATCTATTTCCATCTCCTCAAGGCCTCCTCAATGCTTTGGTGGATTTCTTTAAGTGTCAAACCAATAGAATCAACAAGAATATTAAAATCCTCAATGTACTCCATAGGGTCATTGGGGATCCTCTAAGGTCTTTTGGCCAATGGAAATAAATTCTCCCTCTACTCAAGTTATATTTTTGCTTTTGTTCATATATTTGTTATTTTCCTCTTCTTCACTCTTTATATGGTCCCACTTTCATTGTCAAGCCTTTTAGAAACTATGGGGATCTCTACCATAACTAGGTTTTTCCTTTGATCATGCAGATTCTACATCTCCCTTACCCATTAAGGAACTATTAATTGACTTGTATTTTCTCCTTGGGTGAGTTCTAAAGATGCAGAGAGTGAATAGGTCACAGGAAAGGAAGTGTTTATTGGAAGAGATATGGTTTGAATTGAGGCACTAATTTGTATGGGCACTTGTGAAAGATTTTGGCCCACTACTTGCCATAAAGAGGCTTTCTTTATTGGTGTCATCTCAAGAAAGAATTTGGTCAACCCAGGGGTTATTTCCACAGTCATAGTTACTTTTGGCAAATATTATGGTAGGGGCATGGGAATCTCTAGTTGGGTTACCTTTATTCTTGGGGCTGGTGTCTTAGTAAAAAGGGAAACTATAACCAAATTCTTAAAATGGACCATTTTGGGAGTCCTTATTAAAAGAGTGTCAAAATATATAATAGTAACAATAGAAGTGTGAGATGTAATAATATGAATTATTGGTGGTAGACTTACAATTAGAGCTTGCACAATAGGTACTAAAGAAATAATGGAAGAAACTACCTTGGAGACCTTTTGTGTTTATTCTAAGGTAAGCCCAACCAAGGTGTCTCCTTCTTCCTCTGTTCCCAGACTCAAAGCTTTTACCTTTTCTAGCTCAGCTTCTTCATCATCTAGATGTGTTTTTACTATATCTAGGTCTTCTTCTTCTGATGTATAATCAACTAGAGATATCAATTACTTTGGTTCCTCTTCTTCTTCTAGTTCCATAACATCTTCTATGTATTTTTATTTTTCCTCAGTAGTTTCTTCAATAATAGTGAGACCAAGAGATGGGCTCTCTTCCAAATTTCTACCTAGGGAAGGATCAAGGGAATCCTCTGGATTCTTGTGGTATGTGAATATAGGTGGAGTGGAGGGTGGATGAGATGGTGTAGGGGTTATTAAAACAACTATGGTATGATGTGGATATGTATGTGATGAAGTGGAGGTTGTGGAGACTCCAAAAGTTCCCTTAGGAGATTTAGGAGAGCTAGGGGGAGTTGTAATTAAAGAAAAAGAAGATTTTAATATATCTGGTAGACTTACTTGTGTAACAGTGGTAAGAGGAGGGAAAAGAGTCATCATAAGGTTATTCTTCCTTTGACTAGTTATTGGCTTATCCATGGTTGTAGCTATTCTCAAGACTTGTTCACATGAGGTTGTGGAAGGAATATGAGGACCAGGAAGTCCTCTCAAAATTTCCTTTCTTAGCTGGTAATTTGACTCCCTCTAACTTCCAGATTGATCTTCCTCTTCTTTTGTAGCTTATGATTCTAGGGATGAAGGTTGGTACAATTTTTTATAGCTTTTAGGTGGAGATTGAGACCATTGTTGACTCCATGCATTTTAGGCTTCCTCCTCTATGGCCTTAGGGTTGTATTGGAGAGCCTATGATAATATAATTAATATCTTCTAATCTTTCATCCTTATCCATATGTGGGAGTCATCTGAAGCATTCAAGAAAACCTAGTCATGGTCATAAGTTTGGTGACCATAAGAACCATGAACTTTATTCTTCTCTAAGATGGTCTTCAACTAACCCCTTGTCCTTTTCCTAGGGTCCCATTCCCTAAATGGTGCCAGCTACAAATTTAGGTTGTCTTGGGTTTGATAGCGGCCATAAAATGTGACCTAGTCACATATTAATGTTGCCCAATGTTGTAGGGTGTTTTGAAGTAGTAGGCCAAGTTTTTATAGTCGAGTTATTTATCAATATTGTTAAAAACTTGATTAGCTATCTCTTGTTCTGAAATGTGATCAGGAACATGGTGAGGTAGCAACAAAAGGGTAGTCATAGTACACTCTACTCAGATGATACTCACATCTGGGTACAACCAGTAATCACCCATCTTGGTTAGTGTCCTTGTTATGTTCTCAGTCAATTTGGGCATTGTTGTGCCCTACATATTTTAGTATATGTGAGGGTATACCTCATTGCTTATTCTCTTAATGTCATTTTTGTACCTATGAATAAACATGAAGGACAAGTCATCTCTGACCATATTTCTCAGATATTATGTGGATGGTTACCAATCCTGGCCATAGAGATTATATGAAGTAGCCATGATCGTATCCCACAAATAAGACATCATGTTAAAATTCCCATATTCAAGCCTCATGTTAGGGTAGATAATTTATGTTTTCAATCTTGTACTTATAATCACTCCCAAGGCCCAATTTGTTAGTGATCAATAATATATCTAGTAATGACACCTATTCAACCTAAACCTATGCAATGCTTAGGAATCCATACAATCTATTCAATAGTGCCAATGCAATGGAAATTCTAGGTCTAAACTTGATAATACAATTGGTGGAAATTACCCCATTACAATTCAATCTTTGGCCCTTTGCCAACCATTTATTTAGTTTCCCATCCATGATATTGTGATTTAGCCATACACTGGCTTAAACTTGATTATATGTAATTTTAGGGAGAGGAAGCTTAAGGCACCTTTCAAATGCCTTCCCTGAGATGTAGGCAGAGGTGGTTTGGACCTTCCTCATTTGGGCAATATCACCTACATTGGCCCCATTGATGAACAAAACCTTAAGAGGTTAATACATGGCATTACATTTGGTTTGGCAGTAGCCTAGTGGAGGTCTTGTTCCTTGATTGGGAGCAAGTCATCTATGTACTATTTGGTTTCTAGGGAGAGTTCATCCTCTATAAAGTCGAACTGAATTGACTCAACTACCTCCCAAAGTGTTGAGTAATGAGGGAACTTAAATCAAAGCACTCTTTTCAACACTATATCTCTATATTTTGTTGACCCCATAAATGAGAATGAGGATGGGACTAAGGTCTTACCTTGTTATGATGCTAAAGCCATTGCTATCGTGTAGTCACTACAACTCCTATGAAATTCAAGAGTGGTTTGGTCAATGCTCTATGAATGAAGAAAATGAGGGCTTGTTAGATGCTTAGGAAACTCAAGAACAGAAATGCCAGATGATCATGACAATAACAAGGTGAATGCAATGTTCATAGATTTCATATATATCATTCGTAGGATTGTGTATTGATTATATTTATTCACTTTGAATGTTAATAACAAACTTTCACTTTTAATTCCCATTTTGATTTGAATATACCATTCATCTTTGGTAAGTGCCCCTTATTTGCCAAATGATGATCATTCATTAATTTTTCATGTCCAGTCATCGCTTTGAAATAACTTTCAAGCAACCATTAACTTATTTATTTGCCATGTTGTCAAACCTTCTTTCTTATGTTTTGGCCTTACTTTCTTGATTAGTGCCATGTGTCATGCTCTTGTTAAGTTGACCCTTTAGATTTCTTCTTTATATTTGGGAGGTCCCATATTAGCGAGTTAACATGATTGAGCCATGTGGTGTGATATCGAAGCACTATAAGTATGGGAGCTCATAGAATTATACTAGTATTCCTTCTGATGAAAATATTTTCATTGTCGTGGGTTAACATGATCGAGATACATGGAGTGATCTCAGAAGCCTATAGACTCAGGAGCTCCGGTCATTAGACTAGCAACCAAAGGATTGTCTAACTTCTCGACTACATGGATTAATTCATATATGCCACATGTCAACCACTTGAAACCTCATAAGCTCATGAGTTCAAGACATTAGACTATAGGATGAAGAACCATTTAAACTTATCATAGTGACACTTTAACATGATTAAGACATGTGGTGTAATCTCAGGAGCTTAGAGACTCAAAAATTTGGAATATCAAAAGGTTATGGAAACACAAAAATGTTAAGTTTGTTGATGAAAAGTAAATTTATTATAGTTCTAGTTTAGCATGGATATGGCATATGGCCTATTTGCAGAGCTCAAGAGACTTGAAAGAATAAAAAGACTTTATCTTTAGTAATCATCCAAATATTGAACGACACAAGAATGACATGTATCACAACTACGTAAAATCTTTGATATGGGCCCAATTGGAGGAAATCTATGGTCTTCAACTATTAAGCCTACAATCAACATATACATACTAGGATAAAAATTATATTTTTTAATTTATAAATCATATTAAAGTAAAAATAATGGACAATCCAAGGTTTGAGATGACTTTAGATACTAGTTTAAGATTAGATTGTTACAAATTTTACTTGGGTAATGTTGGAGTTTGCAGAAATAACACTTATGATAAATGCATGAAACCTTAATCATATATATTTAGGCTCATAGTTCCCTAGGTATGGGTTTCTCAACAATGGATCCCTGCTTTTAAAATTTTGAAAATGGGGTGTGTGTGTGTTAGGGCACAACAAATGGTGACTCACAGGGGAAAATACTCCCAAGCATTTTGAGAACCTAAAATTTCAAAAACATATTATAATATAACTTAAATTTTAGTCAAGACAAACTAAGGAAATCCAACTTATAAAATAAAACTCTTATTTCCTGATGCAACATACTAACCTTCCCAATCCTTAGATAAATGTGGTCTTATAAAATTAATTTCCTCTAGGCATGAAGATTTTGACAAAGGTTTGAATAAACACTATAGGTTTTACCTTGACTTTGACTTTGCAACCAATGAAAAATAAACCCTGGGCATTACTCTGCTAGCAACTAGGCATTCATAGCCCTAAAAGAGATACCTCTAGTTCCACTCAAAGCCTTACTCTATTGCCATCTAGGCATCCATAGAACTAGTAGATTCTACTTGAACCACCAATCCTCTATCAAATTTTCATTTTTTTTGAGATAGAGGAAGCTTGGAAACCACTTTTGGCTGGATGTATGAAAAATTGATTTATCAATATGTCCTTATCAGTGTATATCTAGTCCTAGGTTTATCATCTTTTATCCAAGTTTTAACATATGAGAGTGCAGTGTATCTTTGGAAATGGGAAGTTTTTCTTTAATTTACATGAGTGTAGCAGAGCAAGTGCCAAAAATTGAGCAAGGCTATTTAGTCTAAATAAAATTGAAATTTAATCATAATACATACCTCAACTCCAAAAGGTCTAGTACTTGTCAAAATTCTTTCTATGAGTACCTATTGTGCTCCATTTTAGTATCATCCACTTTCCTTTTAGCATTTTCTCTTGGATTTAGTTCAATACATCATTTGAGATAGCTCTACAATTTTTAAGAAACCAAACTAGACAACACGATACTAAGCTAAAGGAAATTCAAGTGCATAAAGTAAGACATTTAATCTAGAAAGTATGAAATCTAATATATAAAATAGGAAATCTAATATATAAAGTAGGAAATATAATCTATAAAGAATTATATATAATCTAATCCTAATCTAAATTTCCATTCATAATTAACTTTGATGCATTCCCAGTTGGATCAGCCATGAAGTAATGCTTCAACAACTATCCATTGATTGGAAAGGCGAGGTCCTTACCTTGGATGTATTTTAACCTAAAGGTATTGTTTCCTTGGATTTTAGATACCTGATATGGTGTAATCCACAATGGAGTGAACTTGTTATGCTGCCCTTTATTTTCATGTGCTTTATCCCAAAGGAACACTATGTATGAAAGCTTGAAAGCCTTGATCTTGGATCTATTGTCAAACTAGTGTTTGACAATATCCTAATGTTTGTTGAAGCTATGCATTGATTCAGTTCTTATATCTTCTAATTGGACTATCTCAAGTACTCTAGAAGTTATTCTTTCATCTTCACCCATATATTGTTGCATGAATTGGTAATTCAATAGCTTGAGAGTGATGGGGAAGACTAATTATTGTCCATACACTAACAAAAAATGTGAAGCCTTGAGAGCTTGCTTGTGCTTAGTTCAATCTTCCCATAATCCATATTTTTGTAAGAGATTCCATTCTCTTAGTTTATTCTATGTGGATTTCTTTATGGCATCCATCAGGTTCTTATTAGTCAACTCAACTATGTCATTTCCTTATGGGTAATGGTTTGAAGAGAACTTGAGGGTGATTAGATTACGGTAGGCCCATTTCATGAATTCAATAGATTGGATTGCTTGACCATTGTCACATACCAATGAAATGGGTGTGCTAAATCAGGTGAATATATTCCCCTCTAAGAAATCAATGACATCTATGGCTCATGAATTCTTGGTAGCAATAACCTCTATCCACTTGGTATAATAATATGTAGCCATGAAGATGAACTTATGTCCTACTAAAGAATTTGGATTTATTACCCCAATAAATTTTAGGCCATATTGGGTGAAAGGGCATCCTTCAATGATTGGATATAAAGGCATGACAATGTTCACTTCTCTCTTTGAAAACACGTGGCACTCGTGGTAGATTATGACATGGTGATGGGCATATTTGAAGATTGTAGGATAGTAGTAACCCATCCTCAGAATCTTTATGGGTTGTAGTATTGCCAGAGGGGTGTTTGTTACTAGCCTTTTAATGTAGGTTGTCTAGGATGTCCTTAGCTTCTTCTTTTGAAATGCACCATAAGTAGATTCCTTCATAGTTTTTTATATAAAGGATCCCTTTCTTGATCATTAAGTGAGCTGATTTGAGCCTAAGGGCTCGCTTTTGCTGTATGTTCAACTCTAGAGGGCATGTCCCTATAAGCAAGTAATGAATGATATGTGAGTACCAATCTCCTCTTGGTACTTGGGATTCATTGATTTGTTTGATGTGGATGTGTGGGTCTTTTTGAGTCATTAGTTGGATGAGGCCCTAGCCTCTTAAATTTTAGTTGGCTTAATTTCAAGGTCAAATTCTTGAAGTTTGGTAATCCATTTCCCTCTCCTTTCTCTCAGTTCATTTCAATTGAGCATGAGTTTAATGGTTGGGTTGAGGACAATGGCATATGTTTCATAGAATATAATGTTTAAATTTCTTAATAGCCTTGATCAAGGCATATATCTACTTATCAATCATGGAATATTTTAGTTCTACATCCTTCAAGTTAGTACTCATAAAGGTAATGGGGTGCTCATTTTCCTCTACCTTTTATGTCAATATCATAATAATAATATGCTCTGAAGCGAATGAATAAAGATATAAATCTTTATTGAAATATGGGCTGATTAGGACTAAGGCTTGAGCAATCACCATTTTAGTATCCTGAAATGGTTTCTTGGCTTTTGTCAACCACTCAATCTTGGCATCCTTCTTTAGCATGGCATATAATGGTTTGAAGATTTCTACAAAACCATAAATGAATGTTCTCTTGAAGTTGATCTTGCCAAAGAAGGACTTCAACTCCTTCTTAATTTTAGGTGGGCTTAGCTTGGAGATGGCCTGGATACGGTCTGGATCGAAGGAGATCCCTTCTTTGGTGATAATATATCCCAATAATTTTCCTTTAGTCACCTCAAAAATGCATTTCTTGGGGTTCATAGAAATTCCATATCTCCTGTACATGTCCAAGACTTTCTGTAGATTGATTATATGGTCATCCTTATTCTTGGAAAATACTATAATACCTTCCATGCAGATGATGATACACTTCCCCACTAGTCCCTAAAAGGCAAAATCCATCACTCTTTAGAAAGTGGTCCATGGGTTGATTAGGCTGATTGACATCCTTTTATACATAAAGGTCCCCCATTTGGTGGTGAAAGTGGTCTTCATCCTATCTTCTGACTTAATTGATACCTGGTTATAGTCTAAGAACCCATCCAAGAAATACATCATCTTTGAGCCACTTACCATCTGCATTACTTCATCTAGAGAAGGTAGAGGATAATTATCCTTTTATGAGGGTCAGTTTAAGTTCCTAAAATCCACACATAATATGATTTTTCCATTTTTTTTCCTATCTAGTACTAGATTAGCTACCTAGGTCAAGTGCCTAATTAGGAAAAATAATTTTGGCATCCAAGAGCTTTTATACCTCAGTCTTAATGAGAGGTTTTGGGACCATATTTATAGGTCTCTACCTTTGATTAAATAGATTATGTTCTAGTCTTAAACGGATGGTGTGGGTAATGACCCTCAGATCAAATATCTTTTGGTTATCATATGCCCAAGTAATGACATCTTTGCAATTTGTAAACAATCCCTTCATCTTTTTTTTTCACTTTCAATATAAGTTAGACCTATATTCACCAATTGGGGAGCCTGCTTAGTCTCCAAATTTTCCTTGGTGAAATCATATTCAATGGCTTTTAGTTGTTTCTGCTTATGGGCCTGAGGGTCGACATCAAAACTTTTTCCAAGGAAACCATGCCCAAGAGAATTTAGTTTTCTTTTAGCTATAGAACACCTTCTTCACCCATATCTTTAGTCTACATAGGTTGGATACTTCATCTATTATCTGGGCTTTAAAGCTCCTGAATTGTTTATGAACTATATGATTTGTTGATCATCATCAAATACTTGGAATTTGTCCACATTGTCAGGGACAGAAGGGCATGGGACCTACTCCACTAAAAATTTTGACATTTTTGAGTCTTGAAATGGTTCCAAATTCACAGCAAAGACTGCTAGCAAATCAGTTGTTAGATTATTCTCTCTTGGGATGGCCTTTATGCCAAATGCTTCAAAAATTTCAATCAAGTCCCAAGATCAATGCTTATACTTATTTAAGTATGCAAACTTACATTGATACTTATTTTTGACATGGTTTATAACCAACTTTGAATCTTTAAACACTAATAGTTGTTTAACATTCTACTTTAATGTGAATTATAGGCCTAAGATCAAGGCTTGATATTTGGCTTGGTTATTAGTGCAGGGGAACTGTAACCTATAAGCAGTGAGGTACTAATTACCTTTTGGGTATGTCAGGGTCATGCCTATGTCAAAACCTTACTTTGAATGAGCTCCATTAAATTGTAGATTCCATAATTGAGAATGATCTTCAAATTCTTATTCATGCAATTATTTTTTGGTGGTGAATGTGTACACACATGCATATGTTGATACGAAGTTGACTTGCTTATTCTTAATGTTATACTTAGTGATAAAGTACTTCATTTTGGGCTCTTTGACTACCCTAATTTGGTTTGGTACCCCCTTCCAAGGTATCCACTTGTTGGATAAATTTGTGGCCATGTATCCATTTAGCATTTTGGACTAGTATCAGCATAATAATAAGTCGTATACCTCTAGGATATCAATGACTAGGATATAAATAGTCTATTGTACACACGGTTCTAATGATAGATATATGTGCATATTTGTCAAAATTTTGACACATTGGTCTTAGAATTTATCGAACTGTAATACCACTCTTTTTTGACTTAGCAAGATTCAAACCTAGCTTTTGGCAAAAAACTATAGGCATCACATTGGCTGATGCCCCAAAATAAACCAGACAGTTGTGTATATTCTTACTAAGCATTTGAGTTGTCAGTAAGAATAACCATACCTAATGTTTATCTATGTACATTATTATGTTTGTAGGGGAAATCTTGGACTTGTCATAAGTCATTCCTATTAGGGACTTTAGTAGTAGCTCTATTTGTTCAATGATCTTAGCTTGCTTGTGAAGGTTGATAGCTTTAATATTTTACACGTCTTCAACAATATTATATCCTCCCTTGCCTAGATTCTTGAAGCTCTATAATTAGTCTTTTTGGTTACAAAGACGTTGATTATCCCTTCTAGGTGGAGGCTGATTCTCCCTCCTAGGTGGTGGTAGATTGTTCTTAGCATTTAGATTAGGAGTGGTGGCACTATTATTGGGCGATGTTGAAGAAGTCATAGCTTGTTTGCTCCTCAAGTTGTAGTTTTTCCTAACCTATTGATACTGTTGGAAAGCATGAACCTCCTCTGTGTTGTCTTTAGGTTCATTGTCATCTTCCCATAGAAAGGGGAAGTCTTAAGTGTCAAAAACCTTATCCATGCTAGGGTTTCCTAAAGAATTTAATGAAGATGACTCTTTTTGATTTGTAGAATTTTCCTACCTTTTAGATTCCTACTGGAAGGTTTTGAAAGCAATGAAAAACATGATACAATGTAGTTCCCCATATTGTGTAGTTTTATGGACCCACCACCAATTTATAAGAGTTGCATCCATAATATTAATTTGTAGAATCTTGTTAGAAAGAACCTAATGTTATTGATTATTCCAAGACTTATTGAAAGGCATCTTATACCTTTAGAACCCATAACCCTAAATGTTCTGGTTGGAATTTTTCCCACTTGTATTACTCATACATTTTTGCATGCCAAGGAATTCATTACTCAATTTTTGTACCATCCTCTAAATGGCTTCCATCTTGGTCTTGTTCGATTTGGGAGTATTGTCCTGTGTAGGTATTATTAACTAGTATAGAAGGTTAACTCTTGCCCTGATGGTTAGAAGCAAAATTATTCAAGAAACTAACATGTTGATGTTGGGTAATATGGGTTAATGGAAATTTATTATGGACTGATGTTTGGTTTTGTACCACAACATTCTGGGATACATTAGGGATTGGGTTAAAATCTGGGTAGATCAGTCCAAGACTAAGTGGAGGCAATGATTACAACTAAGGATATAGTTATTTGTCTACGTGAATTACCTCAATGTAAGCTAGGGGTAAGGTATCAATACCAATAGCCCTACATAGAAACACAACATTCATAGAATATTGGGTGGTTTTATACATTTCCAGGGTCAATGGCTCATTAGGCTAATAAGTAGACTCTAATGTACTGTACATATTTTAAAATTGAGAATTTAAAGCTCAGATTAGATAATTGGGCTCTCTTCTCATATTGGAAAAGTGTTGATAGATAACACTTGCAATAGTAACTTGGACAAACTGAGTTAAGAAGATATATTGACATTTTGTCTAGGTTGTGATTTCCCTTTCTATAATATTTAAAAACCAGTCATAGGTTGCTTCTTTCAAAGTGAAAGGGAACAATCTATAAGACACGTCCTTATGAGTTACATTCAGTATCCCTAAGGTAGATTTGAAAGACTTTATATGTTATTTCATCATCCTTCCTCCTAAGGGAGAGAAAGAGGGGAGATACTTCTCTGGGTTTGTAGGCAAATCATGCACTGCTCTAGCTACATTGATAGCCAGGCCAATCTAACAAGTTAGGGATTGAGGTGGGGGATTAGGTTGAAATGGATGATTAAGAGGTGGGTTTGGGGGAAAGGTCATCAAAACTATTAGAAGATGAATCTATCTTCTTAGAGATGATGAATTTACCTTGGGTCTCCTAAAAATACCTCTATTAGACCTAACCTTTCTATGTGTCTCCAAAGGTGGTTGCAATAGGTTATTATGTGAGGTTAACCTTGTTAATCTTTTGGGTTCATCCAGTGTAACTCAAGTGATTTTAATCCTTAGGATAGAGGTGGAGGATCAAGGCCCTTCTTTGCATACAAATTTCAAAGCTTGTGTTGTCTATGGGTTTTATACATACCCCCAAAGTTATATATGAGGTTGCCTCTAACATTTTAATATTGGATAATAAAATCACTCCAAGTCATGAGTTTTAGGTTATTTGATTTTATAACAACTTATTGGTGGAATAGTGGTTGAACAACATAGATTATTTACCACAGGGGAGCTAACTATGGGTGAAGTTAAATCTACTTAGAGTGAGGTATGGGTGAGCTCCCTTATGTGGCTGATCACCCTAGTTACCTACATATTAGCTGAAAAACAAGCTTTAGCTTTATGATTTATAAAAACACCTAGTAACTTCTTCATTAATCTATGGCACTTTAGGGAGGCATCCTTTTTAGAAATCACGTAATTAAGGAACCAAGAAGTGTCCATGATGGTCATGATGTTCAACTGATCAAAGGCACTTATTCTAAAACATTAGACTAAGAAGTTCAATCTGATTTTCTTATCCTTCATCTTGTTCCATAGTGTGACCATCTATGCTCTATGGGCTTGACTATCTGCCCTAGATATTCTAATTTTGAACAAGATGTCATACAACTTTGTAGTTGCACTTTGTACCTCAACTATTATGTTTTGAGGATCTTGTATGATGTTCATATGTTTACATCAGCTCAAGGCCTCCTTAGTGCTTTGGTGTATTTATTTAAGTGTTGAATCAGTAGAATCAACTAGAGTATTAAAATTCTTAATGTGCTTTATAGGGTCATTGGGGTTCCTTTTGGGTATTTTGGCCAATTGAAACAAATTCTCCCTCTACTCATTTTTTATTTCTACCTTTATTTGTTTATTTATTATTTTCCTCTTCCTCACTCTTTGTATGGTCCCACTCTCTTTTCTAAACATTGTAGAAACTATGAGGATCTCTTTCATAACTAGATTATGCCTTTAATCTTGTAGATTTTATATCTCCCTTATCGATTAAGGAACTATCAATTCACCTGTATCTTTTCCTTGGGTAAGTTATGAGGATGTAGAAGGTTGAAATCTCATAGGAAGGGAAGTGTTTATTGGAATATATATGGTTTCCATTGAGGCACTAATTTGTATGGGCACTTATGAAAGCTTTTGTCCCACTAATTGCCATGGAGAGGCTTTCTTTATTGGTGTCACCTCAACCAAGAATTTGTCCAATCCAAGGGTTATTTCTATAGTCATAGTTGCTTTTGATAAAGCCTGTGGTTGGGAAATGGGAGGCTCTAAATGGGTTACCTTTCTGTTGGTGGTTGGTGGCTTATTAAAAAGGGACATTATAACCAAATTCTTAAAATGGACCATTTTGGTAGTCCTTGTTAAAAGAATGTCAGAATCTATACTGGTAAAAATAGAAGTGGAAGATATAATAGCATGCATTATTGGAGGTAGACTTATAATTAGAGCTTGCATAGTAGGTATTGAAGAAATAATGGAAGAAACTACCTCAGAGACCTTTTGTGTTTATTCTGAGCTAAGCCCAACCAAGGTGTCTCTTTCTTCCCATGTTCCTACACTTAAACCTTTTTCCTTTTCTAGCTCAACTTCTTCATTATCTAGTTGTGATTTCTCTATATCTAGGTCTTCTTATTTTGATGTATAATCAACCAAAGATATTAATTGATTTAGTTCCTCCTCTTCTTCTAGCTCCATAGTATCTTTTATTTCTTTCTCTTCTTCCTCAATAACTTCTTCAATAATAGGGAGACCAAGAGATGACCTCTCTTCCAACTTTCTACTTAGGGAATCATCAGGGGAATCCTTGGGCTTCCTATGGTATGTGAATATATGTGGAATGGAGTAGATGAGATGGCACAGGGGTTGTGAAAATAATTATGGTAGTAGGTGGAGAGGTATGTGATGAAGTGGAGGGTGTGGATAGCTTGAGGGTTCCCTAAGGAGACCTAAGAGATTTAGGAGTGCCAAAGGGAGTTATAATTGAAATAAAAGAAGATTGTAAGAAATATGATAGATGTACTTATGTAATAGTGGTAAGTGAAGGTAAAGGAGTCATCACAAGGCTGTTCTTCATTTGACTAGCTATTGGATTCTCCATGGTTGTATCTATTCTTATGACTTATTTGCATGAGGCTGTGGAAGGTATTTAAGGATTGGGAAGTCCTCTCAAATTTTCCTTTCTCAGCTATGGATTTGACTCCCTTTAATTTCTAAACTAATCTCCCTCTTATTTTGTAGCTTATGATTTTAGAGATGAAGGTTGGTCTGATTGTTGAGAGCCTTTACTAGATATGGAGGCCATTGTTGACTCCATGCATTTTGGGTTTCCTCCTCTATGGCCTCAGGATTGTATTAAAGAGCATGTGCCAATATCGTTGATATATTCTTGTCTTTCATCTTTATCCATACTTGGGAGTCATTTGAGGCATTCAAGAAAACTCGGTCATGGTCATAAGTTTTGTGACCATAATAAACATTAACTTTCTTCTCCTATAGGATGGTCTTCAAATAAGCCCTTATTCTTTTCCTAGGGTCCCATTCCCTGAATGGTGCCAACTACAAATTGTAAGTTATCTTGGGCTTGTCAATAATTATAAAATGTGACTTAGTCACATACTGATGTTATCTAATGTTGTAGGGTGTTTTAAAGTAGTAGGCCAAGTGAATTTAGTTGAATTACTCATCAATACTATTAAAAACTTGATAAGATACCTCTTTTTTCACAATGTGATCGAAAACATGGTGAGGTAGCAACAAAGGGGTAGTCCTATTACCCTCTACTTGAATGATAGTCAGATCTAGGTAAAACTAATAATCACCCATCTTTGTGATTATCCTTGTTATGTTCTCAGACAATCTAGGCACTGTTGTGCCCTGTATATTCTTGTATATTTGAGGGTATATCTCCTTACTTATTTTCTTAATGCCATATATATATATATATGAATAAACATGATGGAGAATTCCTCTCTAACCTTGTTTTCTAAATATTTTATGGATGGCTTCCATTCCTAGCCATAGGGTATGCATACAATAGCCATGACCATATCCAGTAGATAAGACATCATGTAAAAATTCCCATCTTTAGGCCCCTTGTCAGGATAGAGAATTTGTGATTTAAATATTGTACTTATAATCTCTCCTAGGGATACCATTTTTTTAGTGGTTAATAGTATGTCTTGTAATAACACCCATTCGACCTGGACATATGCAATGCTCTGAAATCCATACAATCTATTTAATAGTGCCATTGCAATGGTAATTCTAGGTTTAAACTTGATAATACAATTGGTGGAAATTTTCGGTTGGGATTTGGTATTTGGCCCTTTACCAACCATTGCTTTAATTTCCCATCTAGGTATTCTACTCCAACCATATATAGGATGAGACTTGATTATGTGTAGTTTCAGGGAGAGGAAGCCTAAGGTACCTTTCAAATGCCCTCCTTGAGATGTAGGCAAAGGTAGTCTGAACCTTCCTTAGATGGATAATATCACCTAAATTAGTCCTATTGATGAACATAACGTTTAAGAGGTCAATACATGGAATTACTCTAGTTTGGTAGCATCATGGTGGAAGCCTTATTCCTTGATTGGGAGCAATTCATCTATGTACCATTTGGTTTCTAGGGAGAGTTTGTCCTTTATATAGTAGGACTGAATTAACTCAACCTCTTCCCAAAGTGTCGAGTAGTGAGGGAAATTAAAAATCAAAGCACTCTTTTCAAACACTGTATCCTTATATTCTATTAACCCCATAAATAAGAATGGGGATGGGATGAAGGTCTCACCTTATTTTGATTTCAAAGCCATTATTATTGTGTAGTCACTACAACTCCTACAAAGTTTGAGACTAGTTTATTCAACACTCTTTGAATGAAGAAAATTAGGGCTCATTGGACACTTAGGAAACTCGAGAACATTAGTGTTTAATGATCAAATTAGTATCAAGGTAAATGTAATGTTTACAAATTTTGTATATATGATTCACAAGATTGTGTATTAATTATATTTATGCACTTTGAATGTTGATAATGAACTCTCAATTTTAATACCAGTTTGGATTTGAATATTCTAGTCACCTTTGGCAGGTGCCCCTTATTTTATAAATAGTAGTATTTTGTTAATTATTCATGTCTAGTCATCAATTTGAAATAGTTTTCAGCCACTTGTTAACTTGATTCTTTGCCATGTTGTTGAATCTTCTTTCTTATGTTTGGGCCTTACTTTCCTTGGATAGTGCCACATGTCATGCTATCATTAACCCAACCCTTTATATTTATTCATTATATTTTGGAGGTCCTGTATCAGGGAGTTAATGTGATTGAGCCATGTGATGTGATCTCAAAACATTGGAAGAATGGGAGCTTGGGGCATTGTATTGGTATTCCTTTCAGTGAAAAACATTTTGTGGTTACTGGTCAACATGATTGAGACATGTCGAGTGATGTCAGAAGTCTATAGGCTTGGGAGCTTAGGGCATCCGACTAAAAACCAAAGGATTATTTAATTTCCTTACTATGTAGATGAACATAGATATACCACATATCGACCAATCAGAACCTTAAAAGTTTGGGAGCTCAAGATATTAGACTATAGACCGAAGAACCATTTGAACTTCCCACAATGGTGCATTAACATTATTGAGACACGTGGTGTTATCTTGGGAGCTCAAAGACTCAAAAACTCAGAAGCTCAGAGGCTCAGGGAAACATGAAATTGATGAGTTTGTTGATGAATAAGTAAAGTACCTATAGTTTTGGTTTAGCATGGATATGCCATGTGGCCTTTTTATGGAGCTTGAGAGACTCTTAATACTCGAAAGACTTAATCTTTGGTAATCATTAAAAATCATGAATGTGTGAGAGTGACACATGACATAACTACATGAAATCTTTATTATGGACCGATTGGAGGAAATCGATGGTTTTTAGTTATTAATCATGCAATCAACATATACACATTAGGACAAAAATTATATACATTAGTTTACAAATCATGTTAAAGTAAAAATGATGGAAAATCGAAGGTTCATGATGACTTGAGATACCAGTTTAAGCTTAGATTGTTATGTCTTTTTCTTTGGCAATGCTAGATTTTGTAGAAATAACCCTTATGATAAATGCGTGAAACCCTAATCATAAATCCTTCGGCTCATAATTCCCTAGGTATGGGTTTTTCAATAATGGGTCCCTATTTTTAATTTTTTTAAAATGGGGTGTGTGTGTGTTAAGGAACAACACTATTATTACACACCTATAGGAACCTTATTATCTATTATGAATTAACATACTATCCTACATAGTCATACCTAGATGCTTTATTTAGTCTACCTATACTTAGGTCAGTAAACTCAGACTGGGTCAATATCACCAATCAATACTGACTTGAGACAGATGGTACCAACCCTCTCCCAATAATGACTACTTTTAAGATCAAACCTTTCCTTAGATCAGCTTGTCTACCTACCGTGTTTGTGGCATGAGAATTTACCCAAGTGGACTCATATATATATATATATATATATATATCAAAGTCTCACTTAATAGGTGACTTGGCACTTATCTGGTAAACATGTATGTACTATTGTGCATTTAGTGAAGATGCTCTATTCTTCATAGATTTAAAATTAATCACTAGGAATAGTCATAATTTAATTATAAAGTATACCAAATCCATATCAATGCAAACATTTTCAAGTATCAAATTAAAATAATTAGTTGCATACATATAAAAAAGGAACACTCACATTAGATGGGAGAACTACATGTGACTTGATTTCCCTCCTCAGAGAATCATATACATAAGAAACATTTTACAGACACTATTTTAAAATTATATAGCACCTTAGTATTATATACTTGCTAAATACATATCATGGATGTAGCTTTAGCTTTCAGGCCTTTCCTACTGCCCAAAAAGCTTGCATACACTATCTCTATGTGCCTAATTTATTATGACTTTATCCAACCAATGTTATTCTAATGACTCAGACTTTCTATCTTTATCGAAATGTTATAAACCCACTTATCTTCCATATTTACAAGTTCTATACTTGTATGTACTTTCCAAATACCTGGACACTTGTGTCCCAGTCAAACACCTACGTCGATGCAAGTGTCTTATTTTGACGTAAGTGTATAGTGTCCTAAAGTCATCTAATTTAAAAATTAAACTCCTATATTCAACTTAAGTGTTTTAATGTGAAATATTCACTAAAGGGATTAGTATAAATATAAGATTAACCCTCATTCAATCCTCACCTAGCACATACTTATAAAAATATTAAGGCAACTTATCAAAATCACTCAAGTAAGAAAAGCTTTCATAGTTTCTCCTATTTACATATCAATCATAGGGACAACACATATACATTTATGAAGTACCAAATAATCACTCTATGAACCAAATTTACTAAGTTACAAGATAGGTCACTTTTATACATGATTATCACACATTACATGATTCACACACAAGCTAACATGTAGGGTAGAACTACATAAGTATAAGTCCCTCTTTAGAGTATTGGTTATGTAGGGAGTGCTCATTAATTAATGGGTCTTTGGTTAAAAACCTATTTTTCCCACAACCACTATGAAGATGAAGAGCTAGGGTTTTGTTATTTAACAAAGAAAAGTAGTCCATGACCCAAATCTGAATGCACTAGAGCAAAGGTGACACAAAATCTAAAAATATCTAAGTGTCACATCTATTTTCAGTAGGTATTCTGTACTAGACACCTATATCTAAGTCAGACAATAACATCAATGTAACCTTCCCAAGTTGATGTAATGTCTACAAGCATAGAGGTATAATTTCTAGAATCTGGTTATTGATTCAAATTCTAGATCTAGTCTACTTTTTACTTGTTCTTATTCCAGATCCATATTTGTATTGGAATCAAAACTAGATAAGTATTTTATTTTCATTATCATTACAATATTTTGCATAGCAATACTTTCTATTTTTAGTATTTTAGCATAATAAACCTTATATATGTTATATCTTAATTTTGTAAATAATTAGCCTATTTTAGAGATAATCTACCCTCCTTGTGCCCTAGGCTATCTCTTACACCTTTAACCCTAAATTTTACATATCTATATTTTATGGTTAAACATTTAGTGAGTCCAATTCATATGAATTTAATTTTTTTGTATTATTATGGTTTTCAATCATCTAGGATTTCATATTACTATACTTTTTCATTTCTTGCTTATATTATTTTGCATATAACCTTGGCGTAGCCCTAGATTGGGAGGCGTGCCTATTGAACACACATTGAGATTTCCTTACTACCACCTAAGATGTATAAAACCAATGAGTAACGTAATCCTATGGATCATGATGCTACCAATGTTGAGAATAAAAAACATATTGATGAGGAAACATTTATCACTTAAAAGTGCACCCTTGTAAGAATGTGTGCTTGTTTTCACTCTTGTTGATATAATGGAAACTCTCTAAGGTGTGGGTAATCTTATATTGGAGATAATATCAAGATGAAGGGATGTTTACCTTTGGTGCACTCACCTAATTCTCTCTAAACTCTCTAATTCTATGATTTTTTGACTAGGAAAAGGGTAAAAGGAGTAATGTAGAAGCTAAAGTTGAACATAGAAACTGAAAATTTTGGGTGATGCACCAATGTTAAGGTTAATTATGTCTATATTTGACACACTTTGGAAGATAAAAAACTTGCACACATTCACTTTATCTTCATACAATGGATCTTACATTAGTATTTCATACAAAATTCTTGATCAACACTCACACTGATATGGAAAGAATGAACAACGATTGAATTCACTTTCAAATTAGGTAGAAATTAGACTTAGACCCTTGATATGACCTATAAGAGTTCTAATTTTTTTCATAAATGTAAAAATTTTATACATAAACATAGGAAAAATATTCATTCATTAAGTAACATCAATGAACATGAGACACACACTTCATGAACAACCTAAAAATAGAGGGAAATTAAGCTCTTTATTGCTTCAAATGTGATGTAGAACAAATTTTGGTAGAATTTTTGTATAGCTGAAAAAAATCTGATCATGATCTCTCAAGAATGATTATACATATAAGAAATTAAGGAAGGAGAGAGGAGACAAGTATCCCTAAACTAGGGATGAGTCATCATTTTAGTCATAGTTCACTGTTCCTTCAATTGAAACTTTTACTCAACCACCAACTCAACCACCAAAATTTCAATTGATACATAGTAAATTGGAGTTTAAAAATTATTTTATCCATGGATAATGGCATATGAGAGAGAGAAGCATTGTTTGAATGTTTTGAAAAGTCAAAGGTTCTCATGCATGCATTGATGGTCTTCAAACTTGAAGAGATCTTGGTCATCTTTAATTAACTCCTTTTGATCTTGAATTGAACTCCTTTGATATTCACTCAACTCATTGTGATATTTCATGCATCTTGAAGTTTTACTTTAGTTATCTTCATTTCATCTTAGAATTTGAATTCAACTATCTTCCTTGCATCTTAGAGTTTGATTTTAGTTATCTTCATTGTATCTTGCATGTATGTTTCTTCTTCTTGACTTCCCTAGATTGCTCCAAGGTGGCATAGTAGGAGAGATATTGAATTTTTTTTGTTTATGGAGTCTCTTTCATGAAACTAGGGTTGATTTACTTGATCAATTACTTAACTAAACTTCTCCATTCTTGGATGTTTCAATTTCTAGCTTTTTAGGGCTAATTGAAGGGTTCTTGAATCATCTTAAAGTTTGACTTGATCTTTTGTAAAATTAGCTCCAACAAGGTGTAGTAGGAGAAAATAATCTTGCATGTTTATGTTTTTAAACTCCTCTTGAAACCTTGACTCCATTTTTAAAATAAACACTTAACCCTTTCTTGATCTCCAGATAGTAAAGAGAATATCTGTTTGACTAGGTAAGGTTGTTGAGGGTTTTAATTCATTGATTAAGCTTTTGATCTTCTTCCTCAAGGGTGGAATAGAAGTGGGATATATTATATGTTTAATTTTTTGAATTATTCATGAAATATATCTCATAAGAGTGAATTTGATGATGATAATTAGAACTCTCCATACTGGTTCTTCTTAGATATGCCTATCTTCTCCAACTTGACAAGCTTCTTAAATGCACCATAAGAACCTGAAACTTGATAAATTTGAATTATTTTAATATATAAGGAGTGTAAATAGGATTTAAACATCATCACCATGGTTTCATATACATTCAAACAAATTTTTATCTCTAAATTTGAAATGCAACTTCAAAAAATGCCATTTTGTGCTCTCTAAGCCTCAAGAAACCCTTATTTGGATTTGGGGGTCTAAAATGAGTTATAGGCCTCACCATAGACTCATAATATTCTAATTGGATAGGTAAAAATTGGAAAGATGTTGAAAATTTATAAAATCTAAAAAAATCTTAACCAAATTGTCAAACAAAAATTCACAAAAAAATGTCTACTTACTGTTGTAGGGTGACCTGATGATCTGAACCAATATAGACAAACTCTTCTTGTTGTTCAATGTTCACCTATTTTTCTCTTAAACACTAAGAAATATTTCCAATGTAACCACATTATAATTTATGGGAATAATTTCAATTTTAGTCTCTAATGTCTCACTATAATAAATGTTCTTGGCTTTCTATGACATCTTGAAATATGTCATCTTGATTGTCAACTACTGTAAACTATTGAAGCTCTTCAAAGAACTCTAGATAGTACTCTTTAGATTCATCGGGGTCTTCTTGAGATATAATTTTATTAACATTTTCTTTAACATGATTTATATACTTGGTAACCACTCTATCAATGTCTTCACAGGGAGATGTAGGCCTATAAAGATTATCAATGTCTTGAATCCACTCAAGGTATTGCTGCCGCTCTTCATCAAAAACTTATTGATCCTCACTTGTATCTTATTGAGGTTCACTAGGAACCACTATATATTATTTTGTATATTTACTTAGATCATATCTAGGGTTGTTACCTTTTAAAACCACTATTGCAATTTCACTAGCTGTTGCCATATCATCTCGAGCATCTTCATTATATAATTATTAAGGCTCACTTATAACTGTAATTGGATTTTGCTCCTCGAAGGCTGCAACATGATATTATTCTATGTCAAATTGAAGCTCATTTAACCAACACAAATCTTGATCATCCTCTCTTGACAAATTATTTTATTCACTTAGATGTTGCTCTTTTGCCTTCCATATAAAAGGTCCTCCTTCAAAAAGGGTGATGGTGGGAGGGAAAGAGGTTTCATTTGGTGGCACAAGAATATAAAGAATTATGGGTTTCTATTGAATGGGATTTAAGATTAAATAGGCATTAAAAAGGCTTTAAAATTTATAAGTAATAGTTTCATTTAAGAAATTTTTGAAAAGAGAGCAATAAACTTGTGTTAAGGATGCTTCACTATTATCTTTTTGCTCAATAATCAACCTCTCACATTCTGAGATGCCTTGATCTTCATGGATAATTTCAACTTGAAGATTAGATGAGGGGCTCAATAAACTTGGAATATTTCTTGGTTTGGCTTCATAAAATTTCTCCATCTCTTGATTATGGATAGGCATAGGAGGAGTATATGAGAAACTTGGAAACTTCCTTGATTGAGGAGTTAAGGAAGAATGGGGGAAGTCTTCACAAGCATAAGATATTTCATAGGATTAGGAGTCTTAAAACTTGGTATTTTGAATCAAGTAGACTCTCTTGAAGGTTCAATAGGTTTTAGTTCTTGTTGTTTCCATCATGAGATTTTAGAATCAATTATTTGTACTCTCAAGGGTAGTTATTGTATTGGTTGTCTTGTAGCCTCATTGTATCTCTTCAATGATTCAATCTCTTATTGATGTATATAGGATTGATATGCAAGATCTTCTTGATTCCTATTGTATTCCTCTTCCCTATCACTCTCCATTTATTGTCTCTCAAAGTCAAGTCTTATCTCTTGCATAATTTTTTTAGGTTAATTAGAAAGAACATGACTTGGTCAAGGCTGATTAGAAACATGAGAAAGGGTGGGAGGGGGGTAAATATATTGAGAAAATAGATATCCTGCTGGTCCAAGGATACTTGAGGTGAAACCTTAAATATTTTCAACTTTATATGAAGGATACGTAGGTATAAAAGGTGAATTTTTATAAAATTGAGTGACGAGTGTCGTCTATCGCCTCATTTAATCAATATTCAATTGATGTCTTATCAACCAGGGCTGGTGTCCAAAGCGATCTATAGTAAGGTATGGGATGGTAGATCTAGAAGGTGGCTTATGGGGGTTCTTGTTGATCCTATTCTAACTTTGACTAAAGAAAGGAATGTGTCCTAAACTAGGTGATTCATGCTTTTGCTGAGAAAAAGAAAGAAATCAAATCAATCCAATATTTTATTGGAAGTAAAAGATCACACTCCTATTTTACGTTTGCAAGGAAAGTAAATTCATACTCTTACTTATGAAAGGAAATTTTCTTCACTCTTCTGTTGTAAAAGAAAACATAACAAAAGAAATAAGAAAATGCTCTTTTTAAACTATGAATTTGTTTTGATATTTTTATAAATAAATGCAAACCATAACAAGATTCTAATTAATTATAACAAAGAATTAATAAAATAGGACATAAATATCATACATAGTTTCTGGTTCCAAGGAGAGTGGGCCTTGCTCCTCTCAAACTCAGGAACAAAGATTAATTAGTGCTAGAAACTAAAGTATTAATTCATAGAAATGAAATGATTACATTCTGGTTGAAATCTATAAGCTTTTATAATATCTGATTCTTGATTCTCTATTTTGTCTATATCTTCTATTATATTCATAGTCAAAATTATTACACTTTATACTAATACAATCAACTCAAAATAGGATGCAAAAGAATAGAACTCCTTGGTCGATCCCTTCATCCAAAGATAGGAGAGTGGATTTCCAAGAGATCTAATTATTTTGATGAGATAAATATCATATCCTATAATAGTCCTAAAATCTGATTACATACAAATTTATCAAAAAAAAGTCCTTTAAAACAATAGTTGGTTATTTTCCTTATTTGATTCTAGTTGAAATGGTTCTTTCTTATCCTATCTGGCCTCTAGCTTCCCGTTTGTGGCTTTGTCCTTATAGAATTCTCATAATTGACCCTACAAAGTCAGGAGGAATGAGCCTGTAGAGTCTGTAGAAATGAGTCTATGAAGTCCATAGAAATAAGCATACAGATTCCATAGAAACAAGCCTACAGATTCCGTAGAAATATTCCTATGGAGTTCGTAGAAACAAGCCTGCAGAGTCCATAGAAACAACCCTGTAGAGTTTGTAGAAACAAGCCTGCGGAGTCTATAGAAACAAGCCTATAGAGTCTATAGAAACAACCCTGTAGAGTTCGTAGAAATAAGCCCGTGTCTTTTTCCTAAGCATTCTTCACACCAAAGATCACTAAAACATGCTATGTATTAGACATTAATGACAAAGTAAAGGTTTAGTCTTTGATTCAATATAAACAAGACAAATATCTATTTTCCATGTAATAGCTATCTAAGAATCTAAGATTTGCATAAGATAATATCCTTCGAGAGATGGATCGAGGGAAATATTATATCAATAATGAGTCATATTTTGAGCTCATCATCTCCCCCAAGCTTTACCTTTTGCAAGTCTCATTACAAACATTTATTGGCATTCATAACTCTAGCTTCTACTTTCCATACTCTGAGTCAAGTCATATTCATCAAATTTATCTATTATATGTCTATCTAAATTACTTGTAAATCCCTGATGTGTTTAAGTCATTTGTTTCTATAAATTGAATTGCTCCTCTGATTATGGAGCTCAACTCTACCATCTTGGAATATGTATGATTAGCAAAAGGGGTCTATATCTCATGCCAATCCATTTCTGTTCTCCCCTAGAGTTTATTACCTCTATTAAAATTTCTAGAATTGAGGATGCTCTCCTCATACTCCATCTTAAATTATTTGGGGACATGACCTCTCACCTTTTAAGAGGCACTAAAAGTTAGTCCTATCTATTTACACTTGCAGCTACTACTGAATCAAAACTCTATCTTGAAAACAAATCAAAGGAAACAACACAATCATATAAAGCCTATAAATAATGTGTTTTAACTTCATCATTTAATAAAGCACAATTAAAATTTTGTTTGATCAATATGGGAATAGGAAAGGCTGGTTTGACACATAATTCTGTAGTCTTAACATGATTTATATAGTCCTCAAATATGCCTTTCCATGCTATTTGATTTTTGAATGTAGAATGTAATGCTCTCAGTTGAACTTCTCCTACATGAAGATTTATCAAAAACTTATTGTAAAAATGTTGTTGGCTGCAAAATTTTGTAAGAAAGATGATAGGAGATCCACAGAAGTTGCCATCTATAAAATTGTTTAAATAAAAACAAACTGTATGTATTAGAAGGATTCCTACATGCCAAAAGAGTTTTCTAAAATTTGCATGCATCCTGCAAATTTTTTTCTAACTTTTGGACTTTAGCTTTTAATTATTTCTTTTCATTTTCTAAGAGTTTATTTGAAGAAGTTGCATCTTTGTATTTCTGTTTAAGTACAGAATATTCTTCTTCTATTTGATATACTATTTGCAAGGGAGGAATACTTGGATCACTTGTTTGACAACCATGGTCAACAAATACCTGAGAAGGAGAAGGTGCAATAACAGGTGCTTCGAAAGAGTTTACCAAATTCTGCAATCTACTATTTTCCTTCTTAAGACTTTCTACATATATCCAAAGATCTATCTGTTCAGCTTCATGTTCTTTTATAATTTCATCTAATCTATGAATTTATGCTGCATGATCACTAGACACTGTATCTAATTTCTACACCAAAGATGAGTTGAGATGATCCTTATTTTACAATTGACTGATCAAGTCAGTAATATCAGCTGTCTATTGTTGTTCAAGAGCTTGAGCTTGAGAAAGCTACAAAGTTAGCTGCATAATAGGATAATTTAGATTAGATGATTCACCTTTCTTATTGGTACATACAATTTTCCCTTTATCCATTGTAGTTTTAACTAGAACAAGTGATTTTCCTGCCATACTTGGAGAGTTCCTTTCAGAAGGAATTTTTTCAATATCTGCAAGTGTAAGAATATTCTAATGTATGGGGAAAGGAGACACTATTTTAAGACTATCTAAAATATCTACAACTTCTTGTTCATCTTCTTCTATTAAAATGAGCCTTCTCCTTTTTTTAGTTACTCTTTGAGCTACACTTGATTGGCTTTCCTTCTCAACTACCAAACCCTTGGTCTTCTCAGGTTCTGTAGCAACCTTTCGTCTTAATTTTTTTCTTCCTGACAAGGGAACTAGTTGTACAATAAAGTCATGAGGTTCTTGTGGGGAACTTGAAACTTCAAGGTTTTGAGACGTTATGATTCATCTTAAAGAAGGAAAAGAAGAAAGATTTTCTGTTGGGACTGCAGTCTATGATTTCTTCTTTGGTGTTGTTTTCTTAGTTGATACAACAGGTGGAGATGAGTCTTCTTATGGTGAATTTGGGTTTTCTTATGTAGGTAAATATATAATTTGTTGTGCTATACTATTATGAAATTTCTCCTAGACCTCTTGACCTTGTTGAAGGAAATGATTCTAGATAATAAGTTGAATAAGGCCATGATGCCTAAGAGCAACATTAGGGGTTGTAGACATAACTTGCAGATCACCGTATAAGAAAGATGAGAGGTTAATTTTATACTGAGGGTTTTATCTCCCATGCTTAAGATATATTAATATTTTCATGGTGTCTCTCCCTAAAAGACTATGTTGCCCTTCACAAATGATATATTTAAGTACCCATTTGGCTACAAATTTCCAAGGTTCAAGAAGTGAATTTCTTTTAATGCCTTTTGATTTTCCCTTGGAGTCTACAAGACATGGAGTTTTGGTTTGCTCATTACCATTAAAATGACTAATTAAATCACTAAATGAAACTCTGCCTGTAGCTCTCATTCCCTCTTCTAGAACTTGTATAATTTGGCTTATAATTTGAGTTGTAACAGGAATAGCAATGCCTTTCACAATTGAAAATTTAGGGGTGAGATTGGTAATAAATTCGCTTACCATTGTTTCATCAAAACCCTAGAACTTTTCAATGAAAGGTAGCCAACCATTGGCTCTAAACACTACTACATAAGCTTTATTTTTATGAAACTTTGCTGGATCCTTTGGCTCTGATCTTATCTTTTGTCCCATTTTTATGCGGAGTTACAATCAGCTCGATTCCTTTAACTCCAATTAAGGTGTAGACCAATATTTTATTGAAGTCAGTAGGCAACAATCATTGAGGATTGGTTGACCAACTTTTGTTGAAGTTTGTAAAAAGGAAATGGTTCATTTGAAATGCTACAACTACATGAGTCTGTAGTTTGGTATGCTGATTTGATACAATTATGCATCGCACATTTCTACAGAGTGTGCCAACCATTTTGTCTTAACAATACAAGTTATGTGAAATGATGACATGTCATATTGATGGTGACAGTGATTCATTATTTCATTTAAAACCCCTTATTATGATATTATGTCATTATGATACTTGATGACTCAATTGATGATATCAAAGCTGCACACTTATCCATACACCTTTGGCGGCTCAATTGCATGCTTTTTTATTATGGCATGTGTCATTCCATTTTGGAAGATTCAAATTTGGGTCATCTCTAGAGAATAGTGTCTTAATCAAATCGAAGATAATTAATTAATTAAACATAGATAAATAAAATATATGTCTTACTTACTTTAACCTTAGACGTTATCCTTTGCTCACCATGTGTGCTGTATAAATAGGTTTGCATGGATTAGTTTATTGCATGGAGATGACCAATCATAGTGTCATGATGAGATTTTATTATAAATTTTTGTTTTTTTCTCTTTGGCCAGTCATTGCTAGTTTTCTAGCCAAAGCCCTTTTTTTGCAATGCATAGCTAGTCAGCAAGCTAGTTTTTTGGGCATGCATTATCAATAGCGTCCCTGGAAGGATTTTCACTATTGATGTTTTATTATTATTATTATTTTGATTTCAAGATTATCAAGGATCATGTTCACTGAAAGAAGCAAAGCTTTCCAGAACAACTACTTGATCCTTTACTTTTTGAATAAATTCATATTTATTAAGAGGTGTCTGATAGAGCTTCAATCTATGTCGATTGACTAACAGAGCTCTTCTACTTTCATCAATAGGTATCAGCTTAACAAAATCATTTTCATAGACTAGTTCAATCTCATAAGGTCCCAACCATCTTGTTTGTAGTTTATCTTTGAACTGTTGAAATTTAGAATCAAACAATAGTGCCCAATCTTCTTTTTGAAACTTCCGTTGCTTGATTTGTGCATCATGCCAAAATTTTCCTTGATGTTGTACCAGTTCAATTCTTTGTAGTGATTCCATCCTCATTTCATCAAATTGATTAAGTTTTAGGAGTCTTTCTTTCTGTATTTCTTCTAATTCAATTCCTACTTCTATAGCTATTTTCAAAGTTTGTAATTCAAAATCAACAAAGAATAAAGGCTTCTTACCATAAACCAATTCATAAGGTGAAAATCCAGTTGTTATTTTCTAAGTAGTATTATAGGCTCAAACAACTTTTGGTACCTTATCTACCTAATTTTTTTGTTGAAATTAACAACCTTGGTTAAAATGGTTTCAAATTCTCTGTTAGTGACTTCAACTTGTCCATTAGCCTGTAGATGGTATGGAGATGTTTTTCTATGCTAAGTTTGATAAACTTGCATGAAATACTTTATCATGTTTGACATGAACAACGGTCCTTGATTTGAGACTATCTCTATTGGAACACCAAATCTTTACATAATTTGTAAATATAAGAAATCAGCTACCATCTCCTCTCTTACATGAGTTAATGCTTCCACTTCTACCCACTTGGTCACGCAGTCTGTACATACTATAAGATATTCTTTTCCTCTAGAAGGAGGATCCACTGAATTGATAAAATCAATTCTTTATTTCTCAAATAGTTCTAAAACTAATTGAGGATGAGGGTGTAGAGGCATCTCTGTTGAAAGAGTAGGCTATCCAATTCCTTGATAAACATCACAGTGTCTGACATATCATTTTACTTGCTGATGAAGATGAGGCCAATAATATCCTGCTCTTAGGATTTTATGAATGGTTCTTTGAGCTGAGTAATGACCTCTTCCTGGTTCATCATGACAAGCTTTGATGATATCATAAGCTTCACCATTTGTCACACACCTGTGAAACACATGATCAGGTCTACGTTTAAATAACATTCCATTAATACATTTAAAAGAAGAACTTTTTTTGATTAAACATTTCTTTTCTTTTTGTGAAAAGTGTAGAGGAAACTTTCTTGTGGTGAGGTAATTGGCTATATCAGTAAACCAAGAAGATTGTGCTAAAATAGCAAATAATTGTTCATCTAGAAAGTCATCTTCCACTAGTTCTTCTTCACCTGTAGTGTTCATTCTTGACAAAAAATCAGCAACCACATTAGACTTCCCTAGTTTGTCTATAATAGTAACATCAAGTTCTTGTAAGAGTAGTAGCCATCTAATAATCCTACTTCCTAAAATTGATTTGTTGATAAGATATCTAATAGTTGAATGGTCTATATAGACAAATACCTTGTAGTATGTTATGTAGTATCTGAATTTGTTAATTGCATAAATTACAACTAAGAATTCCCTCTCAGTTGTGGTGTAATTTATTTTAGCAGGTGTCATGTTTTTACTAATATATGTCAGGAGAACCTACAACAATCAATATGCTCTGATACCAACTGTTAGGTGACCCCTTATCCAACAGACGCACAATTGATTACTTTCTTATAAGCAATTAAACACGGAATTATACCAGAATGATAAAGTAACTAGAAACTTGAGACAACAAAGAATTTGAGAGACAATACACATTCTTGTATTAGATATTACTAGAAGAAAATACAATAAGGAAGATGCCACTTCTTCCTCCACCTCAAAGGCTTGCCACACCTCAAGACCTTCTTCCCTCTCTCTCTTGCTCAACACAAAACCAACTCTACAACCTGAGTTGCTATTCTTCCTTGAATGCTTCAGCTGATCTCCTTGACCTTACACCTGTAGATCTCCTTGACCTTGCTTGCTTCAATGCTTTTACTTGCCTTCTTGATGATAATTACAATACATGCCTTATGGGTCTTTAAATAAGATCCCATACTTACAAAAATAGAAATCTAACTACAATAATTAGACACGCAGCTCGTGACTATAATTAGTCATTTGACATGCAAACACTCGCTTCACTTAACTGACTGTTCGTCAACAACAGTTCTGGAAATACATAGGTGACCGACGTCGGTCCCTACTTGCCTAGTGCTGCCAACGTCGGCTGACCTCCTGCCATCACTGGTTTCCTTCTCCACTGTCTGTGACCGATGTCGGTTATACTGTCGACACCGATTCCTTTGGTTCTTCAGCATCCTCTTCTTGTGTCTGCAAACAGTTGAAGCTTTTAGCTCCACACCCTAACAATCTCCCACTTAGAGATAAATAGTTGCTACTGTACCTGTACCTGTACACCATCTATTTTGTTCCTTTGGCTCTGTATCCCTCTTTGAAGTCACTCTTGAAGACCAACCACCACTGAAACCTGTGATGCTGAACCTGTCACTTATGCTAAAAGAATTTTGCTGCTCCCAAATTCTTCATGACATACTTCTGAACCAACTCTACCCTTAGCTCAGAAAACACCCTGTATATGAAACCCTGCAACAAGTAACACACTACAGTAACAAAATAATGTAGTTAATATTATCCAACCTGGTAAAGATAAAACACAATGGTCAAACCTCCATTGCTCTGCAGCCTAATCAAGAGAATATACCATAGCCTTCTATCTCATGTGTCCATCCACTCTCTTCTCTAAAACAAGAATCCATCCCTCTATCCAATGTTTTCTTCTAGCTGACAACTCTACCAACAAATACCTATTTGGTTCTTCTCCAAGGACTCACACTCCTCATCTATGCCAAGCTCCCACTGTTTCTAGATTCTACCTGCATTACTTCTTCCATCTTCCTATTTCATGACTATCAGTAAGCAATATAAAGAAGGTGAAAAATGAATATGAGGTTCACTTACCATTTCTGACCTCCATATGGGTGTTTGAGACTCCTTGACAGCTTGCTGTCCACCCAACATCTGTTTCAATGACCGATCTCAGCCATCTCCCAGTCTGCTCCCGACTGATGTCGGTTCCCTGCACTGACGTTGACTGCCGACATTGTTTCCCTGGCCGACGCCGGTGTCCCCCTACCGACGTCAGTCCTTATGACCAACATCGGACTTCCCCTGCTCGACCTACCGACCTTGCTGGTCTGCACATGACCGATGTCGGTATCTGGCTGACCGACGTCGGTCCCATGTGACCGACATCGGCATCTGTGTGTTCCTGTAAGTGATGAAATTTTCATCCGTGAGCTCTTCTTGGATCAAACCTCTATCCATGCTGCCCTGCTCAGATTTATTCAGCCCCTGTGACTGATCTCTATCCTTCATCTCCTCCATAAACACCAAGGCTTCTTTGTTCCTGTCAAAAGCATCAAATTTCCTCTTTCTACAATGAACTCTATCTATGCTTTCCGAATTTGAACACATACCTTTTGAATCAAGAACATCCATTCCCTTCTTATTCATGTGACCAAGCCTATTAGACCACATCTTTGAATCTACACCAGAAGTAGAATCAATAATACAAGTAGGTAGATAAAGAGTACCTACTGTCTTACCTCTCACTAGAATAAGTGCTCCCTTGGTAACCTTCCAAGAGTCTGCTATGAGGGTTATTGTGCATCCCTCATCTCCCAACCTTCCTATAGAAATCAAACTCTGCTTTAGAATTGGAACATGCATGACCTCCTTCAACACCCATGTGTTGTCAATCTACAATCTCAACTGCACTTTCCCTTTGCCAACTATCTGATAAGGCGTACCATCCCCTAAATAGAGCACTCCAAAGTCTCCATGTTCATACTCATGAAACAAATCTCTGTTTGGGGATGCATGAAAAGATGAACCAGAATCTAAAATCCATGATCCTACCTGACTATCCAAAGAAAGTATGAGAGCATCCTGTACCACAATATTTGCATCCTTTGCTTCTTCAGTACCTGCATGTTGATTCTCTTTATCTCTCAACCAACACTCCTTCTTTGTATGTCCTTTCTTTCCACAAAACCAGCAGGTAATACCTTTGGACTTGAATCTCCTTCCCGACCTTGATTTCCCTTGCTCAACCTTTTCCCTTTGCCTTCCCCTGCTTTCTACACTTAGAGCATTCCCTGATGATTCACCTGTGCTTCTCCTGCGTATTTCTTCATTCAAGATCACACTCACAACATCATCAACTTTTAAGATTTTAGAAGCAGATGCAGAATTACTTACTGCCATAACCATACCGTCCCAACTTTTAGGCAAAGAACATAAGATCAAGAGAGCCTTTACCTCATCATCAAAAACAATATTGACTGAAGCTAGTTGGTTTACCAAACCATGGAAATCACTGAGATGAGTATGTACCGATCCACCTTCTTGCATTTGCAAAGTAAATAGTTGCTTCATAAGATATACCTTATTAGAAGCCGAGGGCTTTTTGTATAAATTCGCCAAGGACTTTATCAACTCTTCCGTTGTCTTACACTGTGATAAGCTGGAAATCACAGATGATGTAAGGCTCAACCTTATGGAACCGAGAGCCTTCCGATCAAGAACGTTCCATTCTTCATCCTTCATATCTGTGGGCTTGCATGCAACCCCACCCAATGGTAAGTACAAATCCTTCTGATACAGATAGTCCTCAATCTGCATCCTCCAATGTTGATAATTCTTGTCGTTAAACTTCTCCATTCGTAGCCTACTTTCTTCTGCCATTGCTAAACTCCCACTCAATCAAAAAAACCTGTGAATGACCTGTAATAAAAAAACAATACCCTGCTTCTTGCAAACCGTATCTCTGATACCACTTGTCAGGAGAACCTACAACAATCAATATGCTCTGATACCAACTATTAGGTGACCCCTTATCCAATGGAAGCACAATTGATTACTTTATTATAAGCAATTAAACACAGAATTATACCAGAATGATAAAGTAACTAGAAACTTGAGACAACAAAGAATTTGAGAGACAATACACACTCTTGTATTAGATATTACTAGAAGAAAATACAATAAGGAAGATGCCACTTCTTTCTCCACCTCAAAGGCTTGCCACACCTCAAGACTTTCTTCCCCCTCTCTCTTTCTCAACACAAAACCAACTCTACAACTTGAGTTTCTATTCCTCCTTGAATGCTTTAGCTGATCTCCTTGACCTTACACCTGTAGATCTCCTTGACTTTGCTTGCTTCAATGCTTTTACTTGCCTTCTTGATGATAATTACAATACATGCCTTATGGGTCTTTAAATAAGATCCCATGCTTACAAAAATAGAAATCTAACTACAATAATTAGACACACAGCTCGTGACTATAATTAGTCATTTGACATGTAAACACTCGCTTCACTTAACTGATTATTCGTCAATAGCAGTTCTAGAAATACACAGGCGACCGACGTCGGTCCCTGCTTGCCTGGTGCTGCCGATGTCGGCCAACCTCCTGCCATCGCTGGTTTCCTTCTCCACTGTCTGTGACTGATGTCAGTTATACTGCCGATGCCGGTTCCTTTGGTTCTTCAACATCCTCTTCTTGTGTCTGCAAATAGTTGAAGCTTTTAGCTCCACACCCTAACAATATAATATATAACATACATGTTACTCTCTTCATACTTTTGTCAAAAAACTGCTCCTAGTGCTGTATTGGAAGCATCTATGTATATATGGAATGGCTTAGTCCAATCTGGTCCTCTCAATATTGGAATAGTAACAAGTTTAGCTTTAATAGTCTCAAAGGCCTGCTGGAAACTATCACTCCATTTAAATGTACTATCTTTTGTAAGCAAGGCAAACATAAGGGTAGTTATTTGGCTAAACTTATCTATGAAGCATATGTAGTAATCAACATGTCCCAAAAAACTCTTAACTTTAGTTTGTGTTTGTGGAATGGGTAAATTGGAGATTATTTCGACTTTCTTTAGATCTACTTGAATGCCTTTTGTAAAATTATGGTGTCCCAGGACTATTCCTTCATCCATCATCAACAAACATTTCTCATGGCTCAAAGATAATTGATGTTTCTCACATCTGATCATTACTCTTTCCAAGTTGGTAAGAGCTTCTTCATAAGTTTCACCATAAACAGTGAAATCATCCATATATACCTCAACATAATCATTTGTAAGGTCAGAGAATATTGCCTTTTTACTCTTTGGAAGGTTACTGGAGCATTACAGAGTCTAAATGGAAGTACTCGGTAAGAAAATGTTCCCCAAGGGTAGGTAAACATGTTTTTATCTTGATCTTTAGCTGCTATCATTATCTGGTTATATCCACTAAACCCATCCTAAAAAGAAAAATATTTCTTTCCTGCCAAGTTATCAAGAACTTGATCAATGAAAGGTAAAAGAAAGTAATCTCTTAATATTGCTTTGTTTAATTCTCTATAATCTATACATAATCTTAACTTTCTATTTTGCTTGGGCACAATTACTAGAGGTGAGACCCATTGGCTGTCTAAAATGGGGTAAATAAACCCAACTTCCAGCAACTTTTAGATTTCTATTTTTATTATTTCTTTAATGCTAGATTTATTCTTTTTTGTGGTTGTTTGACCGATTTGACAGATTCTGTGTAAATGTGATGAGTGCATATGCTGGGGTGAATTCCTTTCATGTCGGTATAATCCCAAGCAAAAGCCTTGGTATGTCTTTCCAATACTTCAAAGAGTTGATCTTCTTCTTCATTTGTTAGCCAACTATTGATGTTTAAAATGTTTCCAAGTAATACCATGATTAGTTTTATACCTGGGTAGTTGGATTCTATTTGCTTAAACTCACTAATTAATGACTTCAGTGGACATGGATGAAGAAGTAGCTTATGAAACATAGTTACATTATCAACAAACTCTTTTCTAGGAGGAATCAGTCTTGCTAGGGAACAATGAAATGCATCTAAGAATTGAGTTTGCTATTGTTCTGCCAATTTCCACACACTTTCTTGAATCAATCTATGATTATATGATGAAGAAGTACTAGAAGAAGTAGAAGTGGAGGTTTCATAATATTTTGTTTGACCCAATAATCCTAAACTAAGGTAGTCCATTATTTCTGGACTGGCCAAGTTCGTAGCTTTTAGACTGACAGAGTCCGTAGCTTCCAGCTTGGTAGAGTTCATAGTTTCTAGATTGGTAGAGTCTGTAGATTCTGGGTATATATCTCCATTCAATTCTTGCAAGTGTTTTTTAACTATGATCATGGCTAAGGAGGATATATTGTTTAAAGTGTTGTCTGATTCATCCATCCAAAGTTCTTGTATGCAATTTGTTGATAGTTTTTTAAGAGGATACAAGAAGATACATTTGGATTTTAACCCATTAGAAATGGTCATGTCTCTTGATCTGTAATCAATCAATGCTACTACAGTAGCCAACCATGGTCTACCTAAGATTATAGGATATTCGAGATTCTTTGTTTTAGGGTGCAAGACCATGAAATCTACTAGATATTCCTAAGATTCTATTAGCACTTCAACATTTTCTATAGTCTCCTCTGGTTTCATTACCGACTGGTCTGCCATTTGAAGAATGGTGGTTGTGAGATGCATTTTCATAAGAGATAACACATGGAGAGTATCAATTGTCATGACATTAATTGCTACTCCCAAATCTACTAAGACATTAGAAATTTGTGTTCCTCCGATTGTAACTGTGATCACTGAGCTTCTTGGATCTGCATATTTTAGAACTAATAGTTTTCCTACTAATAAATTAGCAACTTTTCCATCAACATGAATGGTTCCAGGATATTTTAATTTTCTCCCAGTTGTCTTAATACAAAGGTTTTTTATGATCTTATTTAATTTAGGTATATCCCTAATAGCTTGTAGAAGGGGTACCTCAATATTGATCTTTTGCAACTCATGGACCAAGTTTGAGTCTGGTTTAATATCAATTTTTCTTAATCTTTTAGGAAAAGGAACTACTGGTGTAGTAGTGTTTCCTTTATTTACTTCAGGGCTCATTTTGATTTCAACTTCTCTAGTGCTTAATTGAGATGATTCTATCTATTTATTTTCATCAGGTATCTCAAAAATGAGAACTAGAGGTTTTTGTATAGTTTTCCCTGATCTCAAATGTATGTCTAAACACTCAATAGCTCTGACATTGATTATTTATTCTTGTTCATTAACACAAATAGGTGTTGGTTATTTATTTTTTAGATTTGCTATTGGTTGTGCAGGCATTGAACGCTGATTGATTTGTCCTTGTTGCTGAATAACTGGGGGTGGCATAATAGTTTGTTGTTAAAGTGGTCTTCTTAGTTGGGTAAATTGAAACTGTGGGTTCCATTGCTGATTCTAGTGTTGATATGGCTGTGGCATCCATTGTGGCTGTGGTACCCATTATTGCTGTGGCTGTGGCACCATCCATAGAGGTGTTGGCATCCAATCTTGTCCTACCCATGGATTTTGAATTGATGGAATTTAAGGTTGATTCCAAAATAGTGAAGGAAATGAAACATTCCATGGTGCCATCCATGGATTAACTGTATTTCTTGCATTAAACTATCCTTGAGCCTAGTTTTGTGGGGCAAATTTTTGTCTCTAAATATAATTTACTTCTTCAGTGGACTAGACTTGTATTTTCATTTGATTCTTTAAAATAGATAGAAGGGTGCAATATTTGGTATCATGATCTGTTGCATCACAGATCCCACATGATGAAACATTGGTTCTATCTAGGGGGCAGTCTCTAAGGGCATGTTTCTGTCTACACTTAGGATAGTAGATTGTTAAGGGTTATATTGCATTTGATTTAGCTTGAAGGCCATCCAAAGTACAGTTCAGTGTAACCAAGATATTTGTCTTTAGATTAGCAAATTCTTCCATTAATTTACCCACTTCATTAGATTTCTCCAACTTCCCTTTCCTAATTCCAGGTTTCATTCAAGAGTAATTGGTATAAAGCTCAGAAATATGATCAAAAGCCAACTTATTTATATCTCCTCCACCCATTAGATTCAAGGCATATCTAGTGTCTTCGTCCAATCCTTTCAAGAAAACTAATTTTTGAACGTCTTCAATGAATAGATAATTGCTTCTTTTATGAGTGAACATGAATCTATCCAAATAATCCTCTAAAGATTCATCCTCATTCTGTTTGATTTTGAAGAAATCCTCTTTTCTTTCTCACACTTGGTAGTAATCTTGGTATTTGTTCAAGAATTTTGTTTCCATGTCATCCCATGTTCTAATAGAATTGCCAGGTTAACCTATGAACCATCTCATAGCTGCATCTTTAGGTGTAGAGGGAAATAGTTTTAATTTCTGGCTATCAGTTATGTAATCATAGGTTTGGCATGGCACCTTAAACTCAAACATAAATTGATTAGGATATTTTGTAGATCATCCCTAGAAATTTGGTAGATTAGCTGGTGAAATATTTTTCATGGGGGTTTGATGATTAGGATCTGCAACAATAGGAAAGGAAAAAGTCCTTCCTGGTTGTGCAAATTGTTGATTTTGTTGGAGAGCCATTTCTTCTTCTGATGATATTTCAAAGTCAGAATATCTTCGCACTGAATGTTTGTGGTCTCAATTATGGGTTGTTCCAGGTTCTAAAAATTTCCTTCAGTTACAGATCTTTGAAATGCTTCTTCCAAGTCTTTGGCAATTTCTAAATAATGTCTTCCTATAAGAGATTGATCTTGGAATTTGTCCTATGGGGCTTGCATGTGGCAATGGCTTGGTTTTTATCCCAGTTTCATAAGATTCTTGCAAATAGGTTTCACTTGTATCTTCTAGTTCATTACTCAGAGATGTTGAAGGAGTATCCACTTGTGTTCTTGGTGGAAACTTTGGAATAAATTGTCCTTTATAATTTCTAGGATGGTACATCAATTTTTTTTTTAAAATTTTTCTATTTTTCACTCTAAATTAATAATTATTACCTTACTAACACCTTATGTTCCCCAGCAATGATGCCAAAAATGATGAATGTCATCTATCTCCTCATTGAATCAATATTTTAATTGATGTCTTGTCAACCAGGGCTGGTTTCCAAAGCTATCTACAGTAAAGTATGGGATGGTAGATCTAGAAGGCGGCTTATGGGGGTGCTTGTTTATCCTATTCTAAATTTGACTAAAAAAAGGAATGTGTCCTAAACTAGGTGATTCACGCTTTTGCTTTATACTAATACAATCAACTCAAAATAGGATGCAAAAGAATAGGACTCCTTGGTCGATCCCTTCATCCAATGATAGGAGATTGGATTTCTAAGAGATGTAATTATTTTGATGAAATAAATATACTATCTTATAATAGTCCTAAAATATGATTACATACAATTTTATCAAAAGCAAGTCCTTCAAAACAACAGGTAGTTATTTTCCTTATTTGATTCCAACTAAAATGGTTCTTTCTTATCCTCTCTGGCCTCCAGCTTTTTGTTTGTGGCTTTGTCGTTATAAAATTCTTAGAATTGACCCTACAGAGTCAGGAGGAATGAGCCTGTGGAGTCCGTTGAAATGAGCCTACAAAGTCCGTAAAAATAAGCCCGCGGAGTCCATAGAAACAAGCCTGTAGAGTCCGTAGAAAAAGGCCTATAGAGTCTATAGAAATAAGCCTACAAATTCCATAGAAATGAGCATGTAGATTCCATACAAAAAAG
Organism: Torreya grandis; assembly: GCA_037957365.1. Taxonomy (NCBI): domain Eukaryota; kingdom Viridiplantae; phylum Streptophyta; class Pinopsida; order Cupressales; family Taxaceae; genus Torreya; species Torreya grandis. Next base: position 877,717 of record JARHVA010004183.1, read on the forward strand.
CCTATGGAGTCAGTAGAAACAAGCCTGTGGAGTCTGTAGAAACAAGCCTATAGAGTCGATAGAAACAAACTTGCAGAGTCCGTAGAAATAAGCTTGTTTCTTTTTCCAGAACATTCTTCACACCAAAAATCAATAAAATATGCTATGTATTAGACATTAATGACAAAGTAAAGGTTTAGTCTTTGGTTTAATATAAATAAGACAAATATCTATTTTCCATGTAATAGCTATCTAAGAATTTAAGATTTGCATAAGATAATATCCTTTGAGAGATGGATTGAGGGAAATTTTATGTCAATAATGAGCCATATTTTGAGCTCATCATGGAGGACTGAAATATATACCAATTAATGCTCTTTAGGAACTAGTCTACTTAAACCAGCTATATATAAATTGATGTTTCTAGATGCTGAGAACTTGAGTAATGTCTCTATTGTAAATTGCTAAAATGAGCACCAATCTATGTCCCACTAGGCATGCCAAGAATTGTTATCCCTCAGAAGTGCACCTTGCTAAGAAGAACCAGTGTGGAGAGTTGTATTCATCACCAAATACATTTTCATCAAGGATATTTCATGAAGATTTCAACAATTGAGACACATAAGAAGATTCTCTGTTTCTACGCTCTCTTTGAGCTAATTTTAGAAAAGCTAAGTCAAACATGAAGAACATCTTCAAGGAGCCTTAAAAATTTGGAAATCAAAACATGTAAGAATGGAAGAATTGAGTTGAAGTGTTGGTTAAGCCTTGAGACACTATTTTCATGGAAGAGACTCCTTAAACAATCAACATTCAATCTCTCTCCTACTATGACACCTTGGAGTAACATGCATGCAAGATGCAAGCAAGGCAACTAAAGTTAAACTCTAGGATGCAATGAAGATAACTACAGTCAAAATTCAAGATGCATGGAAGATAAAAAGGAGATAGTGAAGATCAAAGGGAGTTAACTAAAGATGATCAAGATCTCTTCAAGATTGAAGACCATCAAAGCATGCATGATGACCGTTTGATTTTTTCAAATCATCAACAAGCATATATATCTATCTCCTATGCCATATTCTAAGAAGAGAAGTTTAAACTCAAGATATGCTACATAAAAATTTAGAAGTTGAAGGTTAAGTTAGAGGTTGAGTTGGAATTGAGTTTGAAGTAGGAGTGAAGTTGAGTTAGCATGATGACTCATCTTTAGTTTAGGGCTACTTGTATCCTCTCTCCTTCCTTCCTTTTCTATATGTATATTAATTTTTGAGAAATGAGGAGGGTTTTTTTTTTTGGCTATATAGAAAATCTATCAAAATTTATACACTTATAAATCAATAAAGAATTAATTTTTTCTCATTTTCAAGTTGTTTATGAAGTGTGTGTCTTGTGTTCATTGATGTAACTTAGTGAATGATTATTTTTCCTATGTTTATGTTTGAACCTTTCACCTTTATGTAATAAATGAGAATTCTTGAGAGTCATATAAAGTGTCTAAGTTTAATTTCTACCTAATCTTTAAGTGAATTAAACCAATGTTTATTTCTTCTAAGCCATTGTGTGTGTTTGTCAAGACCTATATATGAAATGTCGATACAAAAGCCATTGTATGAAGATGAAGTGAATGTGTGCAAATTATTATCTTCAAAAGTGTGTCAAGTATAGGCATAATTGTACTTAATATTGGTGAAACACCCCAAATTTTTAGTTTTAATGTTTAAATTTAGCTTGTGTATTCCCCCTTCTACCCTTTTCCTAGTTAAGAAATCACTAAATTAGAGAGTTTGGAGAGAAGTAGGTGATTGTAAGAAAGGGAAACAATCCTTCATTTAGAGATTATCTTTAATATAAGATCACCCACACCTTAGATAGTTTCTATTATATCAATAGGAGTGAGAACAAGCACACATTCTTGTGAAGGTGCACTTTTGATTGATAATAGTCATCATAGAAGAAAAATGTGATAATGAAAACCATGATTCTAATGAACGTGAGCAAATAGATCATGAATAAATGCAAAGAGTTTCATTATTTCATGAGCATATTTGTTAAAACCGTAAAGATCTTTATGGAATCGTAAGAACCAATTCATAAACTAATAAATGAAAATGTGTATATGAAGAAGCATGTTTATCTATTGATCATGTTATTTGAGTTATGGGTCATCCCCATATACTATCAATCCTCTCCGAGAACACATTACCACTTCATACTTCTAATGGGGGCATGAGATATGTATTTCAACCTTTGTTGCCTAAAACTACTATTGCCAAATCTTACATGGGAAACCTAAATGCTTCAACTAAAATGTCAGTTTTAGTGCCTAGATCTACCCAAAATATGGGCACACCTCTTTTGGAGATTTCTCAAATGTCCAACCTAAAATACCAAGAGTTGTAATCTCTTGTCCAAATTATAAAACTTATGTAAACTAAGGCTATAAACATTGAATAAAATTTATGGAATCTCTTTATGTTATTGATTCACAAGAGGTGTTACATAATCCTCTTGTACCAGAGATATATTTTTACCCCTTGCCAAACAATTTTATTACACATAAGTTCACATTGTATGATGGCAAGGGTGATCTTGAATAACATCTTTGATCATTTTATGCGATAGGCCTTGACGATGTCTCAAATGATAAACTTTTGACCAAATTATTTACAAGGAGATTAAAAGCTGTGTTTTATGGTGGTTTTATGATTTACCAACTCAATTAGTAAATGACTTCAAACCACTTAAAAATCATTTTTTGGCACACATCTCTATTAAAATCACCAAAAAATATTTCCTATGCCCAAATTACAAAGATCAAATAAGGAACCAATAAACTTATTAATGAGTATGTCTTGAGGTAGAAGAATGTAATCAACTAAAAATGACACTTGAGTGATAAGAGTGTTACTTGAGACCACCCATCCCGATATTAGACCTATACTTATCTTAGGGCCTATTTAGACACTTATCCAGCCTTCGTGTGGGCCAAACACATCCGTAAACATCCCTAAATTAGTCTTAGACCCTCACTTTAGTATCCTGGCCCCTAGTACCTCAGGTTTTACTGCCTGGATATTAGCACCATAATTTGGATAGTAGCACCCTATGGCATTAGTTTCCCAATTTTGGTACTATTGTCCTTTTCCCTCTTGTTATCAACATATATCTTTTCAAATGAGAAACTATCTACGGTCGACCTAGACCTCTTTTAAGATTTGCACAAGCACTAAAATAATATATATATATATATATATATATATATATATATATATATATATATCTTTTAGCCCTCTAAACACTAGTTAGAAATTAGATGAAAATTACACAAACTCAAAATAAGTTGTGCATAATGAAGGTTATCAATCCCTATTCTCCCCTACTTATACATATAACCATATACAACAGTCCTAAGCTTATATTACTCATGTTTCCAGTGTCAATCACATTAAAAAAACTCAATCCAACATGCATACTAGCTTCAGTTGCACTTGAACCAACACTTAGATGGGTAGAACTACGTCGGGCTTAATCCCTCTTTAGAGTATTAGTATGTAGGAAACTCTCATCATAACAAGATTTTTAGGATGTCCTATCTACCCCATTAATAACACACTTTACTACTTGTGCCAACTAGATGCCCTAGAAACATGTAGGTTTAGGGTTTACATATAAAATTAGTTAAAATAGGTTATCTATAAAGATCCGAAACTCATGTACATAGTAATAATATTGGTAGACCCAGACATGGGTGTACCCAAAATATTATAAAATTTTTACATAGAGGACACTATCACCACATGCTGTTACTTTTTAATTAGGGCACTACTATCTAGGAAAGGGTTTGACTCCTAGGTCTTGTCTATGACACTCAAATCAGCCTCTAAATCTCTCATTTCAGTCAATTTCCAACTAAGTACTTATTTACATTATTTATTTCTATTTTTGGAAAGGTCAAACTAATTTAATTCTATTACAAATAAGTGTTTGTATTTATTGGATATATCTACCCTAATTTACTATACTTAGACATGTAGAAACCAAGGATTTACATCTACTAAGTTCTAAAAAGTTAAAACATTTGGTGAACCCAACTTACTTTAAATATTACACAAACCCTAACCCTAGATAACCATAGGGTTTATGTTCCCAGTGTTCTAGGATGCATATTTATATTTTAGATCCATATACCTTCTAATTTTTATTTGGTATAATCATGAGACTAATGATAGAAGAAGTTTAGCACTTTTTGATGTAAAGTCTAATACTTTCATTTACATGTTTGTTTCTTTTAATTTATAATGAACTCAAAAAAGACATAAACACATGTATACGTGATGATTTATATCAATTTAATTCTATGTCATTGTTCCTATGCAAAATTGCTTTCTACATTCAAAGAAGAAATAAGAAACTGAAAGAAATGGTCAAGGCTAGAAGTACCTGATAAAGTTGTGCGCACCGAAATCAGACGTTGGAAGATTCTCTTCTTTGGCTGTGGAGGAATGACACCTGCGAAGAAAAGGCTAAAACACGAAAAAACTTTAGTCAAAGATATGGTGGGCTGTCAGGCGAACGCCCGATCCCAGAAGTATAAAGACTTCCTAGAAGGATATCAACCCACTGATAAAAAAGCGGAATATTTGATGAAAATAGATAATAAAAGATAAAATGACAGAAATAAATGACAAAAAATAAAAATGCATACCTGATATGCAGCACTGTTCAACACAGTCGCCGGCGTCGGTCTCTATGGTGCCGGCGTCGGTCTGGGAAGGTGCCGACATCGGTTGAAGTGCCGTCGTCGGTCAGGGCAGTGACCGGCGTCGGTCGAGACAGGTTCTGGATGAGTTGTAGAAAGTCTGGGAGAGTCGGGATAGGGTCTTGACAAGTTCGGGATAGGGTCTGATGGAATCGAGATAAGGTCAGGATAGGGTCTGGGCAAAGTAAGGTCGGGTTTAGACAGAGTCTGGGGGTTTTAGTCGAGTCTGGACTGAGTTATGGATTCGGATAGTGGGCAGGGATGTAAAGGAGAGATTCAAAACTTGGGTCTGTGGTTTGAAGCTTTGGGATGATAGAAATAATGAACAAAGAATAATCAGAAGGAATAAAACAAATAGAGTAAATACTTACCTGCCAGGAGACGTGATGAAACCCATAGTCGAAGTTGTTGAAGCGCCTGTGCAGTGCCAGATTGAAGCGAATGCTGGAGTTGGTGGATGCTGGAGTCAGTTGATCGCGAGATTGCAAGAGTCTGTGGATATCAGAATTTGGAGATCGATTGAATGATTCTGTTCGTCATTTTTTTGTTCTACGGGATTGATCAGCGGACGCTGATGAAGGCCAGGGGACGGTTCGAGAGACGGTTCGATAACCGTTTCGGGAAACCGATCGGGAACTAAATGATAACTGATAACGAATAACGGTAAGGTGATCGACGTCGACAGGATTGCCGACGTCGGCCGATAAGTGATCGACGTCGGTGACATCGGCCGGGTAAAGACTGTCGTCGGCAGATGCATAATGAGGACAGAGTCTAGCTTTAGCTCTGTGCTCATTTTTACATGCTGCCAGGGTCAAGGTTGGTGGAACAAGTGATCGACAAGAGTTAAATAGGAGAAGAAGAATAAGACGGGGGATGACCAGGGGAGTTGACACGATTTCGGTGTCTACATTTGCCCCTTTTTGTCTTGTTGGTTATTCTGGACGAACTGCAAGACAAAAATAGGAGTGATTGCCCCAGGTGTGAGATAAGGTTGATTTCGTCTCGTTGGTTGTTCGAATGAACTGCAAGACAAAATAGGAAAAAGATAGGTTGCCCCGATTATGGATGAGGTATTCCCCCTCAAAGCAGGAGTCGAGGGAAGGGAACCGAGAATCGGGTGCTGATTTGACAAAGAGTGGATGAAAAAGGGGTGAGGGTGATTGCTGCAAAAGTCGTGAGTGCGCGCATACCACTGCACAAGATGGTTAGGTCAAAGTGTCGCAGGTCAAGGGTCGAGGAGTGCCAAAATTGAAATAATTGGGCCCCAGCATTTAGTCGTCTGCTGATCGGGTCACTCAATCTAAGCTGAAGCTCCAAATGGTCATCGTGTTCTAGGTATCCCGGGCTCAGGAAGTGCTCCTAGAAACACGAAAAAGTCACAAGTAGGGCGGATCAACCAGTTTGCGATCCTATACTTGTGAGGGTCCAAAAAGGTCTGCGGACAATTCTGCTAACCAGCCGTGAGGTAGCATACATGCAAAAACAACCAAGGCAACAGTGTCTTGGAAGTAGTCGAGGTCGGAGGAGATAGGCATGATCTCCAATGGTTGGTGGTCGAGGGGAGGAATGGACGAAAGGATGTGGCCGAGCTAACCCCAGAAGACCCCATGTCAACTGAGTGCTGCCTACATAGCCCTGGTGATAGGGCCTCAGGCCAATGTAGTTCTCCCTAGAAGGGAGGGAGGGTCAAAGGGATAAAATGGGTCGTGGTCAAGGACAAGGTTATGGTTAAAAGAAGGAAATAAGGTTTGTCCATCAGAGAGATTTAGGTGGTTAAAATGGTTGATAGATTGGTCGTGGTTATGATGAAATGATGAGAAAAAAAAAGATGTTGCAGCCTTTTCCAAATGGTGTATTCTGCAACATTGGTTGAGGGGTTTTTCATCCCTAGCAATATTCCATATTCGTGATGGATGTATGCTAAAAATGAATTGAGGTTTATTTATGCTTCAGCAAGTATTGGTTTATGCTGAACATAAATTGTGGCGGGTCGATAGTTTCCATGTGTATTGGTGTTCATAGAAACTAGGATGAATAGGCTATGGGAGTGGTCTAAAAAGAGAGTTGAGTTGAGTCGATTGACAAGTGGTGAAGGTGAATACGACCAAAGTGTAGAAGAAGTGAAAAGCATATTGCTCTTTCATTGACAAGGACCAAAAAGATAACATAGATAGGGGTTATGAGAACCAAGAGCCCCATTCATGCGTGACGTCGTTGACCGTAGTTATGTTAGAGCAGTAATCGAATCACTTAGACATTAAAGTGAGCTCGAAGTCCCTTGAGCGGGTGATAGGAGGAGGAAAAAGGGTAACCTATTTTAAGAGCAGAGATAACGATGCCCCTTTTTATTGGAGACCCTGAGACAACTATAAGTCAAGTCCATGACTCATTCATTTTTTTTTTGGTGCAGACTGATCAATGCGAGAAGCCTGCATAGAGATGTCATTTGCTTGGTGGTCAGTTGTGAAGCTGATCAATGCAGGAAGCTTCTAAAATAGTGTTGTTTATTGCCAGATTTAGTCATAGCCATCCTTCAAGGGAGTGGTCTAGATTTTTGTTTAATAAAAGGGCTTTTGAATAGCTGTCCTTCGAGGGAGTAGTCTATTAATTACAGCAATGATAGTACAGCTGTCCTTCGAGGGAGCAGTCTGCTTTTTGATTTTGATATTGATATAGTGACCATGGATATTGTGACATCTTGATTTGTTTTGATAGAAATGTGAGTCGTGAACAAGATTATAGAAGGTCAAGGGTTCCCTTTTATGAGGACAAAGCATTCATACAGCATAAAAGGGTTATAAGGATTGTTAAGAGGAATAGGGTTAAAAGGAAGTAGGATTAAGAGGGCGGGGATTGCTCAAGGGACGAGCTCAAGTTAAGTGTCAAGTGGATGAATACTCGACTAATAGTAGAACGGTCGTAGATGCAACGCATTAAGAGGCTCAGGTTCTGGGCGTCCATCAAGAGAAGACAGACGATAAGTCCCTGATCCATACTTGTGCGTGATAATAAAAGGTCTGAGCCAATTAGGAGCAAACTTGCCTCGTTTACTTCGCTCCATATTGGTCACGTGTTGATTCTCTTTGAGGACGAGGTCTCCGATGTTGAAATCTCGTTCTCACAGATTTTTGTCATAGGTGCGTTTGATGCGATGTTGATAGACATGGAGATGATTAAGGGCAGCAAGATGGCATTCGTCAAGTAACTCAAGTTGAGCTAAGCGATCTTGATGGAAGTCATCGTTGGAAAGAATATCATGTAGAGAAATGCGGAGAGACGGGATCTATACTTCGAGAGGTAAGACAGCCTCTGTTTCGTACACGAGAGAAAAAGGGGTAGCATCCGTAGAGGTTCGGATGCTAGTGCGGTAAGCCCACAAAGTGAAGGGAATGTGAATGTGCCAATCCTTGCCTGTGCCACTGACCACTTTCATGAGAATTTTGGTGAGAATTTTATTGGAAGCCTCAGCCTGCCCATTTGGTTGTGGGTAGTAAGGCGAAGAAAAACTGAGTTTGATGCTGAATGAGTCACATAATGTTTAGACAATTTTGTTTTTGAAGGACTTGCCGTTATCAGTGATGATTTTATGAGGGACACCGAAACGACATATGATGTGGGTGTTGATGAAGTTGACGATCTTGTCAGCTTTTGTGGAGACGAGAGGAATGGCTTCCACCCACTTGGTGAAATATTCAGTGGCTATGATGATGGATTGATGACGAAGAGACGAATGAGGGTTAATCTCACCGATGAGATCTAAACCCCACTGAGAAAAAGGCCAAAAATCTTGAGCGATTTTTAAGGTGTGACTAGGAAGATGAAGCAAGTTAGAGTGCTGCTGACACTTGATGCAACGCCGAACATAGTCGCTACAGTCTTGATGAAGGGTAGGCCAATAATAGCCCAGACGAAGGATGCGCTTGGCAACCGAATTCCCACTGAAATGTCTGCCACAAATCCCGTCGTGGACTTGCTGAACGGCTTGGGATGCTTCAGTGGAGGTGAGACAACAAAGAAGGAGGCCATCGAAGCCTCGCTTATAGAGAAGACCCCCTAGCATGGTATAGCGAGCAGTACGCTTGATAAAAGCTCATCGTGCATTACTAGAGAGGTTGGGAGGAATGACAGAGAGAGATAAGAAGTCTACAAGTTGCTTATACCAAGCATCTTGTGAACTAGGGTCTATAGTGTTGACATGATGAATGTGAGAAGAGATATATGAAGGCAACGGCACACGACGCACCGTGACAAAAAGTCTTGATGCAGATGAGGAAGATGGGATATGTGAAGCGAGAGAAGCCATGGTGTCAGCAAACTTATTCGTGGATCGAGGAACAGTCTGCAGGAGGAAATGGTTGAAAGATGCAAGAAGAATGTCAGCACGATTTTTGTACCTTTGCAAAATTTCATTTTTACAGAGGTATGAACCGTTGACCTGATTGATGATGAGCTGCGAGTCACCGAAGATGTTGATGGACTTGATGCTGAGAGAGAGGGCGGTCTGGAGTCCCAAAATTAAGGCCTCGTATTCGGACATATTATTGGTACAATCAAAGTCGAGTTTAAAAGACAAAGGCATGGGTTCCCCTTCGAGTGGGATGAGAATAACCCTAGCACCCCCACCTAGTTGACATTTGGAACCGTCAAAGAACATAGTCATCTGATAGGTGGTGTCGTCGGAGGAAAGCGCAGCGATAGACTCATCAGGGAATTCACACTGCGAAGGTTGATTGTCAGGAAGAGGGGCATCTGCTAGTTGATCAGTGATGGTTTGCCCCTTGATAGATTTCTACTGGATGAATTCGAGATCGAACTCAGCAAGCAGCATGAGCCACCGAGCCATACGTTGATTCTGATATGGCTTGGAGTGCATATACTTGAGAGGGTCGGTGTGGGTGATGACAAAGGTTTTATGACTGAGAAGATAGTGGCGAAGCTTAGTAGCAACAAAGACTAACGCCAAATAGAGTTTTTCGATATGGGTATACCGAGTTTCATAGTCTACCAGTGTTCGGCTGATATAATAGACTACTTGCTCACAGTGATGCTCGTCTCGGTGCGCGATCATGGCACCTAACGAATGGTTGGTGGTAGAGATATAAAGGTAGAAGGGTTGGTCGTCTTTAGGTGGAATGAGGACTGGTGGAGAGACCAGATAGCTTTTGAGGGCTTCAAAAGCCTCTTGACAGTTCTTATCCCATATAAAAGAGACATCTTTCTTAAGGAGATGATGAAAAGGTTGACAGCGGTCAGAGAGCTGCGAGATGAAATGGCGAATGGACTGGAGCTTCCCTTGCAAACTGTGAAGCTGCTTGAGATTGGTCGGAGGCGGCATTTCGAGGATAGCGCGAATCTTGGCGGGATCTATCTCGATGCCACAGAAGGAAACAATGAAGCCGAGAAGCTTGCCAGAGAGGACCCCAAAGACACATTTCTTGGGGTTAAGACGAACATTGTACTGAAGAAGACGAGAAAAGATGGTTTTGAGAATGGTCAAATGGTCACGACAAAGCTTGGACTTGCCGAGCAGGTCATCCACATAGTCCTCCATGATTTTATGGAGGAGATCATGGAAAATGTAGGTCATGGCGCGCTGATATGTGGCGCCTGCATTTTTCAAGCCAAAAAGCATGACTCGATAGCAAAAAGTCCCCCATGGGGTGATAAAGGTAGTCTTGTGCTGATCTTTCGGAGCAATCAGGATTTGATTGTATCCTGAAAACCCGTCCATAAGAGATAACATCTCATGGCCGGTCGTAAGATCAACAAGCTGGTCAATGTTAGGAAGAGGAAAGTCGTCTTTAGGACAGGCTAGGTTAAGGTCGCGATAGTCCATGTAGATCCGAATCCCCCAGTTGCCTTGGTGACTGGGACGATGTTAGAGACCCACTATGGATAGTCGATAGGCTGGATGAAGGAGACAGAAAGGAGGCGTTGAAGCTCTTCTTTGACAAGGAGGGCAACGCGAGGATGCATCTTTCGAAGCTTTTGCCTAACAGGCTTAGCCTTTGGTTTGGTGACAATGTTATGGGTAAGATGGTGGGGTCGATGCCAGGCATATCACTGTAAGTCCAAGCAAAGGCCTTGCTATGGTCAGAGAGGAACTGGGTATAGTCAAGCTGCTCCTGAGCATCTAAAGATTGGCCAATCTTTAAGACATGAGGAATATCAGAAGAAGGAAGGTTGATGTCAATGGTTGATTCATTTAACATAACCTGGGTCTCAGAAGGGAGGGAGCGCTGGATGAAAGAATCGTCAGCGCCCATGTAAGAAAGAATGGCGTCATCGTCAACGCAGTGAACAGTGTGAATGGTTGCCGACTCATCTTCGATCATGCTGGGAAAAATGAGAGGGAGAGAATTGGACACCCCATTGAGCTGATAAGTCAAGGGGTCCAGGCGAATGGTGTTTATGAAAAAAAAACTAGGAGGAATGGAAACCACTGACTCCATAGGTGAAGGTGGCGAAACAGGTGAGTGTGGAGGAGATTGGTCAAGGATTGGTTCAGGACAAAGGTCTACAGGGTCTTGAGTAGGGTCATGATATCCCAGACCATGTCGTTTCTTGGCATCATCATCATTGAGCGATTGGATAGGCTGATGGGAGCCTTGCTCATAGCGTCCGAAACCAAAACCCTTCCATGCACACCTGTAAAGGGAAGTGTGTGCAAAGGCGGGGTTGCTAAGAAACGAAAAGTCTGATGTGAAAGGTTGAGGTGAAGAAAGAGGATTACCATCAATAGGAGCTTGATTAAGCCCCCCATAGACGAGGTTAGTGCGAAGGTGAGGGGGACCATAAGGTATGATCATCCCGATCCGATGGTCGTAGCTGGGGCTGTGATGAAGGCGTCCATACTCTTGTGGAGTTTGGAACATGTCTAAAGCCAGCAAGCGATACTCTCCCAATGAAAGTCTTTGGAAGACGTCTTCCATGGGGTCTGTGGTCGTCGCTTGAAGGGGAGGTGTAAGGGCGACTGCCTGTTGCGAACTGGTCGAAGCTTCCGCAGATGGAGGCAGGGCTGGGGTTAACGGCTTGATAGGGATGAGGACATCGTTTGGACGGTAGGTGGTGTTGCATGTTTTGAAGGGCAAAGGGTCAGCAGGAATGGTGTGGACTTGTCCATCATGCTCAAATTTCACACAACGGTGTAGGGTGGAGGGGACACAGGACATGGCGTGAATCCAGGGTCAGCCCAGCAAGATGTTGTATTAGAACTCTCCTTTGATGATGTAGAAGAGCTTCGGGACTGTGCGTGGACCAACGCGAATATGAAGAACGACTGTGCCAATGGTCGTGGCAGTAGTGTCATTGAAAGAACGCAAGATCACGTCAGTTTTGGAGACGCAATTCTTGGGAAGAGCCAACTGATCAAAAGCATGGGTGGAGATGATGTTGATGCTAGCGCCTCCGTCAATCATAACGCGTTTAATGCGTGTTCGATCGATATAGGCAGTGATGAAGAGGGCGGTGTCCTGATCTTCCGTGTTGGATGTAGGAATCTCAGAATCGTTGAATGTAATGGAGGCGATAGGGGCTAAGGAGTGGACAAGGGCAGCAAGTGGTTGGGGGTCCTCGGGTTGGACCTCCGCTGCCTGTAGGGCTTGGATGAGGGCCTGACGATGTTGGGGTGAGGTTTGGATGAGATCGTAGAGGGACATCTTCACAGGTGTCTGGTGAAGCTGTTTCAACATGGAGTCGTGGATTGGTCCGAAAGAAGAAGAAGAAGAGGAGGGTTGAGGCGCGCCAAGGATAGAAATCTTAGGCTTAGGCGGTTGAGGTGGATTGACAAAAGGGTAGGTCCAAGGAATGGCGGCTTTTTCTTTCGCCTTGTCCTTCTGTGACCTAGTGGTGATGTGAATGGCATTGATTTCAAAGACGGGAGGTGAAGATGATGAAGGGGTTGTAACCGGTTGATGAGATGTAGATGGGTTTGAAGAGGTAGAAGGGTTATGAGAAGGAGTCAGGGGTCGGTTGAAAGTGTCCTCAAAGAGAAGAGTGTCTTTCTCCATATAACGGGGAATGACAGCCTTGAGGGCACAGCAAGGCTCGGTGTCGTGTCTTAGTGTACGATGATATAAACAAATCTTCGTGTCGTCGAACCAGGAGGGTTTAGACCCGAGAGGTTGGAAAGGCTTGATGGGTGGAAGAGTTATGCTAGAAGTTTGCAAAAGTCGTTGCAAGATTAAAGAGTATGAACCTACTAAAGGATCCGTGCTCATTGATGTATGCGATGTCGGTGACTTTTGCTTGGGTGAAGTTGGAGGAGGCTTTCGTACCACCTTCTGGGTTGATGGTGCGATGATAGGCGGAGACGGTACACTCTTCATGAGAGGTATCGCTCTTTTGAGAGAGGGTAGGCTAGTGGTAGGTAAAGGAAGCAAAGGAGGCAATCGGTTTTGGTTAGAGGTTGGAGTGGGAAGGACTCTGGTTAAGGTTGAAGGATGCGGGCCCAAAATGGAGGGCAATGGTGATGGAAGAGGAGGCATTCGCCTCTGTGGTTTGGCAGTCTTTTATGATTTGGGTTGAAGACTACTATTTGTTGAAGTTTGGGTTAAGTCCACCTTCACTTGTGGATGAGTGAGGTTGGAGACGGGGCGAACGCCAAGCGATTTGATAGGTTTAGGCGGAGTAGATGAGGGTTTTAGTTTTGATGAGGTTGATGGAGATGTAGATGGTCTAGAGGCAGAAATCTGATTTTTGTTGATAGTCTTAGGAGGTTCTGCCATGGGAGGATTAGCAGTATGAGATGAGAGGGCTCGGGCTTGTTGAAGAGCTGTGAGACGGTCCCACAATCCCTGATGTTCCACTTTCCTAGAAGGGAGAAGTTTGAGTCTCTCCACTAGTCGGAAAAATGGCTGAGAAGATGCGGGATGAAGTTTGGGCTTTTGAGAAGATGCCGACGGTTGTGGGACTGAAGGTGAGACGGGTGTAGTAGTCTCGGGCCCAAAGCATGGGGAAGTCGTGACAGGTTCATGTTTGGTTGGAGATGAAGGAGAGATGGGTTCTTCCCTGGGTGGAGAAGAAACTGGAAAATGAAGCTCCTCAAGCGGGTAAAGGGTAGGGATGATAGTGCCCTCCACTTGTGGTCGAGGAGTAGGAAAGGTTGGGTCCTCCATGGGCAGCAAGAAGGAAGATGGTGAAACTGGCGGTGCTGGTAAGGTCGAGGCGTCCTCCAAAATGAGAGAAGTTGAGGGAGAACTAGCCAGTGAAAGAGGTTCGTCCACATGTGATGGACTGATGGATGAACTCACCTCTTGGGGTTGGTTAGAAATGAGGGGCGAGACCGTATTGACTGTTCGAATATTATGTTCATGGGTATTGTCAGTCAAGGTCTGGATGTTGTTTTGGGTTGGTGGATGATTAGGGAACGATTGTTTGAAAATATCGATACCCTGATTAGGAGGGGCATTAGGATTGTCAAGGATGAGGTCACCCTTTTCCAACATGTCTTGGATTTTGTTTTTAAGGGTTTTACAGTTGCCCGTGTCATGTCCTTTAACACGGTGGTAGTGGCAGAAGTCATTTTCCCTATACCACGCAGGGATGGCGCGTGAGGGATCAAATTGTGGTGGAGGTCAGATCTGAGGGAGATTGATGGCCCCTTGTTTGACGAGTTTTTCCAGCACAGACACGTATGATTCTCCAAGTGGAGTAAACTGTCGCTGTATGTATCTCTGCTGAAATTGGCGAGTGGCACTCATAGATGTGGATGGTTCAGATTGATTAGTTGAAGGTGAAGAGGAAGAAGATCTAATAACCACAACATTTGCTGAAGCTTTAGATTTAGGATTGGATGAGGAAGGCTTAGAAGAGGGGTCATTGGTTTTGGAGTTGGGATTCTTACTCCACAACTTGACTTTATTCTCCTCAACGGCACGTAACTCAAGTTTTTGAGCCATCGTGAAGGCTTCGTCAAAAGTGCGGAAGGTTTGAACCCTCAAGGTAGAAGAAATATGTTTAGCGCAGGCTTGAGAGAAAAGTTCAATAAGCTCAGGCTGGGGTAAGGAAAATGAAAGTTGATTGATAAGGCCCCTCTATTGAGTGACGAAATCAGCAATAGATTCATCCTCGAACTGGCGAATAGAATAGAGGTCTGTGATAGAGACCTTCTTGGTGATATTGATGGAGAAATGATTGAGGAAGAGCTGGGCCAGCTGAGTGAACGTGAGGATAGAATGGCTGGGAAGAGAGCTGTACCAATCAAGTGCAGCACCCGAGAGAGACATGGGAAACGTGCGTAAGAGTAACGCATCGTCGTGGGCGATAAGGTAACAGGCGTGTTTGAATGCCCGTAAATGTTGTTGTGGGTCTTCCTTGCTCTGGAAATGAGAAAACTTAGGAAGTTCCCACTGGCTGGGATATGGTCTGATGGGGACAGAAGGATGGATGGGCTCGTTGCAGATTTGTTCGTACGAGAGAGTATTGCGCGAGCCGGTAACAGAGGTCTCTAGGTTGGACATTTTATCCATCAGCATCTTGATAATATCTACTGACAGATTGGCGGGTGGAACGCCTCCTAAATTGTAAGGCGCTTGAAAGAGGCTGGAAGAGGTATACGATGTAGTCGGTTGTACCAATAAGGGCGCAATGTACGGATGACTAGTCATAGGGATAGAAGAAGTGACTAAGGATGGTTGGATAGAAGGCATGGCTAGGTTTGATGTGGTCATGGGAGGTTGGCTAGAGGTAACATGGACCAATGGATAGGTAGCCACCCTAGTGTTGATAGGAGTAAGGGTAGGCGGAATAGAGACGACCAGGTTTTGAAAGGGGGTAGAAAGTGGTTGAGTGGACTGAGATTGATAGGGGGCCGAAACCCCGGTGAAAGTGGGCCCAACGATAGAAGGAGAGGCCACACTTGGATGGTTGGTAAAAAGTTGGTCATTGGTTGAGGCAATAGCCTATGTGTCTAAGGGTTGGACTACGGACGTCGTTGATACGGCCGCAGTTTCGAGGAGAGAAGTCAGCATTCCATAGATTGGATTGCCTGAGGAGTCTCACATTCAGCTATTCGCGAGATAATATTGCAAGGCTGCGGTATTGATTCGGCTATTCGCGAGATAATATTGCAAGGCTGCGGTATTAAGGTCCAAGAATCGTGCAAAATCTTGGTCCCCTTCTGGGATAATAGGTGTTTGGGTCAGAGATGGTATGGTAGGAGTTCTTTCAATTTCCGAGTTGAACTCCATTATAGGGTTGGTTTTAGGTGGGGTAGACGGAAGAGGATGATGCCTCGCGTGATCGACTAGAGCCTTGGCTTGGCTACGAGTCAGAACCATTCAAGGCAAGGAAGAACGTCCTCACAAGCTCAAACAAGCAGATAAGAACTAAAAAAAAGATGAAGACACAAGCAGATCCTAAAACCCTAGAAGTAAATTATTAGGATTATAGTGGCTTATGCCTTAGAATATGTGTAGAGGAAGATTGGCTTTTGAGTCAGGTCCTAGAAGAAGCAGTCTATGGAAGGTTTCGGGTTTTGTTATGGTGCTCAAGAAATCTGTGTTAGCTTCCGTACAGGCCTGGTGCTAAGGAGCAAGCTCCCCTCACTTCACGATTCCAGTGGTTAGCTGGTTTCGCTTAGCCAAAATATACTTCCACTAGAGATTATCCTCCGCCAGAGAACGGAGTGGGCTTCCCCCTTGGTGATGAAATCCAAGTAGGGTCACCGGGACGGGTAAGGTATCCGCTGGGGGATGAAATCCCAGTCGGGCCTTGTCTCAGGTAAGTTAAAATGTTTGTTTTGTGCAGGTGGTTTGGTCGTGTAACATCAAGTGATCTAGATTAATTCAATATGCGGTTTAATTACTATGTGTGGTCTAAGAGATGCAGGCAAACAGAAATGAATGCAAAGTGTTTTAATGTCCAAGTCAAAATGTTTGTTCGTATGAAGACGAACGGAGAAAGAGTCGAAGAATATGAGTTTTAGCTAGTCTAGAAGTGCAAGAAAGAAATGTTCATTTTAGTCCTGCTTATGATGTCGTTTAAGAAGAGACGAAAGGAGGCGAAAAGGAAGAAACCTAATGCACCTAAATGAACGAAAGAAAGAAAGAAAATGAACCCAAGGAGGACCTAGTGTCCCACCGGGCGTGCCAGAATGTTCCTATGCAAAATTGCTTTCTACATTCAAAGAAGAAATAATAAACTGAAAGAAATGGTCAAGGCTAGAAGTACCTGATAAAGTTGTGCGCACCGAAATCAGACGTTGGAAGATTCTCCTCTTTGGCTGTGGAGGAATGACCAGGGGAGTTGGTCGGCAGATGCATAATGAGGACAGAGTCTAGCTTTAGCTCTGTGCTCATTTTTACATGCTGTCAGGGTTAAGGTTGGTGGAACAAGTGATCGATAAGAGTTAAATAGGAGAAGAAGAATAAGACGGGGGATGACCAGGGGAGTTGACACGATTTCGGTGTCTACAGTCATGTTTCATTATTTATTTAGCATGTTATTTTTCTCCTATGTGGAATTTAATTAAGAGACAAATCTTTAAATACATAGAGGATATATTACATAAGAAACCAAACTCATTACTTAAAATTAATAGGTCTCATTTAGATGCCTTTTGATATTTAGTTCACTTTGATTCCTTATTTATCATTACTAGGCATAAGGGAACATCATTGGTCTCTCTTATCACTCCTACTTCTCAAACCCACACATCTAGCTACTATCCCTCCTCTATTACTAGCTATGTGCTCATAGTAGACCCTACAGTCCAGGATATGATGTCCACATGTGGTCCCAAAGCATGGCAAGTTAGAAAAACCCATGGCTATAGTTTAGTCGACTAGATAAATGTTTCTTCAGCCACATTTTCCATTTTAGAGCTCTTACAACATATTGACACATACAACAACATTTTGACACATAACAGATATAAGTTAAATATAATGTAAAAACCCTAGTTTCCTTGAGAAAATTAAATTGTCATTAAACCAAGATGGTTTAGGACTAAGAGGATCAAATGGATTTATAGGAGGTAAGACCAAATAGGAATCTTGGTTCAACCTTTACAAGATGGTGGAATGGGATTCTAGAAAAGGTGGAAAGGAGGTGGGATTTTTGGTTTTGACAATTGGGGTGGATGCCTTCGTAGGGGTAGGCTTAACAAATAGATATTTGGGTGGTGGAATTCTCTTGGTAGATGGTTTAGAAGTATATGGTTTTTAGGTTGATGGATTTGAGGTTGAAGGCTTAAAAGTAGAAATAGAAGGATTGGTAAGAATAGTTAGAGGAGTAGCTAAAAGTGGAGGTTGGGCTTGTGGTTTCTTTGGGAGGCTTGATACATTAATCAAGGTGGAGGGGTGAGGTCTTAAGATAGATGAGGGATGTGGTTATAGAATAGAAGGTAAAGTGGAAAAGGGAGGTAAGGTGTTTTTGGATTTTTGAATCCTAGATGGTTTAATTTTATTTGTTGGCTTGACTTGTGGATTCTTAGGTGGGTTTAGTGGTATCTAGTCTAAATTTAATAAAGTATGGGTAATATTTTGAGTGGGGAGGACACCTAGGCTCTTGATGGGTTTTAATGGGAAAGTGGTAGGTGCTTTGGTTTCTTTTGAGGGAGTTGGGTTGGATGGTTTATTTAAGGTTTGGGAGATGGAGGCTTTTATTGTGGTGTTGTCACTTATGAAGGTTGAAGTTTGGGTATAAAATTGTGAGGTTGATGAATCCTTCTTAGTTGGCTAAGGTAGTCTAAGGCAGTGCCAAAATGTGGCTTGATCAAGATTTGGTTAGGAGATAAACTCTAATTTTTAAACCAACCTTGAAAATGGTTTATAAATAGGCTTAGTTCCTTCAGTGTTTGACTATAAGGATAAACCAACTGGCTAATAAAGTGGGATGTCCACATTTTCCTTTTCCTCTATCAAAGGTTTTGATATTACCGATTTATTTAACCAACTTATGTTGGTGTCATGTCTTACCAATGCAGTGTCTAAAGCTATTTTTAGTAAGGCACTTTATTTATTTTAAGTTAACAGTACTATTTTTTTAGGGGGGTGTTATTTTATACTAATATTATATTATTGATAACTCCTAAACCAATGCTAAAAGGAAACAATCTTGCAAGAAATATAAAAAACAATAT
Source organism: Torreya grandis (assembly GCA_037957365.1). NCBI lineage: Eukaryota > Viridiplantae > Streptophyta > Pinopsida > Cupressales > Taxaceae > Torreya > Torreya grandis. Next base: position 896,544 of record JARHVA010004183.1, read on the forward strand.
AAACTTAAATGAAGAATCTAGGAATAATCACACACTACAAAATTCTCTTAAACTAGATTCAAATTCACACTTGAAAAATTAAAAGAACATCAAATTCACACTTGCATAATCAAAATTATGAGAATGAAAATAATTAAATTCTTGTGCTTAAAGTAACACATCAACCATTTAATCTACCCTGTAGGTTATCAATCTTAACTATGCAAACATATATATATATATATATATATATTTAAATAAATAATAATTAACTTATAAATACCAAAATAAATATCCTATCTCCTTTAAGAGTGGGCCCTTGCTCACCCTCAGATCCAGGTTCAAATGAACTCAACTCTAAGATATCACTTCAACACATGAATGGAGAAAGAATACTACTGCAATATATTTTGTATTTCAAAAAATAACCAAAATTATAATGTATGTATGTAGGCATGAAAATTTATAGATCCACTCATGGATCTATCTATTTATTCTATGAAAATAAATTTTTTATCCTTACACTATAGGTAACAACTTGACTGATTTAAAATAGGAAGATATTCATGAAGGGTTAGGAGATATAGTTAGAATAAAGGGATGTTACAATGAGATCTTTAAGGAATCAAAATATCCTATCAGATAAAAACTACCATACCTAAGGATATTCAATGACCAAATATATTTAATTTTTTAACCTAGATTAACAAATTCTAAAAATGAAAGACTAAACACAAATAAACAACTATTTATATACATGCACATAAATAGAACTGACAAAAGGAGTCTTCCAAATTATCATGAAGAAGGTGGAGAAACTATCTTAACCCTTAAAAATATGCTATGATCAATTATAGATCAAAATAGGTCAATCCATAGCAAAATTGGTATAACCTATAGCTTACTATAAATTTTTTTGTAGATAACTAGTGAAATATATAGCCAAATATCGAAATCTGTAGCTGACTGTCAAAATTCATAGTTGGCTATCATAATCCATAGCTAACTATAAAAATCTATAGCAAGCTTCAAAATCCATAATTGGGTCTCAATTGATTTTTTATTTGTCTTGGATCCTCCTCATCTTCATGAAATCTTGTCAAAAGTCATCAATACTACTATTGCTTGTACATGCCAAAATGTGGAGGCTAAAACATGCAAATGTCATAACATAGGGAAAAGAAGATAGACTTAGACTTTACATGAGTTTATACAAATAAAAGCATCTATTTCCTACCTTATGCTAGTTCTAAATATCAATATTACATATAATTCTCAATCATTTGACATATTTAAGGCCATAAAGTAAATCAATAATGAGTCATTTTATAGACTCATCATCTACCCCACACCTTACCTTTTTCAAGTCCCTTTTAAAAACTAGTATCCTCAGTCTTCATAGTTATGAATTATATGTTACAACTTAAGACTCAAGTCATAGATGGATTACAAATATTGAAGTATCCTTTGATGATGAGGAGTGAAGCCCATATCCCTTTGTAAAAAATGAAGCCAAATTGTAAACTATTCCTCAGACTGAGGTTTTGTATTCTACTATGAGGACATAGGGGAGAGTAGTAAGGGAGGTCTGAACCTCATCCCTATACATGGAATTATTCCATCCCTTTTTAAAACATCTAAAATTATTCGCACAATGACCTTGACTCTTCTCAAAGACCAATAAATAGTAGTGGGTGAAAACACTTCTCTTTGTCTTAATGGAATTGGTAGCATATGCGAGTGTTGTCTACAAGAAACCACTACATCATCAAAATTATGTTGAACAAACAACTCAAAGTTGATAAGGCCATATTTTAAGGTAGAAAGATAATTATCATGAACTCTTAGCTATTAATAAACCTTGTGATATTTTTTTAATATATACTATGCATTACCAAATAGAGGTCTGATGCATAAACCAACATCTTTAGAAATATTAGTGTGATAATCATATCTTTCCTTGCAAGCAATCCAATTTATATATGAAAACAAAAGAGATCTCATTTGAATTTCTCCCACAAATAGTTTTACGAAGAAATGATTTGTATTGCCTAGAATAATGTCACATAAGTAGAATTCACAAAGTAGATCTTGACTATAAGGAGTACCATTTTTGAATACTATCAGGAAATCATCATTGGTATTTATTTCATGTGGTAACTCACAAGATATTTTCAATAATTTCCATTTGAAGAACTATTCATGTAAAAATAGATTATATGTAGAAGAAGGGACTCTACAGGATAATAGCTTTTCACTTGAATGTTAGGTAAATTGGAGAGTTTGTTTGATCTGTTCTCCCTTTTGTTAAGCTTGTGTTAACTCCTCCTTCAATTTTTATTTTTTGTTTATAAGAAAATGATTTTCCCTCCTAAGTATATGATTCTATCTTTTCATTTCTTCAAGTTTTGAGCAGACATGCTCTCATTGTTTTTTCACATATAAAATAGACAAAATAGTTTGATATATTTATTCTATCATGACCTTAGGAGGAACATTAGAAGATCTAGAACCTATATGAGTCTTTATTCTAGCATTTTCCATTTCAATTTTGAGAATATTTCTCCTTAAATAAATATTATCTTCTTTAAGTGAATTGGTATAACTCCATACATCAATAATTTCATCCTTTACCTCATCCACTTTCTTCAAGGATTGCATTTCTAGGTTTTCAATCTATTTCATTAATTGAGTAATCACAAAATATTTGTTTTGAGATGCAACAATTAGTTCAGCTATATGCTCTACATTCTATTTAATTATGGCTTCTAGCTAGGATAATGCTAGAGCATGTTGGAGTTCCATATCATCTACCTCCTTTGAAGGTTGTACCTCCTCTTCATTCATTGTCTCTTTTCCTTTATCCCTTATTTGATGTGTAGGAGAATTAAGACTTTCACAAGGAATAATAGTCTCAACAAAGGTATCAGCAAAATCTTCATGTGGAAAAGGGGTTTCCTCTTCTTCTCTATTATGGGCTTCACTAGTAGTGGTTATGGGGTTTTTTCTCAAGATATCTAATGTATCTACAACAATGGTCTCATCAATATCAACTAATAAAATTAATCTTATTTTTCTCTTAGGAGGAGAAAGGGATTCTATATGTGGGGTTTCTTGAGTTTTTACTTGGGAGGTAGGGTCTATAAAAGACTCCTTTTCAATAATTTGAATGGGTTCTTGAACATGAGCATATTGAGGAACTTGCTAATGGATTCTGATACAACATTGAAGTCCCAATTTTTTACTTGTTGGCTTAGGATGAGAGACTATACGAGGAGGACTTTAGGTTTGTAATGGAATAATCTTAACTAAGGATCTTGTGTTGTGGATGGATTTCGAGGAAATTTCTTTGGAGGAAATTATAGGTGAGTTTTTGAACTAAATGAATGCATGTGTATGAATCTATTTGGCAGTTTTAGGGGTTTTCCTTCCCCTTCCTTCATGAAAGGCAACCCAATCTTCTATTCCATTTTCCTTCTATAAAATGTGATGCTACTAGATAATGAGTTGAATTAACCCATGATGGCATATGGTAGAGGCATTTTTGGCATATCTCATGGCTACTACCTAAATTGATCCGAAGAGAAATGAGGGAAAATTTATTTTATGCTAAGATTGTTGAGAACCATATCTCAAATGAATCAACATTCTTAACAACATACAACTCAACTCACTATGTTTCCTCTCACATGTTAAATATTTAGTAAACCAAAAAGAAATTGTCCTCCATGGTTTAGGTAGATACTCTCTGCTAACTCCCTTTATTCTTCTTTTTATGTCTTCCACATAGACTGGTGTTGATTCTCCCTCACTAATAAATATTTTGATGAGATCATCTAATGATAATCTCCCTACTACTCATGCTCCTTCATTTGAAATACCTAATAATTTGTTGAGGACCTACATCTAAAAGGGTATTTGAACCCCATGGACTGTGGAGAAGTCAAGTTTTAGGTGGAGAAAAAATTCAATCACCAATGCCTCATCAAACCTTTGGAATTTGAGGAGGAATATAAGCCATCCAACTACTTCTAGTATTTTGTTTACAGGTTCATTCTCCACTAATTCACTTTCATTCTGTGGTTCTGATTTCTTTTTCAACCCCATTTCAAACCCTAGGTTTGCACAAGACACAACCAATTTTTTACTCTTATTTCAAAAGGAATCTAAATTATGCTTGAAAAATGATTAGATGATAATAATATCCCTTTTGTGTTTAGGTTGAGGACATTACTTGAAGCATGCCAATAAATAATGACAACATCAATTTGAAGTAATGATGGTGTATCTTTTTTCTATTTATTACTTTGAAATCATTTGTCATTAAATCCTTTAAACCCTTTACTTTTTGATTTTTTATAAATGACACATGATTATAATGTCATGTCATTATGAAACATTTTTATTACTAGAAGGGATATTATCCACAACTCATAATTTGAAGTTCTAAAATGTAACTTTTTGGAATGACATTTTTCTCCCATCATCAAATATTCTCCTTATATCACCTTATGAATTTTTTTATATCAACAGGTTTTAGAAAATACATGCAACTCAGACATATAAAACTAACACTTAGTAGAAAAATAAATAATTTACCTTACAAATCTCAGTATTATCTTTATCAATCTTACTTACCTATTCTTTCAGAATAAATTGCATGAATTAGTCATGAAAAATAGTACAACAGATAATAGCATTAGATTTATTGCTTTGGAACTTATTGAATTTTTGAACTCACTTTTTCTAATTTTTTTATATTTTTTTAGTTTTTTCCCTTGACCAATGATTTGTTGGTCTTCTAATCAAGGCTCATTGTTCAATCCCTGAACAACCAACAAGCTGGTTTTCTATACATGACTATCAACAATGTCTTGAATGATGATTATTATTATTATTATTATTATTATTATTATTATTATTATTATTATTATTATTGTATAAATATTTTTAGAGAAGAGGGGAATCCTCTTCTTTTATTTAGGCTAATTTTGTCTTCAAAGATCAATTACCATGGAAGATTTGAGTTTTTCCATAGTACCAAACTTATTTTATACTAACTGACTAAATTTCTATTTGTTGGTAGGCTTCTAATATAGCTTCAGATGATTGCCATTAACAAGAAATATTATATGATTTCCATTTATAAGCAATAATTGTACTAAACCATTATTAAAAAAAATTGCTATCTGGAATGGTCCTAACCATCTAGTTCAGAGCTTACCTTCGAAATGATGATATTTGAAATCATATAAGAGTGTTTAATCTCCTCTATATTTCTTTTCTATGATTTTTAGGTCATGCCATTGTTTCCTCTGATACTATGTCATTTTTATCTATTGTAAAGCTTTTGTCCTCACCTCATCCTATTCATTCAACTACATAATTCTTTCATTTTTTGATTCATCCAAATTAATTCCTACTTCTGATGTAGTCCTCAAAGTTTGCATTTCAAACTTAATTGAAAGGAGAGGTTTCTTACCATAGACCAATTCATATGGTGAAAAACTAGTAGTGGTATTCCACATAATGTTATATTCCCAAATAGCTTCTAGGAGTTTGGCTACCCAATTATTTTGGCTACTAATGACTATCTTGGTAAGGATATTCTCTAATTATCTATTAATGAATTATACTTGTCCATTTTATTGATGATGGTATGGATAAGATTTCTTATGGTTGACTTGGTAGATCTCCATGAATGCTTGGATCATATTATACATGAATTATGTCCCTTGATCAGATACTATCTCACTTGGTGCTCCAAAATGTTGCATGATCTTGAAATAGAGGAAGTTTGCTACTACCTTTTCTCTTGCAGAAGAAAGAGCTTTTACTTTATCCCATTTGGTTACATAGTCCGTACATACCAAAAAAAATTATTTAACTTGTGAAGGTGGATCTATGGGCCCAATAAATTCCATACACCACTTTTCAAAAGGTTCTAAAACTACTTTTTGATGAAGAGCAATATCTAAGGATAATGTAAGTTTCCCCATTCTTTGACATGCATCACATTGCCAAAAATATGTCTTTACCTGCTTGTGAAGAGTTGGCCATAAATATCAAACTCTAAGGATTTATGTATTATTCTTTTCACTAAGTAGTGTCCTCTAAGTTCATCATGAAATGCATGAATGATATCATGCATTTCATTATCCTTTATACACCTATAGAAAACATGATCAGGTCCAAGTTTAAATAGTATACCATTAATCCATTTATAAGAACTAATTCTAATTAAATGTTTCTTTTCTTTTTTCGTACATTAAAAAGGAAACTTCCCTTTGGCTAGAAAGTTTTCTACATCAGCAAACCAAAGTGTTTGTGCTGAAATAACAAATATTTTTTCATCTAGAAAGTTGTCTTCTAAAGGTTCTTCTTCATTTGTATTATGCAATCTAGAAAGAAAATCAGAAACACATTGAATTTTCCTAGTTTATCAATAATGTTTATGTCAAATTCCTACAACAATAACAACCATTCGATAACTCTTCCTCATACTATTGACTTATTCATAAAATACTTGATAAATTCATGATCAATATATACAAAGATTTTATAACTAGTAACATAGTGTCTAAATTTATTTATAGTATAAATTAATGTAAGGAATTCCTTCTTAGTGGTTATATAATTTCTTTCAGTTGAAAGTAAGTTCTTTTTTATGTAGTATATGGCATACATATGTCTATTTTCATCTTTCTATCCCAAAATAGCTTCCATAGCATGATTAGATGCATTTGTATAAATATGGAAGGGTTTTGACCATTTAGGTCCTCTTAAGACTAGTGCAGTACTGAGTTTTCCTTTAATGGTTTCAAATGCTTGTTGGTAAGCTGAGATCTAAGCAAATTCACTCTCCTTTGTGATCAAATCAAACATTGGTGCATAAATCTTGGTAAAATCTTCTATGAACCTTTTTTAGTAACCTACATGACCTAAAAAACTCTCAATGTTAGTCTGATTTTGAGGAATAGGCATGTTTGAAATGACTTCAATTTTCTTTGGATCTACTTAGATTCCTTTTACAGAAATTGATGTCCTAAAACTATGACTTCTTCTACCATAATCAAACACTTTTCATGGCTTAGAGACAAATTTTGATCCTCACATATTTGTAGTAATTTTTAAAGATTACTCAAACTTTCATCAAAATATTCTCTATGAATAGTAAAATCATCCATATAAACTTCTACATAGTCATTGGTCAAGTCTTAAAATATGGCTAGAATAACTCGTTGGAAAGTGGCACATGAATTGCATAAACCAAAGGGAAAAAATCTATAAGTACATATCCCCATTGGATAGGTAAAAGTTATTTTGTCTTTATTCTCAGGTGCACTTATATTTGATTATATCCATTAAATCCATCTAGAAAAGAAAAGTATCTTTTTCTAGCTAGATTGTCAAGTACTTGATCAATGAAGGGTAGAGGGAAGTAGCCTCTCATTATTTCTTTGTTTAATTCCCTATAGTCTATACATACCCTGCCTTTACCATTTTTATTGGGAAAAATGACCAAGGGAGAGACCCATTGACTATCATAAATAGGATAAATGAATCTTACTTCTAGTAACTTTTCAATTTTAGTTTTCACAATGTCTTTCAAAGTAGGATTAATTTTTTTTGTGGCTACCTTACTTGTTTAATGTTTTCTATGTAAATGTGGTGTGTACCTAAATTTGGATGGATTTCATTAATGTATTGAAATTCCAATGCAAAATCTTGAGTGTGATATCTAAGTACATCAAAAACTTTCATTTCTTAATCATTTGTCAACCAACTATTTATGTTGAGTGTCTTTCCTAGTGCTATTATGATTTGTTTAATGCCTAGTGGGAAGAGTTTGTTTATTTGAATTCACTCATCAATGAGTTAATAGGGAAAGAATGTGGTAGAAATGCATGAATTAAAATAGCATCTTTGACAAAATTTTCTCCTATGGGAATGACTCTAGCTATAGGACAATGAAAGGCTATTAGAAATGAGTCTCAACCTTCATATGCTCATTACATCACACTATTTTGAATATATTTATGGTCTTATAACATGTTTGAATAAGTGGAGGAGGATGAATGATTATAATAATAGGAAGTGATACCTTGAAAATGTCTTCTATTTAAATCTATAGATAGTCTATTGCAATCTATAGCTGGACTGTCAATATCCATAGTTGGACTATCAAGATCCATAAATAGACTATCAAGATCCATATATAGACTATCAAGATCTGTAGTAGTTTTAATGCTTCTCAATAACTCATCTTTTACCTCCTCTACACGATCATTGATTATAACCATAGTTAAACAAAAAATGATATCACTTTTTTCATTAGGTTGGTTAAACCACAACTATGTGATAGTATTGATTGATGATTGAGTAGGTGGATATAAAGAAATCAATTTTGATTTAAGACCAATTGATATGGTCATATCTCGTTATCTACAACCAATCAATGTTGCTATAATTTCCAACCAAGGTTTTCATAGAATCTTTGGGTATCTAATATATATTTTTTTAGGTTGGAAGATAATAAAGTCAATAGGATATTCCCATGACTATATAGTCAACATTATCTCTTCATTGACACTTTCTAGTTTGGTAGTGGAATGATGTTCCATTTATAGGATTTTGGTAGTTGGTTACATATCCTTCAAAGTGATATTTTACATGGTATACATAGTCATTACATTAATAACAACTCCTAAGTCTACCAATACACTTGGTATCTCATGTTATCCAATTTTTTAAAAAATGATAGGGCTTACTGGGTCTCCATATTTAGGTAAAAGTAACTTACCTGCTAATAGATTAACAAGCTTACCATCAACCTGTATGGTCTTAGGATATTATCTTTTTCTTCCAGGTGTCTTGATACACAAAATTTTGATTACCTTATTTACTTCTAGAATGTCTCTAATGGCTTGTAAAAATAGAATCTTTATGTTTAATTTTTTTATTTCTAGGATCAATTTAGATTCTTTGTTGTTTTCCACTTCCTTTAATCTTTATAGAAAAGGAATAGATTGAAGTGTTAGGATAACTTCCTCTATTTTTATCATTTCTTATTTGGACTCATCTTCTTTCTTTAATTGATTCATGGACTTGTTTTCTCTTGTGGCACTTGTGTGATAATGATCTAAGGTTCTTGAACTATTCTTCCTGATCTGAGATGAATGTCTGCACATTTAATATCTCCTACCCCAATTGTTTCACCCTGTTCATTCATAAAGACTTGTCTATTTTTTGGTTTTGCTAGTAGTTGAGCTGGTAAATAAGGTTGGTTTACTTGTTTTGTAGGGGATGGCTTATTTCCTTGAGGAGCCATTAATTTTTATTCTTGTTCTTATTTTGGATACTTTATTTGGTGTTATTGATTATAATTTGGGCCTAAATTCCAATGTTGATTTGTCTTAGGCTATTGATGACCTTGGGGGTATCCGTGCTTTTTTAAAAGGTTAGGGCATCATCCACTATTGTGAAATCCATTTGTGGGTGCCTTAGGTGGTACATCCCACATTTGTAGAGGTTCATGCCATTTTGGAAAAGACATTATCAAACCAAACTATTGATTTTGTTGAAAGGTATTTCTTTATTTTGAATGTAATTGATTTCTTATATGGTTTGTGCATTTTGTTTAAACTGATTCTTGAGATGAGGGAGGCAACTACAATTCTTTGTGTCATGATCCTTAGCATCAAATATTACACATATTTTAGTTTTATATAGATGATAATCTCTAAGTGCATGTTTTAATCTATATTTTAGGTAATATATCTCTAATGGTTCAGTGTTGGATTTGGATTTAGCTTGAAAACCATCCAATGTTGAATTTAGTTGAGCCAGTATGTCTATTTTGAAATTTTCTAGTTCTTCCATGAGTTGGCTTACATCACTATATCTCATAGTTTCCCTCTTCTACTACTAATTTTTATTCTAGAGTAGTTGGTAGATAACCATGTGATTTCTTAGAAATCTAGTTTAGTAATATCTCTTTTCCCCATAAGATTCAATGAATCCCTAGAGGAATCATCCCTTCATTTAAGGAAAATATTTTTGATAAATTCTTTAGGCAAATCATAACCACATATATTAAGGTCAAAAGCAAATTGATCTAAGTAGTCGTCAAGGTTCTCATCTTCATTTTGTTTGAATTTGAAAAATTCTTCTTTCTTATCCTTAAACCTACAATAATCTTGATATTTATCTAAGAATCTTATTTCCATTTCTCTCCAAGTGCAAATAGAGTTCCCTTCTAGATCCATGAACCACCTCATTGCTCCTTCCTTCAAATTATAAGGAAAAAGCTTCAGCTTTTAGCTATTTGAGGTGTAGTCATAAGTCTGACAGAGGACATTAAACTCATAAAGAAATTGATTTGGGTCTTCAGTGGACAAACCTCTAAAGGTAGGTAGAGTGGATGGAGAAATGTTTTTCATTGTTGTTCATTCATAATATTCAAAGATAATAGGATAAGATAAAGTCCTCTTAGGATCATTCATGTGAGGATTCTCTACATGGCCTACATGTTGGGGATCAACCAACAATTTGTTTACACTTATGAAAGCAATAAACCGCGGAATTAAATTAGATAGATAAGTAACTAGAATGATAAATATCAAAGAATAAGAGATACAAGAAACCACCCTGAAAACTTGTATTAAACTCTTTACAGAAGGAATACAATTGAAGAAACTTCTTTCTTCCACACCTCTCTCAGATGTACAGATCTCTCTCTAGATCTCTTTCCCTTAAGAGCTCTCTCTCTCTCAAGTACAATCAACTCCAACAACCTGGATTGATTCACCTATACAATTCTGTACTATTCTTTCAACATCCAACTCTATAGTAAGCTAAGAAGATCTAATTCTACATATAGAATTAGGAGACTTGAGCATGCACTTACAACCAACAGTTAAGCCTCTTGAACAAGGGCTCTAAAAATAGTCTTACTAATAATAGAGATGCGAACTTAATACTAAGACTTAAACTCATCATGCAAACACTCAGTTCTGTCCTTGGAAATAGCTCTCTGGACGCACAGGTAACCGATGCCGGTTCTTGCCTGTTTGCCTGTGACCGACGTTGGTTGATCCCTTGCCGATGCCAGCGTCTCTTCAACTGCACCTGACCGACGTCGCTCGCTCCTGATTGACGTCGGTGACTGTGTAAACCTATAACTTTGGTAATGCACTCCTTTGTGAAGCTTTTAGGCTCCACACCTTAACAATCTCCCACTTGGAGATAAACAGCTGCACTAGTACCTGTACAGCAACATCTTCTAGCTCCTCCATCTTCAACTCAATCATGAAGACCAACAAAAGTTGAATGAATATTCAACTTCTCTTTTGTAACTGGCTTGGTTAACATATCAGTAGGATTCTTATCTATATGGATCTTCTCCAGCTTCAACTCACCATCCTCCAATACCTATCTTATGAAGTGGTACCTAAGCTGTATATGCTTTGTTCTTGAATGAAAGGCTGAATTCTTAGCCAAATGAATTGCACTCTGACTATCACTATATAATCTGCAACTCTCTTGCTCCTTTCCAAGCTCTTCCATGAACCGTGTCATCCATATCATCTCTTTGCTAGCCTCTGTGACTGCAATATACTCTGCTTCTGTAGTTGACAAGGCAACAACCTTCTGCAACTTTGATATCCAGCTAACCGCCGTTCCACCTATAGTGAAAACATATCCTGTGGTGCTCCTCCTACCATCCAAATCACCTGCCATATCTGAATCTACATAACCATGTAGAGAAGTATCTGAACCTCCATAGCACAAATGCCTACTTTTGGTTCCTCTCAGATATCTAAGGATCCACTGAATTGCTTTCCAATGTTCGTTTCCTGGATTGGCCATATACTTACTTACAACTCCCACTGCTTGGGCAATATCCAGTCTAGTACAAACCATTGCATACATTAAACTCCCTACTGCGGAATAATATGGAACTTTCCTCATGTACTCTACCTCATCATGTGAATTAGGACATTGTTCTTTACTCAACTTAAAATGTCCAGCCAAAGGTGTGCTTACCAGTTTTGCATCCTGCATATTGAACTGTTTCAACACCTTGTTCACATAATCCTCTTGAGACAAAATCAACCTGTGATTTTTCCTGTCTCTCTTAATGCTCATGCCAAGGATTTTCTTTGCTGCTCCCAAATCCTTCATAACAAAAGTTTGAGCTAATTTCACCTTAAGCTCAGATATATCCTGCATGTGTGATCCTGCAACCATCATATCATCTACATACAACAATAGAATAATATATCTACCATTATCCAATCTCTTAAAATACACACAGTGGTCAGATTGACACCTACTGTAGCCATGCTTAGTCATAAACCTATCAAATTTTAAATACCACTGTCTAGGAGCTTGCTTGAGGCCATACAAGCTTTTCTTCAATCTGCACACTAGCTTCTCCTTACCTTTGACCTCAAATCCTTCCAGCTGTTCCATATATATTTCCTCATCCAAATCTCCATGAAAAAATGCTGTCTTAACATCTAGCTGCTCAAGATGCAAATCCTCAATAGCAACCAAAGACAGTACAATCTGTATAGAAGTCATTTTAACAACAGTAAAAAAAATCTCACCAAAATCAATACCTGGCTTTTGTGCAAATCCTTTCACTACCAATCTGGCCTTATATCTCATCTATCCATTCTCACCTTCTTTCAAGCTGTAGGTCCATCTATTCTTTAGTGTCCTCTTACCAGCTGGTAACTCAACCAAATCCCATGTTTGGTTCTCTCTCAAGGACTCCATCTCCTCAACCATGCCACGCTCCCACTGACTCTTGGACTCCACCTGTAATGCTTCTTCAAAACTCTCTGGTTCTCCACCATCGGTTAGTAATAAATAAAATAATGAAGGGGAATATTGAATTGGAGGATTACTTACCCTTTCTAACCTCCTAATGGGTGTCTAAGACTCGTTCACAACACGCTATCCACCCAAATTCTCTGACAGTGACCGACCTCGATCACTTCTAAGCCTGTTACTGGCCGACGTCGGTTTTGCCTGATCGACGTCGGTGCCTGTCCTGCTGATGTCAGTCTCTATATGACCGACATCAGTTTCTGTCCTACCGACGTCGGTTCCTACCTTGCCAATGTCGGTCTCTGTGTTTTCTTGCAAGTGATTATTTCTTTTTCCTGCGAGCTCATATTTGACCGTCACCTCATCTAATTCACCATTGCTCTGCCCAGATTGATTCAACTTCTTCAGCTGATCACTATACATCACTTTTTAATTGAAAACAACATCACAGCTCCTAATTATCTTGTTAGTTCCTAGATTTCAAAATCTAAAACCAAAATCATCTAAGCCATAGCCAATAAATGTGCACCTCATAGACTTAGCATCCAACTTCTTTCTATTTTTCTTATCAACGTGCACAAAGGCTTCACAACCAAAAACTTTGAGAAATGAGAGATCTACCTTTTTACCTGTCCATGCCTCTTCTGGAATTCCACCATCTAGAGCTGTAGAGGGTCCTCTATTAATCAGGTACACTGTAGTGTCAACAGCTTCTGCCCAAAACTCTAAGGGCAAACTAACATGCAATCTCATACATCTTACACGCTCCATAATTGTTCTGTTCATCCTTTCAGTAATACCATTCTGCTAAGGTGTCCTTAGAACCGTCCTTTGCATATGGATTCCATGCATAGAACAATACTAGTTGAACTTATAACTACAAAACTCACCACCATTGTCAGATCTCAAGCACTTTAATCTTCTGCCTGTTTCATTCTCAACCATAGCTTTCCAAATCTTAAAAGTCTCAAATACATCAAATTTCTTCTTAATACAATAGATCCATACCTTTCTTGTAGCGTCATCTATGAATGAAACATAGTACTGTGATCCTCCAATAGAAGCTACCTGAGCCGGTCCCCACACGTCTGTGTGAACAAGCTGCAACTTATGCTTCTTCTTTGTAGACATAGTCTTGAGAAAAATCACTCTCTTCTATTTTCCAAAGACATAGTGCTCACAAAAATCTAGATCTATGCTTTTCAAATCTGAAATCTTACCTTTAGACTTAAGAATTGACATTCCCTTCTCACTCATGTGGCTAAGCCTTGAGTGCCACAATTTTGCATCCACATCTGAAGTAGATAATACAAAAGGAGAATTGTTAGTAACACAATTGCATAAATAGAGAGTACCTACTCTCTTACCTCTGGCCATTACAAGTGCACCTTTGGTCACCTTCCAAGATTTTGCTGTGCGAGTTACTGTACAACCCTCATCCCCTAACTTTCCTACAAAAATCAAATTCCTCTTCAAGCTAGGAACATGCATAACATCTCTCGACACCCATGTGTTGCCATTCTGCATTTTCAGCTGCACTTTGCCTTTGCCAATAATTTTACAAGGCTCATCATCCCCTAGATACACTTTTCCAAAATCTCCATGGATATAGTCACTAAAATATTCCCTATTAGGGGTAGCATGAAAAGATGCACCAGAATCTAAAACCCAAGATTCTATATTATTATGCAAAGAGAATATTAAAGCATCTTGTGCAATACCTGCAACCTTTACTTCTTCTTTTCCTTCGTGCTGATTTTCCTCCTTAGGCTTTGACCAACAATCTCTGCTTATGTGCCCCATCTTTCCACAATTCCAACATTGTGGCTTCCTGCCATTTCTAGATTTGGATCTACCTCTCACCTTAGACTTAGATCTTGATCTCCCTTTCTTGCTCTTCTCTTTTTGTCTTCCCCTGCTCTCAAAACTTAAAGCATTCCCAGATGTCTCTTCTATGCTTTTCCTGGGAATTTCCTCATTCAAGATAACACTAACAACATCCTCTACTTTTAAAATATTTGAAGCAGATGCAGTATTACTAACTGCCATTACTAAGCTATGCCAGCTTTCAGATAAAGAACAAAATATTAAAAGAGCTTTAATTTCATCATCAAACACAATATTGACTGAACTTAATTGATTTACAATTCCATGGAAATCATTCAGGTGATTAGATACAGATCCACCTTCTTGCATACACAAATTAAATAACTGCTTCATAAGATATACCTTATTGGAAGCTGAGGGTTTTTCATACAAATTTGTTAAAGTAGTCATCAAATCTATTGTTTTTTTTGCCTATGATAAATTAGATATGACAGTAGATGCTAGACTCAGTCTTATAGACCCCAGAGCCTTTCTATCAAGAACTTCCCATTCTTCATCATCCATCTGTGGGCTTCTTTGCAATCCCACCTAACGGTAAGTATAGATCTTTCTAATACAGATAGTCCTCTATCTGCATTCTCCAATGTTGATAATTTTTGCCATTGAACTTCTCCATTCTCAGTTTACTTTCTTCTGCCATTGCTTCTCCCACTCAAATAGAAATCCCTGCAGAAACTCCTGTGAGCAACCTGTAATCAATACACACTAAACAGATCTGAAATACCTGTTAGTGAACCTGAGCTCTGATACCACTTATTGGATATCAAGCTCTAAACCTACAACCAAGGCTCTGATACCACTTGTTGGGGATCAACCAACAATTTGATTACACGTATGAAAGCAATAAACTGTGAAATTAAATCAGATAGATAAGTAACTAGAATGATAAATAGCAAAGAACAAGAGATACAAGAAACCACCCTAAAAAATTATATCAAACTCTTTACAAGAGGAATACAATTGAAGAAACTTCTTTCTTCCACACCTCTCTCAGATGTACAAATCTCTCTCTAGATCTCTTTCCCTCAAGAGCTCTCTCTCTCTCAAGTACAATCAACTCCAACAACCTGGATTGATTCACCTATACAATTCTATACTGTTCTTTCAACATCCAATTCTACAATAAGCTAAGAAGATCTAATTCTACATATAGAATTAGGAGACTTGAGCATGCACTTACAACCAACAGTTAAGCCTCTTGAACAAGGGCTCTAAAAATAGTCTTACTAATAATAGAGACGTGAACTTAATACTAAGACTTAAACTCATCATGCAAACACTCGGTTATGTCATCAAAAATAGCTCTTTGGATGCACAGGTAACCGACGTCGGTTCCTGCCTATTTGCCTGTGATCGATGTTGACCGATCCCTTGCTGACACTGATGTCTCTTCAACTGCACTTGACCGACGTCGGTCACTCCTGACCGACGCCGGTGACTGTGTAAACCTGCAACTTTGGTAATGCGCTCCTTTGTGAAGCTTTTAGGCTCCACACCTTAACACTACATTTTTTCCCATGTTAAATAAAGTTCTATTGAGAGGAAGGGATTCTAGTTTTTTAGTATCTACAATTTTAGATGTTGTAGAAGAAGATTCTTCTTATCCTTTATACATATTTATACAAGATTATTTTATCTCTTTTTTCAAGCTATCTATTTTGTCTATGGAAACATTGATTCTTTCCTATAAAGGATCAAAATATTTTGGAAAAAACCTACCCTGTGAATCTTGTGGCCTACTCATATACTTAATTTTGACAAAAGAGTGATTTTATTTTGTTTTGTGTTTTTTTATGTTTTATAGACTATTAGCTTATGTTTTTACCTTACTAACACTTAAAAGGGTCCCTAAAAATGGTGCCAAAAATGATTGGTATCATTACTACCCCTTCATTTAACCAACTTATGTTGGTATCAGTTCTTACCAGGGTACTGTCTAAAAATATTTATAGTAAGGCAATTTGTTTATTTTAGGCTAATAGTACTATTATTTTGGGAGGGTTTGATGTTATATTTATCTAATATTATTTATAACTGCTAAAAGGAAACAATCTTAAAAAATATATAAATAAACTAGTCTAAACTTAATTGAAGAATCTAGGAATAATCACACACTACTACAAAATTATCCTAAACTAGATTCAAATTCACACTTTTAGAATAAAGGTAATATTAAATCACACTTGTAAAATTAAAATAACATAAAATCCACACTTGAGAAATAAAAATTATGAGAATGAAAATAATTAAATGCTTATGTTGAAAGTAAAACATCAACCATATAATCTACCCTACAGGTTATCAATCTTAACTATAAAAACACACACACACACACACACACACACACACACACACACACACACACACACACACACACACACACACACACACACAATCTCACACACACACACACGTGTGTGTGTGTGTGTGTGTGTGTGTGTAAATATCTTATCTCCTTAGGGAGTGGGCCCTTGCTCACCCTTAGATCTAGGTTCAAATCAACTCAACTCTAAGATATCACTTCAACACATGAATTGAGAAAGAAAATTGCTGCAATGTTTTTTTGTAATCTAGAAAATAACCAAAATTAAAATATGTCTATATGTAGGCATAAAAAGTTACAGATCCACTCATGGATTTGTCTATTTATTCTATGCAAAGAAAATATTTATCTTTGTATTCTAGGTAACAAATTGACTAATTTGAAATAAGAAGATATTTTAGAGAGATTGGGCAATGTAGTTAACATAGAGGTATGTTGTAATGAGATATTTAAGGAATCAAAAGATCCTATCAAATAATAAATTCCATGCCTAAGCATATTTAATGACCAAATCCATACATATATGATATTCATATCTTCATTATTTAATGTTATAACCTAGAGTAACAATTTATAAAACTGGAAGACTAAACTTAAATAGACAACTATTTATATACATGCATATAAATAGAACTAACAAAAGGAGTCTACCATATTATCATGAAGAAGGTGGAAAAACTATTTTAACCATTTATAACATGTTATGACCAATTCTAGATCAAATTGGGTTAATCCATAGCAAAATTGGTATAATCCATACCTTACTATCAAAATTCATAGCTAAGTAGTAAACTTTGTAGCTGAGTATCAAAATTCATAGCTGACTGTCAAAATCTATAGCTAGTTGTTGAAATTTGTAATTGACTATCAAAATCTAGAGAAAGCTTTAGAATCCATAATTGGGTCTTATATGATTTTTTATTTGTCTTGGATCCTCCTTATCTTCATAAAATCTTGTCAAAGCTCATATTAATACTACTATTGCTTGTACATGTCAAAGTGTGGAGCATAAACATTCAAATGTTAGAACATAGTGCAAATAAGATAGACTTAGACTTTACATGAGTTTATATAGATAAAATCATCTATTTCCTAGCTTATGTAATTTTAAATATAAATATTACATATAATGCTCAACCATTTGACATATTTAAGGCCAAAAACTATAGAGAATAATGAGTCATTTTATGGACTCATCAAGTTTTAAGGCCCTAGTAGGTGATTCTTGCATGGAAGGGGTAGGTGAGGCAATCTTTTCCTTAGGTATGATTTCTAAAGGAAGGGTAGATAGCTCTATCATGGAATAAAAGGGTATGGAAGTGATGGTTTCCTTCCCTACTATGCTTTCCAAATGAGAGGTTGGTGATTCTTTTACCTCAATAAGTAGAGAAGAGATGGTGTTTTCCTCCTTTGTTTTGTTTTCCAAAGGAAGGGTAGGTAACTCCACTACCTTGATGAGTGAAGAAGAAGTGGTAGTTTGGGACATGGGTTAATTAACTATAAGTTCCTTAAGAAAAATATTAACTATGTGAACCTCATGTTTGTGGGATGAAACTACATTATGTGTTCATTATTTTTGGAAGGAGGGTGGTTAGGGAATGGTTGTCTGAAAATGTCAAGTGATTGATTAGGGAGTGCATTTAGGTTTTCCATCATAATTTTACCCTTGTCAATCAAATCTTGGATAATGTTTTAAAATGTCTTACATCTATTAACATCATGTCCAATGACATGGTGAAAGCTACACATTTTATTTTCCTTATACCAACTTGGTATAAGATGGGAGGAATATAATTATTGAGGTGGTTTGATCAGAGGAAGTTAGATGATATATGAATTCAATAACTTCTCCAAAACTAAAGCATACAAATCCCCTAATGGAGTATATTACTTTTGGACATAGTAGTTTTGGGTTTTAGCATTTTGGTTAGAAGAGGTGGAGGGATTAGATTGGTTGACAACTAGAGGAAGAGCCATTTTAAGCACAACTAGATTGGTTGAGAACTAGAAGAAGAGGCTTGGGTCACCATAGGTTGGGTGGAGATATTGGAAACTAAGGTCTCACCCATAAGGTAAGTTGGCATGCCATAGGGAGGTTTAATAGAGGGAAATGAAGAAGAGGTATGGTTGGCAATGGTATCAAGGTAATGATAGAGAGACATGAGATTGTTATCAAGAAGGGTGGTGAAATCCATGTCTCCTTGGGCAAAGTACCAAGGCATGCTAGGAATTCTAAAGTGGTCAGGGGAACTTTATGCATGTGGAGTATGATCTATGGATGAGGAAGAAGAAGATGGGTAGTTAGGAGGTGGATCTTGGTTTGCCTAGTTTCTAACTTGTTATATTATCAAAACCATCCAATGAAAGATGAAATAAGGTTGAAAGTGATCTCACACACTCAAAAAAAGAAATCAAACATAATAAAATATTCAAGGAAAATAAGCATATAGTAAGAGTACGTTGAAGTCCTAGAATTATTTTTATCTCACTTTAGGCTTATGCCTCTATTTAATAAGTTATGAGACTCAAATTGGGCTTATATAATGAGAACTAAAAAAAGAAGTCTAAATATGGTTTTAAGTTATTTAAGGCTCTCAAAATCTATATTATAATTTGTTACATGGCTTGATATTGGGGCTTACCCCCTCACTTCACACACCATAGTGATAAGGGTATCAAGTGCGTAGCCAAAATATACTAAATTTCTAGAGTTTATACTCATCCATTGAACTAAGTTTTGGTTTCTCCCCTTGGTAGTGAAGTCCAAGTGGGATAGCCAAGGGTAAGGTTTATTGCTAGGTGATGAAATCCTAGTGGGCCTTATGTCAGTGTTTGATGTTTGATTTGTATGAGTGATTTGGTATCATGTGTGTGACAAGAGTGATTTGCTATGATTAATTTCACTATTTATATATAAACTATGTGAACTAAATAATCAAGAAATAAATATATGCAACTTATTTTTAAACCCAAAGGACTATTTTGATTTATTTTCAATGAGTACACGAACAAATATGATGCACCTAGATGTAGTATGAAGATGCTAGTCCTAATCTTAGGATGAATGCTTTTCTGACTTTTAGAAATGAAGGAAAAATGAAAATTTTACCCTTTATTAAGAATGCAAAGAAGAGTAAAAACTTTCTCTGGAAAATAATAATTTGAAAACTATGATTTACCATGAAGAAATGAAAGAAAGAACATTTTAGTTTCAGAAAAAAATTTGTAATGGATAAAAATTTCACTAATGAAACTAAATGCCCTAGACAACTAAGAACCCTCTAGGGTCACACCAAAAGTGCTAGAATGTTTCACTATTTTTTTTGTGTTTATTTTATTTTTCTAAAATATAAGTAAAAACTTAAAATAAGGGTATGGTTTATAAGAACCTAGATTTAGTTGCATGCTCCTAATCTAGTTGATGTAGAGAACTCTCTTTAGCTTGGGAGGATGACCTATAATGAGAAATAAGCTAGAAAATGGTTGATTAGAAAGATAGATGGGTGGATTGCCTAATGAATGTTAGATCTAATAAGTAATATACTTCATTGGGGGTGGTCAATCTACTCTTTAAATAAGTTAAGTCATGGAAACTAAAAATAGATGCTTGCATAAAGTAATAGAAAGTACTAACAATTAATGAGAAAAATACTTTTGAAGGTAAATAAGTGATTTTACCAAAATAATAATAACTTGTTAAAAACTAATGCTAAAATTTTAACTATAGATTTAAAAAATAGTTTAAGACTATGATGCGATAAAAATCTAAAAACCAAAATTTGGGTGTTAGTTGATGGGAGGAATAACTTGTTTTTTATGAAAATACATCACACAGTGATCGATGTTGATCACTATGCAACCAATATTGGTTAGGCAACTGATGCCAATTAGAGGTGACTAATGTCAATATTTATGGGTTCTATTTTGGGGGGAAATGGTTGTTGGGTAAGTTGTAAGAGGGATTTATGGGTTATTTTTGGGTTGGGTGTTGGTCATGAGGATAAGAAGGATTCAAAAAAGTATCAAACTTAGTGGTTGGATTTTTAGGTGACTAGGAATGGTCTATGGTTTTTTTGGTGGGGGATAGAGTGCTTGGAGTTGCATAAGTCCAAAATAAGGAATGGTACAAGGAGAGATGAGAAATGGATGCAAGTAGTAAAACTCCTAAAACTAATAAATGAAATTGATATAAGTGCAAGATACTTAGATTTTGGATTTTGCTGGCCTAGAGAAATCCTAAGGTTAGACATAAGTTTCTTGGGATCCTAGAGCAATTCGGATAGAGTAATAGGGCTCTAGTTCTTTATGGTGAGTTTTTGGGGCACTTTGACATCTCTGGGTTAGTTTACTAGTTTGCTTGGAAGCTTGGATTCACTTGAGAGTTAATATTGTCACTCAAAAGATGTTTTAACCTCTTGAGGTAGGTTCTTTAGGTTACCTTAAGTAATCTACATTGATTCTATTCAATCAACATCAATTGAGGGGTGATCAATGTCAGTCAAGGAGAAATAGTCCAAACTTGCCATAAATAGTTATTTGTACTTAAGTTTAGTCATTAATACCAATGGAAATGGTCCAAGGTTAATAAAGGCATCATTGGTATGCATGAGGAAGAAGTCTAGGAGGTTAGGGAATTAAATTCCTAGGTGGTAAATAATCTTAAGGCTAGGTGTTGATCAATTAGCCATGGGTTTGGGTGAAGAGGTGTAAATAGGCTTATTTAAAATAATTAACTAATTAAACTAGCCAAAATAGGGTAAATGGGTGTTTTTAAGGATTTAAATAAATATGTATTCTAACCCAAGTGGGCCAAGGAGGCCAAGGGGTGTTTTACGATGACTAAAACCGTGTGGTATGGTTTTCTAATGTCTATACTGAATTATATAGCACCTTAGTATTGTATACTTGGGAGATATACCCTTCAATTTTAAGACCTTATCACCACTAAAAGGATCAAATTCACTATTTATAAGTCCCAATTTGTTATATCTTAGTCTAATCATTGTTATTCTAATGATCAAGCATTTTATACTATGCAAAATGTTTTAAACATGATAATTGTCCTTCTCTACTAGTTTTGGACATGTACTTGTGTTCTAGATTCATAGACAATTGTGTCTTAAATAGACAACACCTACATTTATGTAGGTGTTCCTTTTTGAACTAAGTGTTTAGTGCCCAAAAATCATCAAATTTACAAATGAAATGTATCTTAAAGGTCACCTACATTCTTTATTGAGAGATATTTCAAAAATGGGATTGGTATATATACAAGATCAACCCTCATTCATTCCTCACCTATAAAATACTAAGAACTCACAAAGAAACTTACTTATATAACTCAATCAAGCATTCAAGTAAATAAACCTACCCTATTCAACCCTATTTCCATATCAAGCATAGAAATAATATCTTTGTAGGTCTAAAGTACCAAAGAAGCATCCCATGAGTCATTATTACCACTTTATAGGCTAGGTTACTCTATGTACCTGATTATAAGACATTTCATCTTTATGCACATAAAAACCAACACATAGGGGAGAAATACATAAAAATGAAGACCTCTTCAGAGTATTGGCTATGTAGGTATCACCCATTCCTAGAGGGGTCCTTTGATCAACTTAACATAATATGCACACTAATCCATTTTTATGATAGTCACTCCAAGGGTGAGGAAGCTAGGGTTTTGATCATTTTATGAAGAGTGATAACCCATGTGCATGATTTGTATATATCAAAAGAAATGTGACAAAAAACTTAAAAGGTTATAGGTGGTTGCATCTAAGTCCAATCACTACTCTGTATTAGACACCTACATCCAACTTAGATACCAACATTAGCACGACCATATAGATCTCATGCTAGTATCTGAGGCCACATAATAAAAAATTATAGAATCTAACAACTATTATAGAATCTTTATCTATTCCAATTCTAGCCTATTTCAGCCTAGATCTACATGTGCATAATAAACTATCCAAGTAATATTATTTCTAATTTATTATAATATCAATAGTTTTACCTCCTATTTTTGGCATATCTTAGTATTATAAATTCAAAATATCATTTATCTAAGTTTTAAAATTAATTTCTCTATTATAGATCTATTTATCACGCTTCTGTTTATTTATTTCTATATTCTTAACCATAAATAATCCCCATTTATCTAAAATTTAGCATTAAACATTTGTTGAACCCAAAATATGAGTTTTATTATCACGCAAATATTTTATATTTGATGTTATTTACAAATTTTGCACTAATATTGTTTCTTCATGGATGATATTTATTATTTTAATGACTATGATTATGAAACTATCCAAGTCTCTAATAAAAGAGTAAAAATTGACTATATTTTTTCCAAAATTCACAAGTACATCATCTCAAATATTTTAATGGTGTTAGCTAACATCCCTCTAACTAGGTCCATGCCACCATCATCCAAAGAGATGAGTTTAATAATCTTATGTAAGATAGATAATCTTTTCCTTTACTTTATACAACAAAATGGGCTATATATGAGTAAAATGTTCCTTCATTTGATCAAGATAACTTTTTTCAAATCCATAAGGATGTCATTGTTGATTTACAAACTAGTCATAAAGGGGATTTTACTACAAACACATTGATTTAAACTCTAATTCTTCTAACATTTCAAAATAATATCCCTCTCATTGAGGGTGATGATTCTCTTTTTCCTTCATTTGATATTAATTTTTTTCCAAAGGTAAATAATGACATCATGTAATATTTACCAAATACATTAAAACACCATAAATAAGGGTGAATTACCAAATTAAATTAGAAAATATCCTAATGTTCCAAAAGAAGCACCTTTATCAAAGATACCTAAAACTCTAATTGATATATCATTACAAAATGTGGATGAATTATCAAAGTATATGCTAAAAGTTCCAAAATTTATTGATCTAATACCATTACCAACATGTCCTAAATTTAGTGATGTCAATATTGAACTTGTCATTCATGAGGATGATAATATCAATATGCATAAATTCAAAAGGTGTGGTGGATTAGAACCAATAATAACACGTTTTCCAAATACCACCATTTCTATTAATGATATCATGTCCATGATGACTGCTATTAGAGATATTTAAATACAAGTATATACATATACAATGGAAATTGAAGATGATAGACAAATCAATCCTAGTTTAGATAAGATAAATCACATTTACCCTTTTGATTGTTGGTACATTTAGACAATCAAGGTCATGACCAAGATGGATCCACTAGAACTAACCAAGGAGTATATTACCAAAATAATATCATTAGAGAGTTATGAAGCCTCTATTCAAGAAACACCATACATTAACTGTATCTAGTTCCTATGTTTTATTTATTCACAAAATAAATTCAAAGTAAATTCAAATCTAACCTAGTTCTCACCAAATCTTATGACATTAGATGGGGGGTAATAAACATGAATATAATAATTATAATTAATATATGTATAGATATAACCCTAATGTATGGAGAGAGAAATACATTCAAAATCTATTACTTATGTTACTTCTATCTAATAAAATAGAGGAGTAAGAGTTAGAGATACTTACCTTGAATACGAACTCATCGAGACTCAATCTCTCCCTTGGATAAAAGTGTTTTACAAGAGCTTGTTTTGGTTTATAAGGATCAATAATATAGATCAAATAATCCAAGACTTTTCCACAAGTCAATATTCTTCTCCAAGTGTAAACCCTGATCAAATAATGCATCAAGTAGAATGGTGGAAGAACATATTGTAAAGAAACAAAAATCAATGATTAACTCTACCTCTCTCTAAGGAATGATGAAAAGGATGTGTATATATATCTGAATCTAACCCTAAACCTTTATAAAATTTTATCTTAAAGTGTCGACCCAATTTAACCTTGTATAATTAATTTATAAAATCAAGTTAGGTCCTAGTTTGGGTTGGCCAAGGTGGACTGAGACCCTAACATGCTAATATAATTTGAGTATAGAGTTATCCTAGGTTGACATTATTTGGTAAATGTCAAAAATAGTTTTTGGCTTAGATAGGGGTTGTGTAAGGTAATGAATTGCTTAGAAGAGTGTGTACGGGATGTGTCAAATCTTATTTAAGTTTATATAAGAAGGTTTTTATTGATTGTAAGTGGTGTTATAGGAGACAACAATATTGATAAGCACTAATTTTCTACCCACCCATTTCCTAGTGCACCCTTTAAGGCATACACTCAGAGAAATTGAGACTCCATGGGTTTCTAAAAGAGATAAAACATCAATAATTGATAAAGTTTGAAATATTATGTGTATACATATTCCAAACTTGAAGATCATCACATGTCACTTAGGTGTAACATGGGATGGTGCTTTGAGAAAATAACATAACAACACATAATGATGAAACTAAATAATTTATAGTTTTTTAAAGCATAAAATAACTAAAAGTAAATGGATAAATAGGAAATAATTGAAAATAAAAGTAAGGAATGTGTTCCTTGACTTACCTTTATCACTAGAAGGTTGTATATTATGTTTTTAGTTTTGATCATGGAGGGCACAAATACACCTTTAGACAAACCAAAGGATACAAAACTAAAGGGTAAAAATAAAAAAAATATAGGAAAGACAATATAACATAAATGTGTAGGCATGATGTACTTGGAAATTTGGTAAGATAGGGTGATAAATGCTAAGTTAAGACTAAATGGCCAAGTCAAAAATTTAGATTAAATAGGGTAATCAAAAGTCCAAGGCTACTAAATAACCAAAAAACTCAAATACATATACCTTAAGTAATAAAGGTAAACAAACCAAGTCAAACTAAGGATATAATTAAAAATGGTAATCAAACATCAATTTGAAGGTAATAAAAATCCTTATTTGAAAAAATATGGGAAAGCAATGGTAAAACAACATTGATGAGTTAGCAATAATGTCCTTACTCAATCATCAATTGAAAAAGTACATGAAAGGGAAAAAAAATTTGGTGAGTGAGAAGTAATAATATAACCTCACTCAACAATGGAAAAAGTATTAAAAATAAAAATGAGCACAATTTTCTAGAAAAAGGAATTCAAAAAATATAGAAATGGAATTAACTATCCTAAAAAAGGAGGTACAACAAAAAATTTAAAAATGGATGCAGTTGTCCAAAAAAAGGAGTGATAATGATTTTTTTTTCAAATAAACCAAGGCAATTCAAGAAGTTTAAAACATTGGTTTAAAGAAGATAATCTATAATCACTCAAGCATATTGTTTTGTTCTAAGAATAGATAAAATCAAAATAAATTAGTGATAGCATGTTTTAAGATGTGGATAAGAGGGAATATATAAGTTGTGAAACATATTTATAATCAAACTTGCATATCACGGGGGGAAATGAAATGGGTGATGGTGGAAATGGAAGAAAAATCAAAGAAAATAAAATATTTATCAATGTCAATATACTAAAATTAGGTTTCTATAAACAAGAGGACTTTCAACATTAAGGATTTCAATTTTTTTTCCTAAACATACAAATATTGGGTCATCAAATGAAGTATGAATACCATTCTATGAAGGCTATATGCATGAAAATTAAAATGGACATACCTTCACACAATGTGTTACCCATTCCTTAGGACCTCTTACAAAGTTGTTAGTCTACTATGAAGATTAGGTACTTGTGTGAGAAATTTTGTAGCACTATAGATTATTTTTTAATTCTCCTATCCCAATCTACTAGCCTACCATATCCCAATAGACCTTGGGTCTATCATGAGGCCAAATTTGAAGTTTAAGATTTGATTGGAGATAGGAGATGTGTTGTAAATCACATCTTTTAGTGTTATTTTGACTTATGATCTTGAATGTTTCATTTTAACCACTACCTTTTATTTTAAATGATTTGGTTTTTAAAATTTAATGGATTTTTATATTCCTCCATATAGATTTTGAGAACCAAAAATGGGCACTAAAAATGAATATCATTTTATAAATTTGGACTTGGTGGATAAGAAAGTGAAATTAGAGAACATGGTGTCTAAGAGTCTTGTTTACTCATATAAAATAAAAGTGTTGTCTTTAATTTGATCTTGTTTTATCCAAAGTGGAATGAAAAGAAACAAAATCAATGGGAAAATGAACATGAAATAATTTGAATTACTTCAAATCACAAAAAATGTGATAAAGTTAAAAGGGTTACAATGATAGGTAAGTATGATTACTTATCATAAGAATGTATGTGAGTGTAGGTAAACATGATAACGTAGTTTATTGTGTAATTTTTATCTACAAAATAAATAAAAACCAAAGTTGAGAATATGGGATCACAAAATTATAACCATTTCTTAACATTCTAGAAAATGAACACTTGGTTTGGTAAAGGTGTTTTAAAGTAAGAATGTTTATTTTATGAGGATAACATGGTCCTATCTATGGTCTTACACTATAAATCATAAATAAGATAAACCCAAGTGGGTTTAATAAAGGAAAAAATGGTTTTTGTGAGGAGGGCCTAGTCTTATCCATGGTCTTACACTAACACTCACAAAAAATAATCCCAAGAGGGTGAATAAACCCTGTGAATAAAAATGGTAAAAAGGGTATTTGTGAGGAGGGCCTAGTCCTATCTATGGTCTTACCCTATAACTCACAAAATAAAAAATTGAGAGGGGTATAAAATGCATTTGGAAAATAACAAACTTGAAATGAAAAATCATATGAAAATGAAAGGAATTCATGAGTAAAATTGGGTCCTATACATAGTATTATACTATAACTCATGAGAGAAAGAAACAAGAGGACCAAGGGAAGGAACTAAGGTTTGTGTAAAAAGAGACTATTGTAGAGGGTGAGATCCATGCGAAAATACTACAATAGGTGTTAGTAGAACAATATATATAAATATGATAAGAAGGGAAATATCTAAGCAAAATATTTATTCAAGAATTATGGATTAGTGGGTTCTTTGAAACTATGGCCTTCATTAATTTGGAGGTGATAGGTGTTAGGACCAAGAATGTATTTTAATGATTAAGGACCCCATCATTTTTGGGTGTATTTGCCTTTTTTTTTTATCATGGGTACAGTCTAACTTAAGGACTAAATCACCAACATAAAAAGTGTGGACTTTAAATTTTTTATTATGTTGTTTGGTGATGCAATTCTTGTATTGGTGATTATGTTGAAGAGAAGATAGACAATGTTCATTGATAAGATCTAAATCATGAAGGCAAGATTCACGTAATTATTCATTAGCAATGATATCATGAAGAGATATATGTAAGGATGGAAAATCAACTTCTAAAGGTAAAAAATAATTACACCCATATATTAGAGAGAATGGTGTTGCCCCATTGGTGGTAAGTATGCTAGTAAAATATGTCCAAAGTGTAGGAAATAAATGAAGATGCAAATCTATATGTTTTTCTCTGATGGTCTTTTGTATAATTTTATTGAGAATTTTGTTAGTGGCCTCAACTTGGCCATTGCATTATGGATGGTAAGGTGTGGAAAATTTGTGGGATATTTTAAATTAGCACATAACTACTTCATGTCCTTATTTTTTAAATTTACACCATTATTATAAATGATAGTATGGGGGACAATAAAGTGACAGATGATTTGGTTAAGGATAAATTTATAAATAGTGGTTCTTATGACATTGACAAGAGGCATAGATTCTATCCATATGGTAAAATATTTAGTAGTAATGATAAAAGCATGACTATCGTATGAATAAGGTAATTTTAAAATAAAAGATAATCCCCAAATGATAAATGTCCAAGGATAATTCATAGTTTGGAGCTGAACTAGTGGTGAATGGATTAGATCATCATGAAGTTGGTAAGGGCTACACTTTTTTTTATCAAAATTGATAGCATCCTTTTCTAACATAGGCCAAAATTATCCATATGTAATAATTTTAATTTTGTAACATGTATAATACATTTACCACCACAAATTCCCCCATATGTTTGTTGAGGAGAGGAGGGACCTCTTATTTCATTACATAATAGAGCAAGGTACCTTTTACATTACTATTGACAATTTTGACCTCATAGGTCAAAATGTCACCCATATCATTCAAAACTTTGCATGTCATTCCAATTTTTATTTTTGGTCAGAATATTAGTCTTTAAAATTCCTTAAAGTGATAATTAGAAACCATGATTAGCAAGTCTTAATGTTGATTAGGTGAGTTAAGGTTTTGTCCTTTATTTGTCTTGTGCTTGTCTAGTAAATTTTTGGCATTTTTGAGTCATTTTAGTGGTGAGTGGAGTATAGAGTGTATTTATTAGTTTAATAACATTTTTAAATGTATTTTTATGCCTAACATATAAACAATCAGGTAAATCACATTCTAGATTAACTTTATGACTCATTTCCATGCATTTTTGACCATTTTATGACCTCTAGAGAAGGTTTTGTAAGGTTTTGATGGTATATTACCGGTAATAAGATTAATTACATATTGATTAACCTTATAAAACACTTAATATACTCAATAACATATTTTACATCATTTCAATTAGATATCCTTAGTGAATTTGGTCTTTTCAATATAAAAATAAGCAATTTTGAGGCATTCATACTAGTTTTCAGAGGATTTTTATAGAAAAACATCCTAAAGGATTAATTAGGTCATAAAATGATAATATTAGTTATTTTGAGGGATTTTAGGTGAAAAATGGAAAAAATACACTTTGCTCCTATATCAACCTTCTTGACAACTCTAAAAGGGTAGTTTTTAAATGCTTGGTATGAAAAGAGGAGAGAGAGTTAAGAGATGAAACTTTGAAAATTATTAGGGGTATAATTTATGTTTATCTTATTGGAACTGGTTATTATATTTGTGGACTCATATTTATGAACAATTCTTAAGAGTGACAATAGGTCACTATAGCTTATGCATCCAAGGGGGGTTTGTTCTTGCACCTAATTCTCAAGTGCAGAAATCGATGGAGAGGGAGGGATTTTAGGTATGATTTGAGAGATAATTATAATCCTTTTAATATTTTTTACATATAATAAATCATTCCAATAAAGTATTTATAGCATAAAACCAAGTTTTCTTCACTATCTTTGAGAGTAGTATCTTGGGTCAGTTTTGGATCAAAATTTGAGTTTTTCAACAAATGTTTTTAGATTATTAGGTTATAAATTAAATATATAATTCATTACACACCTAACTAATATAATTAAGGGTTCATAGGTCTCCATTTTGAGTATATCTCTTTTGAGAGAGTTTAAGTGGAGTTGATCTCTTCAACAAGGTACAAATGCATTTGATGAGATTGATTTCAGTGTTCAATAGACTATATAATAATGTTTTATTACATTAAATACATTCAAACATTCTCTCATAGATTAAGGTGACTTGAGACACTCTAGCAAGACAATTTTTTTAGTTTAGAGTCTAAAGTGGCTAAAATAACACTAGAAATTATGTTACTATGTTGTTAATTCAAGTAACCTTACAAGGAACTTCATATCCTTTTTAATATTCTATGATAGTACCAAAAAAGATATCAAGGTGAATAATGTCCTATGAAGTGAATATTTAACCTTGGCTCATGCATAATGTTCACCTTTAGCACCTAGAATGATGAACACCTATAGGTTAATCACCATGGCTAACTTGAGATGGGAAATCACTATTATTTTAATGGCTTAGAAGCCAAGTAAATTGGGTATATTGATACTCAAGTTTCATTAATCAATAGATCCTAGAGCATACACAAGTGTAAGGGTGAAAACAACTATAGTCTATGCAAATATGAGATCACACTTGCAGACATGTCATGGATGAAGGAGAAAACATAGGGTTTTAAAGTGCAAGTTGATCATTCAAATAAAATGGAGGATCATGGTTCAAATACTTAAAAAATATTGATCCCAGTTACTTATAGTAAGGTATGTGAATCACTAGGATCCATCATTATTCATATCATGGATGAAGAGGGGGGAGGGTTTCAAGAAAACTCTATCAAACTAGCCCTAGGAAAGTATGCATATGCATAGGGAATGCCAAATGAGTTACAAGATGGGGATGGGTTTTAAGAGATGAGACATAATATATAATAATTGAGGTTACCAATGAATGTAAAATGAGATTTAAACCTATATATCCTTCGTAGATTAATAAATAAAGGTTACATCAAGGCCTCAAACATAGTCATGTAGTTAGCAGGCAATATGAGGCCAATTTGGATTAAAATGGTTATTTGAGGGCCTTAAAGGCACAATAAGTCATCAAATTTGGAATATAGGGTCCATGTGACATATCCAAGACACATATCTTATTTTATTGGTTATAAAAATAGTGAAGTGCCTAGTATTTTATGTAAGACCAAGCTATGTCTATACAAGCAGTCAGGAAGCTAAATATGTAGAATCAAGTTTTGAGAGGTCTATAAGGTAAATTGGATCCCTCAATTAGTTTTGAATTTGTAAAACATGGCGGAAAGGTTTAATTTGAATTTAATAAGGTCCAAGATGAACCATAATCCCATACACTATGCAAACTTACCATATCCATATTCATTACTCTGTGTGTTGAAATGTCCACATACAGGTGGCTCTCTTAGAAATCTAAAGTATTGCATAGAGAGTTGTAACAGGTTTGGATTATTCATAGAATTTGAGAGATTGGTAAATTTCATAGGAGTAATTTTTGAGGTTATAAAGTTTCAATAAGACTTGGGTGATAATTCATGATTCAAGGAAATGATTTTAGAGATAAATAACATTAAAAACTCCAAAAATAAGGCCTGGTCCAATTTTGATGCTGTTATATGATGAAAAAAAATGGAACCTAGAGGAGTTTGGATGATTCCATCTTGTAGTAATTATATAGGGTTAACACCTTGTAAAAATAAGTGGTTATTTTATCCAAATAGGTTATGTAGAGAGAGCTTCCATTGTTTCAATTCTTACACTGCCCTTTTTCAATGTTTTATACAGGATTTTGAACTCCCAATTAACTTTACATCCCAAAGTGGCATTGTAAGAGCATATCACCATGTTAAGTTATATAATGAGTTTAAAGGAATAATAGTGAATAAAAGGACATAAAGGAAAGTTGAAGTACTAGGTTATCACTAGAATCACCAACTATAGGTACCTTGCCCTTAAAAATCATACCTATAGTTGACTGTAGGTTCTTACTTGCAAGTCCATAGATGAACGTTACTGTTTAGGTCTAAAAACACAAACACTAACTAATGGAATTTAGTTAAAATAATTGAAAGAGATACATGAGTTGTGACATAGGTTTCCTAGAGAATAAATCATCTACAATACCCTTATTACTCCAATAGTGGTCAACTATAGTTGACTATAGTTTGACAGTGAGCTAAAACATGGTGGTCTTGATGTTGAAATAACATGGACATGGTATGAATAGACCTAAATGATGTGGAGATGGACCAAAATAATTAAATAATGGTATTATGGAAATTATACAAGGTTTATGAAAACCACTATAATTAGTCTCTTTTCTAAGGGTAAACACAATTACAATCAATCTATAGTCTTGACTAATCAAATACAAGGTGTATGTTGAAGAGTTTGGCAAGGGTTGAGTGATAAATATGTTTGGATAACCTTAACCATGGTAATAATAGTATTTTTAGACTTTTAAAATAGGGTGGATAAAGAATATAAGGGTTCTAACATGCACCTAAATTCCATATGTCAACCTTGCACAGTCATTGATCATCCTGAAACTCTGACTTGAGGGTTTTATGAGATTTGGAACAAACCTTACAGGATTAGCATGTAAATGGATATAAGAGGAATTGGAAGGTTTTTTAATCATTAAAAAGGGTGTATAAAGTTTATATATACATAAAAAAATCATGATCAAAGTCTCATATAGGTTAGAAACTAAACAAGGTGTCCCAAACCTATAAGTATACAATCAGTCTCTTCTAAGCCTAGTGTAGGCTTAATACCTAAAGGGGGGTATTTTCCATTTATAAAATTAAATAATAATTAAAAATAATTGAAACATGTTCATATGGATATATTAAGTGTATTATAACCAAGCCATATATGACATATTGATAAATTTGTAGGGGAGGATATAAACAAGCCATTTATTAGTTTAAGGTCATAACATGGTATGCAAAATGGAGAGAGAATCTTGAGAGACCAAGTTAGAATATCTAAAAAACATGGAGGATTAACATGGGATATAAAAGAGATTAGGTATGTTGGAGAGGGTATTTAACCAATTTTGTGGAATTTGATGGAGGATTGGATGTCAAAGCTTTATGAATAATCCTTAAAGGCAAAAACCACCTAAAACCCTTTTAAACCCCCAATTTGGACTATTTTGAAAATATTGACTTGGAAAACTCATAAAATTACATATTTTATTCCTAAAAACTACCACAATTTGTAGTATAATATTATATGTTCCTTGAAATGTGTTTTTGTTAAACCTTCATTTGTACACAATAGCATAAAAACTATATGTTTTCATGTTTTTGAGCTAAAATAGGGGTCCTAAAGTGTGTGGAGAGATAAAAAATAATTCGGGAGGTGTATTGATAACTTTTTTTTACATATTAAAAATAAAAAATTCTAGAGGAGATCACTCAGAGATTGCCAAAATGTTCAAGTCTTTTGGGCTAGTCAGAAAATGCTCCAAAAAGGCAAGCTTGACAATGGCCATTTCAAGGTTCTTGTACCTCCACAGTGTTCTAGACCACAAAAATTGACATGGAGAATGATGATATAATGGGTAAAGTTAATAAAATATTTTTTGTGAGTTTCACATGTGTGGGGAGTCTTAGGAGAAAGTTTTTCACTTTTTAATCTTAGGAGAGCTAATTAGGCCTAATTTGACTGAAAGAAGGTGTTATAAAATACATGTAAACTTGGAGTTAGGCCACCAAATTATGTGTGGATATTTAAGGGGATAGGTGGTATTTAAAAATGTGCTTAATTTATCATTATCATCTCCAAATTCTCCTAGACAAGGAGATTTGCTTGAAAAAAGGCTATAAGGAATTGAGAAGAAATGCATGGTTTTGGTATATAACCAAATCTTGTTGAGTGTTTAATGGATAAAATTTATTTTTTATAGGTATAATATTCCATTTATAATTCATCCATGAAATATATATACAAACTTGAATAAATACCAACTCTTACCTTCCACTCAGTGGAAAATGAGAAACTGAAGGGACTAACAGACTAAATCAAAGCATATAACTCTTCATAAGGTCTTGGAAAGTTATTAAATGAGATTATACACAAAATTTTAACTTTTAATAAATAATTAAAATATTTTGAGTGAAGGAGAACGCGTGTCAAAGGGTTTCCAAACTCAAATAGGACTCCCCTTCCTTCCTACGCCCCACTTGAAGACAAAGTCAAGTAAGGTTAAATAAGTATAATAAAATCTTCAACCAAGTGTTGAAGAATAATTAGTGAGAATAAATAAAGGTTAAAATAATAAACATTGATATAATATAGTGAAACACTTATTTTCCTATGCTATTGCCTTTTTATTTTACCTTCATGAAAAATATTTTATGTTCTACAAGTCATTTTAAGTGTCTAAATAGGCTTAGGTTCAAGCATTAGATGTGAGTTCAGTCCTTCCTTGCATAAATTGAGTATGTCAAGTCCTTATTGTGAAACACTTTTGTAAAAATCATTTCTAAGTGTACAAAATGTGTGAAATTTTTTTCCTTTCATAAGAGTGTTATTATTCTCCTTGGTATAGCTAAAGTTTGGAGCTAAGTAAACGTATTTTTATTAGTATAAAATAATAATTCTCATCAAAATCTAAATATTTCTTCATTTTTTAGAGTTCATAGTAGCATTCAAGCAACACTTTTCTCTCAAAGGTTACCACAAGATCATCTAGTAAAATTATTACTCTTGAATTCATTGAGTTTCCTTATAATTTTTGTTGAGATTAGATACTAAGAGGGGGGTGAATCAGTAGACAAAAATTTACATTAAATTCCAAAATCCAATCATCATTCATTAATCTAATCTAATGACATGAACATGAAAGCTTAAATATCCTAAACATGAACTAGAACATACATCATATGAACACATCATTTATGTGGGGAAATATCTAGAGGGAGAAAACCCACTCTCAAACCTATAAAACAATTGACTAAATTCCTATAAGGATATAAAAACCATGAGACTTTAGACCAACACCAACTGATCAAGGAGCATCTACCCCTCAATTTTATCCAGCTCTAATTAGACCTTTATATAGCTCTAACTAGCAAGGAGGCTACAACCCCCCAAGCAATTAATCACCCACTCAACCACATATAATATAATTTATACCACTACTCTAATATATTTTACACCTTATGATGACCTTCTCTTTCTCTAACACTTGCAATATTGCTTCTCTTCACAAGGCAGACACACCTACCTCATTTGCTCAACCAAGTCACCCTTTAGACTATTAGTTCTAATGACTTAAACACTAATGAACATGATCAATCAAACATGATTTATCATCTTCACCATTTTATGGTACTTAATGACCCATCTCTACTCCTTTACTAAGCTCTTTTATTCACTTTTGTCCACACACTCACTCTCACATTAAATAGGCCAAATAAACCAAGTATATATACCACACTTTCATCTAACCCATCTTGGCTAGCCAAAATGATTCACTTAAATAGATTAGAATAAAAATAGGTTATTAAAAATTTTACATATGAAAACCAAACATTCTATAGGATGTCTATTGCCCTTAAGACCAAAACATCAATTAGGCATAATAGAAACCTAAAGGATTTAGGCCTATAAACCAACATGATACTCCTCAGACTATTTGGTCCACCTTCAGGCTTCACAAATAGATGAAAGACATGAAAAATACCTAAAATATATCATTTCTGACTCCAACATGGGTCTAAAGCATTTGTAACTCCAAACCACTACTCCATCTAAGCCATTCTCTCTCTCGCTTCAAGTCCTATAAATACCCAAAAAATACTACCAAGAATAACTGAGGCATACTATTGATTTTATCAAAACACCACTTGAAAAAATAATATTCATATGTCTTAAATGACATAAAAAACACCTCCAAATCCATTTTTCACCTTCACATAACACACATAGGTCGAAACCAACTCAAATAAATTGATTACTCAAACTAGTCATGCACACCAAAAATGCAGTCAAATATCTTTGACTGGTCCAACAAAAATAGATACAAAGTATCAAGAAAAAATACATGTAATAAAGATATGAAAATTATATAATATCACTAATCTCTCACTTGCCTCAAAATATGCTCTGAACAACTCAAACTAGCCTCTTCAAATAGGCCACTCTAGATTACCTACAAGCTTAAAAAATTATTCATGATAAACATGACATATTACACTTGTGTAGACGCATTATTGGTCTTATAATGAATTAATGTGATCCTAAAATGACCTTAAAAAAATCCCAATCACAAAAATATAGAGGTCTAATGTCATATATGAAACATATATATCATTCTATGAGACATAATTCTTTATTGTCTTCATTACTCAGACAAGTCATCTTGAAGGCACCTTCTTACCTGTGTATGTTCATAAATATAATATAAAAATCAAGGTAAAATAATAAATAGGTATTAAACAAATACCCCAAACCATTAGATTCATCCCAACTCACCTACACGCCATTCCTAAATATATTCTCACTCATACTGGCTTTTTGTCATTATTTTCACTATTTGGTAGATTAGTGATAGGGAAAGTTTATTAACTTAGATTATTGACACTAATCACATAACTTTCCCAAATAAATCCATATAACTCAATAACAAGTCTTGATGTTCAAACTCCAATGACTCTCATGTATTAACTTAGTCAACCCTGCTTATAGTAATAAAATATTTAGAAACAAGTACATTTTTGTATGTTTTACTCACTACCCTGACATAGTACTACCACCTAGATATTCCTAGACGAGTCCTCTATACCTTTTAATAGTCAAAATTTGTCAAAAAATCCATTTAAGGTCCTTTCTATCAATATCTCTCCATTCTCTCCATTATGAGGGCTTATAAAGGGTTTTAACCAGTTTACATTCTCAATAAATGTTCATAAAGCTCTACCCCTTAAATCCTAAACCAATGATTGTAAAATAATCTTAGGGACATTACCCAAATATTGTAAATAAATTATCTTCTCATGCCAACCCTGCACATGCCAACAAGCATGAGAAAATTCCTCTCAGGCTCTTTGCACTCATTTCTAGCACCCTTTGAAGCTTCTAAACCAACTTTCTAACTTTATAGCTGAATATCTAACCTCAGACCTAATAAACATGCTTGGAAAAAATTTCCTAACCATCTCTCATGTAAAAATAAGTTTCACCAACCTGTAAACACCCTTTGACCCTTCATAAGGCCTCATAAGCCCACCTAAGCTAACTAGGCCAATGGCCAAACTATCTTACAGACCACTAACCACCTTTTGAAAACCATACACCTATCTTCTTAGCACCATATACATGTTTGACATGCACATGACAAACATACTGATTTCATCACATTATATAGCTCTCAAAGTACTCAAAACCCCATAGGCAACCACACATGGTCAAGCCCACAAGGCATAGGATGACGTGTACTCCATATAAAGACAAATTTGAAGGACTCCAATTTCTCTCTAAACCACATGGGAATACCATGTACTCTCTTTCCATGCTCCATGCCATCCACTCATGCTTCCATATAACCAATTATTCCCACAATCTCCATGCCATCCAATCATGCTTCTATAGAACCAATTATACCATGTACTCTCTCTCCATGTTCCATGCCATCCACTCATGACTAGCAACCAAGACTGAGCTGAGCACTAAGATCATGCATGTTAGACTAAGAACACTGTCATACCACTTTGTCATCACCAATTCCACATGAAATCAATGACAACACATCACTACCACCAATATCCCAATAATTTTTCCCCTTTTCATTGAGGGTAACACTTCCTTTACTTCTCTTCCCCTTTGTCAAAATGAAAAAGTGGACTCATCTATCAAACATGATCTTCTATATTTAATCTAGAATTTTTAAGAAGATGAACCAAGAACACAACCAAGAGTACATACCTTTATTTCTCATCCTTTGAACCTCAGAGAACACCAACCATCAAAATTAGATCACAAAGCAACCATAGTGCTTCCCCTTAGACCAAGCTCCCTTCAAGAACCAACTCAGGTCATAGCTCCAAAAGGTGTATAATATCCTTAGACCTGACCACTAGGAAATCACACTAGCTTCCCCTTAGACCACTACCACTTTAGAAACAAATAACTTATCTCCCTCTTTGCTAAACATTGAACTCAAACATCTAAGTCTCCAAGAGACCTAGACAACATTGAAGCACACTTCCTTCATAGATCCTTGGACTTATCACCAATTTTTTAGTAACATAGCACCCCCTAAGACCCTAATCCAATTTTAAGACTCCCTCTTATTCCATACAACCCATGCATATCTATAGGATATCCAATAATAGCTACCATTACTTTAAACAACAATAAGAGCACCATAACACTATGTAAGCTCACATACCTTTACACTCAAGGCACCCTGTAGACTGCCAAACATACTTAAAGTATGGAACCAAACCTAAATCATGCTTATAATATACCAACCTACTAATCTATAACCAAAAACTCCAACTTTCTTTGGAAAGATATCATAAAATTGCTCAATTTCTCCACTAGGCCTACTTAGACCTCTTGTGGCTCTGTTTGGCCATTGCATACCTCATAACTCTCTATAATAATCACTTAAAGCCATGAAACTCTATATTTGAATACCAATAACATTACCCCTTAGGTATGCTAAGAATTATCTCCCAAATCATCCTCCTTGACATACTTCCTTCTTTAGCCCTATTGGTCAATTACTCCTCCTTGAAGACCAAAACTTGAATTACTTAAAATATGCTTACCCTAAGACAACTATAATTTTTTTTAGATACCCATTTGTCCCATTCAATTTATTTGAAGCTTCCAGCCTCTAACTCTAAAACTTGACCACTTTCTAAACATAGACCAAAACATAAGAATCTCAAGAACAAATGGGTCAACTTGCCTATCTCTAGTTAACTCCATGACTTAAAACTTCTCCCACACCTGTAGGTAACCTATCCATATATTTTTTTTGAATTTAAAGCTCCTACTCCATGGGGAACATATACTTCCTTCAACTTGGTTTTAGCTTTCTCCTCTTTGAGTCAAAATAGGGTCAATAGTGAGCATATAAAATTCAAAATTTTTCTTTCAAAACACCTTTGATGCATGAAAACACATAAAACACACCCCATTCAGGTGTAAAAATATTCTTAAGTAGCTGACTCTTCTTAACACTCACCCAAGCTAATATACTTACCTAAGAACCATGAATCGAACCCTGTAGAGCCATCACACTCAGCTAGCACCATAACCAAAAGATTAAAATCATACCTAAAAACCTCTTAGACATCATAAACCATTTTATCCCACTTAGGCAAGCCAAAAAAAAAATTATTCATACTTATCCAACCTTATATCTTTAGGAAAACACCAAAAGAGCACATTGGACACAATCTAGGTAGTCATCACTGCCAAAATTTGTCAACTCTAACTTTTGACCACAAAACTCACATCTGAGCTCATCAAGGTCTTAGACCACCTAGGAATGACTCATGGAAATCTTATCCATCCTAACATACAATCCTTTATATCATCATTCCTCAAATAAACACCCATATCATGCATCCAAAAATGATTAAAATAACATTTTGGGACCAACATACCTGAACATACCTTTTAAACAACATTCTTGCCTCTTCACTTACATGAGTCTCTCATGAAGGATAGAAAGAGACCTCCAATGCCTTATTTATCATTTTAAGAATAATTCATACCAATTCATGACATTTTAGGTCATCTAACAACTCAATAAGTATCCAATCACTAAAGCCTTCATTCTTTGGATCTAGAAACCAAGACACAACATAAAGGAGTCTTCAAATAGTAATCTTCTTCAAGTAAACAACCTTCAAGTCATGCTACAGTACATGACCATTTCCAAGGATATATAATTCCTTCATTAAACCAAACTTTAATAAAACACATCTCTTTAAATCAAATAGATAATTCTTGAGCACTAAAGAGATTCAATCTTCATAAACAATATTGGTCTTATAGACCAATCAAGCACTTAGACCCTTGACTGTACAAACCAACTTGATAACCATTAGATTTAACTTAAGGAAACGTTTTAATAACATATTTAGGATCATCAAATCATATAAAAATCCACCAAGTACCATGAACATGTTCAAGGACATCTGAACCTTCAAGACATTATGAAGTCACCATAACATCCATTCTATTGTTCTAAATCTTGCTTCTTGCACATCATCTTGAGCTAGTTCTTCAAAAATTATATCAAAGGATAAATATAATTATTATAAAAGAATATAAAAATGCCATATTACCTTGATAATAGTTTCATACACCTTGATCAGTCGTCTTGATAGTCTAAGATCACCATTCAACTCAACAAATCAGACTAGTTTATCAATCAAGGGACATTGAGATAGAGTCAACTTCCATGGGATTTTTATTTAAAAATCACACTTTTAGATCTCTCTTAATGGATGAGACATTTTAATATACTATGTTTCCATTTTATATAAGTCTTATCCATGCATAGGTATCCATAAGCCATTCGCTTTCTGTTAGAAAAATTCATTTACTGTCATACCTTCTTTAGGTCTTAAGAAGGCCTAATTCCAATTACCCCTATTTGTTTCAATGAAAAAATAATGAACCAATATGGTTGATAATTTACTTAAAAATGAATTAATACTATCAAAATACATTTATAACAACTTATAAAAGACCTCATCATGCTTAAAATCCCTCAAATCACTTGCATATATTATCAAGGCACCATTAGGCTTTCTTTCTCCTTCAATTGTAGACCTCTACCTTTTATGACACCTACACATATTTGTACCTATCATGATTGAATAAAATAGACAATATTAAATAATCCCTACCATATAACTCAAGTTTGATCTTGGATTTATCTTCAGTATAACCCTTCTTTGAATGTGCTAGTGTCAACATGAAGACCTTTATGCAAACTTCAACTCTGATCTTCATAGACTTATCCATCATAGAGAAACCTTAAAAATTAATTATTATTGAAATAAAAAATTATAAAACATGAATAACCATGAAAAAAACTATACATATCAGCAACTTCATCAACTCTACCAACAAGCTAAATTGGCAGACACCAATAACCAAGCTACTTACAAGATCACCTTGTAAGATGATTAAGCCTCAAGAATAACCTACTCTGATACCAATTATTGATAGTAAATACTATTATGGGGGTGAATCAATATATAAAAATGTACATTCAATTCCAAAACCAATTCATCATTCATTAATCTGATCTAGCAACATGAATATAAAAGCTTAAACATCCAAAGCATGAACAAGAGCATACATCATGTGAACACATACTTTATGTGGGAAACCATCTAGGGGGATAAAACCCAGTCTAAATCCTAAAAAAAAATGGACTAAAGTCCTATAAGGATATAAAAAAATGAGAATTTAGACCAACACCAACTGATCAAGGAGCATCCACCCCTCAATTTAGTCTAGCTCCAATTATACCTTTAGTTAGTTCCAACTAGCAAGGAGGCTACAACCCCTTAGGTGATTAATCACCCACTCAAAAAAATTTTATATAATTTCCACCATTTTCATTATGTCTTATACACTTGATGATTACCTTCTCTTGTTCTAAAACTTGCAATATTGCTTCTCTTCACAAGGTGGGCACACCTACCTCATTTACTCATCCAAATCACCCTTTAGACTATTAGGTCTAATGGCTTGTTAGCTCATGAACATTAGAAATATAAAATGAATAATATTATTAAATCTCTAATTTTCCTTAATGATGCATATCTTCTCCTTGACTGAGATATTTTATTCACTTTATTCCACACACTAACTCTGACATCAAATAGGCCAAATAGACCTAGTATATATAACACCCTTTCATCTAATCCATATTGGTTGGCCAAGAATATTAACTTACATGTATCATACATAAAATAGTTTATTACAAATGTTACATATGAGAACCAAGCATTCCATAGGATTTCCATTGCCCTTAAGACCCAAAAATCAATTAGGCCTAATAGAAACCTAAAGGAATTAGGCCAAGAAACCAACATGATACTCCTTGTAATCTTTGGTCCACCTTCAGCCTTCACTAATAAATTAAAAAAATAAAAAATAACTCCAATATATTATTTCTCACTCCCACATATATCTAAAAAATCTATAACTCCAAACCACTACTCCATCCAAGCCATATTCTCTCTCGCTTCAAATCTTGTAAACACCCAAAAAATACTACCACGAAGAACTAAGGCATACTATTGATTTTATAAAATAAAAAACTAAAAAAATAATATGTATAGGTCCTCCATGACATAAAAAACACTACAAAATATAGTTTTTACCTTCAAATATCTCACACAGGTCCAAACCAACTCAAAGAATATGATTACTCAAATTGGTGATGCACACTAGAAACTTAGTCAAAAATCATTGACTAGTCCAACCAAAATAGAGACAAATTATAAAGAAAAAATACATGTAATAAATATATGATACTTATATAATATCACAAATCTGTCTCTTACCTCAAACTTTTCTTAGAATAGCTCAAAATAGCCTCTCTAAATAGGCCACTCTAGACTTCCTACAAGCTTCAAAAACCAGTCATGATGAACATGACATCTAACACTTGTGTATACACATTATTGATCTTCCAATGCATTCATGTGATCCTAAAAAAACCTTATAAAATTTCCAATCACAAACATATAGATTTCTAATGTCATATATTAAACATATAGATCATTCTATGAGGCATACTTCTTTATTGTCCTCATTACTCAGACAAGTCATCTTGAAGGCACATTTTTGCCTATGTATGGTCATCAACATCATATACCAATCAAGGTAACATAAGGCATATGTCTTTAAAAAATACC
The DNA here is from genome assembly GCA_037957365.1 of Torreya grandis. Lineage (NCBI taxonomy): Eukaryota > Viridiplantae > Streptophyta > Pinopsida > Cupressales > Taxaceae > Torreya > Torreya grandis. The sequence goes on from JARHVA010004183.1 coordinate 939,646, forward strand.
CAAAACCATTGGATTCATCCCTACTCACCTGCACACCATTCCTAAATGGATTCTCACTCATACTAGTTTTTTGTCACTATTTTCACTGTTTGGCACATTAGTGATAAGGAAATTTTATTGACTTATATAATTGACATAGAGCACATAACTTTCATAAATTACTCCATATACCTCAATAACAAGTCTTTACCTTCAATAGCTAATGATTCTCATGCATTGACTAAGTCAACCCTACCTATAGTACTAAAATCATCATAAATAAGCACATTTATATACCTTCTACTTACTACCCTGACACACCACTACCACCTGGAGATGCCTAGAGGAGTACTATATAGATTCCAATAGTCAAACTTGGTCAAATAATCCATTCTAAGTCCTTTCTATTAATATCTCTCCCATTGCTCCATTATAAGGGTCTATAAAGGTTTTTAACTAGTTTACATTCTTAATGAATGTTCATAAAGCTCTACCCCTTAACTCCTAAAACAATGGTTTTAAAATATTATTAGGGACCTTAAAAAACTACTTAAAGTAATTAATATTCACATGCAAACCCTACACATGCCAAAAATAATGAGAAACTCCTCTCAGGCTCCTTACACTCATTTATAACACCCTTTGAAGCTTCTAAACCAACTTTCTAACTTTTTAGCTTAATCTATGACTTAAAACTTGATAAACATGATTTGAAAAACTTTCCTAACCATATCTCATGCAAAAAAAAATCTTATCCAACTTGAAAACACCCTTTGACCCTTTACAAGGCCTCATAAGCCCACATAGGCTAACTAGGCCAATGGCTAAACTATCTTACAGACCACTAGCCACCTCTTGAAAACCATACACCCATCCTTTTAGCACCTTATACATGTATAAAATGAACATACCAATCATATTGAACTACTCATGATGATATATCTCTCAAAGTACTCAATAACCCATAGGTAACCACATATGGTCAAGCCCAAAAGGCATAGGATGACTTGCACTCCATCTTGTTGGTTGAATATTTCGTCGATTAGCATACTGATAAACAAAATAGGTCTGATCAGCCAAAGTAAGAAGTTTAGTCATCCAAATGTGTAGGTTTACCAAATCAAATGGAGACTGATCTCTCCTCTCATCAAGGGGAGGTTCCTTATAGATATGCTATATATATATAAAATAATACTCAAGGTAGGACAAACCATCCATCTCTCTTTCTTCAGAGATGATGTGTGCAAATCAAAGGAAAAACTCAAGGGAAATGACAGACATCACTCCTCTTCTTTCAGAAGTACTATTCAGCAAACCACAAGAATACTCCTGGTAGTAAATGCAAAATGTAACTAGGGACGTAGTAACCAACAAATCGAGATGCAGTATAAAGTCTTCACATGAATTGCTCAAGAGTGAGATACAAAGGACAATGAGGGCATGAAGTCATCCCAAGGTCCTTTACACATAAATGAAAAGAAAACACACTGAAAGGCAATTATGGGGGCACAAAGTCTCTCCACAGTTGACTTCAGGACACCTTCCTGACTGTTGTCACTAATTATACTTGTTGAATTAAAGGAACAAAAGATATATTAAGGAAAAATACATAAGAACAATTTCCTCAACAACAAAGATATCACAGCACAAAGTCTAAAAAATCACTTGCTTTCTTATTCCAATAACAAAATATGATCAATGATCTAAGCTCAAAGTCTCAGTAATGCCTTTCAATTTGGGTAGAGTTTCATTTTGATTATCAAAAAGAGATCTATTTACAATAAAAGAGAGTCCCTTCTATAGCCTCTTCAAGAAGGAATCGAGAACAGTAACACATCATGTTGCGTTGAAAATTTTTAGGAAGATAGGCTGGAAATTGGGGGCATCTACCAATTTGTTTTTCTCAATGCAGAGAAATAATTCATGCTATTGAAAGTTTGCAACTTCAATTTCCACTTGGTGATCTGATCCTTCTTCATCATTCCTCCTTTTTTGGTTAATTGAATCAGGTCCTAGATTCAATTTGTTATTCTATTCCCTAGTCGCTTCCTGCTAGTTTTGGCCTTAAAGCCTTTGAATGCATTCAGGTCTATAGATTACAAGGATCAACATCTATTTTGTGAGATTTTAAATTGACGTTCATGCACCCTTCACTATGTTTTCAATGGCTAGTTTACTATTCTTGAATTTGACGTCTTTGGGCGTGTCACCCCTTGGTCCTTCTTTGTCTTTCCTATTCTACATCCTCCTGAAGGGAAGGTGACCCTTTGGCTTCAAGGGAGTGTCCTGTAAGTTGGCCACTGAGAGTCCCCCACAAGGGCACCTGCCCTTCAAGGTCCTTTGGTGACCTTTTATCTTCGGCAGTCTCTCACGACTTTCCTGTAAACTGTTTCTGTGGACATTTTCCCATAGGCATTTTCCTTGGGCTTTCTCTTGCAGGCATTTTTCCATAGACAAAAAGTCTATAGAATTATTCCATTTTGTTCTGTTTGCCTTGGTCTTTGCGAATTCCTTCAAGATTTCCTTTTGTGGCTTCTTTCCCGAATTCCTTTATACTTTTTGTCTGAAGGAATTCCTTTGGACAAATAGTCTAAAGGAATAATGCCTTTATCTACCTTAAACAAATTTTTTAAATAATTTACCTTAACTACCCTCTTTAAAAATGACCCTTCTGAAGGGTACTTTTGTCAACCAAGTGCCCTCTGCAAGGACACTTGTCCTTCAGGAGGCTTCTTTGAATTTTTGTATTGAACCGCTCCTTTGAATTGAGCCAATGAACCAAGGCGATGAACCAATTGTTGAACCATTTAATTAAAACATTTGACTAAACCAAAGCATTAAACTACTTGGTTGAACCAAACATTGAACCACTTGGTTGAACCAAAATGGTTCAAGCTGATGAACCCTTTGATTGAACCAAGAGAACGAAGCAAAGCATTTGAACCAAGCGAGTGAACCAAAGCATTGAACCGCTTGGTTGAACCAAACATTGAACCAAGCTAATGAACCAAGCTTTGATTCAATGGTTCAAATGAAGCCTTGAACTGAAGCACTAAACCATTTGATTGAACCAAAGTGATGAACTTTGCCGAGTAAACTTCGTAGTTGTGTTGAGAGCTTTTGAACCTGTTGAACCAAATGCATTGAACCTGCTGCTAATTTTTGTTGATGGACATTTTTGATTGAACCAAGGCATTGAACCAATCCCAAAAATGACTAAGTGTTGGAAACTGATTCTTTTGATTGAACCCACCTACAAAAGCCTTTGAACTAGTAGAAATGAACCTGCTTGCAAAGTTCATAGAAACCAAGTCTGTAGTTTTCTTTAACCTTGAAAGAGTCTATAGATTCAACCTGTGAAGCCCATTGAACTTGGCCTATAGAGTCTGTAGATTTCTGAGAAGCTTGAAAAATGAGGAATTTGAATGCCCAGGACAAATTTTGAAAGGGGAAGAGACAATTTTGGTCTATAAGAGAAACAAAGTTCAAATGTTGTCTCAAAAATGAGTGATATTTTTGGGAGACAATAGCTGGCTCCAATTGGGGAACTTTTGTCAATTGCAAAAAGAATTGAATGGAGTAGAATCTAGAATCTCCAGTGTCTTCATATGTACCATTGGGCTACAGATCATGCTACCCAAAAATGAAAGGCATCAAAAAAGAAAACAAATGAAACAAAATAGAATTAAAAACTATACAAATATACATATATACAGATGCAATGATCTGATACTTCAAGAGTTAAAGTGTTTCAGATGCTACCCATTATGAGGTAGAGAAAAGAGTGTGCCATCTTGATATTTTAGTAGAAAGATATTTTCACCAATGTGTTGATGAATTATAAATGGGCCTCTCCAAAAGGATTCAAACTTTCCATGCATCCCCTTTGGTTCTCTCCTTTTGTCCCATAGCAGGACTTGATCCCCAATCTAGAAATCACAATTTTTGGCCTTCTAGTTAAAGAGTTTCTTTACCAGACTTTGATGAGCAGCAATTCTATCTACCACCATGGTTCTCTATTCCTCTAGCTTAGTTAGGCACATGATTCTTTTATCAAGAGAGCTTTCATATGTTTGATCTTCAATTGCCTTTGCCAATTTCAAGGCTGGCAATTCTAAGGTGATTGGTATCTTAGCATTGATACCATAAAGAAGTTGAAAAGGAGACATACCAATTGCCCTTTTTGGTGTGATTATGTCTACCCATAAAGCATCAACCAATGCTTTATGCCATGTTCTTTGATTGTCATCTGCTAGCTTCTTGATGATAGTTACCAGGTTCTTATTGTTGGATTTAGCTTGTCCATTCCCTTGTGGAAAATAATCAAAAGAGTGAGAGAGTATAATTCCATAATGGAAACAGAATTGTGTAATCTCTTGGTAGCTGAAACAAGCTACAATTTTAGTAATAATTTTGATTGGAACTCCAAACTTGGAAATGATATTCTCTTTGAGGAAGTTGCATACAACTTCTGAAGTAGCATGCTTAGTTGGGATTGCTTCTACCCACTTGGTGAAATAGTCAGTTGTTGTAAAGACATAATCATGTCCAACACTTGAAGATGGGTTTATAGTCCCAATAAAATCAATCCTCCATTACTAAAAAGGTTCTTCTATGATCACTGGCTTGAGAGGCATAACAACTAACTTGGGTCTTCCAACAAATTGCTGACAAAGTTCACATTTCCTAACCCACTTATGTGCATCTTGGAAAAGAGTTGGCCAGTAATACCTAGCTCATAGAATCTTGTGAGTAGTCACAAGAGTAGAAAAATGTTCTCCATAGGCCAGATTGTGGAAAGATTTCAAAAGCTGGCTTTGTTGCTCTTTGTCTACACAACGAAGGAATACTCCATCTATGCTTCTCTTGTATAAGCCATTGTTCTAAAGGACAAAATTGGCAGCTTTCAACTTGATAGTCCTCCTTTCTTTGTAAGACAAATGAGCAGGACATTCACCATAAGTAAGGAAATGAGCAATACCTAAATATCACTTATTGGTAGTGGAGACAAAAAGGACTATTGGAGTATCTTCCACTTCAGCTTCTTCATGCTGTGTATCTTTTGGTTTGTTATCAGCAATTAATTGGCATAGGCCTTTACCCCTGACCAGCTTTATCGACTTAATGTCTAGATCAAACTCTTAGATCTTTGCAATCCAATTACCTCTTTTTGTGCCAAAATCTTGTTGAGTTAATATAGACTTGACTATAGTGTCAGGAACTAAGGTAGTAGTGTGTGAATTCAAAATATAGAAGCGAAAATGTCTGACTACTTTCACCAATGCATAAGCATGCTTCTCTACATTTGAATACTTTATCTCATGGGTTTTGAGAGGAAAACTCATGAAAGAGATAGGAGATTCCATACCTTCCTTGTCCTATTGAATAAGAATTGCTAAAAGAGTGTGTTCAGACACATAGTTGTATTTGATGAAATTTTTGTTATAATCTAGACAAACCAAGGTAGGGGCACGAGCAATGGTAGTCTTGATATCCTAAAATGCTAACTTGCCTTCTTTAGTCCAGCTAAAGATGGTCTTCCCTTTCATCATGTTCACAATGTGTCTAGTCTTCTCAACAAATTCAGGGATGAACCTCCATAAAAAATTCACCTTTCTGAAGAAAGAATGAACAACAGTTTTGCTTGTAGGAAAATTAAGCTTTTGAATAGACTTGAATCTGTCTGAATCAATATTTATGCCTTATTTTGACACAATATATCCAAGGATTTTCCCTTTTTTTACTCCAAAAATAGACTTCTTGGGGTTCAAGGAAATACCATTCTAGTGGCAGCGCTCCAACACTTGTTGTAAGTGGCATACATGATCAGATCGATGCTTTGAAAAGACAGTCAAGTCATCAAGGTATACCACCATGAATTTTCCAATCTCATCTTTGAGAGCCAGATCTATTGCTCTCTGAAAGGTAGCACCAACATTTATCAAGCCAAAAGACATTCTTCTATATGCAAATGTACCCCAAGGTGTGGTGAATGCAGTCTTGTGTGGGTCTGTTTCACGAACTTCAACTTGATTATATCCTGAGAAGCCATCCAACATTGATAACATCTTTTAACCTATTACTATTTGAAGCACTTAATCCATAATTGGAAAAGGATAATTATATTTCAAAGATGCTTGATTTAGATTCCTAAAATCTACACAAATGTGAATTTTGCCATTCTTCTTTCTTACAGACACTATGTTTGCAATCCATGTGGAATGATGGATTGGGAAGATGATTCTAGCATTTAATATTTTTTGTATCTTAGACAGAATAGTACCTAATATTTTTGGATTATATTGTCTGCATTTTTGCTTGTAGGGCATTGAATCAACCTTGAGAGGAATGTCATGGCAGATTTCATCAGCTCTGATAGACTTCAGGTCTTCATAAAAATATGCTAAGACATCTGTGTATTAACGGAGCAAAGTGGTGAGCTTGAATCTTTCTTCAGGGGTGAAGCACTTACCAATGTTAACCATCTTGGGATTTTCTTTAGTGGTTAGATTTACTTGATCGAATCCCTGAGAGAATCTTGAGTCTATTTGCTATTGTTTGATGAATCTATCATGCTTGTCAAACAACTTCTCAAGAGAAACCAGGCCTTTGGGATTTTTTTTTCCTTTCAGCTGTAAGAATTCTTCATTTATATCTAAACTAGATTCAGAGGCTGATTCATACTTCTGAGATTTATCGCCTTCAAAACGTAGTTGTTCAAAATTGTCTTTTCATTCCAAGAGAGCAATGATTTGATGATCATCATTGAATACATACCAATAATCAGCATTGTCAGGAACACTTGGTCTATAGACCAGCTCAATAGTATACCTATCTTCTTTGAAATCTAAATGAGGAACTAAGAGAGTTCCTGAAACAACAAGTGCATCAACTTTGTCATTAGACTCTCTGGGTATGGTAGAAATGTTGAAAGCATCAAAGCTTTCAATTTGGTCTCAAACCAAGTTGCGATAGTGGCATAATATTTCATTCTTGGTTTGGTATAGATTTCTCACTTGACAAATCACTAATTTAGCATCCCCTTTGGCATGAAAAAACTTGATGCCTTTGTCTTGAGCAGCCTTCATTCCACGTAACAGAGATTCATATTCAACTATATTGTTAGTGTTGCTAAATTGTAATTTGTAGGATGAAGGAAACATATCTCCTTGAGGAGATATCAACACAATCTCGGCTCCTGAACTGATAGAAGAACAACTACCATCAAATTCCAAAGTCCATATCTCATTTGATACTGATTTTTCTTTAGACTTTCCTTCATGAGAGATGGAGGATCCTTCTTCATCTGTATTACAACCTACTAGTTATTCTGCTGTTCTAGTTAAACTGATTTTTGAGTTGACCCTTTCAAGAATTATATCAACTATTTCATGCACTTCATCTATAGATAGAAAATAGTTACCCATACCTACAGATTTAAAAATAATTTGAGCTTCAGGGGCTGATATCTAGGTGACCACATATTTTGCCTCCTTTTCAGGGAGCAACCTCTTCATTACACCTTGTACAGGTATCCTTACCTCAGATAGATCCATGCTTAGTTCTTCTTCCACGTCCTTGCAAAAATTTCATCCAAGAAAAATGCCATAGGATGTTGGGACATTAGCCACCAAGATAGTCATCTTGATTCTCTTGTCTGAAAAGGTTGCAAATGCAAATTGGGCATCTTTGATTTGCCCCAGCAATGGTACTTGCTTGTTCTCCATAGAAAAACATCTCCCAAATGTCTTGGTCAGTATGAGACTAAGAGACTCAGCTACTTTAGTAGGCATGAAATTGTCAGATGTGCATGAGTCTATAATATAGTTACTCAGCTTGTGGCCATTAATTAACAGGGAAACATAAAAAGGTTCTATTTTTCCAAGAACAACTGGAGGAGTAATGACAAAATTATTTGGAATAGGCATGTTCTTTAGAGAATTAGGAATTACCTTTTTAGCTTTTTGTCCTATAGGGATGGTTTGGTTATTGACACATTGGATTAGTTTATCTAATTGATCAGGATTGGACTGCAAATATTTGAACTCAGACATTTGTATTTTTGTCTTTTTGACATGATCAATTATGTCAAATGGCTGAATTGAGATAGGTACAGAGAAAGGTACTTTAATATTTTGAGTTTTAGGAGGGATGGGAGGTGGGTTGGTTTGTGAATTTGAAGTAGAAGGTGAAGGTGAAATGGATATATTTGCCTTTTGGGTGATTACCAGATCCTTTGAATGAAAAGGTAGAATGGTTCCATGCTTACTCTTTTGTCTTCCCTTTATCAGCTTGTTGGACTAATTGGTTCTTGGACCTGGTAAACACTACATATGATCCATCAAAAGCTTCTCCTTTGCTTCCAGGTTCATCCTGGTAGTTTAGGAAACCAATGTGGGAGTCACCAGCTGATTCTTCTTGATTTTCTATAAAGATATCAGCATCATTTTCTTGAATCAATTTAGGCTAGAAAGAGAACTCTGATTCTACTTCAAGATATCCCATTGATGAATTAATTAGAGGAGCTTCCAAGGCAAGTTTCCCTTGTGGGGGAGGAAGGCAATTCTATTGCCCTTGATTCTTGACAGCATTGCCCTGATATGACTGATTTGGGAATGTCCTTTTGTATGAAGGAGCAGAAGACATTCCTTGAGCCATTTGCTTTTTGAGAGCAAGCAACTCATTTTCCAATTTATGTACCATTGGATTTGTGGTGCTTGTAGATGAATATTCAGAAGATGATGAAGCTCTATTTCTATTTGGATCTCTTCTTATATTCCCTACTAAGATGAGATCATCTTCTACCTCAGTGGCCAAATGTTGAGCTACAGTGAGATCTATTTGATCAGCACATCTCAAGATAAAACTTACTTTAGATAACTGAGAATTAATGAAGAAGCATTTAAGATTCTTAGCTGTAGGTCAAGAAATTATAGGAATTATGTTCCTCAGTTTATCAAATTTGGCTATGAAGTCCCTCATTGGTTCATGAGGCTCTTTCTTCATATGTGTAAGTTGAGCCGAAAGTGCATGTGCATCTTCTACAGCTTTGAATCTGGCTTCAAACTTAGCTTTGAGGGTATTCCAATCAGTTACTGACCGAGCCTATAGATGATAAAACCAATCTGTAGCATCACCTTGTAATGTTTCTACAAATAACTTGACTGCTATATCTTCAAATTCTACTCCAATTACTCCATAAGCTATGCTGAAGGCTGCAATGTGTTCATTAAGATGAACTTTCCCATCACCATAGAATTTGGGGAAATTCTTCCTTAAACTGTGTGGAAGCTCATGTAGAGGTAGAGTAAGATTGAGAGGACCAAAAACATTACCCCAGGGGCCTTGAAATGCCATTATAGGATTATGAAAAGGAGGAATAACAAATCTTAGAGGGGTAATTATTGGCAAAGCCTTATCAACAGTAGAAGTAGATACTTTGTCTGGCAATGGAGATCTAACTTTAGTAGGAGGAAAGCTCTTAGTTCATTGGAGATGAGATGGTGAAGGAAACATATCAAAATCACTTTGCTATACCAACTCAAATATAGGGTCAATGATACCTTTAGCCCTTTGGCTTTGTGTATACCTTGAATCTACCAGATTTTGAAACAAAAATGGGAAAAGAATTAACCTTGCTTCAGTTTGCAGCTTGAGGCTTTAAACTGTGCATTCTTTCTGGGTTAATGTGGAGGTGAATGGATAGATTATAAATGGATAATGGATATTATATCCTCAGCAGAGTCACCAAAAAATGTTGGTTGAATTTGATCAGTGTACTGATAAACAAAATAGGTTTGATCAGCCAAAGTAAGAAGATTAGTCATCTAAATGTGTAGGTTTACCACATCAAAAGGAGACTAATCTCTCCTCTCATCAAGGGGAGGTTCCCTATGGATATGCTATATATATAAATAGAAAATAATACTCAAGGGTAGGATAAACCATCCATCTTTCTTTCTTCAGAGATGATGCATGAAAATCAAAGGAAAAACTCAAGGGAAATGATAGACAACACTCCTCTTCTTTTAGAAGTACTATTCAACAAACCACAACAAATAATCCTAGTAGTAAATGCAAAATATAACTAGGGACGTAGTAACTATCAAATTGAGATACATCATAAAGTCTCTACCTAAATTGCTCAAGAGTGAGATACGAAGGACAATGAGGGCACGAAGTCATCCCAAGGTCCTTTACAAAGAAATGAAAAGAAAACACACTGAAAGGCAATTATGGGGGCACAAAGTCTCTCCACAGTTGACTTTAGGACACCTTCCTAACTACTATCATTAATTCAACTTGTTGAATTAAAGGAATAGAGGATATATTAAGGAAAAAGACATAAGAATAGTTTCCTCAACAACAAAGATATCACAGCATAAAGTCTAAAAAATCACTTGCTTTCTTATTCCAATAACAAAATATGGTCAATGATCTAAGCTCAAAGTCTCAGTAATGCCTTTCAATTTGGGTAGAGTTTCATTTTGATTGTCAAAAAGAGATTTATTTACAATAAAAGAGAGTCCCTTATATAGCCTCTTCAAGAAGGACTCAGGAACAGTAACACATCATGTTGCATTGAAAACTGTTAGGAAGACAGGCTGGAAATTGGGGGCATCTACCCATTTGTTTTTCTCAATGTAGAGAAACAAGTCACACTATTTGAAGTTTTCAACTTTCAATGTCCACCTAGTGATTTGATCCTTCTTCATCATTCCTCCTTTTCTAGTTAATTGAATCAAGTCCTAGATTTAATTTGCTGTTCTATTCCTTAGTCACTTCCTGCTAGTTTTGGCCTTAAAGCCTTTGAATGCATTTGGGTCTGAAGATTACAAGGATCAATGGCTATTTTGTGAGCTTTGAAATTGAAGTTCGTGCACCCTTCACTATGTTTTCAATGGCTAGTTTACTATTCTTGAATTTGATGTCTTCAGGTGTGTCACCTCTTGGTCCTTCTTTAGCTTTCCTATTCTGCATCCTCCCAAAGGGAAGGTGACCCTTCGGCTTCATGGGAGTGTCCTTTAAGTTGGCTGCTGAGAGTCCCCCACAAGGGAACCTGCCATTCAGGGTCCTTTGGCATCCTTTTATCTTCGACAGTCTCTCGTGGCTTTCTTGCAGACTATTTTTACAGACATTTTCTTGTGGGCATTTTCCCTGGGCATTTTCCTGTGGGCATTTTCCCTAGGCTTACTCCTATGGGAATTTTCTTGTGGACAAAAAGTCTATGGAAATTTTTTGTGGACAAAAAGTCTATGGAATTTTTTTGTGGACAAAAATTCCATAGAATTATACCATTTTGTTTCGTTTTCCTTGGTCTTTGTGAATTCCTTCGGGATTTCCTTCCGTGGCTTCTTTCCCAAATTCCTTTAGACTTTTTGTCTGAAGGAATTCCTTCAGACAAAAAGTTTGAAAGAATAATGCCTTTGTCTACCTTAAACAAAATTCCAAAAGAATTTACCTTAACTGCCTTCTTTGAAAATGACCCTTCCGAAGGGTACTTTTGTCGACCAAGTGCCCTCTTCAAGGGAACTTGTCCTTCGAGAGGCTTCTTTGAATTTTTGCATGGAACCGCTCCTTTGAACCGAGCCAATGAACCAAGGTGATGAACCAATTATTGAACCATTTGATTCAACCAAAGCATTGAACTGCTTGGTTGAACCAAACATTGAACCACTTGGTTGAACCAAAATGGTTCAAGTTGATGAACCCTTTGATTGAACCAAGCCTTTAAACCAAGTGAACAAAGCAAAGAGTTTGAACCAAGTGAGTGAACCAAAGCATTGAACTGCTTGGTTAAACCAAACATTGAACCAAGCCGATGAACCAATATTTAATTCAATAATTCAAATGAAGCCTTGAATCGAAGCACTGAACCATTTGATTGAACCAAAGTAATGAACTTTGCCGATTGAACTTCGTAGCTGTGTTGAGAGCTGTTGAACCTGTTGAACCAAATGCATTGAACCTACTATTGATGCTTGCTGATGGACATTTTTGATTGAACCAAGGTGCTGAACTAATCCCAAAAATGACTAAGTGTTGGAAACTAATTATTTTGATTGAACCCACCTGTAGAAGCCTTTAAACCAGTAGAAATGAACCTGCTTGTAGAGTTCATAGAAACCAAGTCCATAGTTTTCTTTAACCTTAAAAGAGTTTGTAGATTCAACCTATGAAGCCCATTGAACTTGGCTTGTAGAGTCCATAGATTCAAGCCTGTAGGTTCTATAGTTTTGAGAAGCTTGAAAAATGAGGAATTTGAATGCCCAAGACAAATTTTGAAAAGGGAAGAGACAATTTTGGTCTATAGGAGCAAAAAAGTTCAAATGTTGTCCCAAAAATGAGTGATATTTTTGGGGGACAACACATCTGAAGACCACCTAAAAGGATTTCTATTGATCTCTCAAAAAAATGGACATACCATGTACTCTCTCTCCATGTGTTATGCCATTTACTAATGCTTCCATATAACCAATTACTCCCACAAGTTTTTGCTAACAACCAAGACTGAGTTGAGTATTAAGATCATGCATGTTAAACCAAAAGCACTCTCATACCACTTTGTCATCACCAATGCCACTTGACATAAATGACAACACATAACTACCAAAAATCTCCCCAAAATATCCCCCTTTGTCATTTATGGCAACACTTCCTTTACTTCTCTCCTCGTTTGCCAAAATGATAAAGTGGACTCATCTATCAAATAGGCTCTTCTATCTTTAATAAAATAATTTTATGAAGTTGAACCAAGAACAAAACCAAGAGTAAATACCTTTATCTCTCATGCTTTGAACCTTAGAGCACACCATCTATTAGCATCAGATCATAAAGCAACCATAGTGCTTCCCCTTGGACCAAGCTCCCTTCAAGAACTAACTCAGGTCATATCTCTAAAAGACCTATAAAATACTTGGACCTAACCAGTAGGAAATAAATATAGCTCCCCCTCAGACCACTACCACTTGAGAAACAAATAACTTATCTCCCCCTTTTTTAAACACTAAACTCAGACCTCTAAGTCTCCAAGAGACCTAGATAACATGAAATCACACTTCCTTCTTAGGTCCTTGGACCTATCACAAATTGCTTAGTAAGATAGCTCCCCCTATGACCCTAATCCTCTTAAAAGGCTCCATATCAGTCTATATAACCAATTCATATCTATATGACCTCCAATAAAAGCTACCATTACTTTAAATAGTAACAGGAACACCATAACACTATGCAAGCTCACCTACCTTTGAACTCAAGGCACCTTGTAGACCACCAAAGGCACTTCAAGTATAGAAAAAAACTTGAATAATTCTTAGAATAGACTAACCTACTCATCTATATCCAATAAATCCAACCTTATTTGTAAATATATCATAAAATTGCTCAATTTCTCCACTAGGCCTACTTAGACCTCTTGTAGCCTTGTTTGGCCATTGCAAACCTCATAACTCTTTGTACTAATAACTTCAATCCATGAAACTATATATTTTAATACTATTAACATTCCCCCTTAGGAATGCTAGGAATTAGCTCCTAACTCATCCTCTTTAGCATACTTACTTCTTTAGCCCTATTGGCCAATTAGGCCTCCTTACAAACCAACACTTGAATAACCTAAAATATGCTTACCTTCAGACCACTAAATTTTTTTTAGCTACCCATTTGGCCCATTCAATTTATTTTAAGCTTCTAACCTCCAACTCCAAAGCTTGACCACTTTTCCAATATAGACCAAAACACAAGAATCTCAAGAACAAATGAGTCAACTTGCCTATCTCCAGTCAATTCCATGACATGAAATTTATCCCACACCTATAGGTCACATATACATGATTTTTTTACCAAATTTCATGTTTATTATTCATGGGTAACATATACTTATTTCAGCTTGGTTTTGACTTTATCCTCCTTGAGTCAAAATAGGGTCAACAATGAGCATATAGAATTCAAAATTTTTATTTCAAAACACCTTTGATGCATGAAACCACCTAAAACAAACCCCATCAAGGTTTACATATATTATTGAGTAGATAAATCTTCTTAACACTCACCCAAGATCATATACATACTTGAGAACCACTAATCTGGAGTTTTAGAGCCATCACACTCAGTTAGTACCATAACTAAATGATTAAAATTATACCTAAAAACCTCTTAGACATCGAAAACCCTTCTCTCCTAATTTTTAAATCCAAAAAAAACTTGAATAATTTTTATCCAACCTTATATCTTTAGGAAAACACCAAAAGAGCACATTGGACACACTTTAGGTAGTCATCACTACCAAAATTAGTCAACGCTGACTTTTAACCACAAAATTGACATCTGAGCTCATCATGGACTCAAAACACCTGGGAATGAATCATGTAAATATTATACATTCTCCCATAAAATCCATTATATCACCATTCCTCAAATCAACACCCATACCAAGCATCTAAAAATGATTAAAATAACATTTTAGGACCAACAGTCCTGAACATACCTTTTGAACAACATTCTTGCTTCTTCACTTAAAGGAGTCTCTTATGAAGCATAGAAAGAGACCTCCAAACCCTTCTTTCTCATCTAAAAAATACTTTATACCACTTAATGACCTTTTAGGTCATGTAATAACTCAAGAAGCATCCAATCACTGAAGCATTCATTCTTTAGATCTGGAAACTAAGATACAACACAAAAGAGTCTCCAAACAATAATCTTCTTCAAGTAAACAACCTTCAAGTCATGTTACAGTACATGACCACTTATAGGGATATATAATTCCTTCATATAACCAAACTTCAATCAAATAAATCTCTTGAAATCAAATAGATAATTCTTGAGCACCAAAGAGATTCAATCTTCACAAACAATATTGGTCTTGTAGACCAATGAAGCACTCAGACCCTTGACTGTACAAACCAACCTGAGCATCATCATATTTCACTTGAGGAACCATTTACATAACATCCTAAAGACCATAAAATAATATAAACTCCACCAAGTACCATAAACACCCTTCAAGGACATATGAATCTTCAAGACATTATGAAGTCACCATAACATCCATTCTATTGTTCTAAATCTTACTTCTTGCACATCATCTTGAGCTAGTTATTCAAAAATGATATCAAAGGATCAATTAGATTATTCTTAGATAATATAAAAATAAAATATTACCTTGATAAAACTATCATACACCTTGATCAGTCACCTTGAGAGTCTAAGATCACCATTCAACTCAACAAATCACACTACTCTGTCAATTAAGGGACATAGAGACACAGTCAACTTCCATGGGTTTTTTCTTGAAAAAACACACACTTTCAGATCTCTCTTAATGGCTAGACCTTTTCATATAATTTTTTCCCATTTTTTATGAGTCTTATCCATGCATAGGTGTCCATAAACCATTCGATTTCACTTAGAAAACTTCATTGACTGTCATACCTTCTTTAGGTTTCAAGAAGGCCTAATTCCAATTACCCTTGTTTTCTTCAATGAAAAAATACTGAACTAATATGGTCCATAAATTCATTAACAATGACTTACTCCTATAAAAACACATTGATAATAACTTATAATAGATCTCATCATGCTTAAAAGCCCTCAAATCACTTGCATATATTATCAAGGCACCATTACGCTATCTTTCTCCTTCAATTACAGACCTCTACCTTTCAATACACCTATAAATATTTGTACCTATCATGATTTCTAAAAAATAAACCATATTCAATAAACCCTACCATACAACTTAGGTTTGATCTTGGATTTGGTTTCAGTATAGTCCTCCTTTGAACTTGCTAGTGTAAATATGTAAACCTTTATGCAGACTTCAACTCTAATCTTCATAGACTTATGCATCATAGAGAAACCTTAAAAATTCATTAGTATTGAAATAAAAACTTAGAAAACATTAATAACCATGACAAAAACCAAATTGATCATCAACAACTTCATCAACTCTACCAATAAGCTAATTAGGTAGATACCAACAACCAAACTACTCATAAGATCACCTTCCAAGCTGATTAAGCCTCAAGAAGGACTTACTATGATACAAATTATTGAGAGTATATAATAAGAGAGGGGGGTGAATCATTATAAAACAATGTACATTCAATTCTAAAACCCATTCATCATTCATTAATCTGATATAGCAACATGAACATGAAAGCTTAAACATACAAAGCATGAACAAGAACATACATCATGTGAACACATCATTTATGTGGTAAAACCTATATGGGAGAAAACCCACTGTAAATCCTAAAAAACAATTAACTAGATTCATATAAGGATATAATAAACATGAGACTTTAGACCAGCACCAACTGACCAAGGAACATCTACCCCTGAATTTAGTCCAACTCCAACTAGACCTTTAGCTAGCTTCAACTAGCAAGGAGTCTACAACCCCCTAAGTGATTAATCACCCACTCACCCACATATGATATGATTTAAACCACTTATCTAATATCTTATACACATGATGATGACCTTCTCTTTATCTAACACTTGTAATACTACTTTTCTTCACAAGGTAGACACACCTACCTCATTTGCTCAACTAAGTCACCCTTTAGACTGTTACGTCTAATGCCTTGTTAGCTCATAAACATGATAAATAAAACATGAATAATCATATTTAAAATTTTATTGTACTTAATGATTCATCTCTACTCCTTTAATGAGATCTTTTATTATCTTTTGTCCACACACTCACTCTCACATCAAATAGGCCAAATAGACCAAGTATATATACCACTCTTTGATATAACCCATATTGGTCAGCCAAGTTGCTTCAATTACATGGATCACACTCAAAATAGGTTCTTACACATGTTACATATGAGAACCAAACAATATATAGGACGTCCATTGCCCTTGAGACCCAAAAATCAATTAGGCCTAATAGAAACCTAAGGTAATTAGGCCTATAGACCAACATGATACTTCTTGGACTCTTTGGTCCACATTAAGCCTTAAAAAATATATTAAACACATAAAAAATACTTTAAATATATCATTTATCACTCCCACAGGGGTCTACAACATATGGAACTCCAAACCACTTCTCCATCCAAGCCATTCTCTCTCTCGCTTCAAGTCCTGCAAACACCTAAAAAATACTACTAAGAAGAACTAAGGCATATTATTGATTTTATCAAACAATAAACTAAAAAATAATATGTATAGGTCTTAAATGACATAAAAAACACCTAAAAATCCATTTTTCACCTTCACATAGCTCACACAGGTCCAAACCAACTCCAACAAACTGATTACTCAAACTGGTCATGCATACCAAAAACTGAGTCAAAGATATTTGAGAAATCCAACCAAAATAGAGAAAAATTATAAATAAAAAATACATGTTTTAAACATATAATAGTTATATATTATCAAAAATATTTCACTTTCTTCAAACTCTTCTTAAAACAACTCAAACTAGCCTCTTCAAATAGGCCACTCTAGAATACCTACAAGCTTCAAAAACAAGTCATGATGAAAATGACATATAAAACTTGTGAAAACACATTATTTATATTCCAATTTATTCATGTGATCCTAAAAAACCCTTAGAACATTTACAATCACAAACATATAGAGTTCTAATGTCATATATGAAACATAGAGATCATTCTATGAGACATACTTCTTTATTGTCCTCATTACTCAGACATATCATTTTGAAGGCACCTTATTTATTATGTATGCTCATCAAAATAATGTACTAATAAATCTAAAATAAGGCATAGGTCTTTAAAAAATACCCAAAACCATTGGATTCATCCCTACTCCCCTGCACACCATTCCTAAATGGATTCACTCATACTGGCTTTTTGTCACTGTTTTCACTATTTGGTAGATTAGTGATATGGTAAATTTATTAGCCTAGGTGATTGACACAAATAACATAAATTTACAAACAACTCCATATATCTTAATAAAAAATCTTGACCTTCAATCTCTAATGACTCTCATGCATTGACTCAGTCAACCTTGCATGTAGTAATAAAATCTTTAGAAATAAGCATATTTTTGTACCTTATACTCACTACCCTAACACACCAATACCACATATATATTCCTATATTAAACCTATATACCTTAAAATATTCAAACTTGGTCAATAAATCCATTCTAGGTCCTTTCTAGGAAGATCTCTCCAATCACTCCATTATGAGGGTTGATAGAGGGTTTTAACTAGTTTACATTCTTAACGAATGTTCATAAAAATATACTCCTTAACTATTAAAAAAATTCTTGGAAAATATTCTTAGGTAACTTACCCACATACTCCAAAGATATCAAATTGTCATGCAAACCCTGTACATGCCAACAAGCATGAGAAACTTCCTCTTGAGATCCTTGCACTCATTTCTAGCACCCTTTAAAGCTTCTAAACCAAATTTATGACTTTGTAGCTCAATATCTAACTCAGACATAATAAACATGATTGGACAAACTTTATTGACCATCTCTCATTCAAAAACAATATTCACCAACCTGCAAACACCCTTTGACCCTTCACAAGGCCTCACAAGCCCACCTAGGCCAACTAGGACAATGGCCAAACTATCTTGAAGACAACTAGACACCTCTTAAAAACTATACACCTATCCTCTTAGAACCCTATACATTTATAACATGCACATTCAAAGCATACTAAGTTCCTCATCATGATATAGATCTCAAAGTACTAAAAACCCCATAGGCAACCACACATGGTCAAGCCCACAAGGCATAAGATGACTTGCACTCCATCTGAAGACCACCTAGAAGGACTCCAATTACTGTATCAAACACATGTACATACCATTTAATCTCTCTCCATGCTCCATGCCATCCAATCATGCTTCAATATAGCCAATTTCTCCCACAAGCTTTCACTAGTAACCAAGACTGAGTTGAGCATTAAGATTATGCATGTTAAACCAAGAGCATTCTCATACCACTTTGTCATCACCAATGCCACTTGACATCAATGACAAAAAATCACTACCACCAATCTCCCAACACTTTTTACAAAAGATCAAGGTTTAATAAGACAAGCCCTTATCCTAAAAAAAATAGTTATCTCCTAGTCATCTTATTATCCTAAATAGTGCAATTCTCAATATTAAAATGGTCATTAAAAATCAAGTGTTTATCCCATTAAATAGAGGTAGTCAATTAAATTTATCCCAAATTGATGACATACTTATATCATATCTTTAGAGTATCCCACTCTTCTTAGGATAAGATCAAACAAATCCTATTTATCACATCAAGTATGTTACTAACCTCTATTCAATCCATAATGTTGTTCATGAGAACATGGCTATTAGACTACTTGCTCCTTCATTCAAAATAAAAACACTATAGTGGTATATAAACCTCCCATTGAACTCCATTACTTCCTAGGATGACTTAGGTTTAGCCTTAGTCAGATAATTTGAGGACAAATCTAATCACCTATCCTTAGTTGAAAAACTAACTACCATAAGGAGGGCTCCTCACGAGTTCATGACTAACTTTAACCTCAGATTCTAAAAATCATGGAAAAATATACCTATGTTGATTAGGCAATCCTTTTAATATTCCTTCTTGTACTATCTAACAGCCTTCACTTCTAATATCAGTGTTTTGATACATTCAATGGGTGGTAATACTTTGCCAAATGCTTATGAGGTTGCAATAATAGAAGAGAGTGATCTGATACAAGATAGTAAGATTTATCCATGGCATCCAATGCCTATCTTTCCAAAATTAGAGCCTATACTATCCCCTTAAGTGTTAGGATAAATTAAAACCTAGATTTATCCCCAAAACACATATAAGAGAAACTATGAAATGAATTAAACAAACATATATAAAATAAACATAAACATGCACAAAATAGGAGACACTAGATTTAATGTGGTTCACCCAAGATGAGATACATCCACCAAAATTATATAGTATATTATTTCCAATAATAAAAGGGAGAAACAAATCCTATAATAAACCATATTACACCTCTCTACCTTTTCCTCCTCCTCTCTATGTGTAACCAATGGCCCAAATTGACTATGAAATTATAATTTTACAAGGAAATTTTAATAAAATTTTCACTTTAGGGGTGCTACCCCCAATCCCCCATAGATATACATATCCCCTAGACCCCCCACTCGGGGGGGGGGTTCATCCCCCTCAGACCCCATAAACAGGGATCCCCCATTGTACGCCTGCCCTACCCACACCACCCCGCCCCCCCCTAGGGGATACAAAGAATGGGATCCAAAACCTGGCTAAAATAACATCAAAATTTTAACCTCTAATCTGGAAAGATAATCAAGCTCCACACCTAAAATCAATCTCTTCAAGCTATATCATTAGCCCCTATTCCACCTCCTCAAACCCAATTATATCCCCTTCTAGTCAATCTAGTGAGCTTGGAAAATTGAAAGGTTTATTATAGTCTTTTGGAAATGAAATAGTACAATTGAAAAGGAAATAATATCAGGAAAATAGGCCTTATCAATAACAAAGTTAGCCCATCTATCATCCTTTCAGAGATCAAAGGCCTCCTTATTAAGTATTTAGAGAAAATAAACCATCCTACTAAGATCAAGGATCTATAATCCAAGCTAATCCATAAAAATCTATTTATCCTAATGCACCTTCCTATTCAAAGGCTATTTTTCTTACACCACCTCAAATCAACTTGATACAAGACTCAAGTTGTCAACCCTCCAATCTCAATAATGTTTAGAACCAAGCCTTGGTGTCATAAAACATGACTTTTCCATAAATGACACAAGAATATTTTTCTCTTCAAGGAGGTCAATAATAAAAAATAGGTTTTTTACCACAAGGAGAGGTTAAATAAGTTTAATTAAAGTCTAATGTCATTAATGTAAATTGAAAAATGGATGACCATGTTACTTTTAATCTAGTTGGTGAGACTAACACTCCAAATGGCCAAGTTACAACTATTACTAGAGCTAAAATAAGAACCATTTATAAGGATCAAGAGGTTATTCATTCTTCAATTAATCATAATACTATTTTCAAAGGTACTAAAGGTCAGCTTATTTCCCCAACAACTCATACAAATTAGAATATAGAAGATAGAAAAGTTCATCAAGTACCTTTAATGTAGGAGCATCTAATGGTTCAAAAAGTGTAGCCAAAGGTGAGTGGTACTAAATTTAGTGTATTATATCAAATGAAGAATTATAAAATTAGAATAATCATGTGGTATTCCCTATCTATTCTAGGACATAAAGACATACTCATCCAAAAGCTTTCAACTCTCAAGTTGTCTCCGAAACCGGTTGAGAAAGGTGTTGTCTTGACTAATTTAGACAAGCCAATGAAGAAACAAGTAAAAATGTAAATAATATGGTAAATGTAGAAAAAAATGAGGTAAAATCAAATAAAACTTCTCCTTTATATCTCTCTTTGATAGTGGGTGACATTTTAGTTCATAACGGCATGGTGGATAGTGGAGCTAGTAACACTGTTATGTCCAAGTAAATTATGGATAAACTTTGTCTAGTTTATAAACCAAATGCAAACAAAGTATTAAAAATAGATGGGTCACCAAAAAATATAATAGGTATGATTAAAAATATGAAACTAACATTACATGCTTGTCCAAACCTTACCATTTTGCATGATGTAGTTATGGTGGACTTGCCTCCTTACTTTGCCATGTGTCTATAAAAAGACTTCACCTTGAAGATTAGGGGTTAATTATCAATTGATTAAAAATACTTAATGTTTATAACTAGGTATGGTATTAAGGTAATAATATATTCTAAAACCATTGCATGTTTTTAATTGTATCCATATATGCCAAATGTTGTAAACACTAATAATGTCATCTTGGATGAGGTGCTAGAAAATAATGAAGTGGAAAATAATTCACATTTAGATGGAGTTAAATATTTGTTCCTGATGAATGGGCCTCAAACATACATGATCATGATCCTTAAAATCTAATTGAGGATGAGGTATTTGGTGTTTATTGCTTCCATGAGAATGATTCACTAATTTTATCCATGGTAAAGGATGACGAATATAGTGAAGGTATATTGTAGTTGTACTTTGATGGATCAAGGAACAAGCATGTGAGAGGATCCTCTTGAAAAAAACTAATGAAAATACATTAAATATAAGATTAATTTACTAAAACTATATGAAATAACATATTTCTATGATTAACAGAAATACTAAAAGAATTATATTGATTGTAGGCCACTTCAAGGGGGAAACCTCATTTGAGAAAGCTCAATACAAATAATTCATGGATTCCTTCATTATCCTCAAAACTTAATTATATATTAATTCTAATCTAAGAAACTAATACTTACCATGAATGTGGGATAAAATAAAATGCTCACGGGATAACTTACAAAGCATATGTGTCCATAGAAACTAAAAAAATAAAGTGAAGGGGTAGCACAAGTTCCTAACATCCCCTGCCTCTTAGAAAAATATTTATCCTCAAAGCTTTAGATGTGTAAATTGGTGTTGAATCTAAAATATTGGTTCCCATATGGTATCCTCTAGTTGCATTCCATGCCATTGAATTAAAACCTTTGTGATGAAGTAGGAGCAAAGTTAGCATGTGTGCCTATCCAAGATTGCCTCTAGCTTGAGAAGGATGGATCCTTCATTATCAAGTTCTGGTAAAATAGTCTACACTCTGATGTTGGTGCCAAAAATGTTTTTTAGATAAGAGAGATGAAATATTGGGTGAACTCAAGAATAAGGTGGGAGCTATAACTTATATGCAATTAATCCAATCTTCTGGAGAACCTTATAGGGCCCATAGAACCTGGGATCTAGCTTATGATGCCCTTTGAGTTTTAGGGAGGATTTCTTGCATTGTTATAAATAAATAAAAACCATATCACCTATGTTAATAGTGTGCTCAGAATGGTGCTGATCAGACTATTGTTTCATTTGATTTTGTTCCATATGAATATTATCCCAAAGGGTGCTAAGGATCTAAAATTGGGTTTAGAACATCATGTCAACTAATTTTTATTGAAGTGTGGTAGGAGGTATTATACCACCATTCAGCAAGGGGGATCCACTTTTCCCACTAATGTTGTTTTTCTAAGGTGAAGCAATGAAGAAAAGTTTCCAATTGTTTGTTGACAATTTTAGTCTATCCATCCATTTGGGGATGATACCTAGAACTCATCTTTAATTGGGTGCCACTATAGTGAAATATTTATATCCAAAAATGGTAGGTGAAGGCTGCATTACAATTTGAGATAATGGAATAAGGAATGCCATGAAGACAAAAAATCTGGTCCAAGAAAATTTATGACATTGTGGAGGTGGTATAGGGATGGTTGAGGGCACAAAAATGACTGTATTTAAAGAGGTGATCAACCACAACCAAGATCACTATTTTGCATATATATTTAGGGAACCCCTCAATTAAATCCAAAGAAAATATCAATTCAAATCTTGTTAGAGATGGGAAAGGGTTCAAGTAATCGAGGGATGAGTGTTGTTACACCCTTGTTACATTAGTAGGTATCACATTCAACCACCATCTATTGAATTTTTTTTCATTCCCTTCCAAAATTTCATGCCTACTCATAATTTTTAAGAAACCTTGAGTGACCTATAGATGGAGAAGCATGGAGTTCATATAATATAACTTATTGAAGATATGTGCTCTAAGGAAGCACTGGATGATCCTTGAATCATAAATAAACACCATCTCAAGAATAATGTGGTATAATAGAGGGGTTAGTGGCTAAATGTTGAATTATTTGAGATAATCAGGATTCATTTACATACCATTACTATACAACATCTAAATAATTTTGAATAGGCATGCAAATAGCTAAAAGGGAAGTTTGGTCTACAAATGTGCAAGATAGAGCATTAGCCATAATATTGTACTTACCCTTCTTGTAAGTGATCTCATAGTCAATAAACCATGAGTTTTCTAACCCATTTTTGTTTTTATGGGGTGTAGACCCATTATTATAGTAAATATTTCAAACTCTAGTGATCAGTTTTGATGTAAAAATGAGTTCCCAGTAGGTATGGATGCCACTTTTATACTACATGCAAAATGACCATCATTTCCTTATCATAAGTAGAGAGTGATAAATTCTTGATAGAAATGGATTTGTTGGTGAATTCATTGGGGAATTATTCTTGGAGGATAAAAACACCAAGTCCATTAATTCAAGCATCACTCTCTATAGTGAAGGTCTTGGCAAAATTTGGCATAGTTAGAACAAGTGTAGTGCACATAGCTTATTTCAATTTTTAAAATACACACTCAACATCTTGTGTCCATGTAAAATAATAATTTTTAAATATAGATATTCATAGAGATACAATACTATTATAATCCTTGAAAGACTTATGATATTATTTATTCAGTCCCAAAAAACCATGGAGGCTCTTGACTGTCTAAGGATGAGGCTAACTTGTCATGGTAGCTAATTTTTTCAAGATCTACCCAAATCCCTTGGGATGAGATAATATGCCCAATATACTCCACTTTGTCTTGGAAAAAATCACATTTTGAATATTTTTCACAAAGATTATGGTTAAAGAGAAGTTGTAGTATGAGTTCTAAATGTTTGACATGATCAGACCATGTTTTACTATAGATGAGAATGTCATCGAAGAAGACTAGAATGAATTTACACAATCAACACCGAAGGAGAATTAGTGGGGCCAAAGGGCATGACCATAAATTCATATTGGCCATCATGAGTGTGAAAATCTATCTTAGGGATATCATCCTCACGAAGCTAGATCTGGTGATATCCAAAGTGGAGATCTAACTTAGAAAAAAATGAGTGTAATGAAGCTCATCAATAGTAGGGATTGGGAAATTATCCTTAATTGTGAGGTGATTAAGTGCATGGAATTCAATGAAAAGGCATCATGACCCATATTTTTTCTAAACAAGGAAAACTAGGGAAGAATATGGGTTGGTACTAGGGAAAATAATGTCTTGCTTTAGTATGTCTTGAATGAGCATCTCTATCTCAATATTTTGCTGAAATAGGTAGTGATAAGGCCTGATGTTGGGAAGGATTATTCCAAGAAAGATTTTAATATGGTAAACCTCTAGCTATGAAGGTGGAAATCCCACTAATTTAGCAAAGACACATTCATACCTATGTAAAAAGGTTTATAGATCAGCAGGAGGAGTAGATACTATTGATGGTTGAATTTGAATATAATGGAACTATTCAATGACACTATGTGAATTATTATCAAGAATATCTTCCATGAAATTTGAACTTATGATGTTGAGGGACTTTAGTTTTAATACTTTTAATATGTGTTTTTACCCATTGTCTAAAAATAACATCCAAAGTTCATCTAAATCCCATAGGATGGGTCTAAGTATGCATAACCATTGGGCACCCAAAACAACATCAAATCCACCTAAGGGTAAGCCAAACATGTTAGAGAATAATATATAATCTCCAATAGAGATATGGACATTAAAACACTTCCCTTCATAAGATAATGTGATCCCATTAGCAATCATGACTTCAAAGTTGGAGTAAGGATAGACAAAACAATCAACCTATTTGGCAATTTGAGGGTAAGTGAAGTTATGAGTGCTACTTGAATCAATAAGTATTATGAGAGGGAAATTCTTAAAGTAACCCTTCAATCATATGTTTTTTAGGGTGGTCAATCATACTAAGTCATGAAGAGAGATCTCTGGTTGGTCTTCCTGACAAGTAGGTTCCACAATCGATGGAGCTTCTTCTAGATCATCTGTTGTATCCTTAACATGTTCCCTATCTTTAGTTTGAGGTAGAGAGTCCACATCTAATAGGTAGATATTTTTCTCAAAACATTAATGTCCTCAAGTGAATATGTCATCATAATTATAACATAGTCTTTTTTATCGATGAGCTCACATCTCTACTTTAGTAAAATGCTTGATAGGAGTGGTTCTAGGAGATGGCATTTTTTGAGATCATTATGGATTAGTATTTTTAAATGGAATAAAATTGGATTTGAATCACTAGTGAGATATGATCTTGTCCTATGCTAATTTATCCAACCCTAGGACTTTTATAATCTTGTTGGGTTAGAAAATTTTGACCTCAGATCACATTTCATCCTTTAGTCCACTAAAAAAACAAATCTAGAAGAATTCATCGAATAATCCCTCTGTATGATTGGCTAGTTTTTAAAATTATATTTTATATTCTCTCACAATTCCTATTTGGTGAAGTTTAGTGAGTGCTCCCATGAAGTCATCAAAAGTACTAGGGCCAAACCATTGAAAAATGAGGGTGAAAAATTGGTCTAGCTTGGATTGTCATGAGCCTTGGTATACCAATGATACAATTGAAAGGCTTTAACTTCTAAGTGAAAGGATGCAAGAAGAACCTTATTGGCAGCAAAAGTATTATATAGACTAAAATATTACTCTTCTTGATAGATCCATCTAGTCAAATTTACACCATGGAATCAAGGAAAATCAAGCTTTAGCCCACAAAAATTATTGGAAGAAGAAAATCTAGTGTCAAAAGAGGACTTTAGATGTTGTCTATTGTTAAAGGTGGTATGTTGAAGACTGAGGCCAAGAATTTTTTCATCAAGATCTTTGATGTGTCTTGAGGGTGGCAATTTTATCCTCCATATTTTTTGATCTTGTTTGGGTTACTACCATGACCTGACCTGAATAAGATATGTTTTTTTATAATGGATAGGAAAACTAGAGTTAAGACACATTTAATAAGGTAAGTTTGTGATTTAGGTGAATTTGGAAGGGGCAAAGGCACTTTTACTAATTTTTTTACATAGTGGGAGTATGATTGATGAAGGTGATGGAAATTTTAAGAGTAAAAATGGAAAAACTAGAAAATTTATTAAAGAGGGACAAAGGAGGAAAAAAAAGGAGATGAACACTATGGAAACTTTTTGAGGCAAATGAACAAAAATAGAAGTTATGGAAAAACTCAAAAAAAGAGAAAATTGAGATTTACTAGAATTAGGAGTGGAATCAAGATATGGGACCTCAAAGTAGAAAATGTTGAGAATGGAATTTTAAGTGTCTAGATAGAGTTTGAGGATCAATGGGGCTACATATGGGGATATATGGAAAAAAAGGATTTTTTTTTCTATTTTTTTTGTCAATTATCTAGTTGCAAGTCCTCTAAGAGTCTGTTGATACTCTGATGATAGTTTTTTAGACTTAGAGAATGAAGATTTTTTGGTTTCTATCAACTGTCAACTATATAAATGTAAGTCCTTTGAGTTTTTTGATACTTTAATGATTTATGTTTTGAGATTCTATTAGGAATATTCTAAAGCTCATAGAATGGGCCCCAACTTTCAATGGCTACCTAAGGCTTTATAGATATCTCTCTAGCCACTAATGTCGTTTAAGTGAGTATCGCTCTCCAAATTTTTCTATACACAGGTTTATCTCTAAATGATAGCTCTTGGTTTTGTTCATGGTTTGGAACTACTTAATTAAGAAGGTACTATTGCCCATTTCACTGGTAGGTCCTCTTAATGCATCAGCTACTTTAGGGTTCCTATGGTACTCACAATGAGTTTTAGGAATTTCACCTAAGTACTTCCCATAGTTACGGAATAGGTTTTTTTTAACTTAGATACAAATAGATTATTATGATGTAGAACAAAGTTATACAGTAAAATAGAGTTAAGATTGTCTAAGAAAAATATTTAAAGGAATTACATAGAAGAATAGAGTTTATACTTTTTATAAAAAAATTGTGGCCTTGGAAAGTGCTTTGATACTAGATGAGAGGATCCTCCTGTAATAATTCAATTAAAATACATGAAACAATAGATTAATTTACTAAAAATGCATGAAATAAAAAATTTATATGATTAACAAAAACACTGAAAGAATTATATTATTTGTAGGCCACTTCAAGGGGAAAACCTACTTTGAACAAGCTCAATAAAAATAATTCATGGATGCCTTCATTGGCCTCAACACTTACTTATATACTAAGTTTAATCTAACTAAATACTACTTCTCATAAATGTGGGATAAAATAAAATGCTCATGGAATGACTTACAAAGCATATGAGTCCATAACAACTAAAACACTAACAAAATAAAGTGAAGAGGTAGCATGGGTTCTTAAAAACATGGTATTGAAGATGAAATGATGTTGATTCTTACATAAAATCAAATGTATTTATCCTTAATTAAGTTTTAGTTTGGTTTTTCAAACAATGTCACAAAATATGAGGCACTATTTCATAATTTACAGTGGGCTATGAAGATGAAAATTAACACCTTGCAATTTTTTGGTGATAGTGAACTTATAGTTTACCAAGTAAGAGGTCTTAATGTATATAAAAACACATTTTTTAGATATTATAATCATAGGGTGTGGGACTTACTTGAGGATTTTTAGGCTTTTAACATTTAGGCAATACCAAGAGATGATAATAAACATGCAGATAGGTTGGCTGCCATAAGATCTCAATTTAGTATCCTAAATAATATTAAAAATAAGAAAATTAAGTCACACATTAAAATGGTTGTGAGGCATTCCATTCTAGACAACCATGAGAATTGGTAGGTATTTGAGGATGGTAATTAGATTATCAGGTTATTACAAAAGGAGGTTGAGTTCTCTTCTAAAAATCAATCAAAGTTGTTGATATAGTATGATGATCAGATTGTGAAACTAAAAACTAATAAGTTATCCAAAGGATTGGTTACACTTGAGAACATATTCAGTGGTGATGATGAATTAAGGAAAGAAAAAACATCTTTGTCAACTAAAAAAGAACACTATGCCAATGTGGAGATTGTAGCTGGTAAGAACTTAAAATTGGGTAACGTATGTACTCATTCACAAAAGGAATGTTTCATTGAATTATGTACAAGTTTTGATGATGTTTTTGAATGGAAATTTAGTGATATAAAAGGATTTCACCCAAGTCTATCTCAACACACCATTGAGTTAGAGGCTAAAACTAAACCAACGAGACAAAGGCAAAGGCCCATAAATCTAAAGATTGAGCCTTTAATGAGAGATGAACTTCATAATCTCATAGAGTCAGCCATTATATTCCCAATCAAGCACTCAACCTCTATATCAAAGCTTGTTCTATTATAGATTAATATCAGTGGGATTAGACTATGTGTTGACTTCTGGGATTTAAACAAGGATTCCCTTAAATATCACTATCCATCACCATCCATGGAAATTTTTTTGTAACTAGTTTCAAGTTCAAAGAGGTTCTATTTGTTAGATAGATATAGTGGCTACAATCAGATCTTGGTTAAGGAAAAGGACCAATTGAAGATAGCCTTCACTACAAAGTGGGGGACCTTTGCTTATAAAAAGATGCCTTTTGATTTATCCAACATTGGGGCAACATTTTAGAGGGCCATGGATATGGAATTATTAGGTCTTATTAATAGGTTTTAAATTGTATATTTGGATGACATAAACATGTTTTCAAAGAGTGAAAGTGAGTACATGGTCTACCTCAAACAAGTGTTTAAAAGGTGTATGCAATTTATGTTGTCTCTTAATCCCAAAAAGTTTGTCTTCTCAGTTCATGAAGGTAAGATTCTTGGGAATGTGGTTTCAAAGTATGGATTAAGTATATATTTTAAAAGAATATATTTAATTCTTGTTCTTTCCTTGCCTAAGCACAAAAAATCCTTGCAAAGTTTCTTAGGAAAAACCAATTTTATAATAAGATATATTTCAGATTTTGCCACTTTAGCTAAGCCACATACAACCATGATAAAGAAGAATCAAAGTTTAAAATAGAAGGGATAAAGAGTTTTGAAGAGATAAATAAAGCCATATCTAATGTTCTTACACTCATAAATAGAGATTTCACAAAAGACTTCTTGTACACCTATGCTAACATGGACACCATTTTGGGTATTCTTATGTAACATAATCATGAGGCCTTGGAGCAGCCAATAGCCTTATTTAGTGAAAACTTGGAGGAGTATGAAATAAGGTATTATTTTGTTGAAAAACATGTAATTTCATTAATTAGGTCTCTCAAGAAGTTTAGATACTTGTTGTCTAATAACAAAATAAACCTAATGGTTGCCCATTCAAGTATCAAAAAGTTACTCTTGAACAAAGATATAAATGAGAAGAGAGCTCGTTGGATAATAAACATAATGGAGTATGATGTGGAAATTAAGGTCAAAAAGAGGATTAAAGGTAAAGGACTTTATGAGCATCTATCCCAAGAATTAAAAGAGGATAATGAAGTTGTTTTAGTGTCAAATGATGAAGAGGTTACAACTAGTCATACCTCACCTTCCATCTAGTTTCATGACTTGGTAAGATATATCCAAGATGGTTACCATCCTTCTCATTTAAGTGCCTCAAAAATAAGATATTTTAGATTGAAATCCATTATATTTCTTCTTGTTGATAGTATTCTTTTCAAAAAATATATCAATGGCATGTTGCTAAGGTTTATAGAGCTAAGACACACACAAAGGTTTCTTGAAGAATTCCATGATGGACATGGTAGAGGGAATTTATTATCAAGGAATACATCCATTAATATCATGAGAGGTGGGTACTATGGGCTAAGAATATTTGGTGATTGTCATGAATGGGCTAGGAAATGAAAGTAGTGTGCTATGTTTGTAGTAAAAGTGAAACTTACAGCCTTACCTCTCCAACCAATTTTGGTGGACCAGCCCTTTGTCCAATGGGGATTGGAATTTATTGGCCTCATCAATCCTCCTTCAAGCTTAGGTCATAAATGCATCCTTACTACTACAGATTAATTTATAAGATTGACATAAGTAGTAGTATTCAAAAAACTAAACTAATAAAATGTACTAGATTTTTATGAATGTTTTTTTTACTAGATTTGGGGTTCTTTCAACCATCATTTTAGATAATTCCATGGCTTTTGTGGGAAATAGGATCAGCTAATGGGCTATTATACATGATGTTTACCTCAAAATTTTTTCAAACTACTATCCACAAGGCAATGGCCTTGCTAAATCCACAAATAAGAACCTAATGAAGATCATAAGAAGGACTATTAAATATAATCAGAGGTCATGGAATTTAAAGTTTAAGACAACTCTATGGGCTAATATCATCACATATAAAAGATCAATAGCCAACTCTCCATACAAGTTGGTATATGGTAAGGAAGCAAGGGCACCCATTTCTATTGAGTTTCCTACTTTAGAACTAATGCATCAACTTGAGTTATTGGAGAATGAACTAATGTAGATTAGGTATGGTAAGATTATGGAGCTAGAAGAGATTAGAAATTAGTACATTCTAGCTATGGAAATTCACCAAGCACAAGTGAAGAGAGCCTTTGACAAATGATCTTCATCATAGAGTTTCAAAGAAGGATATTTGGTTCTTAATTAGGATGAGGATAGAGCTAAACAAGGAAGGCATACTAATTTTGACTCCTTTTGGACTGGACCATACATAATCTCTAGTTGTAAATCCCATAATGCCTTTTAACTTGTAAAGATGGATGGTAAGGATATTCCACTCCCAATTAATGGGATACATCTAAAACACTACTATTGAGAGTTAAATTCATTATGCATAGTTAATTTGTTTTTTCCTCCAAGTTCTATCCAAGAACTTTATTTTGTTTATTTTTATCTCAAATAAGTGATTTATTTTCATATTTTCTTTCTTAATTAGTTTCCCATGTTTTGTGTATTTCCTTCCTTATTTTAGATGAATAAGTGTTCTTATTTCAAGTTAAAAATCTACTTGCATTCATGAATTAGATTCATCATAATTATTATAAAATATATATATATTTTTATGGTTTTGAAATTAATGTAAATTGTCTGGTTCTCAAGTATAGTAGGCATGTTTCCCAATTGAGTCACCAAAATGTTGATAATTTTGACCTTATGGATCAAAATGGCACCCCTATAATTTGAAAATTTGCATTTCATACTAGTTTGTATTATTGGTAAGTAGGTTATTCTTGAAAATTCCTCAAATTTATCATTATATACCATGATTATCAGGTCTTAAGGTTTATTAGGTGAGTTAAGGTTTTGTCCTTCATTTGTTTTATGTTTGTCTAGTCATTTTTTGGCCTTTCTGAGTCATTTTCAGTGATGATAAGAATTTAGAGTGTATTTATGAGTTTAATATCATGTTTCAATGTAATTTTATTCCTAAAATATGATTTATCATGTTGATCACATTTTAGACTAACTCCATGACTCATTTTCATGCATTTTTGACCATCTTGTGACCTTTAGCGAAGGTTTTGTAAGGTTTTGATGATATATAATTAGGAATAAGATTAATTACATATTTATTCAACTTATAAGACACTTTAAATACTCATAAACACATTTAATAACATTTTAATTAGATCTCCTTAGTGAATTTGGTCTTTTTAGTGTAAAAATAGGCATTTTTAAGGCATTTATACTAGTGTTTAAAGGATTTATTGGGTCCCCAATGGGTCATATCAGTGGTTTAGAGGAAGTTTTGAATGAAATAATGGAAAAAATCCACTTTATTCCTATATCGACCTTTTTGGCAGCTCTAGAAGGGTAGTTTTCAAATGTTCGGTATGGAAAGAGGAGAGAGAGTTAGGAGATAAACATTTGGAAATTATTATGGTTATAATTAGGATTGATATTAGTGAATTTTTTTCATGGATTTATGTCCTCATATTTATTAATAATTTCTAATAATGATAATAGGTCACTATAGCCTATGCATTCGAGAGGGGTCTATTCTTACAACTATTTATAAATATTAGAAATTAATGGATAATAATTATTTTTTATGTATGATTTTATAGGTCATGATAATCCTTTTTATCTTAGTTTAATCTAATATATCCTTCTAGGAAAGTATTTATAGCATAAAACCATGTTTCCTTCACTATCTTTGAGAGTGATCTCTTGGGTCAGTGTTGGAGCAAAATATGAGTTGTTTAAAAAATGTTTTAATATTAATAGGTTATTAATTAAATATATAATTCATGAAAAACCTCATTCATCCAAGTAAGGGTCCATAGGTCTCCATTATGAGTATATCTCCTTTGAGAGAGTTTAAGTTGAGTTCATCTCCTCAACAAGGTACAAATGCATTTGATGAGCTTGATTTCAGTGTTCAATAGGTTATTAAGTGATTTTGGATAACATGAACTACCTCAAAAAATTATCTCATAGATCATGGTGACTCAAGAAACTCTACGAAGACAATTTTTTTAGTTTAGAGTCTAAAATGACTAAAATAACACTAGAAAATTATGTGTTACTATGTTATTAATTCAAGTGACCTTCCAGGAACTTCATCTACTTTTGAATATGTTATGATGGTACCAAGTCAAATATCAAGGTGAATAATTTCCTATCAAGTGATTAAGTGACTAGTTGACCTTGGCTCATGCATAATGTTCACCTTCAACACTTAAAATGATGAACACCTACAGGTTAGTCACCATGATATACTTGAGAAGGGAAATCATTATTGTTTCAATGGCTCAGAGGCCAAGTCAATTGGGGATATTGATAATAAAGTTATATTTATTGATAATTCTGAGACCATAGATAAGTTTAAGGGTTAAAACAACTTTAGCCTATGTAAAACTGAGATCACACTTGCAAATAGGTCATGAATAAGGATAAATACAAGGTTTCAAAGTGCTAATTGATCATTCAAATAAACTAGAGTATAATGGTTTTAATACTCAAAAAATATTGATCCCAAGTACTTATATTATAGTATGTGCATCACTTGGGTCCATCATCAGTCATATCATGGATGAAGAGGAGGTAGGGATTCAAGAAAACCCACTCAAACTAACCCTAGAAAAGTATGCATATGCATAGGGAATGCCAAATGAGTTATAGTTTGGGGATGGGTTTGAAGATATGAGACATAATATATAATCATTGGGGTTACTAAGGAATATAAAGTGAGATTCAGACCTATATATCCTTATTGGAACAATAAATAAAGGTTAAAATAGGACCTCAAACTTAGTCATGTAGTTAGCAGGCAATATGAGGCTAATTTGGACCAAAATGGTCATTTGAGGGCCTTAAAGGCATAGTTAAGTATTTAAATTTGGAGGAGAGGGTCCCTATGAATTCTCTAAGAAACCTATCCTATTTTCTTGGTTATAAAATAGTGAAATTTCCCACTATTTATGTCTAAATAAGCAGTCAGGAAGCTAAACATGCATAATCAAGTTTTAAGAGGTTTACAAGGTAAATTAGATCCCTCAGTTAGTTTTGAAATAATAAAATGTGGTAAAAAGGTTTAATTTGAATTTGAGAGGGTCTAATATGAACCATAATCCCATACACTATGCACACTACACATATCCATATTCACTACTTTATGTGTTAAAATGTCCACATATACGTGGCTCTCTCAGAAATCTAAAGTATTGCATAAAGAGTTGGAACAGGTTTAGAGTCTTCATAGAGTTTGAGAGATTGGAAATTTTTTTAGGAATCATATTTTAGTTTATAAATTTGTAGGTATACTTGGGTCATAACTCATGATTCAAGGAATTGAGTTTAGAGAAAAATAACCTTAAAAACTCTAAAAATAGGACCTGGTCCAATTTTGATGTTGTTATATGATGAGAAAAAATGGAACCCAGAGGAGTTTTGATGATTAAATATTATACTAATTATATAGGGTTAACACCTTGCCAAGGGAAGTGGGTATTTTATCTAAATAGGTGACGTAAAGAGATCTTCCATTGTTTCAATTCTTACACTGCCCTTTTGTTTTCTATATGATTTTGAACTCCTAATTAACTTTACATCCCAAAGTGGTAGTATAAGATTATATCACCTTGTTAAGTCATATATTGAGTTGAAAAGAATACTAGTGACTCAAATGACATCAAGGAAAGTTGAATTACTAGCTTGTGACTATCATTACCACCTATAAGCACCTTTCCCTAAAAAAGCTTCCCTATAGTTAATTGTAGGTATATACTTGCAAGTTCATAGATGAACCTTGGTGTTTAGGTATAAAAACACAAACACTTGATAATGGGAGTTGGTTAAAATACTCCAAATAGATCCATGATGTGTGACATATATTTCTAAGAGAATAAATTATCTACAAGATCCTTATTACTCCAATAATAGTTAACTATAGTTGACTATAGTTTGACAGTGAGCTAGAACATGGTGGTCTTGATGTTGGCATAACATGAACATGGTATAAATATAAATAAATGAATTTTATATGTCAAAAAATACTTAAATAATTATATTATGTAAATTATATAAGGTCTAGTATAAAATTCCACCTACAGGCAGTCTCTTTTCTAAGGGTAAGCACAGTTACAATCAACCTACAGTCTTAACTAATCAAATGTAAGGTGTATGTTGAAGAGTTTGGAAAGTTTTGAGTGATAAATATGTTTTTATAACCTTAAAAAAGGTTATAATTGTCTTTTGAGACTCTCAAAATGATGAGGATAAAGCATATAAGGGTCCTAACATGTACTTTAGTCCATATGTCAACCCTGCATAGTCAATGATCAACATAGAAGTCTACCTTGAGGGTTTTATGAGATTAAGAGGTGTAATTAATGTGATAAAGTCATGAATATAGGTATATAACATAACATGGATAATCCTCTCATAAAATTCCTTTATTTGAATAAAAAAGGGGATTGCCCTTTGTTTTATCCAGACTGAGGGTAATCCCAAAGAACCAACCCCTACATGCTTGGCATGTAAATGGAAATAAGATGACTTGGAAGGTTTTAGAACATTTAAAAATGGTGTAAAAGGTTTCTATAGACATAAAATATTATGATGAAAGTCTCACAAAGGTTATAAACTAAACAAGGTGGCCCAAAGCTACAAATATGCAATCAAGCTCTACTAGGCCTAGTCTAGGCTTAATGCCTAAAGGGGGTATTTTAAATTTATAACAGTAAATAAGAACTAAAAATAATTGTAAAATGTTAATATGGAGATATAAAGTCTGTTAGAACCCTCAATTTATAGGGGAGGCAATAGATAAGCCATTTCTTGGCTTAATGTCATAACATAATATGCAAAATGGAGAGAAAATCTCAAGAGATCAAGTTTGGAAGCTCACAATAAAATGGAGGATTAGGATGGGACCTAAAGGAGATTAGGTATGTTTGAGAGGGTATTTAACTTTTTTTTTTAAAAAAATTTATCTAAGGATTGGATGTCACAACTTTATGAACAATCTCTAAAGGCTAAAACCACCTAAAACCTTTCTAAAACCCTAGTTTGGACTAGTTTGCAAAGATTGACTTGAAAACCTCCTCAAATTATATAATTACTTCCTAAAAACTACCAAATATTTTCTTATATTCTTATAAGTTCTTCCACATGTGTTTTTGTTCTACTTTCATTTTTATGGAATGGTATAAAAACTATACTTTTTCATGTTTTTCAGCTAAAATAGGGGTTATGAAGCATGTGGAGAGATGTCAACCAATGGGGGAGGTGTATTTATATTTTTTTACATATTAAAACTTAAAAATATATAATAGCTCACTTAGATATGCCCAAAAAATTCAAGTATTTTGGGCCACTCATAAAATGCTCCAAAAAGGCAAGCTTACCAATGGCCATTTCAAAGTTCTTGTACCTCCATAGTGTTCCACACCACCAAAATTGACATGGAGCATGATTAAAAAATGGGTAAATTTAATCAAATATATTTTGTGATTTTCACATGTGTAGGGGGTATCAAGAGTTTTTTTTTCACTTTATAGGCCTAGGAGGGCTAATTAGGCCTAATTGGACTGAAAAAGGTGTTAGACAAGACATATACACTTGGATTTAGGCCACCAAATTTTGTATGGAGATTAAAGGGATAGGTGGTATCTAAAAATGTGCTTATTTTCTAATTTTAATCTCCATATTCTCCTATACAAGGAACTTTGTTTGAAAAAAGGCTACAAGGAAATGATTTAGGTGTAGAACTAGGTATTGTTGAGTGTTTGATGGATAAAATTTCCTTTTTCTAGGTTTGGTATGCTCTTGAGAAGTCATCCATGGAGGATATTTGCAAACTTGAAGCAAACTTGAAGAAAGACCAACTTTACCTTCTACACCTTAGTGGAAAATGAGAAAGCTAAGGGACTAAAGGACTAAATGAAAGCATACAACTATTCATAGGGTCTTGGAAAGTTCAATGAGATTCTACACTATATTTTAACTTATAGTAATTCATAAAAAGGTTTTTAATTAAGTATACTAAGTGCCAAATGGTTTCCAAACTTAAATAAGACTCTCTTTCCTTCTTATGCCCAACTTGAAGACCATGTCAAATAAGGTTGAAGAAGTCTCATAAAAACTTCATCCAAGTCTTGAAGCATCATTCATGAGAATCAATAAAGGTTAAACTAATAAATTGAATGGAATTGAGGGCATACTTTCAGGGAGGAAGACTCATCACCAAGAAGACATGCAAACTAAAATCTAGGGGTTGTAGCAATAATATAGGTACTCTCCAAGTGGTCTAGGATTAACTAAACATTATGAAAAATTTATAAATTCCTAAAAACATTTAAAATTATCTCTTCCTCACCACCGTATGTAGGACTAATGTTTGAGATGTTGAATAAATGCTATGTAACACTAAACGAGGAGCAAGACTAAGTTTGAAGTCCCCCATTTTGGGATTGATTTATCTCCAAGCATTTATTTTTGATATTTGAATTCATTTTTATAGAATGTAACATAGGAATCTTTTATTTTGGTTGTGTCTAAAGGATAATAAAATTTGTACTCACTTTTTGAGAGAAACAAGAAGTTTTTGTTCCTCCATTTTTAGGTTTTTGACTAAAGTGTATGTGTTTGCCATTAATATAATCTAGTGACACACTTGTTTTCCTATGTTATTGTATGGTTATTATACTTTAATGATATATATTTTATGTTATATAGGTAATTTTAAGTTTCTATACTAGCTTTATTTCAATCATTGGATGTGATTTCAGTCCTTTAATAAACCAAGTTTGTCAAGTCCTTCTTATGAAACACTTTTGTAGAAACCATCCCTAAGTTTAGAGAATGTGTTAAAGTTTATTCCTTTCATAAGAGTGATATTTCAAGAATACGTGGTCAAAAAACATTGGTTCATCACCTTCATTTCTAGTTTCTCTTTCAATTTCATTGTAAACAATGACATTTACACCATTTTCATTATTAGAATTAGTAGTTAGTAGGTTAAGAGTAAGTTTTAGTGAGAGCACCAAGGGAACCAACACTCTCTAGAGATTATCTCATTTCTAAAGTCACCCACACTTGGGAGAGACACCATGTTATAATATGAGTGAGGAATAACACACTTTATCTCAAGGGCATACTCCTGATTAACAATAATTATGATAATAAAGGGTGTTGTATCGAAAGACATTTAAAATCTTGCTTATGAATTATAGTCTTTTCATAAGAATCTATGTTTCAAGGATTAGTTTGATGTTGAATAAATTAGATGATGTTTTTTTACCATGGGATTTTTTGAATAGTTATAGACTTGATGTGATAGATAAGTGAATCCTATGGTTAGATAAAAGACAAGGACTTTCTTATTTAAATAATAAATTAGGAATCATTAAGTACTTAATAAGGATGAAATAAATATGCTAAATAAGTAAGAGAATCAATGATAGAGTTATAATCTCTTGGAATTGGCTCAATGGTAAAAGAGTCAAACTCTTTGATGAGTGTTGTATCCATTCAATGATAAGTGATAAGATTTCACTTTTACATTGGTAATCACCATTAACTTAGTGTTAGATAAGTTGGGAGTCACCCAAATCATGTAGATATGGGATATCTAAGTCAAGTGTCACTTTTATGTCTATGATTAATGCTTCATATTTTACCATGTTATTAGTGACATCAAAGGTTAGCCAAAATTATAGAGGGATAGTTCTACCATGAGGGTTAGTTAGGATACAAATTTCCCTAGCTCCTTGGAGACATTTAACACCATCAAAGTGGAGGATATAGGTGTCTTCATGCAAATTGATGGTGACTTCAAAAATCCATTCAATAACTAATTTAGATTTATTAGTATCAAGAATGATAGGTATTTTCTTGATTATTTACCTCTAAATCATTAGTGAAATTATGGAAATAATATTTAAGAGAGATAGACCGTTTGAGACCTTCAATATAGAGAATATTATCATCAAGGAGAATATCTTGAAGGTGATTTTTATTGGGTATGGGTACCACTATAATTTGGCCAGTAATGACTTGGCCTTTGACATATTTTTGCATTATGATTCAAAGGTCAAATTCCATCAAGAGAACCATCCACTTGTCAATTATATCTCTAGGTAGAAATGGATTGGATAAAATTTGACAATGTGGTTCAAAATAGACAATGGCATAGGTTATTTGATAAATCATGTAGTGATGAAGATTTTTTGTTGTAAAGTAGATAGAAAGGAAATCATATTCTACTTTAGTATAGAATTTTTCATTATTAATGAGGCCTCGAGTAATATAGTAAATAGAGTATACTCTTCTAATATCATCTTGTTGGGAAAGCATTGCCCTAATTGATATAAGAGTAGAAGAGGTGTACAAATTCAAAGGACAATCATTAGAATGTGGATGAATGGTGGGTGGATGGAGCAATGATTATTTCATGTTGTTGAATGCCTTTGATAAGTATAAGTCCATTCTAGAGAATTATCTTTTTTAACAAAGGAATTAATAAAGTATATGAAATAATACATTTTGGGGATGAATCTTTAGATTTCCTAGAGCTATCTAAGGTAAGTTAAAATGTCCAAAATGGAGTGGGGAATAGGCATGTTTATGATAGCATTGATTTTAGTGAGATTGAAATCAATACCACAAGGAGATAATAAGAATCTTATAAGTTTACCAGATGTAATGCCAAAGACACATTTTTAGGGGTTGGGTCTAACTTTATACTTGATTACTCAATCAAAGATGATGGATAGATAAGAGAGATGGGTTGTGTAACTTTTTGATTTGTTAATGAGTTCATCCACATAGGTTTTCATAATACTATGTATAGATCATGAAAAATGTGATTCATGGCACATTGATAGGTAGCTTCAACATTTTAAAGGCCAGATGACATTTTAACATAGAAATAGGTTCCCCATTCCATAGTGAATGTTGTTTTGTGTTTATCTTTGAGGGCTACGTGAATTTGATTGTAGCCTAAAAAATATCCATGAGTGATAAAATTTCATATCCAATAGTGGAATCTAAAATTGTATCTATTAAGCGTAATGGAAAATTATCTTTGGGACAAAAGATGTTAAGATTATGGAAGTTGATGCATATGAAAATAACCATGGTGAATATTTTATGAATGGAATAATGTTTGAAACACATTTAGAATATTCCATAGGTTTAATAAATTTGGCATGTAATAGTTTGATAAATTTTTATGGCATAGGGTGGAAAATTTAGGTGGAAACTTTCATTGTTTTTGATGGATAGGCTTGGCATCTGGGTATGTAATTATGTTGTGCATAATAATACTAGGGTTGATACCTAGAATATCCTCATATGACCAAGTGAAATTATCATGATATTTATAAAAAATAGACTAAATATTCATGCTCAATCAATGTGATTTCTATAGAAACTATTATAGGTGGAGGACATGAGGGTGTGCCATATTACATTCTCATGGTTTCTTTAATAATCATATCATTCACATCATTAAAATGAGGAGCCTTTCATTTTAAATTCCTATGTTTGTGATCCTTTTTAGGAAGTTGAGGTTCTCTATCATAGAGTAACTCAAGTATTGATTCATTGATAGGTAGTGTGGGTAAGGGTCCATAATATTCCATGTCTACTTTAAGATAAATGATTTTGTGACCATGGTAATCATGTTTAGAATGTATATATAATAAATCTATTTCTTTGGTATTAAGGCTTATCTCAGGGTAGGTGGAATTATGGAGGAAGGTTTATTGGATTATATTGGATTGATAATAGGCATAACTTTAGAATCATTGGAAAGGGGGAATTTGGTAGAGTAATCAATGAGATATAATGTATATAAGGTTAAAAAAGTTATAAATTTTCTAGAAGTAATATTTTTTAAATAACCCAAGAAGTATTGATAAGGGGAGAATTAAATAAAGGTACTTGACCTTCAGGTTATAACTTAATAACTATGTAAATAGAATTAATATCTCAGTCTAAAACATGTATTTTAGCTAAGGTTTGCTACTAGTGTTGAACATCCAAGTCTCATGATTAATCTTCAACCATGATGTAGTTATCTATTGGAGGTTTATCAATTATGTCTCGAAGGTGACCAAGGATATTGATGAGGTGTCATGTGTGCTATATTGATAATGAAAAAGTGTGATTTAATGTTCTTACATAGTTATTCAGTGTTTGACTTAGATAGGTAGATGGTGGATGTTATTGATGGTGTGGTCTATTATAGAGACCCTATAGGGTGTTATGAGTGCTTGGAGTGCTTATGAAAGTGAACTAAATTCATCAGAGCATTTATATGAAGGTCTAGGTTCAAGTAGTCATATTGGTAGATAAGGCTGAGTAAGTAGTTTGATAACATCATATTTCATTTGTGTGAAGGTTTTAAGAGAAGTTTGATACATGGATGGACTCCCCTATGAAAGGAGAACATATGAATTAAATTTTAGATCACGAGGTTGAGCATAGAAAAATTTATTAAGGTGAAAATTTTGCCTTTTAGGTAGGTTTTACTAAGTTAACATACTTAGCCAAATTTTCCAAAAGAGATCTAATGATGAACATTCAATCAGATCAAGGATATAATAGTGAGAATTTAATCTAACTAGATAAGGATCTAATGGAGTACATGATCTATTTAGATAGAGATCAATGACATGTATTAATTTACTTTGTCAAACATTCCTAAGATTGTATGTGAAGTGACATGTGTCTAAATATATATGATTTAACACAAGATCAATAACATGCAAGTCCTCATATATATGGAGATTGATGGAGTACATTGAGTTAATAGTCAATGTGTATAGATGGCATGTAGAGCTACCAAGTGTCATGATTATGGAAGTAAGGATATGAGATCAATGATGAGTGATTATAGATTAAATTTAGGATACTTATAAGGAGATCAATGGTGTGTATTTTTTAAAAGTTACCAAGGATCATGAGATGATGACAAATTGTTTGATTTTTAATAGTAACACAGTGATCGTTGGTATTTAAATTAATAAAGAAATAACTAGTCCATAGTATTTGAGATATATATTTTGATCCATGATGAATTTCATGGTAATGTAAAAATAAAAGTTGAAGAAGACTTCAAGTCACATCTAGAGAAGTGAGTTAGAAGGTTTTAGTATTAGTAAAATCAAATATATTAATATCCAAAGTTGACTATCTGTTTAACCATGGTTTGGAAACGATCCAAGAAAGATATTTGAGTCATTCTTGATAGTGTCTTCATATTTTAAGATGAACTAACTATTTAAGAGTGTTATAAATTCCATGAGGAAAATATTTATGTATTTTATAGGTTTTATCTATCCATATTTGGTATGAACAAAGGATTAGAAGTTGATTTTGTATGATGAATGCACTACCAATTTAAGTGACCATGTTGCAGGAGTGAATTAAAGGTGTTCTAAGTAATATTGAAGAATAAAATGAGTATGGAGATGTTATATAAGTCTTTAAGGATTATGATAAAAACTTTGATGCCATGATATGCCCTTGATCAGATTTTGAGAGTCAAAATAGTAAAACTTTATTTTTATTGTGTGTGACGAGTCTGAATGGTCATCTTGAGAGAAATATTTTAGTGCTTAGAAATTATGTTGAAGTATATAAATCAAATGTAGGTATTGTATAGGTATTTAAGGTTTTAAACATGTGATATAATCATATGGATATCTAAAATACTTGAGTGTTTAATTAAGAAGTTTAATAATATGTTTTCTATGTATGAAGACCTGAAGAGCAAGGAGACCTAATTGGTAGGTTCAAGTGTTGAGTTGGTGGTCTAGGTGGCATAGACCCATATGATCATGATAAATGGGATATTGCAGATATGTTTGATTTATTTGAATCATTGTTAAAGGATGAAGGTGGTCTAAGTAGTCTCACATGTAATGTGTGAGTATGAAGACCTAATTATTTTAGGTCTCACCAAGACCTAATGGTGGTTTGGGGATAATGAAGTATTGGCTAACCTAAGGAGTGTTTGGTTATTATATGTAACATGTATGAGGGAATATTTCATAGGTAGATAAAATATGTAAACATCTTGGCTAGATCAAAGATGAACATTCAATCAGATCAAAGATCTAATAGTGAGAATTTAATCTGACCACATAAGGATCTAATGGAACACATGATATTTTTAGATAGAGATCAATGACATGCATGAAGTTAATTTGTCAAACATTCCTAAGATTGCATGTGATAGTGACATGTGTCTCAATATTTATGATTTAATAGAATATCAATAGCATGCAAGTGCTCATATAGATGGATATCGATGGAGTTCATTGAGTTAAATAGTCAATGTGTATAGATGGCATGCAGAGCTACCAAGTGGCATGATTATGGAAGTAAGGATATAAGATCAATGGTGAGATTATAAATTAAATTCAAGATAATTATAAGGATGTTGATGGTGTGTATTTTTTCAAAGTTATCAGGGATCATGAGATGATGACAAATTATTCGATGTTTAATAGTAACACAATTACTATTGGTATTTAAATTAACAAAAAAATAACCAATCCATAGTATTTGAGCAATATATTTTGATCCATGATGAATTTCATGGTAATGTAAAAATAAAATTTGAAGAGGACTTAAAGGCATAACTAGAGAAGTGAGTTAGAAGGTTTAAATGTCTATACAATCAAATATATTAATCTCTAAATTGGACTATGTGTTTGACCATGGTCTATAAATGATCCAAGAAAGATATTTGAGTCATTCTTGATAGTGTCTTCATATTTAAAGATGAAATAACTATTTTAGAGTGTTATATATTTCATGAGGAAAATATTTATGCATTTTTGAGATTTTATATATTCATATTTGCTATGAACAAAGGCTTAGAAGTTGATTGTGTATGATGAATGCATTGCCAATTTAAGTGATCATGTTGTAGGAGTGAGTTAAAGGTGTTCTGAGTAGTATTGAAGAATAAAATGAGTATGGAGATGTTATATAAGTCTCTAAGGATTATGATAAAATATTTTGTTTCATGATATGCCCTTGATCATATTTA
This sequence comes from Torreya grandis, assembly GCA_037957365.1. Lineage (NCBI taxonomy): Eukaryota > Viridiplantae > Streptophyta > Pinopsida > Cupressales > Taxaceae > Torreya > Torreya grandis. Next base: position 983,844 of record JARHVA010004183.1, read on the forward strand.
GAGAGTCAAAATAGTAAAACTTTATTTTGATTATGTGTGACCAGTCTAAGTGGTCATTTTGAGAGAATTATTTTAGTGCTTAGAACTTGTGTTGAAGTATTTAAATGAAATGGAGGTATTCCATAGGTATTTAAGGTTTCACACATATGATATAATTATATGGATATCTGAAATAAGTGAGTATTTACTTTAGAAGTTTGAGACTATGTTTTCTATGTATGAAGACTTGAAGAGCAAGGAGACCTAATTGGTAGGTTCAAGTGTTGAGTTGGTGTTCTAGGTGGCATGGAACCATATGATTATGATAAATGGGATATTAGAGATAGGTTTGATGTATTTGAAGCATTGGTAAAGGATGAAGGTGGTCTAAGAGGTCTCACATGTAACGTGTGAGTATGAAGACCTAATTGTTTTAGGTCTCACCAAAACCTAATGGTGGTTTGGGGATAATGAAGTATTCACTGACCTAAGGATTTTTTTGTTATTACATGTAACATGTATGAGGACATATTTCAAAGGTATATCAAATATTTAAACATCTTGGCCAACCAATATGGGTTAAATAAAGAGAGTGGTATAAGTACAAGGTCTAATTGGACTAATTGTGCTAGTTGAGGCAATGTTGAGTTAAGGGAAGAAGAAAACCTTTGAAATAGAAGGTACATGTTAGTGAGGACCATAAAAGAGTGAATAAGATTAGTCATGATTATCTGATCAAGGTGATGAAGGTAAACACATATGTCATTAGACCTAATAAACCTAGAAAAAGAGATTGAGCAAGTAAGCCCTAGAGGTTGATTGAGTATGCTTAGTGGATGGATTGAAGAGTAGAAGAGGTTGAGGATTGTGTATATGACATACAAGTAATGATTTTTAATTTTTTATAAAGTTTTTATCATTTTTATGATTGTATATGTGCTAATAAGTGAAGATTGATCCAAAAGGGTGTTGTAGATACATTACTTGTGTGTGCAAGTTTGTGAGAGTGTAAAGGGGGAAGATATCAAGAGAAGTCCATCATCAGGTATAGAAGACATTAGATAAAAAGTAGAGATCAGATCAAGGTAGATGGGATGGTGATTGGTTGCCTAGGAGGTTGGTTCCTCCTTATGAGTCTCATTAGATTAAGGGATGGGTGTTCCTTGATCACTTGGTGTTGTTCTAAATGTCAAATCTTCTCTTTATAGAAATATATTCCATCTTACAGGGTTTAGTAGGTTTTATCCCCAAGAGGTTTTCCCACATATATCATGTGTTATGTGCTTGATCTTGCTATATCTTTCTTGTTTAGTGCAATGGTTAATTTATATACATCATGATTATATTTGTTGAATATTTAAGAGTTTGGAATTAAATTGGATTATCTGGCATCACTAATTCACCCCCCTCTCAGTGATTGTACATCTAATAATTTTTATAAAAGTAGGACCTTCTATGCAAGTTTAAACACTTGAAGGTGATCCAAGGTACAATATTGGTGAAAATATCATCATGTTTGATGAATAAGTTTTCTATGATAGTGAAAAAGAATATTTTGATCTATAAGTTAAGCTCATGAGTGCACTTAGTAAACTAAAAGATCAAAATAAGATGAATCATAAAATAAGTAATATGATAAAAGGTCTTAAAGTGAAAGTTATATCTCTTGAGGGGACTTTGTCAGGAAAATCCATGAAAGAGGAAAAGGAGAATCAATAATTGATCAAGTCTATGGAAGAGAAAGCAGGTAAATTGAAAGATGACATGGCCAAAAGGGATTAGGAGGATAAGGAGACAATAAAAGTTCTCAAAATTCAATTAGAGGCTATAATTTCAAGCATGAGGGATAAAGAAGAATAGTGTGTTCAACTGAAGGCTAATCTTGTTTCCCTAAAGGATGAGCATGAAAAGGTTATAGTGAAGATAGGCAAGATTGAAGAAGAACAAAAGAGATCAGAACAAGGCAAAGAGGATGGTAGCATGAAAGACAAAAATTCAAATCAAGTTAAAGGCAAAATTAAGGAATAAATAAAACACCTAAACGTTTTAAGGTATGCAAAATATTTTATGGTCCATTATTTTGTTTTCCACCTTATTTGTCATAGGGCAAAGGACTGTGTAAAAATAAGCAATCAATCAAAGGGAGATCACTACCATATTCAAATAAAAGGTATGGAAGACATTATTTTCTATAGTTGTTAAAGAGTTGGTCACATTGCTAGGTTCTACAAGTAATTACCATCAAATCAAGATAAGTTCAATCAATCTCCTAGAGTGAAAGAAAAAAGACAAGATAGATAGATCAATGTAAAGAAATATTCATCTCAAGATCATTATTATGTGCACAATCAATTTGGCCACAATAATAAAGAATGTAAGAGGAGAAGAAATCAGTCAAAGAAATATCACAATCATCATCAGCTAAAAGGTATGAATGATCTTTTTAGTTTTAGATGTCATAAAATTGGTCACATTGCTAGGTATTACAAGAATAGCTTGAATGAGTTCTCAAAGCAAAACAAGTTGTATGGAGCTCCTAGTGTGCAAAGAAGAGGTCATAAATGGTTGTGGAAACCTAATCCTATTAGGAGAGATTAGATTGAGAACAAAGATGGTTTATGTTCCATGATAAACATGAAGGAAAGTCAAGATTTGTTATTGTCTACATTTGTTGACAAGTTTGAAGCAAATAATGAATTCAAAGATCCATTCAAAGTCAATCTAGTGATGAGGCATGACTATAATTCAAATGCGATTATGGAGATATGAGAGTCTCCTAAGTTTTGGGACTTTTAGTTTCACTTTTTCAAATGGGTGTCTCTCTCTAAGATTCAAGGAGACACTTTATAGAAAGAAGAAGCATGATGGATGCTAGTTTAGCTTTGGTTAATGTTGTAGGACAAGAAATATCTTTTGAAAATGTGCTTGACTAAGGGGAAGCAATGATTTTAATGTAAATACTCCAAATTGTTATGATGGAATGATTTAAAATATAAATTTATGGATAGTGATCCTAAAGTCAAAGATTTGGTCAATATTTGATGGATGATCTAGTTGGTGAATATAGTAAAGAATGAAGTTGTGTATGCAAGGTCTACAAGTAGGGAATGCATGTTTCCATGTGTCTGATCAAGGATGATGAGTTGTCAAGATATTCTATTGTATATAAAGTGTTGAAGATCTGTTATCAGACCTAGTTCATTGAGAGGACTTGTTGAAGATGTCAAGATCCTTGTGAAGCATGAAGTTAGGGGAAACTAACTTAGATAGTTTGAAAGGCTTGAAGAGCTATGCATGATCAAGGGGGAGCATATGTGATATATTCTATTCATGGTGGAGATATGAAGAAGTTTTATATAGATGTTAACTCAAGAATGTTGATATGATGACTTTATTAAACCAAGTCAGGTGCTTTGATAATTTATTGAATCCTCATGCATAAACAAAAAAGGAGCTTTGTAAATGGTCAGGTCCTAGGATGAGAGAACTATGAAGTAGATTTTGATTGATAAAAGAGAGTTGAGATCAACTAAGTTTAGTTTTTCAAAGTGGATGAGGTGACTTGGTGATCTCAAAATGTTATTATGATCAATTTTTGGTGTTTTGGCATGTTAATTGTTGTATGTGCAAGGTCTATAAGCTAGGTATGGAGATTTACATGTGTCATTTGAATAATTGCAAGTTGTCAAGGTATCTTAGTGGGATATAAAGGTATGTTGACCTCATTCAAGTGTGTTCCAAGTGATTTCAAGTTTTGCAGGTATTTTGTGTATAATTGGAGAATTTTGTTTACTCTTAGGTTTCCTAGTTTGTGATTATGGGTATGCAAGTCAAAAAACCATGGTATAGGAAGTATGGGTTCCAAATGGATTTTAAAATAAAAATTTGGTCCAAAAGTGTGTATTAGTGACTTTTAGGTGTGATAAAAGTTTTAGAGATGGTTGTTGATTAGAAGGTGGTATGTTGATCGAGTTTCTCTTGTAAATATAGTGTTTTTTCTCATGTTAAAAATTGGTTTGCCTAATTATTTAAGATATGAGGATACATAATTAATTGCAATGGCCCAATTGGTGCTCAAAAAGTCTTTGAAAATATTTTGGAAGTGCATGGTTGGTTCCATTGAGGATGATTTGTGGAAATGAAGGGCTAATTGGCTAGTAGGTTTTTGAAGGAAGTATCTTTTAGAGGAAGATATGAGTGTTGATTTTTGTCATGCATGAGAAAACATATAAGAATGCTCCAAATATGAAATTTAAATCCATGAATTTCATACATATAAATTTATGGGCTTTGTAAGGTCTAGGTAGGACTACAAGGCCTCTAAGAAAGGTTAGTATGAAAAAGTGGACTTTTTGGTCATTTTCTTCAAAAAACTAGGGTGCTCAAATGGTTCATGAAATCAGCTGACTTAGGGGTAGTCATTATTAATGTGTTCAAGGTAAGTTCATGTAGTTTTTTTATTTTCATGTATGTTTTGTCTTCTTAGAAGCTATGTAGGATCAAAGAAGAGTTTAGTCATGGAGCATGTTTGAGAAGCTCAAGGTAAGAAGAGGTAGGCACAATGTTAGGGGGGTTTTATATCATCTCTTAGAGATGGTATTTACCTATTTTTGGTTCTTGAAATCTTTTCAGGTCCTTACAATTAGAAGATGATCCCACTTTATCATTCTATCAAAGGGGGAGAAAGTGATTGAAGAGAGAAATAAAGTCTAAGCATAAGCTTTGTGTTGGTGTTTGACATCAATGATAAAGGGGGATATTGTTGGAAGTTTTTCAATGACTTTTACAAGGTGACCAAGGATGTTTATGTGTGCTAGAATGATAATGAAAAAGTGTCCTTCAATGTGCTTCAATGTTCTTACATAGTTATTTCGTGTTTGACTTAGATAATAAGATGGTGGATGTAATTGATTGTATGTTCATGTTGTAGAGACCCTATGGGGTGTTATGAGTTCTTGGAGTGATTATAGAAGTGGAAAAAGATCATCAAAGAAATCATATGAAGTCCTAGGTTCAAGTAGTCATCTTGGCAGATAAGGTTTAGTAAGTATTTTTATGACATCATATTTCACCCATTTGAAGGTTTGAAGAAAATTTTGATACATGGATGGATTCCACTATGAAAGGATATCATATGGTTCAAATTTTAGATCATGAGGTTGAGCGTAGAAAAAGTTATTAAGGTATAAAGTTAGCCTTTTGGGTGGAGTTTACTTAGTTCCCATACTTAGCCAAATTTACAAGAAGAGTTCTAATGATGAACATTCAATAATATCAAGGATATAATCATGAGTGTTTAATATGACTAGATAAGGATCTAATAGAACATGTGATCTTATTAGATAAAGATTAATGACATGCATGAAGTCAATTCATCAAAGGTTCCTAAGATTGCACATGCTAGTGACATGTCTCAATCTTGATGATTTGATAGAAGATAAATGGCATGTGGGTGATCATATAGATGGAGATAGATAGAGCACATTGATTCAAATAGTCAATGTGCACATATGGCATGTAGAGCTACCAAATGGCATGATCATGTAAGTGAGGATCTAAGATCAATGGTGAGTGATTGTACATTAAAGTTAGAAGACTTCTTAGGAGATTGATAGTGTGTATTTGTTCAAATTTTCTAGGGACCATGAGATGATGACAAAGTGTTTGATGTTTAATATTAACATAGTGACCATTGGTATTTGAATTAATAAAGGAATAACTATTCTATAGTATTTGAGATATATCTTTTAATGAATGATGAATTTCATGGTGATGTAAAAAATAAAAGTTGAATAGGACTTCAAGGTGCATCTATAGAAGTGAGTTATAACATTTGAATGTTCGTACAGTCATAGATATTAAGATCTAAAGTTGAGTATGTGTTTGACCATGGTCTATAAGTGATCTGAGAAGGATATTTGAGTTGTTATTGATAGTGTCTTGACGTTTCAAAATGAAATAATTATTTAAGAGTGTTGTAGACTCCATGAATATAATCTATTTGGATTTTGGAGGTTTGAACAATCCACTTTTAGTATGAACAAAGGCATAGAAGTTGATTGTGTTTGATGAATGCACTAGCAATTTAAGTAACCATGTTATAGGAGTGATTTAAAGGTGTTATGTGTAGAATTAAAGAAGAAAATGAGTATTGATATGTTCTATAAGTCTCTAAGGATTATGATAAAGTATTGGATGCCATGATATGCCCTTGATAAGATTTAGAGAGTCAAAATAGTATAATTATATTTTGATTGTGTGTGACCAGTCTAAGTGGTAATTTTGAGAGAAGTATTTTTAGTGATTAGAAATTATGTTTAAGTATCTAAGTAAATGGAGGTGTTTTATAGGTCCTAAATGTTTCACCCATGTGATATAATCATATGGATATGTTAAATAATTGAGTTTTTACATCACAAGTTTGAGATTGTGTTTTCTGTGTATGAAGACCTGAAGAACAAGGAGACCCAATTAGTAGGTTCAAGAGTTGAGTTAGTTTTATAGGTGGCATGGACCCATATGAGGGTGAGAAAGGGTATATTGGATATAAATTTTATGTGTTAGAATAATTGGTAAATGATGAAGGTGGTCTAAGGAGTCTCACATGTAACATGTGAGTATGAAGGCCTAATTGCTTTAGGTATCACCAAGACCTAATGGTGGTTTGGGGATAATGAAGTATTAGATGACCTAAGGAGTTTGTGCTTATTACATGTAATATGTATGAGGACCTATTTAAAAGGTAGATCAAATATGTAAATCATCTTGGTTGAACAAGATGGGTTAAAGAAAGATAGTGGTATAAGTACAAGGTGTAATTGGACTAATTATGCTAGTTAAGATAGTGTGGAGCTAAGCAAAGAATAAAACCTTTGAAAGATAAGGTATAGGCTAGTGAGGACCATCAGAGAGTGAAGAGGATCATTCATGCTTTTTTAATCAAGGTGATGAAGGTGAAAACATAGGTCATTGGACCTAATGAGCCTAAAAGAGGTAGGTTCAGTAAGTAAGCCCTAGAGGTTGATTGAGTGAGTGTGATTGGTGGATAGATTGAAGAGTAGAGTAGGTTTAGGATTGTGTGTATGACCTACAGGTTATTTTGATGATGTTTTGATAGAGTTTTTTCATGTTTTCTAATTGTGTATGTGTTAAGAAGTGAAGAGTGATCCAAAAGGGTGTTTTAGATGCATTACTTGTGTGTGCAAGTTTGTGAGAGTGTAAAGGGGAAAGAGAAAAAGTAAGATAAGTCCATCATGAGGTTTACAAGACATTATATCTGTAGTGGAGATTAGATAAAGGTATATAGGTTACCACTTGGTTTTTTGGGGGGTTGGTTCTTCTTTTTGGGATGGTTGTTCGTTGATTAGTTGTTGGTGGTCTAAATGTTGAATCTTGTCTTTATAGGACTATAGTACATATTTCAAAGTTTAGTGGGTTTTATCCCCTAAGAGGGTTTCCCACATATATCATGTGCTTGATCTTTCTATATCTTTCTTTTTTAGTGTAATGGTTAATTTGTATGCATCATGATTGTATGTTTTAAATGTTTAAGAGTTGGGAATTAAATTGGACTATTTGGCATCACTAATTCACCCCCCCACCTCTTAGTGATTGTACCTATAACAATTATCATCATAGGTGGGAGAGATAGTACATGCTTATGTCTCTATATGAGCATCAAAAGGAGATAGACCTAGATCAATAATTTATGAGATGACATCGTTGAAGGGTATTAGAATAAATTTGATACTCCATATTCATTATAGGTTAAGTCATATTCTATGTAAGATTATTCATGTGTCTTACATAGAGGAGGGAAGTTGGTGATCCCATTGATGAGAGGGATGATATGATCATGAGGTAAAAAGGAAGGAGGGGGACATTCCAAAATGTAAGGAGGTAACTCGATAGTATTATAAGTGTTTTGAAAATAATTTGGATAATCATCATAATCATAATCATAATCAATAAGAGTGACCTATAAATTTTGATTCATATTTACAAATTTAGGTAAAGGTGACTATTATGTCTTGAAATAGTTGGAATCTGATACTGAGTTTTGGGATTGGGAAGCTAAATAATCCATAGATTAAGATTTAAATCATGTTTATACCATTTTATATTATGAATAAACATGATAAATTGGCTACCAAAATAGGTAATGACCTTCATGAAATGTGTCCATGGGTGACCTAGGAGTATATTATAGGATAATGGTAAGTTAAGAACAATAAGCTTGGTACATATAGTTTTGGGTCCAATAGTAAGAGGGAGACAAATATAACCAAACAAATGAGTTTGCTTGAGATGATCTTTTTTATACCCAAGTTTTTTAATTATCCAAAGAGATGTCACATTAATTCTCAACCCTTAATCTACTAAGACTTTACCAATAAGGATGGTATTAATGAAAGTTTTAATGAATAAAGCTAGGGCATCAACTTAAAAAATAATTTCATCATTGATCATGTTTTTTTCAAGTAACTCTATGGAAGGTTTTGAAGGAAGAAAACTAGTTTCAATGGTATGAACTTTTGTTAGTGGAGGCTCATGAGAAGTTTGTTCCACTTCTAGGGAAGATGGTTCTTAAATTTATTATAGTTATTGCATTAAGAATTTATGATGATATGGAGAACTATAAACTAACTCCATGAGAGATATTTTTCAAGGCATAGAGTTAAGTTCCTCTAGGAAATTACAATGAGTCTTTAAAAATGAGGAACCAACATGAGGTTTAAAAGGTAAAATAGTTTTGGTAGGAAGAGAGGTAGGTTGATGTTCAGATTGAGGTAGTGGTTCATAATCAGTTTCTAAAGGTATATTAGTGGTAGTGATATATTTGATAAGTTAATCTTTGAGTGATGGTTTCTTTGGCTTTGTGATGGGATCTTTGTGGGCAAGTTTACGTTGATAATTGACTTTATATGTATTCATGTATTGATAATTGGTATAGTATTGATCATAGTTAGCATCAATTGTATATATATCCCTCTTTGAATGTTAAAGGTTGGATGTAGAATTTTTTTTGGGTTTTTAGATGAATAAGCCTTGAAATATTATTTCTTTTGAGAAGAATGAGCATAATTATGATGATAAATTTTGACCATGACATCATTATTGAATGTATCTCCTAGCATAAAATAAATAGAATTTTTTTAAGCCCGTGATATGTTTCATGGGAATGACCTATATCGTAATGAAACTAATAATTTTTTTTAGGGTCATACCATGTAGGTGGATTATTAGCATAAATGAATGATTTAGAAGGTGCTAAAAGTTATTTCATTTGTTAAATAGTTAGTAGTGTATATGAAGCTTGGGGATTATCCATTTTGGCTACTCCTAGTTTTAGTTGAGTAAAATTATTAGCGATTGAATTATTTGAGTGTTGGAAAGATACCTTGATTGTTTTAGTGTTGGGTTATAAGTCTTTCATTATAAATTCTTGTCACTTAGCTTGATCAATAACATTGTTTAAAGTTTGGGGAGTAAAGTTTGAATCTTTTATTAGAGGGAAGGTATTAAGGTAGTTATGAAAATTTTGAACAAGTTGCCATCAGTCATGTTGTGATCAACTGTGTGAGCCAAATATTTCCATCATTTGATAAAATCATGAGCTGATTCGATAGGGGATTGTTTAGCATTAGTGAAATAACTAAGACAATTTTTGAGAAGATCATTGTGTTTAACTTCCTTAACTAGAGGATTGAATAAATCCTCAAGTTTCCATATATAATGTTGTGGAAGTTGGTTATACCATTCTAATACTTCACCTATAAAGGATATTTTTTAAATTTTGGTAGTGGTGAAGGTATTAGTTTGAATCCACTCTTTATAAAAATTACTAAATGCTTTGAGAAAAGATATAGGGTCTTTAGTCCCATGATATTTAATAGTTAGAGATATGCTATCAATATCAATGGATATAATGAAGGAGGATAAAGGTTCATTTTGAATGTTTTGAAGCATCTTTTTATTCATGATAGGTTGGGCAATGACATTTATCATGGACTCTTTAAGATGTGGAGGGATGAAAATTTAGTTATTTTTTGGGAAGAAGAATATGAGGCTGATTATCCATCTTTAGCAAATGATGTTATAGTTGCATCATTTTAGAGGTATTAGATGTTCATTTTTTGCACTATTTGTGCAAGAATTTAAGTTTTATCAATTAGTTTATTAGTGTTGGGAGGAGTATTATTAGGATTGGTAGTAGGAAGATTCCATGAATTGGTATTAGGGGGAGGTTTTCTAGGTGGTAGATTACTAGGAGGTTGGTTGTTGGTGTTGAGAAGATTTACTATGGTTTCGTTTGTTAGGATTGTGTCAATTTACCCCATAATATAGTAAGGTGCCTTAAGATGAGAATTATCTTTATAATTATAGAATGGATCTGATCCATCAATCTCATCATTTGGAGTAATCTGGACTATATTGTAGTCTAAAGATGAGTGATGAGAAAAAGTGCTCCAAGAGTGAATATATTCTTGGGTAGAAAAGGTAGGAAGAAAAGAACATCTCATATAGTGTCTAAATGGATTTAGGTTGTCTAGAAAGATTTTTATAGGGGATTTCATGATGCTTGAAGGGAAAATTTGAAATTAGATGGTAAAGAGGAGAAATAGGGATAGAGTCAGCCAAATATAAAATAACATTGTCCAAGAGGTACAAAGTCAATAGGGTTGATAGATTATGTAGGAAAGGTCAATAGAACATGATGAAAAAGACACATTCATACTTATCAACTATGTTCTATAGATGGTAACAATAAATAAGCTAAAAACATACATAATGAGATAGGTTGATTGTGTACTGAAGATAAACTAGACAAGTAACATGTAAGAGATTATGTCAATAAGAACAATTATGTTATGAAGATAGTAACTAAGAAAATGTAATTGAGCATAAAAATATTATATCAATGTGTTTTATCTCATTTTATCACACAACACAAACCTTATACTAACACTAGATAGTACAAGTTTTACATTAAAAAATACAATGATCAAAGATCAAGCAACAAAACTTGAATATAAATGATAAGTGGTCATTCTTGAATGTTTTTAAGTTAAAAGAAAATTGAAATTAATGTGATAGGGAGTTGGCTGTAAGAAGGAACTATAAATTGATCTATGGATAGTTTTATGTAGTTTAGGCTGAAATGGATTTATATTGGTGATGGTACTATCTTGGTATTGGGTCCTACCTCATCACTTCATAAAACCATAATGATAAGGGTGTCGAGTTATTTGCCAATATATATCATCAACCACATGTTTATACTTGGACAAAAAACCAAGTCAACTTCTCCCTTGATGATGAAATCTAAGTAGGTATACTTTGGAAATAAAATGTTTAATCATTTTTAGTGTTAAGTGATTTGGAAGTGTGTGCAAAAGAGAAAAATAGTGTGACTAAATTGGTAAATTAAAAAACACCTAATTAGTTTATGTTTGTTACTATAAGTAAGCAAGTAATTGAAAGGAAAAGTGAATTGATTACTAACAAGATAGGTTAATTTATTTATTTTTGAAGAGTATAGATTTGGTTCAAGTAATACTAAATGTAAACATTACATAATAGAGTTGACAGGGTCACTACTATTTATGGAATCAAGATCTAAAAGAACATTGTCAAACAGGTTAATTGAGTCTTCTAGAAACAAAGTAGGCTACATAACTATGTCGATCTATTCAACATAGTTCACTATAGGGTTGTAGTTTTATAGATTATAAACTATGAAAAATAAGACTATAAATGTGTTAAACATACTATCTATTGAGAGGGGGGTGAATTAGTAGATGAGCTAAAACCTAGTTCTTACAACTTTTAAACAAGATACATAATGTATATGCAAACTAAATAATAAAAATAGAGATCATACACACACATAAGAATGCTTAACACTAGATTTCTATGTGGAAATCCAAAGGAAAAAACCATGATGAGAAAAGCTTCTAGAAGCTACTATTCTAATCCAACCTCACAAAAAATATGTCTCACAAACAAACCTCACTAGTTACATTCAAGACCACCCACTCTAAGGAAGCATCAACTTCCTAACTAAGCACCAACTCAATTTTTATGATGGCACCAACCTATTTGAGAAATAAAGCTACAATTCAAAATAAAAAAGAGATTTAAAATGAATCTTGTTCAGTTTTCTATTACAATTCTTGTCTGTAACTACACCTTCACACTATGTGCCTTCTCAACTTATCTTCCTCTATCTCTTTATGTCTAGATATATTCTATATTGACACACCTTATTTGATTTACCTTTTTATGTTGTTTGCATATGTACTCACTTGACAATTTTGAGTTAAAAATCTAATTATTATTGTAGCAAAAAAAAAGACACTTTCAAATGTTTTGTTCATAGCATATATAAACAAATGCATCTTAGGGTTTTCTATTTATAAAGTGTTTACACTTCAGCTACTCTTAATCGGTTAAAGCTTCTGATCTACATTCAATGTGACTTTGACTTCATATCTCAATTCATACTTCAAATAATAATGTTTAAATGTCTTTACTATCTTTGGCATCTACACTTCTACTATTCTTAACTATGCAAATTCTTTGATCAATAAGATTGATTAATCTTGATCTCCATGAAAATATATCAAGTTCATCACCAGTTCTAGTTGTTCCTTTATAAACAGTTATAAGATATTAAATGTAGGATTTTTATTTCTTTCATTACACCAAGTTCACATTCTTTTCTTTGTTAGATCTTTCCTTATGACCTCTTGACACTTATCAAATGTGTGTGCACTCAGAGGGTCATCTGAGTTTGCTTTGCACCATTAGATCTAATGCACTGATCATATGTGAGCCATTGATATTTTAAAGAAGTATGAATTTTAATTATTGCTTTGTCATTAACCATCAAGCTTATTTTCTTCCCTTTTCACATCTCACTACTTTCTATATCATGGGTTTGCTTCGACTTCTTTCAATTATCCTCAAAATGTTCAATCTATACCTTTTATATTGAGCGTTAAACTTTGACATGTTAGTGTGATCTTATTTTCTTCAACATTCTTGTAACGATCCTTGAAGATTTATTCATCTTTTAACCTTGCTTTAATTCCTTCAAAAATTTCCTTTATACAAATTGTTGTGGGCCTTTGTGTCTTTAGTACAATTTACATGAACTTTTTGTCTAGGTCCATTTCATCTTGAAGTGTCTTCAAATTTCTCTAAAAGAATTCATCATTGGATTCTATTTGGAAGTGTCCTTCAAAAATATTTTCTTCATACTTTTTATCCAAGACATTTCTTTGGATTTTTTGTCTGCATCATTTCTTCAGATTTTTTATCCACATCATTTATTCAAACTTTTTTTTGAGACATTTCTTCAGACTTTTTTTCCACATCATTTCTTCAAACTTTTTGTCTGTGACATTTCTTTGGACTCTCTACAATCTACCCTTCATCTTTTCTGCAAGTGTCCACATACCCTTTGCAACATTCAAAAGATACCCTTCAGACTTTTTGAAAAGGTCCACTTGCCCTCTAAAACATTTAATTGATACCCTTCAGACTTTTTGAAAAGGTCCACTTGCCCTTTAGAACATTCAAAAGATACCCTTCAGACTTTTTGAAAAGGTCCACTTTCCCTTTGAAATGTTCAAAAGCTACCCTTTAGACATTTTTAAAAGGTCCACTTACCCTTCAAAATGTTCAAAATATACCTTTCAGACTTTTTGAAAAGGTCCACTTGCCCTTTGGAACATTCAAAAGGTACCCTTTAGACTTTTTTAAAAGGCCCACTTGCCCTTTGAAACATTCAAAAGATACCCTTTGGACTTTTTAAAAAGGGAAATTTTTTTGAAAAGGACTTGACAATGTTTCCAAAAGAATTATCCTTGCTATTTTTCTGAAAGAATTCCTCCGAAGGAATTCTTCTAGACTATTTCAGGTTTTCCATCCTTCTTGACTTATCCTGATTGCCTCTTTTAGACCCTTTCAAGTTTTTGACATTACTTGACTTATAAACTTGAGAGAAGTAAAGTCATTCCATGAACCTGATCAAATTTATTAGACCAGTTTGAAGTTTTGAGACTAATTTACTTATTTTATAAGTAAGAGCACTTCACAAACTAGATTTACTCCACAAGTTTGCTCAACTCAACCTTTGGCATTAATGTATGATCAAATTCAATTTCAATGATATCAATGACATCAAACTTTTAAATCAATGATAATTCCATGATGCCGTAGATGGGAATGATAATTCTTCAGTCCTTAGACTACTTTCTAGATCATGATATCAAAACTATCAATTGTCTCCTTCCTCAAATTTCCAACAATATCCCCCTTTGTCATTGATGGAAAAACACCCTCAAGAGAAAAAACATCCTCAAAATTGCCTTCTCATTTTGCTTGCTTGTTCTTATTATGATTTCTTCCCCTTTGACATTAATGACAAAGAGTGTTTTCTAAACCAATAAGACAAACTACTACTTTACTAGCTTCTAAGCTATTTTGATTTTTGGACCTATTTGGATAGAGTATTATGAATACAAACTCCCCCTTGGATAATGTACATTAACCTAAATTGTTCCTATGACTCTCCTAGCTTTCATATGTTTTGACCAATCCTAGATATAACATTGGTCTGAAAGACCAATTAATAATAGATATATCTCTTACATAGATGATAATAGAAATCTAGATCCAACATACCTTAGTCTACTCCCTACCATCAAATGGAAAATGATGTTTAAAGTACGTATCAAATTTCCTTCACTCTTAATCTAGGAGTTAATAATATTCCTACAATGCTCCCCTTAAACTTATAACATATCACAAGAGTCTAGTGATATGGGGTGGGAGCTACAACTACCAAATTCTCTCTCAGATACTCAAATTACTCCTTGGGAAGAGGCTTGTTAAGGATATCTATAATATGATCCTTGGTTGGCACATACTATATTGTGACCTCTTGAATTGCTACCTTTTCTCTCAAAAAATGATATTTTATGGAGATATGTTTGGTTTTTAAATGCATCACTGGATTCTTGGATAAATTTATAGAACTTAAACTATCAAAGAAAAAGATAGGTGCTTGATATTCTACCTTTATGTCCTTAAGAGTTTGCTTCATCCACAAGACTTGAGTGCAACAAGAAGTTGTTAAAACATACTCTAATTTAGCTATATAGAGTGTAATAGATTCTTACTTCTTACTTAACTAAGACACAAGTCTGTTACCCATAAAAAATGCACCACCACTTGTTATTTTTATATCATCCACACTTGCCTAATCAGCATCAGTATATACAACCAAAGTAAGATATTCACTAGTTGGGTACCATAACCCATAGTCAATTGTGATCTTGATGTACATAAAAATTCTTTTTACAACATTAATATGTGATTCTTTGGGGGATGCTTGAAACTGTACAACCATACGTACTACTTACATGATGTCTAATCTTAATGCTAATAGATATAGTAGGCTACTTATCATTGATCTATATAACATACTATTTACATCATGATACTCATATTCCTTTCTTTACTTGCAACCAGTCATCATGGGAGTACCAACTAGTTTGTTGTCCTCCATTAAAAATTTATTGAGCATCTCCTTCATGTACTTAGCTTGAGATATGAATATCCCTTCATTGGTTTGTGTAATTTTCAAACCAAGGAAGAAGGAGAGTTCTCCTAGCATTGACATTTCAAATTCATTTTTCATTTGCATGGAAAATTCTTTGCACATGTTACTATCACCACCTCAAAAGATAATATCATCCATGTAGATAACAACAATCAACATATGCTCACCTTTTGATTTAAAATATAGATTTTTGTCTATGCACCCTTTTCTGAAACCTTGTCCTTTTAGGTATTGATGTAATCATGAATACCATGCTCTAGGTACCTATTTCAGACCATACAAAGTTTTCTTTAGTTTACACACATAATTTTCTTCCTTTGCTAACTGAAATCCTTTTGGTTGTTCAATGTATACTTCTTCTTCTATGTTTCCATTTAGGAATACTGATTTCACATCCATTTGATATACCTTAAATTTCTTGTGAATAGATAATTTCAAGAACATTCTTATAGCTTCCAATCTTACCACAGGAGAAAATGTCTCTTTGAAATCTATGCCTTCTACTTGTGCATATCCTTTGCACACTAGTCTAGCTTTGTTTTTTATGACTGCTCCATCTTCATTGAGTTTGTTTCTATAAACCCACTTAATTCATATTACATTCTTTTTTGAGGGTCTAAGAACTAATTCCCAAGTTTTATTCTTTTCAATTTAGCTGAGTTCTTCCATAACTGTTAGGCAATTTTCATCTTTACTGGCTTCATCGAAGATCTTAGGCTCAATTTTTGAAAGTAGAGTAAAGTTTACTTTCTCCTTGTTTATTAGAGATCTTCTCTTAGTCTGAACACCCTCATCTTTGTTTCCAATTATCTGCTCCTTGGGATGTTCTTTTTGAGCAAACCTTTTAGGTGCCCTTTTACTCTTTTTTTCCTCCTCTTCACTATCTTCTACTTCATTTTCTACTCCTTTTGATTCTTTAATTCTGATCTCCTCATTAGGATCAACTTGTTTAAATCCTTATTCTACCTTGACATTGATGCTTTCAACAATTTTATGCAACCATCTATTTTAACAAACATAAGCTTTGTTATGAGTGGAGTATCCAAGAAAAATTCCTTCATCACATCTTGACTCAAAACTTCCATGTTTGGCCTCTTTTCTTGTGATGTATCACTTGCTTCTAAACACTCTGAATTACTTTATAGATGTAGGTTTTCTAAACCATAGTTCATATGGTGTTTTATCATTATTTACCCTAAGTTGAACTCTATTTAGGATATATACTATTGTTTGAACTGCCTCTTTCTAATATCCATTAGGAAGATTTGCCTCTTTTAGCATTATTCTAGCCATCTCCATAGTTCTATTTTTTATTTCTACAACTGCATTTTGATGTGGAGTTCATGAAGTAGAGTATTATCTCTTAATCCCTTGATTCTCACAATATTCTATAAACTCATTGGAGGTGAATTATTCACCTTTTCCTGATCTTAAACATTTGACTTTTCTTCCCATTTCATTCTCAACCATGGCCCTAAATATCTTAAATCTCTCAAAGGCTTGTGATTTATCTTTCAAAAAAGTTACCCATGTCATCCTTGAGAAGTCATCTACAAATAACGTAAAGTAGTATACACCTTTGGATCCTTTTATCCTAGTAGGACCACATAATTTTTTATGAACTTCTTGTAGGGGTTTTGAGGTCACATATTATTTCATTTCGAATCTAACCCTTGTCTGCTTTCCTAGTTGGTATGCTTTGCATGTGATGTATGTGGATTTGATTATTTTGGGCATATGTCTAACACACTTGTTAGAGCTTACTTTGACTAGATTGTTGACGTTGATGTGACCCATTATTTTATGCTATAACTATCTCTCATCAACTTTTCCCATGAGGCAACTTACATCATTTTCTTCAATCATATTACTTTTATTTTTTCTTCCTCGTGTAACATTTTTTCTATCTCTTTTTAGTTTAAAACCTTTAGCATTAAATATGAATTCATAACCATTATCACACATATGACTTACAGTTAAGAGATTATGTTTAAGTCCTTTAACATATAGGACATCATGTGTAGGAAGCTTGCCATCTATGTGCAAGGTTCCTTTACCTCTGATTTTGACTGCAATGTTATCTCTCAGATTGATAGTCCCTTTCTTACATCTACTTAAAATGGTGAATTTTATCTTATCCCTAGTCATATGCTTTGAGAAACCACTATCTATGACCCACAAGTTTTGCTCTTTGGCATGGAGTGTCATTTGAGAAATTAGGTATTTGTCTTTCACTTTCCACATCTTTTTGGATCTCTCATCTACCTTTTTCATTTCTTTAAGAATGGACTTTGAAACTATATTCTCATTTCAAGACCTACCTTTGCCTAAACTATAATTTCTTGTCATTGTAATGTTATCTCTACAATAATTAGCTATATGTCTAGAATTATTGCAATTGTAACATATTAAATTTTAATCTATCAAAAGAGAAAATGAATTTCTACTAACAAAATTAAATATTTTAGTAATAAAAAATATATAATCAATAACCCTATGACCGAATGGATTACATCTAAAATAATAATCTTAAAAAGAAGGAAAGTACTTGGTCATAATGTTCTTTGGTGTAGTATACCAAAAACTCTTACCTTTTTTTCTTTTTGAGGTCTACCACTTTGATTTATCCTTTTGCTTATTTCCTTGGATTAGTCTTTATGTCCTTTCTAATCTTTGACTTCATTTCTCTTTACTGATCTTCTCATTCATAGATTTTACTTCTCTTCCTTTCTTGAAGTTAGCATACAAGTTCATTTATGTACAAGCTAAGGATACTTTTTCTTTATCATATCTAAGACCTAAGTTTTCATTTGAGGATTTTGTGCACTGATCAATTCACTAAGAACTTATGATCCTTTTGTCAACTTTAATCTTTTGTTTAGTTGGTCTCTTGCTTTCTCAAATTCTTTCCTCAAAGATACTAATTTTGCTTCAAGTCTCATGCATTGATTGGATTTTGACTGGATATCCATCTTGATGACTTATACTATTTTTTTGGCTTCCTCAACTTGAGTTTTAGCATCACAATCATTTGATTAGATTTTTTAAGCTCCTTCTTCTCATGCTTCCTCTGTGTTGAGTTTTATTTTCTTAGATTTTCATTTTCTTCAAGAGCAATTTCAATTTCAAGATCAATATCACCTTCTTCAACTTCATCCCAATCTTCATCTTTATTTTGTTCTTGATTCAAGGAGGTGAATTCTTCTACCATAAATAGGAACTCATCAACCTCAGCTAGAAAGGCATAGTCATGTTCATCATCAAAGATGTTACTATTACTCTTTCCCACTGAGTCACTATCTTCATTTATATATAACCCCCTTTTGGTCTTGAAGAATTTTTTCCTCTTAGCATAATATGGTTTCACCTTTTTATATTTTCTACTTACTCAGCATTGTCCTTCTTATTGTATGGACATTTTATAGTGAAGTGCCCTACCTTGCCATAGTTAAAACACTTGAATGGAAGTTTTCCTTTATACTTACCTGATCCTCTCTTCAATTTTATAAAAAAAATTTCTTCTTCACCATCAGTTTCCTTAGAATCAAGAATAGAGGTTTCTTCTTTTTTAGACTTTACTACTTTAAAGGCTACTTCTCTCTTGACCATGTCTATCTCTCCCATCCTTATTTTGTAGGCTATAAAAGTTCCATGTAGTTCATCCACAATAAGCTTGTCCAAATCTCTCACTTCTTCAATAGACAAAATTTTGGAGTCATATCTTGATGGAAGGGATCTCAGAACCTTCTTGACAATAGTTGATTCTTCTATTATTTCTCCAAGTCCTCTTATGGCATTGACTATCTCATCTACCCTGAGGAGGTAGTCATCTATCTTCTCTTCTTCATTCATCTTTAGGCTATCAAACTATCCTTTATGCATTTCTAGCTTGGCCTATTTCACTTTGACATATCCTTCATAGATACTTTTAAACTTATTCCAAATATCTTTTACACTATGGCAGTTAATAACTTTGACAAACTCCGAGTTTGATAACACATAAAGAATAACATTCTTTGCTTTATCATTGTTCTCATAAGCCTTTTAAGCTACCTAATCAATAGGAGTTACATCAAGCACTGTATAACCATTTACCACTGACATCCATACATCAAACCTTAGGGAAAACAAGTATGCTTCCATTCTTATGCTCCAAAAATCATAGTTAGACCCATAGAATAGAGGAGATTTATTTGATGAATATCCTTCTTGGTAGGCCATTATGTTCACTAACCATGATCTACTTGAGTTGATTAAGCTTCTTTTAAGGAACCTACACTCTGATACCAATTTTTGAACACACTATCTATTGAGGGGGGGGGTGAATCAACAAATGAGATAAAACCTAGTTCTTAAAATTTTTAAACAAGATACATAATGTATATGCAAAGTAAAGAAAAAAAATAGATATCATACACACACATAAGAGTGCTTAACACCATATTTTTATGTGGAAACCCAAAGGGAAAAACCATGGTGAGAAAAGCTGCTAGAAGCTACTATTCATATCTAGCCTCATAGAAAAGATGTCTCATAGACAAATCTCACTGGTTACATTCAAGAGCACCCACTCTAAAGAAGCATCAACTTCCTAACTGAGCACCAAATCAATTTTTATGATGGTACCAACCAATCAGAGAAATAAAGCTACAACTTCAAAATAAAAAAGAGATTCAAAATGAATCTTGTTCAATTTTCTATTTCAAGTCTTTTCTGTAACTACACCTTCACACTGTGTGCCTTCTCAACTTATTTTCCTCTATCTCTTTATGTTTGGATATCTTCTATATTGACACACCTTATCTACTTTTCATTTTTACATTGTCTGCATATGTCCTCACTTGATAATTTTGATTTAACACTCCAATTATTATCATAGTAGCAACAAAGACACTTTCAAATGTTTTATTTGTATCATATATTGACAAATTCACCTTAGGGTTTTCTATCTATAAAGTGTTCACACTTCAACTACTTTTAACTAGTTGAAGCGTCTAATTTGCATTCAATGTGACTTTAACTTCATGTCTTAATTCATGCTTCAAATGGAAACATTTGAATATCTTTACTATATTTGGCATCTACACTTCTACTATTCTTAATTATGCCACTTCCTTGATCAATTAGATTTATTAATCTCGAGATCTATGAATATATATCAAGTTCATCACTAGTTCTAGTTATTCTTTTATAGATAATTAGAAGACATTAAATGTGGGATTTTTATTTCTTTCATTGTGCCAAGTTCATGTTATTTTCTTCGTTGGATCTTTCCTTATGACCACTTGACACTTGTTAAATGTGCATGCACTCAAAGGGTCATCTGAGTTTGCTTCATACCATTAGATCTAATACACCAATCAAATGTGAACCATTTATCTTTTAAAGTAGCATGAATTTTAGTTCTTTCTTTGCCATTAACCATCAAGATTATTTTATTCCCTTTTCGTATCTCATTACTTTTTATATCATGGGTTTACTTCTATTCCTTTTGATTGTCATCAATATGCTCAATCATTACCCTTTGTATTGAGCATTAAACTTCAGCATGTTGGCATGATCTTATTTTCTTCAGCATTCTTGTAACACTCCTTACAACATCGATCCTTAAAGACTTGTTCATTTTTTAACGTTGCTTTAATTTCTTCACAAGGTTCTTTTATACAAATTATTGTGGGCCTTTGTGTCTTTGGGATAATTTCCATGGAATTTTTGTCTAGGTCCATTTCATCTTGAAGTGTCCTCTAATTTCTCTAAAAGAATTCATCATTGGCTTCTATTTGGAAGTGTCCAAAAATATTTTCTTTAGACTTTTTTCTAAGACATTTCTTTAGACTTTTTATCTGTGAGACATTTCTTTGGAATTTTTTTCCACATCATTTCTTTAGATTTTTTGTCCACATAATTTCCTCAAACTTTTTATCCACATCATTTCTTTGGACTTTTTTTTTGAGACATTTCTTCAGACTTTTGTCCACATCATTTCTTCAGACTTTTTGTCTATGACATTTCTTCGGACTCTCTATAAGCTACCCTTAAAATTTTCTACAAGTGTCCACATACCCTTTACAATGTTCAAAATATACCCTTCAATTTTTTTGAAAAGGTCTACTTTCCCTTAGAAATGTTCAAAAGATACCCTTCAAAATATTTGAAAAGGTCCATTTGCCCTTTGGAACATTCAAAAGATACCCTTCAAACTTTTTGAAAAGGTCCACTTGCCCTTCAAAATATTCAAATGATACCCTTCAGACTTTTTGAAAAAGTCCAATTTCCCTTTAAAATGTTCAAAATATACCCTTCAGACTTTTTGAAAAGGTCCACTTTCCCTTTGGAACGTCTAAAAGATACCCTTTGGACTTTTGAAAAGGGAGAATTTTTTGAAAAGGACTTGACAATGTTTCTAAAAGAAATATCCTTGCCATTTTCCAAAAGAATTCCTTTAGAGGAATTCTTCAAGACTATTTCAGGTTTTCCATCCTTCTTGACTTATCCTAATTGACTCTTCTTTACCCTTTCAGGTTTTTGACATTACTTGACTTATCAACTTGAGAGAAGTAAAGCCATTCCATAAATCTAACCAATTTTATTAGACCAGTTCAGAGGTTCGAGACTACTTTACTTATTTTATAAGTAAGTTCACTTCACAAACCTGATTTACTCCATGAGTTTACTCAACTCAAACTTTGGCATTAATGCATGATCAGATTCAATCTCAATGACATCAATGGCAATTCCATGCTACCTTAGATGGTAATGACAATTCTTTAGTCCTTAGACCACTTTTTGGATCATGATATCAAAACGATCAATTGTCTCCTTCCTCAAACTACCAACAAAATGGAAAATAAAAATGATAGAGAAGGTAAGAATTAACCTTGATAATTTTTAAATATGTTTAGTTTGCTAATTTTATGTTATGTTACTCAAATGCTGATTTTTATATTCTATGAATAGAGTCAACTAGGTTGACAAAGTCTACAAAACATGTGTGATGAAAATAATCTATAAATAGAGTTGACTAATTCAACTAAGTTTTTAAACCTGTATTCTAAAAAAGAGAACTGTGTCAATGTAGTTGATCTAGTTACTTATTGTTAGAGAAGACTTGCATAGAGAAAACAAAGTTGGTTTGGAGTGACTGTGTGTTAAACATGCACACATATTATTAGATTGTATTTATATATTCAATATAGTAATGTAAAAATAAAAATATATAAGATGATAATAAAATGAATACATGAAATAAAACCTACAAGGGTTAGATTCATGTCAGGTTCACTAGAATGTATATAAGGGAAAGTGAAGCTAATCTACAAATAAATCTTAACTTGGATAAGATAAATCACACTCACCCTTCCACTTGTTGGTACATTTAAACAATTGAGGTCATGACCAAGATGGATCTATTAGACTTAACCAAGGGATCTCTTAACATAATAATATCACTAGAGAGGGTTCTAAAGCCTCTAGCCAAGCAACACCATGTAATAACCCTAGATAGGTCCTATGTTTTCTTTTTTCAAAAAGTAAATGCAAATTAAATTAAAATCTAACTTGATGCTCACCAAAGATTTTGGCATAAAATGGAGGTAATAAACATGAAAATAAACATGCACAAAATAATTCTTATTAGCTTATGTATAAATATAACCCTAATGCAAAGAGAGATCAAAATCCATTACTTATGCTACTTTTATTTAATACAATAGAGGTGTAAGAATTAGAGATACTTACCTTAAAGATGAACCTATTGAGACTTAATTTGTTCCTTGGCCAAAAGTTCTTTGTAAGAGGTTGTGATGGTTTTTAAGGATCACGAAGATAGGATATAGGATCCAAGACTTTTCCACAAGACAGGATTCTTCTCCAAGTGTAAAATTTTAGAAAATAACTCCTCAAGTATAATGGTGGAAGAGAATGTTGTAAAGAATAAAAAATTAATTATTAACTCTATCTCTCTAAGGAATGGCAAAAATGATGTGTATATATAGTTTAATATAACCCTTAACATTTTTAAAAGTTTATCCAATAGTGTTGACCCAATTCGACCCTATATTATTAAGTGATAAAAATAATTTAGGTCTTAGTCTAGGTTAGCTGAGGCCAACCTAGACCTATAATTTACTAATACAATTTGAGAACAAGGCCAACCTAAGATGACATTATTCATTAAATGTCAAAAAGGGTTTTTGGATTAGATAGGGGCAATGTAAGGCATTGAATTGATTGGTAGATTTTTTAAGGGAGGTTTTGAAACTTAGGTAAGTGTATAGGATAAGTTTTGTGTTGATTACAAGGGGTGGTATAGGGGACAACAATCTTACAAATCATGAATGGTCTACACACCCCTTTCCTAGTGCACCCTATTTTTATAGGGTAAAACCAGGTTTTATAGGGACCTAGAATCTTAAAGTGAAATACAATAGTTTAAATAGGCCCTCCTTAGTCGAATGAGAAAAAATAAAGACTAAAAACTAGAGAAAAACAAAACTAGAAACAAAAAAATAACTAGATTATGTGGAGGGACCCTTTTGGCTATCTTCAGTAGTAGAATAGTCCTTTACCATAATGTTGGGTTTATCTTTTGAGACCTTGGCATCGATGTGATTCCTAGGGCCTTAAACTTCCCTGGGGAATATCATCTTAGGTTGATTCCTACCTTTCACCTATAAAGGGGTTTTCCTTGGGGGGACCCCCTAGGCGAACCAAGGGGGATTTTAGGACCTTGGGGGATTTAATAGTAGGGTATTAGGGAGGGGTTGGATAGAATGAAAAAAAGTTTGAATAGTGGCCTCTACCACTCAATGAATCTCATTCGAGTCCTGTATAAGCTTTTCCAAGCTGAATCCTACATGTTGAACCTTTGAATTTAAATTTTACAACATTTTTTTGATTTTATCAAACTCCTCTATTATAATGGCCTTACCCTTCCAGTTTGAGGTAGTGGGAGACCCAATTTTGATGGTTTGGGTTTGGGGATGAACAATAGCTTAAGTGGAAGGTCATCAAGTGGGGATTGGGATAGGCTATTTTGGAGGGAACATTTAGGAGGTGGGTGGTATCCCTCTATAGGATCCTCCTCTGGGGAGTGCTCCTAAGAGTCCTCCTTGGAAGAGGATCTTCTTGGGGGAACCTTCTAACCTAAGAGGGTCTGACCATGTTTTACAAGTAGAAGGATAAGACCTTGATGGAGGATGGGGTTAGTGTCATTAACCTGGTGGAGAAGGATAGTGCTTGAGAATAAAATAATGGATACTAGTTTTAAAAATAATGAAATGATTAAGTAGAAGGAAATGGTGAGAAATTTCCTAGTGCACCCTTTTTGGTGTGCACTCAAAGAGATTAAGACTCGAGAGGTTCTTATAAGAGAGAAAGCATTAGTAATTAATAAATATTGAAAATATCATGTGTATATAATATATACTTCATTTTCATATGGTTGAACATAATCCTAACAAAAATATTACCTCATTCCATAATCAATAGATTTGATAATGTATACTTAACTATCCTTATCCACAAGGTTTTCTAATACAATAATTACCACCTTTTAATCATCATAAATATCCCTTTGATCACATGATTGTGTATATTATTTTGGTTAATGGGATAAATATGACAAACTATTACTAAAATCCTTTCGTATAAGTATCATTGATGAGGCTCAAAATCAATTCTATAGCTTTCCTAAATGTTTATTAACAACTTTTCATAATTTGAGGATGTATTATTTTTAGATTTCAACATACATAAGGTGCCTAGATTTACATTAAAATAGTTACACAATTTCAAACAACATGATGACAAATCCATTCAAGATTGTGCTATTTGATTTAAAAGTATATCTAATGCCTTAACAATTAGACCCTCAGATTCTGAATTGCAATTCATCTTTGGTAAATTTCTTATTTCCCCATTGAGGGAAAGAACATTAAATAAACAATATGAATGGTTTAACTACTTATACTTGGATGTTCATAGATATTCATCATCCATACTTACACATTCAAAAAAACTTAACATATATCCTTCTAAATAAGTTTTTTCATTATAGATATAAATGAGGAAAATGAATTACCAAATGAGCACCATGAGAAAATGTGTGTCATTATTCACATCCACATGGGATATTTACAATCATTACTAAATATGGGATCAATACAAGATACACTTCCACAACAAACACCTCAAGTTAAACAAATATAAAATCATCCATGCCAACAAGATATAACAATAACATTATTCATGGGTTGTTCTTACTTTTGACATAACCATGTTGATCTTACACAAGGAAAAATAACTTACAATGTTAGATGTTTTCAATAACTTGGCTTTGATCTCAAAGACTTGAAAAATCAAGGAGGTTGAAAAGACTCATTGGGAAAAATAAAAATATTTATTTATTATGGTCCTAAAGTGATTAAAATAGAATTTGGGTTATGCCACAAAAACATCAATATGCATTCATAGTAGGATCCCTTTGGATATAGAAAATGGAAACAAAAATGGACCAAAATCAACAAGGTGTCTCATTTTATCATGAGGTAAAATTGATCCATATTTTGCATGATGGAAATCATTCTTTGACTTCACAAGTAAATACTATTTTCACTTATCTAACCATGATATAAATAATACAAATGATCCAACCTAAGGGTAAACTAGAAAAATCTAAAAAACTAAAATGCCAAAAGCACACACACACACACACACACACACACACACACACACACACACACACACACACACACACACACACACGCATGCACACACACATGCACACACAATTTAGTATTCCAATATATTATTACCTTATTCACATATATGTTGTGGTTCCATGTTTGTAGATAGCATATCATTTCTTTCTATATACACACACATATGTTTCATATAGCTTTTGAGTGTGATAGAAGCATACCCAAGAATGTGATATATGCATATATGGATGTTGGGCCTTCTCTCTACTCATATCATCAATATGTTTGGGGCATACACTTATTTAATTATAATACACCTAGGTTATATTATTTTATGATCACTTTACATTATCATGTTTGATCTTATATACTTACACATGCATATATCCATGCTTATATCTTTCAAAGTGTAATTGATATGATATATATTTGACATTTTTTACTTGCACATATATCCAGGGACTAATATGATATGCTTGTGCAGGTTGATCATGATCCCATGTTTCCCTTTTTTCACTTTTTTGGGTGTATTGAATTTTTCGATCTTATATTTTTTGTTTAAACATTTAAATATGCTCCATTGCTTCTGGCCCCCATGGTTTTATTTCCTATTGTGACATATAAACATGTCATAGTTTGCTATGGAAATTTGAACATGTCATTGTATACTTTTTGCATATTTAACTAAGGCATTCCCCTTGAATTTTGAGGCATTTAAACATGCCCCTTATATGTGATCTCCTTGGACCATTTCATTTTGTTTTGATTTTGTGTGCTCTTGTGTGTGTGCTTGATTACTTCTTGATCTTATATTATTACTCTCTAGATGTTTCCATAATTAACATCATGCATCTTAGGACATGATGTGATTACATACTATGTACCTCATTACTATATATAGCTACACATGCTACTCCTATATGTTATATGATCCACACACAAATTATGTAGTTATCTTATCCTTTTAATGTAAGGTAATTACTAGTTTTTATTTCCCCTCACATCACAAGTAGGGCATATCATTAGGGGTAAAGTCACAGAGGCATAGTTTCCACATTTTTTTATAGTTTCAAAATACATTGGGGTTATATTAAGGAAACATGTTCTCCACACTTTCTCTATTTCTCATATTCTCTAGAATTAGTGGGGGAATGTCATGGGAACATGTCCTCCACACTTTCAAGTTTTTTGAAATTAGACAAATTTCATAGTTATATGATTTAGATACACATATGTGGCAAAATTATATATGGTACCATTTGTATACCTAGGTTTTAGCTTGATACATATATAAGGTGGATATGCCATGCAAATAACACCTTAAATTATAAAATCAAATTAGTTTTAGATATAAAATACTACTATGGACTACTATCATCTAGGATGGACTTTTATAGACATTTATTGAGCCAATCTACTACAGTAGTTGGTTCACCTTTTGAGAATATTAAGTTGATTAAATCACTCAATCTTAGCAAGTTTATAAGTTAAACTTGATTAAATAATCTAACTTCACTATATTTATTAGATGGAGTGATTCAATCATCTACCCTCACTAGATATATAGTGTGATTTGATTAGATCACTCACACTTGCGAGGTTATAAGTATGAGTGGGTTATATGATTGAGATAATCTTAATAACTATGTGGAAACTCACATTTTTTCCAAGTTCATGGGGAATATTATTGTCCAATATATATAAAGATGCATGGAATTTCAAGTTTCCAAATTTTTATAATCTAAGATTCAATGCTTCATAATGAATTCAAATTAAATTTCCAAAAGACAACATGGTTGCATCGATACACATGTTTAGTTTTAACCTTACTCTCTTTGCTTTCAAACATTTACAATTCTTTCAATTCTAGATTATATGAACTAATTATATAATCTAACATGCTCTTAGTTGCAGTAGTCACTAGTAAAGCACTCAAGTTGGAATCACATAGAAAAAAGGTGTGTATAAACACCCAAGTACACATTTATTTTATTTTAAACTAGTAATTTCATTACTAGATTAAAGGAGGAAAATGTAAATACTAAATTTCAATTATATGACACTTAAGTCTTATATACTTGGCAAATACCTATCATGGTTGTACCCTTTAGTTTTAAGACTTTCCCACTATTTAAAGGATTTCATTCACTATCTCTTTGTGTAAAGTTTATTATTTCTTAGTATTAAAATTATTATTTTGATGACTAAGCCTTCCATACTATGAAAAATATTATAAATTTAATCGTTATCATTCTCTGCTAGTTTTGTATTTGTACATGTCTTCTAGATTACTATATAATTGTGTCCTAGATAGATGCCTACACTGATGAAGGTGTCCCTTTTACAACTAATTCTATTCCTAAAATCCATACAATTTTTAAATAAAGTGTACCCTAAAGCTTGGCCTAAGTGATTTAGTTTGATAAATTTTCAAAATGGATTGGTATATATATATATCAACTGTCATTCATTCCTCACCTATAAAATACTAAGAACTCACAAGGAAACTTCCCAAGAGCACTCAATTAAGCATTTAAGTGAAATTTTTTTCCCTATTCATCTATGTTTCAATACCAAGCATAGGAGTAGTTTCCCTATAGGTACGAAGTACTAAAAGAGTATCCCATGAGCCATACTCTCCAAGTGATAAGATAAGTCACTATATATAATTTATTATCACATATTTCATCCTTATGTACACATAATCCAATATGTAGTGGGGAATTACACAAGTTTTAGGCCCTCTTCAAAGTATTGGATATGTAGGCAATGCCCATTAACATAGGGGTCCTTAGGGTAGATCAACACCATGTGTCCACTAACCTATTTTTTCCAAAGTCAATACAATTTTAAGGAATCTAAGGGATTGATCATTTGATGAAGAGTGACAAACTATGTGTATGATATGTATAAATCAAAATAAAGATGACCTAAAACCTAGAAGGATCCAATTGGTCACATCCAGATCTAGTAATTATTTTGTACTAGACACCTGCATCTAACTCAAACACCAATGTCAATGCAACCATCTAGATATGATGTAAGCATTTGAGGGTAGAAAATGCAAAATTCAATAATTTGATGACTATTCCAAAATCTTAATCTAATCCACTTATAGCTTATTTCATCTTAGATCTAGATTCACATAATAAACTAGCTAATTACTCTTGTTTCTAGTTTATTACAATATCAATTAATAGCTATACTTTCTATTTTTGACATATTTTAATATTATACGTTTATAATATTATTTATCTAAGTTTTTAAATTAAATTACCTAATATAGATCTATTTATCACCCTTGTGCTTATTCATTTATATATTTTAAACCCTAGATAGTCCCTCTTTATATAAAATTTAGGGTTAAATAAAAAATCAACCAATTAAAAATATTACACATTAGGCATCATCACTACATGATCAAGTGATAATTTCAAAGCATATGAAATTCATCTAATTACATTATTTAACTTATCTCCCTAAAAATAACACCTTACTACTTGACTTATGTGAAGTTACACTAATATAAACATAGAACCCATATATATTCAGACCTTAGATAATAAACATTTACTGTAGATATACTAGACCAATATCCAAAAGTCAGATGAAT
The DNA here is from genome assembly GCA_037957365.1 of Torreya grandis. Taxonomy (NCBI): domain Eukaryota; kingdom Viridiplantae; phylum Streptophyta; class Pinopsida; order Cupressales; family Taxaceae; genus Torreya; species Torreya grandis. The sequence goes on from JARHVA010004183.1 coordinate 1,013,770, forward strand.
ATAGAAGTCATCTATTTATAATTTTTATCCATATTTAGCCAAGAATAATTTATAGAAATTATCATCAATGTTATAGGAATAAAAAATTATCTAAATCATTAAATGCCACACTCCCAACAAATCACTAATGTTCATTGTTCAATAATAAATTATTCAAATAAATTCATGGGGCATAAAATGACAAGTGGTCATATATATTAGGTTCATCAAAGAATAATCCACTTGTGACCACATAAAATTTGTGAAAACACAAAATTTTCTTAATAATAAGAAATTTTTAGTGCAAATTTTAGCTTGAAATAAGCACAAAATTCACCTTTTAGAACAAACCAAAATATTCCAATGATCACATGTAAAAACATAAAATAAAGAGGATGTGTAAATGGAAAAATTTGAAGTGACACTTGGCACTATTTATCAATTATTCTCATGGAAACCAATCACCAAACTCATAGGAGAGTGTAGAGATTGCTCAAAATTCCATAGTGGGAAAATTTATCACACATGAAGGCCTATGAAATTTACTTTGTGTTGTTATATCACCATTAATAACTAAGAATTGAAAGTGTGAATAGGTCATTAATTTTACTTAAATTTAATTTAAACTTTAGATAACTATATAGCTCTTGTTGAGACCTTTCCAAACAATAGACAAGGCTAAAAATGGAACTATATAACTCAATTTATATTTAAAAATGATCTAAGGAATTATTAATTTGAAATATTCTATATGGAATATGTGGCCACATGGAATTCTTAGTTAGATTTTATATTTAAAGTATTCATGTGGATTGTTCATTTTTGAATTGACTATGGTCATGTATAAAAATATGTGTGGATTGATGCTTACTGATCACTAAATCAACCTCCCCAATTTAACCTTGATGTGACCACATAGATTGAGACATATGGCAAAACCTAATTGTTCATGGGGCTAGGATGTGGATCAATATTTATAACCCATTTTTTCACTATGTGTTGACCCATGGAATTGCTAACTCAACTTTCTTTTTCACTTATCCTCATGTTTAATTACATTTATTATTTTATATACCTTATTATCATGTGGTAGAACAATGTGAAATAAGATTGCATGGGCTCCACCTCTTCATTTAATTTTTTATTTTATTGTGTTCACATGGCAATCTAAGATTTGTCTACATGGTGGTTGTAGAGTAAAAAATTACTCTACATTTCATCCTATTTTTTTAGCTGCACACTACCAATTTTTGTCCTCACATAGTTTGGTCTGAGATGGCAAAGTTTGAAATAGAGCACAGGCTCTATTTTCCTTTTGATTCATTTTTGACTAAGTGTTGAAATCAAGCAGAAGCTGACAAGTGTCATCGTCTGAGGCATACTTCTCAGTGGAAATTACCAAGTGTCATCATCCAAGGCACCTTTTATATTTTTTATGAGTTGGTCAGAATGTGCCATGTATGTCATAGTGACACAGCAAAATGTGCCAAGTGTCACCATCTGTAGTTTCGTATCGGCACCCACGTTTCATCTCTTTTTGGTGAAAGGTATTTTTCTTTTAAGCTAAGTATCAGGATAAAGTGAAAAGTGCCAAGTGGCAGTCATGGAAGGTCTCAATGTTGCTTTTATAAAAGTGACAGAAGATGCCACGTACCCCAGCAAAGGAGAGTGGAATCCACCACATGTCGCGATCTAAATTATCTTCAATTTTGCTTTACTGATATAGCAAAGACCGTGGTGGGTCTTAAGTGTAGTTTCTAAAGCAAGCAAAAGCTACCAGGTGTCACTGTCTATGTAAATGTGAAATGAGACCCATTTATTTCTATGGTATAAATAGATTAAAGTAGAGACTACCACGTGTCATCTTCCACAGGTTTCTATAAAAGTAGCTGAAAGAAGCAGAGACTACCACGTACCCTAGATAAGTAAAGCAACAATTGCCATGTGTCTTGAAATGAAACAACGGAGATTTACACCTATCTCTATGTTCTTTTTCAAGTTACTTGGGTAAGAAATGTTACGGGTCTTATTTTCTTTTAAGCTATTGAAGTTTTGAGGAAGCAGATAGCGACAAGTGTCAAAGGTGGAACATTCCTGAGTAAAGACACAAGAGAGTATAAGTTATGCAGAAAGTGCCACATGTTTTCAATAGGTGCTATAGAACATGCCAAGTGTCATTTTATAGTGTCTCCTAAGTAATAGAAAGATTTTCAAAGAATTGGCTAAGTGTTATCTAGCATTTAAGAGAAGGGGTCATCCTGGAATCTGTTTCAGCCAATGAACTGCCAGAAGATGAAGCATTTCATAATCTAAAAGATACCTTCTGTTAGACACTTCCAGTTCAGTGAGATTTCATTTGGGCCATTAGATTGGGAATAAGTAGACAATCTGAAGTGAATCCAAGGCTATAAATAAGGGTACAAAGATCACCAAAAAAATCATCATCATCAATTATCAGAGAGAATTTTTGAGAGAGAATTGTTGTAAAGAGTCTAGACTTTCTAGAGCTATGACTAAGTAATATCATTTGATTTTGTCTCATTTTCTTGAGTTGAAAATTTTATATAACTGTACATGTTTCTATGCCTCTTATATGACTGGAAAATTCAAATAAGAAGATTGAACCCTATGCCTTTGTTTATATTTTTTGTGTCATTTGCAAAAGTAGTCTAGGCTGTAGACTTTCTAGAACTGTGATTAGAAATGTCATTTAATTTTGTCTCATTTTCTTGAGTTGAAAGGTTTATATAACTGTACATGTTTTTACACCTCTTATATGATTTGAAAATTCAAATAAGAAGATTGAACCCTATGCCTTTGTTGACATTTTCTATATCACAACAAAAGAAGTCTATGATGTGAGCCTCTATTTCTATTGTTTCCATATTTTACATTGATCATGCACTTGTTTACTCTTAAATGTAAATGAATCCTACATATAGTCTCACTGTGCTTACATTTAGGCGCATCGCCATAGATTAGATTTCCTTCTTGCATTTGTGTTTCTGATTTAAATTCCTATCCCTTTTCCCAGTATCTACTCAATTTAAAGAACTAGCTTCTCAAAAATTTGGAGGTTGTTTCAAGTCATAAGTCCCACATCTTGAAACTTCCCATTGTTGTTGATTAGAATCAATCACAATTTTAAATCATCAACAGTGGTTATTGAATGGAGCACATGATAGTCCATTGTTGGTTCATAGTCATGGAATCAATGGAGTCACTTAGGCCCTAAATTTTTTTATGCAAATTATACAGACCTTTTGCCTCATTGATTTAACTATAATCCCTTTCAATTTTTTTAAAGTCACTATAGTTTATATTTTCCACTCATATCAAGACACATGCCACTTTTTGATCAAAACACACTAATGGAGTTACATAGTGATTTTTTGATTTACAATGTATTTTTATAAATCACATGAACTTATTAAATTTTTTCACTTTTATTAATAATCATCATCATCCTTTATTTAATATAAATAGCCAAAAAATAACACATGGAAGTGAAATCAACCAATAGACTGATGGAGGCCACATACCACCCTTTACTTTGAGATTTTTTTTTGAAGCACATAGACATTTTGGAATTTTCAACTTTGTTATATATCCCTATCACATCCATAACTTTCCATGTGAAAAGTAAAGATGGGTTATGGTTTCTCACAGTTTGAGAATGATTGTTTATTATTAATGTGACCAGTGTGATATTTATATATGCATTGAAATTTTTATCCCCACCTATATTTTTTTAGCATTCACACTCAATCCTTTTCAGACAAAATGAATCATAATGGTCCTTAAATTTTATATTAAGGTTGTAAGTATAAGATACATCCATTTATGAAAAAAATAGAACATTAAGGTCATGAGTTATATATTTTGAGACTCAAAGGGACTATTAAGCAATGTTGAATCTCTATTGAATGCCCATAATAAGAAAACCTTGTAAACTTGTGGAAATTGTGTGTTGTGGAAAAGATAAAAATATATTATTTAAGGAACAAAAATGAACTAATAAAACATAAATATTTGATGATAGTCACAAATAAACTCATGGTATCAATCACAAAAACTGACCAAAGTTTACAAGATCTACATATTTTAAAACACAAGGATCCCAAAATGTCCTAGGGATATTTTGGGGTCCAACATTGGCTTTGACTATGGGATAAATACCCCTATGGATATCTATAGATCCATGAATTATCATAGTATAATAATATCAATGCTTTATCCATTAAGAAAATTAGTTCCTTATCTATAAAAATATTAATACTTAAAACTTCAATGAATCCTTTACTTGACATTAGGCCAAACAGAATTGAGGTATATGTGTTTACACTTCCTACCACTGTAATACATCATTCCTTATTCAAAAATAAATAAATAAATAATGGATGGTAATAAGTATAAAAAATATGTAAAAACATTAACCACATAACCTATGCCTACTCAATAAACCCATTACCAAATAATGGAAAATATGAATCAAACTTGATCAATGTGGAATGACCCTCAAACAACTTGAATAAATAAACATTAAAAAAACCAAATAAATAAAAATAAATAAATGCATTTGCATTAATATAAAAATATGAGTCACTAAAGTATGAAAAATGATACCAATCACAATTTTAATCTTATCCCCACTACTTATAATATTAATTAAGTAACAAATGAATTAAAATATGAAATATAATACTAATATGTTGGAAATTAACAATAAATGTAGCAAGACCATAATATATGTAATCAACCAATTTAATCAACATAAATGAGAATTCCTTAAATGAATCACTAGAAATGAAATCCTAACCAAAACACTTAGGCACACAATCAACATTTACTTGTAGATAAGAATTCAACAAGAAAAAATAAGAATCATTTCTTTAAATCTACCCTAAATCTTAACTAAAAATAAAACTATATTTGATTTTAATTTTTAATTTTTATGATAATCCAACAATAGGATAAAAATCAATTTGTTATAATAACTTAACATTATCAAAAATCAACAACAAATTTTTAATACTAGACAAATTGGTGTGGCTATAAAATTCAATTTATTTCACCTCTGGGAATGAAAACAACTCAATTAAATTAGGACATATCATGCCAACATACACATTTTTAAGATTAAGAAAATATTCAAATGATTGGGATTGATCAAATATCATATTTTTATATAGATTAAATAACCCATTTCACCACTATTTTCAGTTTTTCCAAAATCATAATCCTAATCATCTTCACAAGAGGAATAATAATATATTTTTAACTCATTTTAATCATCTAACATAATTTTTGGATCATTATAAAATAAGAGATTAATATAGTTTTGGTAATAACTCAATTCATTTATAATTTCAACTCCATCATATTCATTTTCATGATCACTATCGAATACAAAATCATTATACTATACAAACCCTTTTAAACTATCCAATGCTTCCTTATAAAGTGTTTGAATATTTTATACAATTGGATTTTCATAAAAACATGCAAAAATTCATAAGATCCATACATTTATTAATGATGAGAGGGAAATAAAACATTGTAATCCAACTATGACATGCACATTAGCTACATTAATAGAACAAAGTAATCCATTCATAACCAAACCATTAGCATAATCTTTCGAATATATAAAGGATAAATGAACCAAAAAATAAAAGGATTCATTATTTAAAACCTAAAGATGACTAAAACTACATATTATGCACATGTCCACTAATGTTTCACCAATGGAGTGATACAATTATTTTTGCGTCTTTATTTTACTATCATTAACACATTCTAGAACATCAAACACTCCATCCAAATTAATTTCAACAAGGTCACCATTTGGAATTAATTCATCCTTTGGAAAAAAATGGACATAATCATAATTTAATTATATAAAAATCAATATCATGATCTTTATCAAGCTTAAAAAGCATTGTGTTTGAATTAATTTTTATTTTATAGTTGGGCATTTCCATATTACCCATATTCAAATTTATCACCAAACTTGGTTGTAACATCATATTGGAAGAATAAACCATTATAAAATCACATGAAGCAAAGTCATCAACACAATAAGACTTATAGACATCAGGTGTAAGGAATTAATAAAATTTATTGTCAATGATTTTTGGGTTAACAAGGGTGTCATAATCAATTTCATTCATTTCTTGTTAATTTTTTGAAACTCGTATGAGTTTAAAATTTCAGAATAACATACCCTTTCATACTCACCCAAAACAAGTTCAAATCCAATATTGTGCATCTAATTTTTTGAAATTCATAATCATAATTTAGCGATAAATTATAGGAATGGATAATAGATGATTGTAATTTTTTTAAATTAATAAAAAATTCAAATCAATGTAAAAGAATCATAGTAAAGCATAACAACCATTGGCTCAGTTAGTTTTAACTATTTAGGAAACTTCTGCTAATTTTTCCTAAATATGAGTTTAAAGGATTGGATATTCTCACCTTTGTATTTTTTTAAATTGTAAAAACATGACAAGAGTAGGTTTCATTTTTTCACCATAACACTCAATAAATATATTTATGAAGTTATTCCAAGTGTAAATAATTCGATCAGTAAATTGATAAATCTAATCTCGAGCATCCCATTTTAAACTATGAAAGAAAAAGCTAATTAAAAAATATTAATTATCTATCTCAAAGTCATAATTCAAATTAATAAAGGATTTTAAATGGATATCTCTCTTAAATCTAGTACTTCCATCAAACTATGGAAACATTTTCCTAATTATTTTTAGGAAATGAACATGAAAATTTTGAAAACAATCAATATTACTTAGATAATATCTATCATTAATAAACTAAATTTGTGGGATTATAAAATATTTAATATGATAAGGACCCACTAAACCATTTAAATATTGAACCAAATATTTTGAATTAATAAATACAATATATGTATTCATGTTCCTCATTTAATCCAATCTTCCACTATATCTAAAAACATTCATTAAAATAAAATTCACATCTACAGGAATACAAATTTACTTTAATTTAAATCGAAATACAATCACTCTAACTTGAAAATTTTCAATCCATATAAGAGAAATATGTTACAATTTTCTCAAAATCCACTTAAAAATTAATAGATACACAAGTTTATGATATAGTTATTCAACCTCAAAGGAGTCACAAATACCATAAAGGTATGCCTACATTTGATTGATAAAATTTATATCCAAGTTTTTAATTATAAACACTATGTACATGGGTTTTTTTCCAAATAAAGGTGATAATTTAGTTGGTAGAGCATACAACCTATATTGAACTAAATCACTCATAATGCACAATAGTCAGGACTCAAACTACTAAAATAGATATTGATAATAAAAATAGAGATCTCTCAAACTATACAATGATATGAGTCCCAATCAATATACTGAATGGAAAGGAGTATAGTGTGTAACCAAGTAAACTGAATAATCTTAAAAATGACACAAATATTTGGGTCACTTAGTCTTTCACCTTCTAAAAGGGGGCCCAATAGAATATAGTGAATTGTTGGATTTTGTCATTGTAGTGTGGTTTTAATTACTTATCTTCAAAAGGTATATATAACTTGAGGTAAAAAATAAAAGAGTTAACTACTCTTTAATATTATGGCTATAGGAAACCAAGGGGTGAGATCATATAATAATCTAGAAAGTGAATGAATTAGATAATTGGATTTAGATACAAAAATTGAAATTGTATACTTGGACACAATGATCATTTCACTTAATTAGCTATCACTTGAAATATCACTATAAGATACATAGAATTTAGAAAAATATTGAAAAAATACATATGAATAAGGACATCCATAACTTGAAGGCTATAAATATTTTTAACATGCATAAAATTGAGCTAAAAAGAATGAATAATAATTTATAACATTAGAGACCTCTTACAAAATATGCAAGAAAAGGAATAGGGGATCTCAAAGGAAACTTTTCTAAAAAATATATACAAATTTTGATCTAATTAAATATGATTGATGCTATGATCAATGCATTATTTATTTTGGTCCATTATTTATGGGATCTTTAATGAATATATTAGTGAATACTAGAAGAAACACAATAAGTGACACTAATTTTTCAAATCTTGAATAACTATTCTATGTTTTAGATAATTATGTTTACTTTAGAAATTAGGTTTTACTATGATCATAATTCTACTATGTGATAGTTTGAAACTATATATTATGATGCATAAATGAAATAAAGAATGAATTTTGAGTATTACAAAATTAAGAATGAATTAATGAAATTTAGTATTGGCTACATTAAGAACTCCATTGAGATATTTTTGAATGTATTCTCCTTATATGGACTAGTTGTGAGACTTTTTTTATGATTTATGTTGTGTTTTGTGTATTACTAAATAATCCTCCTTATTAATGGGTGATAAGTGATAGGTAGGGATATTAGCGATAGTCACTTGTCATCAGTTAATAAGATGATAAATTTTAATAATGTGTTATAACATGAAGTATGGATTCATGTGTACAAGGATCCAAATTCTATTGAAATTTGAATACTATAAATGTTTTCACTAGATTTATGTTATAGATTTATACAATACCAAGTCCATTATAATTTATAGTTTACATGTTTTCTTAAGATCATAACAGATAGAGGTATACCTATGGTCTATATGATTGGTTACATGTAATAATGATTATACTCTCACAAGTTATTCTTGGATGGTTTTGGATTTTTGCATCTTCATTATCTACCCCTTTGCGAAAGGAAGGGCCACTCCTAGTGGGGATATGTGTGGGAGACCATTGATTTATGGTTGGAGGTAAAGTTCCTAAATGATTCTATCCCTCTCTATAGCTTAATATGAATTGATATTGACACATAATCATGGTAATTGCATTAGTTTATTGAGATATATTATTTTTATTTTAATATCATTAAACCAAATTGGCTTTGAAAAAAATGGTTTTTTGTAATATTATAATCCATCATTTATCATGATGTACCATAATATTGGATATATTTAATGATTTTAGATGATTGACATACTTTGAATTTAATTTATTGATGTGATGTACCTTTAAATTATGATATATGATCTACTGCATACTCTTACAATTTTTGTATCATTGAGACCTTAATTTAGGGCTAAAATGATAATTAATTAAATACTTAATTAGTGGATTAATGTGTAAATTACAAGTGTTTTATCTAATTATTTTTAGTTTATCAATAAAAAATTAGATAATCTAAATGGTGTAGATAATAAAAGATTATGTTAGAATGTAGAATGTTGAATGTAATTTATTTAAAAATAAAATTTTTTAACTTTTAAATTTGAACTTGGTAGAGTTTTAACATTATCTCTATGGTAACCAATACATCTCATTGGAGTAAATGCTTAATTTTCTACTTTAACCATCGAGTAAAATAAGTAGTGGTGTTAAATACTAGGTTCATTAGATTCACTTGGTTATACCTTAAAATGTTTTATTGTCTTGAATGTTACATATTTCAATTTTTTATGTTAGAGTGATTAATTCTAAATAAAAATTTATTATCATAATAAGACAAAAAACATTTTAACATGTTATATCCTCCGGGTTATATTCTTGAGTTGATCTCCTAAATGTGTGATGCCTAATGTTATACATCCTTTAATTTTTTAAGACATACTACACACATAACTATTGTACCCTATTTGCATGACCTACCACATAATATAACCTTCCTTAAATATTTAAATTTAGGTTTAAATTTGGCCTCTATAAATATTTTATTCTCAAATACCCATGAAATAATAGTAAGAAAATATTTTACCTCATTATCACCTTGCCACATTTGCCTTCTTGATCTTATTGATTGACCATCCATTTACTAAGCTAATTACCTTCTTGAACATGGTTTTTTTTTTTGTATAATCCACATTGTTATCTTTTTCTATCCACACAAATATTGTTGTAATGACTAATAAACACTCTCTTCACCATATATCCCTCTGTATAATTTGAAGCCTGTGATGTCTTAAAATTTAAGCCTTATTCATTTTTAACAATAGAACTTGGTTCAAAAATAACATTAATAGTTACTCATTTTACCATTATCTAAAAATAATGGTATTTTATCATCTATAAAAACATATTTATTTACAACAAATTTATTTTTAGAGACATTAATTAATACACATGACTTAAAATTCTCATTATAGCTAAAACAAACATATATAATTTAATTTTGGGATCTAAATAATTCCATTTTTCCTTAAAAATTAATGTAAAATAAACATAACCAAATAAAAAGTTCATTTACATAGGTGGTATACCTAATTATAATTTATTTGAAGTAATATCCTGTAAATATTAACAAGGAATTTTATTAAGGATGTAAACTTATGTAGTCGTGTCCTTTTCCTAGTACCTATATGTTACATTGTATCTATACACCATGCATCATGACATATTCATAATTTTCATGTTGCTCCTTTCCAAAACCCAAATTTTTTGTAGAGTGTATATAGTATTATTCTTCTTGTGTATATCTTTCCACTTTTATAATTATTTAAAGTGTTTTGGTGTGAAATTTCCTTTTTATTTATTCTAGATCTTTGACCTTTACTTTTTTTCTCTACAAAATATTTCCATGCAAAAAAATAGATAAACAATGCAATTTTTTTATTTGATAGGTAAAAAATAGGTTTTATAGGGATCGTATAACCCAAAAAAAATAGAGTAGATAAAAGTAAAGTAAGACAAGCTCATTGAGACATTGAAGTAAAAAATAGAATAACCATAGCATACAAGAACATATAAAAATAACAACTAAACTAATCTCAATCAACATGAGATTAAGTTTAACATTCATGGGAGTCTAAATTTTACATAAGAAGAATTATGCCAGTCCCTTTCTTAGGGTCATTATAGGGAGTGATCTATTTTCATTTATTATTAATTTTAGTCTAGGCAAGTTTCCTCCATGTTCTTTTTATAGGTCCTTCATCTAAAAATTCCTCATTTAGTTTGTAAGGGGAAGTTATTTTAGTTATGAAAGCTATAATCTTACTCCCAGCCTAAGGCTTACCCTTTGCATCTTTTCCAACACTCATATTAATGGTAACCTTATTGATTATATAGGAAGGTTTTATTACATTAGTGTTAGGAGGGAGAGACTTAAGAGATTTATATAAGATATCTCATGATTTTTTATATTGAATAAAATAAACTCATTCTTCAACATCATCAGCTCTAATCTAACATCCTTGGATTCTACCAACATCATGTCAGTATTATGTTTGAGATTAGATAGCTTATTCTCAAGATCCAATATTTTGAGTTCAGGCTTAGTCCCTTATACATTATCCCTATAAATATTCATTTTTTCCAATGGAGTGTCCTAGGGGGACTCAAAATTCTTGACAAAGTCTTCTTTGACCACACTAAAATAACCCTCCTTGGAATTAGTCTCTTCAAACTCTTTATAATTTTTTGACTTAATGGAATCATAAATCAAAAAGGTTTTAGGAACCTCAATATCGTAAAGGGATCTAACTTGAGTAAACAAAAAATATATTAAACCCTCATGGAGAATGTCCTTCTTAGGGCTATCTTGAAAAGTGATGGTGGAGCATTCAGGGAATTGAGTAGAAAGAATGGAATGTTGATATTTTCCCTTTGAAATGGTTCATAATAAGGAAGTCATGAGAATATAACACATTGAAATTACCTTTGAGAGTGAAATATTTCATTATTTATAGGCAAACTCTTGACTAAGGTTTTGGAAGATCCATTCTTGGCAATCCCTTGTCCTCCATAGTAACTTCCTCTTCAGAACCAAAGAATTTTCCAAAGAAATCCTACTTCATACTCTTTTTCTAAAATATTTTCACCATTATAGGGCATTCTAGAGACCATATTAATAAGTTCCTTAGATAAATCCACCTTGAGCTGTCATGTCCTAACCTTTCTCTCCTTCCACCCCTGAGTGAAATATTTAGAGATAGTGGAATCCTACCTAGTAATTCTCTACATGAAAGTATTAAGAATACCCTTATTTAATAATATCTATATGCTATAATCCTACATAACATCATAATTTGAAATAGGATCCTTATATTCTCTATCACCACCCATTCTTAGCCAAAGACATAAAACCTGTCTCTATGAATGAGAAGGGATGAGAGGAGGAACAACTAAAAATTATGCATTTTTTCCTCTATGACCTTACACTCTAATAAATTATGCCACCTTGATTGAAATGAGCATAGAGGGTGAGAAAATATATTATGAAAATATTAATATCATTATGGAAACTATGCCACCACACTAAATTACCATGCTACCTAATGATACAAGTAGTCATTTTGAAAGTCATATTGCCAACTCAAATGGTGATCTCACAATGGGTCATCATGAAATGACTTCTAAAATTAAGTAATTTTAGTATAATTATCACTATTAATGATTGGGAGTAATTGGGGAGGGATTTTATGTGAGCCTTCCCAATGAGAAAAATCATGAATATTAACTCCCAAGTTAGCAAAACCATCCATAAATTCATTTCCTTCTCTATAAGCATGAGAAAATATAACATATTTGAAGTGAGAGAGAAGACCTATAACATCCTAAATCAACCAAAAAATGGTCTAAGAGGATTTTTTTATAGAAAGGAAATTGATGATATCAAGGTAATCACCCTCCTTAACCAGCCTCTCAATGTTTACTTGGGTCACCAACTAGATCAATCAAAATGATGACTTAGATTCCACCATGTGAAAGTTTTAGAAACCCATGGGACCAACATAAGCCATAACTACCTTTCCATGAAAATATTTGATGAGACCTCCTCCCCCAACCAAATCAAGGTTACCTTTGGAAGCCTTATCAAAGTTTAGATTTTTTTGTTTTGGTAGATGATTGATCCACTTAATCCTCCTATCAATTTTTTTGGCTTCTTTTCTTGGTGATTAAGATTTTAGTTTTCAATGACAATCAAGTTATATTAGGAGATATGAGATTTTTATTTAGGAGTGAAATATTGACAATTCTCAATAATGGTAAAAAGTAATCAATAAATTAATAGTTTAAAATTAGGTCTGATGTTTGAAAAATTAAAAAATATATCATCTTGTAGATATACCAAAATAAATGAGGTAAATCTAACTTCCAAAAAAACTTGTGACTTCAACTTCCAAGGAGGTTTCCATTGTTAAATCAACTCAAGCAAGGAGTTGAGTTTAATTCACTTGAAATTGAAATACTGGAGAATAATGTATAGCATTGTGGAGGTAAAGGGGTTGGATAATAGTAAATGAATAATATACTCAACATAATTTTTGTAGATAACACATTTGTTAAGGATCATTATATATATTTTGGAGAGATTTTCAATTGGCAAGGCTTAGTTTTGGGTAGCAAGACATAAAAATATATTAATTTTATGAGTGAGGTTCTTAATCCTTAATTCTTACGAATAGAACCCATCATTAGGGATATCTAGATCCTTAAGGTATCCAAATTTAATCGAGTAGATCCCACTTTCCACATTTGACCAAACAAGAGAGTCTAGCTTATATAATATGAGAGTATGGACCTACTAAATTAAGCAATTTAAAAAGTTAAAGTTTTCTAGGAAATTAACATTTTTAGTGTCTTAGATCATGACTCTCTAAGATGTGACACCCTAAAAAAAACCCATAAATATTTTAATTTTATCCAAAGCAACCTTTGAAATATTTTCATAAATGATTTAAAGAAGATAGGGGATAGGAAGCATCCAAGGGTCATCATAAAAATCCACCAATTATCCATTTCTAATATTTCATCTATACCATTTTTTGAGTAAAGGTTTACTAAATTATATGGATTTCAAAATTTTTGATCCATTAACATGGCCATCTTATTTAAGGAAGCTATCTACTTCATCACCTTCAAAATACTTAGCTCTGATGATTCTAGTCTAGTGATTCTCATCAATCAAGAGTTTCTTACCTTGTTTCTCTATGAGAGAAGGGTTCATGTGTTTTACCCTTCTAATCCCCAACCCCCATTTACCTTTTGGGGGAAATATTTATCCCAAGACACTAGGGGGAAACATAACCTTTATTTTGAGCCTCTCCAGAAAAACTTTTAAATTTTTTCATCTAATAAATAATGTTGGATAGGATCAAAAAAGGGACGTAAAAAACATTAGGATGATTTTAATCGATATTTTGAGGATTTTAATTTTTTTATCTTGCATAATAATATTCCCCCTCCATCCAACTAACTTCTATTGAATTCTATCTAGGAGAGAATTCCAAAGATCTAGATGCATTCTACCACTAAAAAGAGGCATAGATAAGTAAGTTGAAGGGATCTCAATGATTTGTTATTAAAGGATTCTAACCAACTTATTCTATAGGTATTATTTGATGTTATTGAAATATATGGATATTTTACTAAAGTTTATTATTTTACTAGAAACACATTCATAATCTTTAATGATAACCTTGATATTTATTACTTTTACTACAAAATCTTTTCACATAAGGAAAGCGTCATTATCAAATTGTTGATAGGTAATTGAGGCAATGTTAGGTGCCAATTTGATTCCCTTAAAAGTATTTAATGATCTAAAATCCTAGATGATAATTATAATAACCTCCACAATAATGATGAAAAGGTATTGGGAAAGAGGATATGTTTATCATAGACCTTGACCAACACTGAAATAACATTTGGGAGAGTTGTTGATAATAATGTATAACAATGGAGAAAAGATTTAGTTATAAATAATTCTACTTAAGAACACTCTAAAACCAAAACAATCCAACACCCTATCAATTAAACTCAAAATAATCCTAGCATAGGCTTAGCTCATGAAAAGCTTAATAAACATGTATTTTTTGGTATATTTAGACATAGAGTATATGGATTCATGGGTATTAATTATTCCATCTATGATTTGATAGCCTAGAATAAAAACACCTTGTTGGGGTGAACTGATCTTGTCCAATAGAGGTTAGAGTCCAAGAACCAAAATTTTGGAGTAGACCTTATAAAATGTGGAGAAAAAGTTGATGGTTTTGGAGTCTTTGAGGTTAGAAGTTATCACCTTCTTGGGAACAAGGATAATGAAGGTGTTATCAAAAGTTTTGAGGATGGTACCATCCCAAAAAATCTTCAACTATAACTACAACTTCATTATGCACTATGACCCAATAATGATGAAATAATAAAGGGGGAAAACCATTTGGACTTGGGGATTTATCACCTTCCATACATAAAAAAACATCTTTGATTTCTTACACCTAAGGAATTTTAAGAAGATTCTTGTTGTCTAATGAAGAAATCAACTTGGGAATCCTAGTTAATGCAAGATCTTATTTTACATATTTATGAGAACGTGTATTTTATAAGAGGGTTTTGAAGTACCAAATGATGTGTAAGTTCATCTATTATTCTAAAAATAATTTTTATCCATCTTATAGCATACTATTAGAAGTTTTATTCTAGTTTATGTGTCTAGAAGTGGTTTGATGGAAAAACTTGGTGTTATGATCTCCTTATTTCAACCATTGGAAAAAATATTTCTATCTTCAATATACTTATTCTTGTACTTCTATATTATGTAAGGAGTTGATCAAATCTTTTTATTGTTGCATTTGGGACTTAGTGTACCCTTTGAGATCACCTATTTTTTCAATTTGACGTAGTTCTTACTCCAAAGCAAATTTTTGAAGGAACACATTCTAAAAGATTTATTTGTTACAAATATTAAATTTTTATTTAATGTATTTAATATTCATATCCATAATAAACATATTTTTACACATGATAGATTCTTTTGACCAAGACTTGAGGGATTCAGAAAAATTAAGGTGTAGAGTCTAGATAATTTCAAACAAAAAAGGTAGATGCTTTGGCTTGTTTATCTCTTCCCGCATGTAATAATTATGTTATGATTATACCTTATCATATGAAGGTAGGAGAGATATTTGTAAAATTGAGATACTACTTAAGATATAAAATGAATATATCAATTATGACTTGAATGTTATAGTCACCTAATCTACTATTGGACTAGGTGTAAGAATCACCTTTGAGATCAAGATCAATTAGCGTGGATTCAACTATGAAAGAATTGAGGTCAAACATAATATAAATGAAATATTAAATTACCCATTTATTATCAATGGGATATAGAGTGTATTTTAGATCCCCACCCACAAACTAGAACCATCCTTTGTAACTTATTTAGAAGAAAATCAAAGACTCCCAGATAAGTTACTGCCTTTGGTGAGAATTTAGAGCATAAATATTTGAAAGGATCTAGGAGATGTTATTAGTTGTATATTTAAATAAATTATCCATATGATTATTTATTTGAACCAAAATATCACATTAAAAATAGTTAGGGTTCCTAAAAACTACCATGCCCTCAGAGGCACCATCATAGTTGTAGCCTACACATTCAGAGAAATTCCATTTTTTTTTACAAAAATCAAGGGTACTAGAAGAGATTTTAGTTTATTATATTATGAAAAAATCATGATAATGTATCTTTATAAATTTATTAATAATATGATGCTTAATAGGGTTATTTAACCCCTATATTCTATTGGACTCAATTTATGACCCGTAGTAGAGACAACTATTCAATTAATTATTTTGATGGGACAAAGGGAGATAACAACACATGGGACACAATGTACCTTAATTTTTAGGATTCATATGGTTAAATACAAAGACCATGAAATTTAAAATCATTTATTTGGGTGAGCAATGGAAAATTACCACCATAAATTCTATCAATTTCACATTTCTTAAAAATTATTGTTGATGTTTTCTTAAGTCATCTCTTCCTCATTCACATTTGTATCACACTATAATAAAATGGAAAAAATATTCATAAAAAAAAAGAGAAAATGTGAGAAAGAGTAAGTTAGGAAAGTAAGTGGTTGTTTTATTTAAACAATATTTTTAATGATAAAAATTAAAAACATTTTGAATCACAATTATACCATTAAGTTCTAGGTCTAGCTGTAGCAAAAACTATAATAACTAAATGGGAAGGATTATAAGGAATTAATAGGACATATTACCCTAAAATTATATTAAATAAAATAATATGAAAGGCCTATAGATACTATATATAATTTTTTGACACAACTTCAAGTTAAACATAATGGAAATTTAGAACCAATCAGAATAGCTATTGCATAATCTAACTACATATTTATTAGTAAAACAACATAGAAATCTATTATTAACATTAATCAATTCAATTATATCAAGAAATGAAGGACATTACTAAATAATAACATGAATTTCAAACCAAAATAGTATCTATTTTATTTTTATTATAGAATTAATTAAGTGTACCCTTTAGGGAGATAATCACAAGCCAAAACAAAATAAGGAAAAGAGAGGATTGATCTTATCATAATTTCTATAGAGTTTTCATGCATATTATCTTCCCACCAAAATAATAATGTGCACTACCCTATATATAAAATATAATGGGGCTTGTCTCTAAGTAGTGCAAGGCTCCCATCTATGGCCATGATTGGCACTCCAAGCCTCTAATATTCCCTTCATTCTCAAAGGAAATACAGATTTTATTTCATCTTTTTTCCATGGTTGTGACACCTATCTAATTGAATTGATATCCCTAATTTTCTCTTTTGGTCCAATTATTTTGAATGGTTCTTCTATTCAGCCCACTTGGGAGAATATTTTATTCAAAAATCCACTAGTTTATTCCATGTACCTCCCTTGACCAGTTAGATCCCTTAAAATCCATCTCAATTGATTCTTCTATTATTTTACTCAATTCATACCTTCATGACAAGTCATAAAATTTAGGTCCATGCATTTTTTGATGATTCATTGATTGACATGGTTTGTGTTCATCTTATTTTATGTTCTTAGACTCCCTTTACCACTTGGTACTCATTCATAGTCTCCTAGACATGTTCCTCATCCATGTTATATTCCTCTCAAGTCCTCAAGTCCACTTGTCTAGTTTATTTTCCTTAGGTTTTAATTTTATATTTGCCTCTATGATCATCATGTCCATGTGGATTCTTATCATATTTTGGGCTAATGATACCAATGCCTCAACCCACTTGGTTAATGATGTAATCATTATAGGCTATTGGGCTCCTCAGAGGGTGGCACATGGAGTCTTCTTGGGGCCATGGTCCTTTACCAATGCCATTCAACTTTTGGGATTCTAGTTTAATACTATAATACCTATAAGGTTTGTAATTTATAATATTATAAGGTTACGAGGCTTTAATACTTTGATAATTCTTTTACTTCTCCACTAGGATCAGTCACTGGGATTGTGTCAGGTGGCATGATCTCAAGACTCAAAGGATTGGAAAATTTACAATAAAAAAGTATTTTGAAGTCCCTCATGTAACTAGGTGAACAATATTGTGCCATGTTCCATATGTCATGATCTCTATCATCTATAGGGTTCAAGGAGAAATATTGCATAAAAAATAAGGAAAGAAAAGAACTAAGGCAAAAAAATCATTAGTAAGTTAGCCAAAAAAGGATAAATACACTAAGTTGTAAAATAAAGGCAAGCTTTTGACCTTGAACACATAATAGGATTCATTATTCCATAATAATAAATTCACATAATTTTAAAAGTTCAAAAAGATTTTGAATATCCATGTCTAAAATCAAATATTGATTGAGTCTTTAGAATGGGAAATCATAAAGACTTAGTCACATTAAAATAAAAATAAAACATTTTAAAGGTACAATTTAGACTAGGTAGATCAAACATGTAACTTATTATGTTCAAAATAATTGAACTCAAACATGGTTAATATTAATGTAGCATTTATAAGGTAGAAATTCACATCTATAAACCTACAAACCAAAGATCAAAATAGAATAAGAGGAACCACATTTGAAATATGAGAATGTGATGTGTTGGACCCAACACATTATAGTAAATGACTTTCATTTTTTAATTGTAGAAATTAAATTTTTATGGACTTTTGAGTCTTTTTCATAACTCATTTTTTTGTTTCATAGTTCCTAACATATTATTTATAAGGTATTCTAAATTTTTGGGGGTCCTAACATACATCTACTCTCTATTTTCCCCTCATATGAACATGTGCCCATTGTTCTTATATACATAACATTGTCCTTGAAACATTTCAAAGGTGGAGTCATGCACTAAAGGAGATAAAAAAAAGAAGATAGAGAAGAGGGATACTTGGCTTATAACATTTATAGGAATATGGTGATGAATAAAATTTTACCACCAACTAAGCTTAACAATTTTGTACAACCTCAACTATGATCATAAGATAAAGTGGCCACTTGGTGCATAAAATAACTAATTTATTAATTATTAACCTAGGGTGTGTTAATTTTGACAAGATGTTGGCACTATATGTGAAATAATAGTCTCACATTAAATTGGGGTCTTAATTATTGAGTAAACAAAAACACACTTGCATTAATTAATTTTATGAGAGTAAATGATAGAAATAAAATCTAATATATTATATAATTGAATCATAATTACTAGAAGATTATTTAACTCAATGGATTAAATACACAAAATGAAAGAATGATTATTCACATATGGAATCATACACACATAATATTCAACATAAAATAATAAATACATGCATAAATAAATACAAAAATATAGCTAATACAAACGGATGAGAAATCAGTCTACCAAATCCATATGAGTGGGCCCTGCCTTATTTAGACTAGAGTTTGAGCTCCCTAATTTGATATAGGAAAGTTACCTATTCAAATTAACTTTTATTTTATAATATTTATACTATATTATAATTGAAAAAAATATAATATCCATACCTTTCTTCTAATTATAAAAAACTATCTCTACTCACTAATTCTTTAACTTACTAGATTACTAACTTCCTTGTAATTTGAGCTCTACTCCTTATATAGGGGAGATTAATGCTTATTCAATAGATTCCTAGAATCCAAAAGTTACAGCTTAGGATATATGGTTGTACCCAAAATATAGTTGGTTATAATAATACTAATAATAAACTTATTTAGGTGCAACAATACAAATAATAGAATATTATGTTGCAACAATAAAATAATTAAAATGAAGAAGAAATTTTGAATTTGCTCATCCTTAGATTGAAGGAATAAAGTCATCACCTTGAATCATGCAATAAATATTCAAATCCAAACTTCCATGAAGGAAAAATATGGTTTAATAAATATTATAATCAACTTCTTCCTTTTCCTAAAATCTAGGAACCATTCCATTCTTCAAACCAATGAGAGGATCCATGTAAATCTACTAAAAATAATCATAGTCCTAAAAATGCACCTACATCAATTGCTATAGGATATCATTAAAAAATGCACCTATAGTCATTACTATGGGTTATCACTGAAAATGCACCAACAATCATTGATATGGGTTGTTATTGCCCAAATTGCTATGAACTATTTTTGGGAGCCATAAGTTTCACATACAAACTCAAAATGAGATACCATTTTTTTTAAAGTGTATAATTTTTTAAGGGGAATATAAATATGAAATAATATCCAATATTAGTAAACTCCTTGATGTTTTTTCAATTATTTTGAAACTGAATTATTTTAGCCTAGAAATGCATATAACCACTTGATATAGGTTGGAAACGAGTCAAATGGATATCTCTTTCCTTATATGAATATTAAAAATATTTAAAATAAGTGTATAATACATTATTCACTTTCCATTAGTAACACCATAAACATGAAAATCATTAAATCATACTAGTTTATATAAAGATAACTAGTTGTAACCAAAATAATATGCATATATGTTGCATATATCATCATTATATAGGATAAAAGGGTGTGGATGGAAACATAAGAAGGTGTTTTATAAAATATAAATAATAAATATTAGGGATAATTATAGACCTAATTACACCCCCCAACTTAAGTATTTGCACATCTATGTGCAAAAAGATATGAATTCAGTTTTGATCAAAATTGGAAATGAAATGAAAATGCATAAGTTCATTTGAAATCATAAAGTAGTATCTTCAAAAATATATCTTGAAATAAATACTTTGTGTCAAACTATATTCCATGCTTTCATCTTCTCTTTTTTAATAATATGATTTGATATTTTCAACCATAAATAATTTATGTCTCTCCATAAGAACTGTTTGCTTCCTTCAATTAGTGACTCATTATTTCTTTAGTCATGGACATTATGACATATAATATAGTATTTGTGGTTTTCTATACCTTTGTATAATCTATCATTAAATCATAATAGATATTAATTAAATATCTCCATCAATCCCATGACTACATATTCATACAATAACATAGATTCCCAAATTGAAAAGATAGGAATTGACAACCATTCATTTCTCATATGCTTTTTTTTAATGATTTGATCTAGAGATGTGATAAAAAAAAGTACCATATGAATGATATGAATAATTTAAATCATGATACATTGAATGATAGTGTGAGGGGAATATGAAATTAAGAAATCTTGAATCTCACCTTGAATAATAGGGTTAAATTTTGGATTTATAGCACCTTATTATTTTTCATTTATGGTGAATAAAAATCTCGAGAATCACAACCAAATAAATTAAAAAAATCAAATAATTTATTAATCATATTTAATTTAGAATAACATTTATCAAAAAAAATATCATGTTTTCATCATGACACGAGGTATATTTTTAACCATATATATAAAAAACAAGCTAAAACCTTTTCTAAAGGTATGAAACCTTATGTGTACACAATAGTGGTTATAAATACATAAAATAATAGCTTTAAGTATCTATATAACTTGTACAAGTATGAAATGTCTTATAAAAAGGATTATATGTTAGTGAATATTTGCATTCTTACTTGATTGTATATAGAGCTACATATGTCGCATTTGTTGATTGATGAATACATCCTTATTGCAACTGCCCTGTAATGATTTGCATTCCTCTTTTGAAATTTCTAAAAATGACATGAATTTTTAGTATACCCCAAACTGAATGTTTTAAGGTCATATAAATCTAAAGGAGATAAATTAAATTAATATACTTATTCTACCCCCAACTCAAGGTAGACACTTGTTCTCAAGTGGAATACATGCATTTCCTATGGGAAGGTGGTGAAAAAAATGGGGAATAGACAAACATGATAATAAATTCTGAAAAGGTATAGAACATGACAATCAACTGACATCATGAGGGTTTTTGTGTGGACGTAACATGAAGTGGGATGATTAGGTATGAGATTAACTGAACAAGGCATATGAAGTGGATAAGATAAATGATATGGTTTCCTAAAGACTAGTTTAGGACAATAAAAAATAATGAAAAATATCACATAAAATTAAAAAATTATACATACCTAATAAAAGTGAAAAAAACATAATTATCCAAAATAAATAGTACAATTATTTGACTGTATGCAAAGGCTTACCAAATAAAAAACAGTGTTATAGAAACTTCTGGTATCTAGGCAGTTGAAGTAGAAATGTGTAATATTATAGGTAGTGAGGCTAAGTTATGAATTAAAACATTATCATCTATAATGATGAGTAATAATGTAAATCAATAAAAAACTAAAGAGAGGCTTATCAAAACAAATGAGATGAACTTGTGAATTCTAAAAGTATCCTTGGTGTTCCTATAGGGATGTTAAACTAAATGAACATGGAGTGATATCACCTCATGATGTATGTGACTTGATGCCTATTAACTTCTAATCCATTCCCTAACTCTGATATCTTCCTTTAATGCCTTCTTAAACTTTAATTTGTTTTCAATTATGTAGGTACATTACTTGCCTCTTAAACTCTCTTGATCACTCCTTGGCTTCACTAAACTCCTACACCATTTTTTATGAATATAGTCATATCTCTATTTATATAAAAATCACAACTTAATAATTACACATACTCCCTCTCCCACTAGTATCAACATGACCATCTTTTACACAATTTCTAAGACTACACTCTCCATTTATTTCTTCAACCTTCCTCATCCCCATATAGTTTCTTAGGCCTAAAAGATGAACTCATGATTTCAAGGTTATTTTTATTTTTTAAAGGGATCATACGGCCATACACCTACCCATTGTAAATCTCATATACACAAAATCATCATGGACAATGTCCAAGGTAAAGCTCTCAAACATACCTCTCTTATTTCTTTTCTAGCTCGTTATATCCTAATTTTCATGAAAATCTAGTAGGTAAAAACAATATATCAAGTTTCCATAAAAAAACACATATTCAAAAACCCATTATTATATTATATCTTCTTAAAAAAATTTAATATCAAACTCTCAAAGGAAGTGCATTAACTCAACTAGCCTTCTAGCAATTAGGTCTCCTTTAGGCCTAAAGCACTACATAATCTTGGTTTCCATACTAGACCATATTGTACCAACCCAAAAACATCATAATGATATAAATAATGTAAAATTACATTGGATTAAAAAAAATTAAGTATTTTTTAGGTGGAATCAAAATCTATGTAAGATCTAATATGTAAATTCTAGTTTTAGTTTACTCAGGCTTGTAGGTGGTTGAGAGTGAACAAAAAGGGATATCAAGAGTTTTTGACAATGTCAAATGAGAATAATTACATTTCAGAGTCTAAAAAACATTTCCTTCTATAATAGTTATAATCTGAATATCAACCCTCGTATAGCTCTAATAAGCAAAAATTATATAATTTTGAGTACACTTGAAGGACTGTGTGATAGTCTAGTGGTATTTTACACTTCAATGGATTTAGAAGACTCAAAAAGTGATATATAATATAAAATATGAATTATAAACCAGGTTAATAACTCAAAAAAATCAATTACCCCTTAAAAACTATCATAACACAAGACTCACCTATCCCTTTTTATTGTAATTTTGCAGAATTGCCTTTAGGAGATCTATGTGCAACATAGTGAACGTTTGGATTGAATCTTGATCACTATGTGTAATATGAGAATCCTAAGAGGGATATATTCATAAATTATATATTATCTACCATTATCCCATCTCTTAAAACCTAGATTTAAACCTCAAGGAATATCTATATTATATTCCTTCTTGAATGTCATAAAAATAGTGTTTTAAAGGGTTGTAGGTTGCAACTTGAATCAATAGGTTACTAACAAGAAAAAAATATTTTTTTAAGGAATAAAATAATTTAAAATTTTTTAAATACAAAAAATAAATATAACTCCATCCACATTCTCTAAAAACATTCTTTATTTTATTGATCTTATTGCTCACAAACATGACATATACATAATTTTTGATGAAGGCAGACATAGTCCTTCTATTATTTATATTTATTCACTCTTACTTAGACATATCCTCTCCTAAAAAAATTATATTCTCTTCTCATACAAAACACTAATCCCTTACATGTATATCTGACTTCTTATCATGCCAACCATGTAAATAAATTTTCATTTCTTGGCAACCCACATAGTGTTGTGGTTACACTTGTTAGATTCTTGGCTTGCATTATTATTTACTATGAATTGTAAATTAATACAAATATAAAACAATATATAATAAATTTTATGATCCATACACAAATTTAAAAACCTTTATAATCCACATAATTTCCAAAATAAAAATCTAAACCAAGTTCTAAATTTAAAATTTAAAATTAGCCATTTTGGTAGGAAAATCTAAATAACTAAAAAACACATACATTTAAGACTCCTAATGTCTCAAAGACATCAAATAGGACCCAATAATAATTATAAAACCCCTAAAAATCCAAAAATTCCTAAAATGAAACTCTTAAAGACACTAACACATCATACCACATTGTGATGCTCTACATCACACTCCCCAAGTGGGGAAAATTTGATCTCTTGATCAAATTTACCTTGTCCACCTTCTTTATTTATTTCCAAATCCTCTCATTATAATCTTATAATATACTCTCTATAATGATCCTCTTGTGTTTCTCCTTTCTTCTCAACTAGTTCTTGTATCTTTATCTTCTTGCCTTGGTTTGTTTCTTTGCCAACTCATCTTCGACCCCCATGAAGTATATAACTTGTTACAACTCCTTACTCTCTTCATCCTATATATCCTATATCTTTATCTTCTATTCATCAGGATCTATCTCCAAGGGCTGATTTTCATTCTTCCATATTTCTCTTAATCTATAACTTTCTTCTTCATTTATCATGCTTGGTTCTTTCACTCTTAGCTGGTCTTGATTCTTAAACATGCTTCCTCCTTTGTCTTCATGCTCTAATGGCTATTTATATATATTGTCTTCCTTCATCCTATTATAAATCTCCTCTACATCCTCTTTGGATTCATTTTCTTGAAATTCCACCTTATCTTGTTGAGTCTTCTCATAGCCTTACTCATCATGTTATTACAACTGATTGACCAATTCATATTCCATATAACACAACACTTCTTGGAAATTTATTGTCTTTTTATCCTCATGTTAAACAAAAATCAACTTAGGTGAAATATTACTTATCAATAATAATTTAACCCTTTGTAAGGTAGTTCAATCCTTTTAAATTTGATGTAACATGAAAACACCTCAAGGTTATGGGTAACCTATTAGAGAGGTGAATCTCTAGTTAAAGGGTTAGCTCCCTTTGATGAATCACTTAGGCTCAAAAACTAATCTATAACTTGCTAATAAAATGGAGAGAAACCTATTATAATGGGGTTAATTCACCAAATATGATGTGACCATTACCAACTAAATGAAATTGCATTTAAAACATGAGACTAACCTACAACAAACACTACTCCAAATATGCCTCTCTACATTAGTATTTCTCATGAAGGTTTGTGAAGCAAGTTTGAGTTAGGAGGACTAGTAAAGAGGTCATGAAATGACATTAATGAAAATACAATTCACTAAACCCATATATAATCCATTTGGACACTTCAAGAGACATGTAAAAATAATTTCAAACTAAATATGAATGCTAAATAAGGATAACATACCAATGAAGCTAAACTATCACTTAGCAATATCAACTAGCTAAGTATACACATTGAAAGTAGTCAATGTTGGAGGTTAACATCAGAAGTTTTGCATTGATAAAATATAAAAATGGGAAGGGTTTTTTGATACCCAAGTGGAGGATAAAAATTTAGCCTCTCAAGGCTCAATATATAGATAATGTGTGTGTGTGTGAGAGAGAGAGAGAGAGAGGAATTATGAAACTATCTCAATAGGTACTAGAAGACAAGTTCACTTTCTTAAATATGATCTCCTCCTAAAAGTGGCATGTAAGTTTGAAAATTGGCTTAACACCTTGTATTTTCTCTTCAAAACATCCCCTTCTTTGGCTTGTGGATGGAAAATTAGCCTTCTTAATGGTCAGGTCATGTTGAACTGATATATTTCTCTTCTCTTGACACCTTTCAACTTATCTATAAAGGTTACTTTGGACACATCACTTCATTATCTTGCTAAGTGTCTTGAAGTCTCTTTGTCTCACTTAGCCAATTTTGCTTACAAGTGTCAAAATTTGAATTTGTCTTATCCAATGAATTATATCTCCATGTTTGGCCTATTGAAATAATATCATACTTATAAAAACTCATATTTAGGTTTAAAACTACCCCAAAGAACTTGTTCTATACCAAGAGCCTTCATTTGGCCTCTTTTCCTTATAACCGTAAAATCATGTAAACCTCATTGTGTATATAAGATTACAAATTTTACTAACAAAATATGAGAATATTTTAGGATAAAATATGTATTTACAACTCCATGCCAATTTTTAGGTCCTAAGAGTGAGTGAAAGTACTTTTTTTTGCCTTTCTCTCTCCTCAATTAGGCCTCCTTACCTAAAAGCCTGATTTTCTACTCTAGATATCTTCCACATGTGTGAAACCACCCAAAATAATATGATTAATATTTAATATCCTATCACTAACCTCTTTGTAAAATTTTATGCCCTAAGACCCTTTGGAAGTGTGAGAACCATGAAATGTCCTTGAGACCTAGTCTCATTTTAGGCATGTTTAGGACTACCTTAGAAAATGAGATTTGTTGGATCAATTATAAGATTTTATATTCATATTTATTGGATTTAATATATTAAATAAAACTTATGTGACCTTTTCCAATAGTTTTAAAGTTATTTTTTTCTCAAAACCCCTACAAAACATCAAAAACCATGCTAAATAGTGCATTTATTATAGTCTACATAACTACAAGTATAAACATAATAAACTTGTAGAACCTAATTTGAGTTATTACTAATTTAAAATATGTTATAGAGTCAAAATATTTAATTACATGTGATTTATAAGTCTATTTCTATTGACTGGTCATTGCCAGGGTTTTAGGAGGGTTTAGAGTGGTTTAGGTTCTTGGTGATTGTTAATAAACCATAGACCCTCAAACTCTAAATAAATGACAAAAAATTCAAGTTAAATATCCCCTTAAAATATCCCCAAGATATTTGACCACCATTCATCTTGACCATATAATTATAAGTGTGAGAATTTAACTCTAAGTCTACAAATAGGCCATTAGAGATGGGTTGATGATCTTTGCTTTGTTCATGAAGGTGAGGAATATAAACCAGAAAATGGTGCCATAATAATGAATTTTGGATACATAAATTTTATCTCTAAAATACACTAAGTTCCATGTATAATATCATGGCCTCACCAAGTGAGTAGAAGTTTGGTTTTAGATTGTAGTCCTATGTTGAGGGAAGCTAGAGTTGGTCTTAAAGTCAAATTTTACTTTTCTTGCTTATCCACTATTTTTGATGACTCTAAAGTGTCTCTAAATTCATCTTACACCATAAAATATCATTATACTTTCATATCAAATTATTAAAATCAGTTTTCTCATAACTGCTCTTTGTGGTTTGTGTGTCTTAGACTTGTTAGGCCTGAACTTGGCTTATCAACATTCCATACTCTGTCATTAGGTTTAAGGGTTTTATGGATATCTCACTATCAACATGAAATATTATCAAGAGGTATAAATTCCCTTAGATCATTTGGTCTTTCAAATCAAACAACATCCTTCACTTGTCAAGGAAAATAGGCCAATATATAGTGATTGTGTAGGTAGGGCTTAGCTTTATATTGTGATTAGTCTCAATAGTCATCATTCTCATGTTTATTTTTATATATCATGACTTAAAATAATTCCATAGCTTTCACCATCACCTAATTTATATTCCAATGTTTCATATGCACTCTATCTTCTCTTTAAGATTGGAACCATACTGCCTTTTCCTAGTAACATGTAGGTGCTTATTAGGATGATCTAACTACATTATATGGGTTTTAGGTCTCCACCATAATTAAATAAGAATAAAAAATACTTATTTATATAGTGTTAATAACTTTAAACTCTTTTGGAACTTTTTCACTTTTCTAAAATTACACACTTTACTTGCATACACTTTACTACTCATTCTTGTTTACACCATGTTTGTAGGTGGTTATTTTAGATTCTTGACTGAATTTGAGTTTCAAGGTCTTCAATTTACAATCCTTGGTCATCTCAATTATTTTATTGTATTATTTAAAGTTTGGAAATCTTATTCACATTTATTAAAGTACCACATCTTTCTAAGCATACATTGTCCCTATACCTTCTAAAAGTGTGTGTAGGTGTTCATTATGAGAAGGTTTGACCATGAGGTCTTAAACTTGGTATTTTGAATCCATAATTGTGCCTTGAAGGTATTAAAACATTTTTGAAGGTTCATTTCCACTACACTACATGTTCCATTGGCCCCTCTATAACATTCTACAACTTTTTCCTCTTATCATCCTTATACTTAGACATGTCTATGAGTATTAGGTTTTTGAACTCAGCTAGTTACTATGATAGTAATCACTTCAACCCTTTATGACAATAAAAAAAATTATTTTCTTCAAACCCATGTCTTATCTTATTATTTATGGAGTCATGTTTTCAAACCAATCTTCTCCATATAACTACTAACTTATTTCCAAAAAGAGGACCTACAAGTTTAGACATGTAGGTATGCCTTTTGCTTAGGTGATTATTGAAAATAAACATTTGAATATCTTGCATCCTGATGTTTATATACACTCATTAAAAATTATACATATTCTACCTAAGAATCTTATAGTCTTCAACTGAACATTATACATCCTTAGATCTCATCATCTGCATGTACATGCATGTGTATTTCTCAACTTATCTACAAGGTTTGTGTATTGAAAATTAGATATCTTTACTCATTCATGATTATTGATGGTTAAATAAATTATATAAAGGTCACATGGTTAATTTTGAGGGTGTACCAGGTCTTCTCCACTATTTTAACACTCTCAACATGAGACCTATATTCTATGATTATCCACCTACAAGTTTGCCGACATGTAGGTGACTAAAACATATTTTAGACCTTATTAAGGATACATGTTTGGGTTTTATTATCATTTAATTTATGTTTAATTTCCTTAAAAATAGGGTCAATAATCTTATATAACCTTGAACAAGGTAAAAAAACACTTTGCTACTCCATTGTTGTAGGTAGCTTACACACATAGTCATCAAATGAGAGAACATTATGAATTGCTTAGAGAGAATGGTGTTGGGATCAGGATGAAGAGTAGTTGGTGGAGTTTCAATTGAATTTATGATAATTAAAAAAATGAGTAAATAACTTCATTTCACTCATCCAAACATTTCAAAACCTTAAGCAAATAGAGACCACGATAGTCAACTTGTAGATTATGTATTATAGTAACTTTCCTTGCCAAATGGCTTCCCACACATGCCAACCTAGTGGATGAAGGTATGAAATAAATATATAGACCTGTAAGGATATTTTATAATTGATTTAATGTAGCTAATGAGTTCAAACTTGAATGGGAGTTGTACAAAATTTAGCCCATGGGGATTTGAGATTCAAAAAATCACCTTAGCTCCTTAGCGATTGTTCATAAATCAAAGGAGATAATAAAATTTATAATGCCACTA
Source organism: Torreya grandis (assembly GCA_037957365.1). Taxonomy (NCBI): domain Eukaryota; kingdom Viridiplantae; phylum Streptophyta; class Pinopsida; order Cupressales; family Taxaceae; genus Torreya; species Torreya grandis. Next base: position 1,043,710 of record JARHVA010004183.1, read on the forward strand.
ATTTTAAGCCCATAGGAGTCCCAAAATATGGTCAAAATATTATCCTACAACTCTATCTATATGACCTTTACCATTCATCAAAAATGGCCTTCATGAGCTTGTAAAGGGAGTGATGGAGGAGAGGGAGTTTTATACAATTTTGATACTTAAAAATTATTTCCATACCTTATTATAACTTATAGAAGATTAAATGACACTGATAAATTGTTTTCAACTAGAATATGAGTTCACAAGTCTATACAAGTGCCAAAATGCCCCTCTAAAGCATTAAAATTTAGGATTTTGACTTCTATCTAACTTGATGACATGTGTGGAAGTTATGTAACTACTACAAGGTCCTTTTAAATTGTAATTTATGGATTTTTATCTTGGGGAGCTTTGACATAAATTAAAATTATCCAAAAATCACCTTTTTCCTTATAAAACACTACCTTAAAGTCCAAAAAATAATCTTAATGTTTCCAAACATACATGAAATGTTTATACAAGTTGATGAATATAATAATATTACTTTTATAATCCCCTAAAAACCTACTAAAATTATTTTAAAATTTTAATCACTCCATGACATGGTTCAATCACTAGAAGACCAAAAAAAGACATTACCTTAACTTCCCCAAATAAACCTTAAAATTTGCTAATAAGACTATATAAAGGCTATTTGAAAACCACTAAAGCATGTAAAATACTATGAAAAAGGATATAAAATCATGAAAATAAAGATTTTTCCTATATGGGTTGACATTTTGACCTTGAGGGTTAAAATTGATCAACAAATTGGTAATTCACATGGGCAACATGCCTGCTATGCTAAATAGACTAGTAATCTTGTCCTTTCATTGGGTTGTGGGGTCATTTGCACTCAAATTTAGATATGACTAGACCTTGACCATGTCAAAAAATTTATTTGACCTCCAAATTTGACCTCCAAACACACAAAACAAAGATAATAAACACAAAGAAAAGGAACAACAAGACTCATGCCACACTGATGATAACTAATAAATTAGGGAACATAAAAACAACATAAGCAAACTACTATATACAAACTAACCTAGGAAGATTGACCTTCCTAGATAAAATGGGAATCTTTTGAGATCATTATCTCCATGTAATTAATAATAATTTGAAAATTCATTCATCTTAAATGAATTTTTAGTTAAATATTAGGATCAACTGATTATTAGGATCAACTACTTCAAGATGTACTTCATGCTTCATCCTATTAATTTCCTTGTCTTGCTCTTTAAGAGATCCACTATTAGTGAACACTTTAAGCTCTCCCATGAAGTGATGGTACAATGCCTACCATGAACTATATTCATCCTACTTGTCAAGGACTTCCACCACTTTTTCATGCTTTCTTGGACTTGAAACATCATAAATATCTTCTAGAAGGTTGCTCTTTGATGGTTTCACTACACTTAACTATTTCAAATCTTTCTTGCCACAAGAGATGGGCTCATCATCTTCAATGAAGAAAGGCAATTCAAAAAAAATATTTACCCCTTCTTCATCTCTTTCATGATGTTCTTTTACAATTGTAACTTCATATTATACCCTTAAAACCATAGGTTCTTGTTGGAAAAAGGAGATGGTGAGAGGGAAAGAGGAATATTTATCATGCTTGAAAGTTGACAAGGTATCCTTCCAACTCAAATTTATGGATTTAGGCTTATTGGAAGGTTCTTGGAGAGAGGGAAAATAATTCATTGGCTTGATTTTTATCATCTTATCTCTATCTTGGTCTTTAGTAGGCATAAGAGAAGATTCCTTCACAAGAGTTGTCATGGTGTAATCAGGAGTCATAGTCTAAGAAGTCCTTCAATATAGAGTGATATTGGATTCTTGAAGAAGTGTAGGAGTGTCTTGAGGAAGAATTAGAATCAAATGAGGTGGACTAGGGATAAGAGATGATGGTTAAGATTGCTTGGGTTTAATCTTTTGCCTTTCCCATCTCACTATCCTACCCTCCATGAATTGAATTATGTCTCTTATTTTAGCCTTTCACTTGTTAGGACATATTGGTTTTGTTTTTAAGACAATTCCCACTCTCTTCTTGAAAAGTGTAATGAGTATTTTAACTTTTAAAGGAGTTTGATAGAAAAAAGTTGAACAAACTAAAATCTTCTATCTATCTTCCTCATCATTATTTTACATTTTTATAAGTAGTTGATTATCTTGTTCTATTCTAGCTTGAATTTACCTAGCTCTAGACTCTTCTTATAACTTCAAATCTTGTTGATAGACAAAGTTATGATATTTAAGATATTCTTGTTGTTTATAGTGTTCCATAATCTTATGATTCTCTTGTTGTTTAGGATTGTTCAAGAGGAATTATTAGAACCAAGGAACAAAGCTATACGAAATAAAAATTCCAAATAAAATAGGAAAGAAAGATAGTAGAGGAAAAGAAAATAAATATAGACATGTTTATATACAAACAAGGGACATGAAGGAAAGAACTGAAAGGAAATTAACTAGCTTAACTACTTTAAATCTAACAAGATAAATTGTTCCATAATATTTATATATATTTGTGGTTGGGAGCAACCTTGGTCCGTTCTTTGTTAATTTTTAAGAATTTAAGCTAATACTTATTGAATTACATTCCATATTGAAGCTATATAATAATCTAAGTGGATATTTATAATGAAGCTAAAACTAACATGATCGTGGGATAAAAAAGGAGAAAAGAGAAGGGTAAGGTAGAAAAGAAAATAATTATTATCAATTTTAGCCTTAAACATTATAATAAAGCATCAATTTCAACTGAGTATGCATTCAAACAAATATATAAAGTAAAATATCCTAAGCTCAAATTCCACTATATACCAGGTAAATTTAAAATGATAGTGTTAAGAATCACAAGTAAGAACCAATTCTTCTTTAAAATTTACTACTATTATCAAATAACACATTCACATATAAATATAGAGTAAAATGAAAATTGAGGAGAACCAAAGATCTTTCAGCTAATCTAGCATGTTGCACAAATAAGAAACCTTGTGATTACAAGGATACAACTCATAATTCCAAGACACCAATCAAATTCAAGTCCTTAACTAGCAATTGAGAGAAAAGCTAAAATGATAATTAACACATCAAATATAGAAAATCCTTCTAGAATTCCCTTGATTATATTAATCGATTCAAGTTGTATGAAGTTTCTCAAAAATCTCTCCCTTATACAAATGGTAATACATGCCTTTATAGAAATATCAGGTAGTATATTGGTCAGTTACAAAATATAGGTGTACAAAGATAAGAATAGTTATCCTTACAGGATCTAAAATACACGTGCTTTTCACAATCATACTGAGATAGAAGGAAATATGTTAAAAAATTAGCATATGCCTTTACAATATAATATCCTATTTTAAAATGTTAAATTTTTTACAAAATAGAATATTATCTAATTTATCGATGGGCCCTCTATTTCAAGTTGATGGATGATGCTCATGGCTTTGCATGTTACTCATCAATTAGCTCTAGATCCACAATAGGCTTTAGGATCTACTACTCCTCTTGATCTGTAAAGTCATCAAATTCTTTGTCATTCCTAGCCATGGCTTCTCTAATGCTCCTAGCTTTGTTTATCCTTTCTCTTGCATTAAATATCATGTCTAAGATTTTATTATTATCATCCCCAGATTTGCCTTGGATTTTTCCTTCGATTCCTAGGTTACCAAAGAATCCCTATGCTTAAATTTCTCATCACCTATGATTATAAGGGCATTGGGATGTGTAGGCTATATAAGAATGGTCCCAAGAAGTTGTTCAATTATTTAAATCAGTTACTTATCCTATTTTGGGACCCTTTCGACACCATTGTGTCATGCACTTAAACTTTAAACTTTATCCACCACAATTCCTAAAACCATGCTCAAGTTTCCCAAATTGATGGTCTTGAAGTTTGGGATCTATTTCTTTGATAGAATGTTGAGGATTTGGACTATTTTGTCCATTGAGGTTTTCCACTGGGTGAATAAACTCTTAGCTAGTACACATTGCACTTCTAATTCACTTTCCCTTATTTTCACTAACTTGAGGGCTTAAAACATGTCATAAAATGACTCATCAAGCGTCTTGGTCATCACTTTAGGTAATAATAAAATTGATTATGTCTACAAGTTTTCCTTTTCCTTTTACAAATTTAAGATCCTTTGCTTCAAGGCTTTGACTCTAGCTTTATCCTATGCAAATTGGGCCTCAATTAGACTTTCCACATCCTCCTCATAAACTGTAGCTTCACCAAGCTACTAGCCTATCAATGAGGTTAATACCACAAAGGGTTCCACCTTTTGAAAGGTGAATTATTCTATTCTATCCTTAGTTGTCCTTATTGTTATTCTCTCCAACCTAGTTATTTCAAGGTTGAAATGCATGGTAGTAACTAGTTCCTTCAGCCTGGGATGTTTTGGGACATCTAATCCTAAGCTACTAGATACTCCTAGAACATCCATCCTTTTAATTTTTGGTCATTGGCTAGCCATAATTATTCATTATTATTACTCTTTTACCATTGATCTAATCCATGGTTTCATGTCATCATGTATTGTGATGTCAGAAACCCTTATCATCACCCATGAGTGGGAAAGGGAGGGAATGCTTTATAGTTTCCCATAAATGAACTAGTTAGGAATGACTAGTTTATCAATAGGGAATTCATAATTGAACAAATTTACCTCACTTATGGGGTGAGAAAAGGTTAATTTTTGCCTCTTTCTTGGTCCCACAACAAACAATACTAACTTTCCCTTCCTTTTCTCCTAGGATGCCATAAGGACTAGATCTTTTCCTATATCTTCCTTGAGATCTACCTACCTATCCGAGTCATAGGATTCTATGAGATCTTTGAGGACACCCTCAAGTGTCTCTTCTAGTTCAAGAAAACCATGTCCAAATATTATATCATATAAGGTGGCCTTTGTGGGAGTGTTGAAGATGGGGTCCCTTCTCTAGGCCTTTCTTCCAATTTCACCTCTCCCACTTTCTCCTTGCCCTTACCTTGTTCATCTTGTCTTTATTCATATTTCTCTTGGGACTACAGTTGTGGCTATTTTACCTAGGGAGATTCTTGGGCTATCTTAGATGGTCCTAGCATTAAATAGTACTACAAAGGATGAATTTGTGAAGCTTCTCCTAAGGGTATAATATTTGTAGTTAACCTATGTTCAAGCTTAATGTTGTGGCCTTGGATCCTGGCCAGTACTTATTCATAATTATTGGATATGATATAAATGGTGTCATGAAAACCAAGTTGATATACATATTCAAGTTTTTAGGGATTATTATCCTTCAAGTGGCTAGCCACTATACCCTTAGGATCCCACATTCGAAGTTTATCCAGTTGAAAACCAAATGAATCTTTGTATCTAGCCATGGTCTTAACTTATTTTTAGTCTTATAGTATGGTCCTTCTTATGATAAGATTGAAGTGGTGAAGGAGACCTTTTTTATTTTCTTTGTAAGTTCCATCAATGCCATGTAAGAACTAGGAAGTAATTTCTTGTTTGGCTAGCTTGCTAGGAACATACACTGGTAACCTGCAAGGTTAGGACATGAGTCATTCAATCTTGATGACTATGCAGTTAGGGTAATACCAGATGTCACCCATCAGTTCAATACAATTCTTGATTAGGGGATGGACCCTAGGCATGAAAATAGTAGTGATGGTCTCAACTATGGTTGGATACACATAGTTACAAATTAACTGCATGTGATTCTTATACTTAAAGATAAATAATTTAGAATAGTGGTGTGAAATGGTGGTCTTACCATTTGGGGTTCAATTCCTAATCTGAGGGAAGGTGATTGAGGCAAGAAGGGTAGTTAACAAGTATGACATCATGTAAAAATGCTTATAGGTCTTCCTTTCTATGGAATTGAAATTTTTGGTGAGGAAGACATTAATTAAATCTATTATTAGAGGGGTAAGCTTTTGTTCCACCATGAAATGGACAAATGAGACCCATATTTTATTCACATAGGTAGTTAAGGGGGATCCAAAGGCTTGGTTAAACAAGGTCATTAATTCAATAATGCCCTCCCTAAATTAGACTATTAGGATTTTACCATCATAATCCTTAAAGATGTGAGGGCTTTAGTGTAGCTAGGGTCTAAGGACAAAGGATCATGATTTCTTTTCCATTCTTGGATCTTAGCTAAACACAGATGAGGAAGAGGGAACTTGTAATATTTCTCAAATGCTATAGGATAAACATATGCTACTTCCTTGGAGTTTCTCTCCTTGATGATCCATTCATTATCAATTCTATAATTAACAAAAAGAGGGGCAAGAACATCGATGCAATGCAGTACCTCCAATTTTTCCACATCATAGTGAAGGTCAACCATCTAGACTAAAACCAGGTCATAAGCCTCTAGTTTATTATGGTAATTATTTGTTCTTATTTTGTGATGGGCTTTAATTCTTTAATCATGAAGAAGAATTCAAACTAGTTCCTAATTCTAGGGATATTCAGGGCTATAGTATTCAATTCAGTATCTTTAAAGATTCGACCCTCATTATTTATTGACAAATATAGGTTGGCTTCCTCCTTCAACTATTGTCTATGGGCTGCCATTGTTTCTATTCCTAAAAATTGCTTGTATTGGTAATAAATGGTCTCTATGGAATCTCTTTTGTGCTCAAAAAGCATAATTAAGCTTTTTTGATTGAATTGTGACCAAATGATTCCATTTGGGTCACTTTTTAGTAGGACCTAGGGTTTTGGAGCTTTAATGGTGGAATATATCTAAGCTTGGGCTTATACATGCCTTAGATTTTATTTGGACATTTACCTTTATACTTTTATGTTTTTAAGCCCACAAGATCTTATATTTTGTCATTTTTTGCCTGCATGGAGTCTATGTGGCATTGGTTTGGACCTTTTACATTATTTTTCATAAATTCCATTTGAAGACTAGCCATTGGTATTTAAAATATATTCTCATTTCATAGTGTAGGATTAAAATCTTGGATTAGCTCAAGCCCTAGATTATAATAATGACCCTTGGCCATGATTGGATCTTTCTATTGAAACCTTTGTGGTCATGACACTTGGTGCCTTATGTGCCTTCTCTATGATCCAAATATTTTGTTAGTCCTTTGCTAGATGAGCATTGGACACATGGAAAGATCATGGGCCTTTGAAAAGTCATGAGTTCCCTTACACTATTGGATCAAAATATATTCATAAAGTGCAACCATCAAATAATCTTACCAACTTGGCCTTGAATGTGCTTTCACCATGCATTGAGTTTGAAAACTCTTGGGGCCTCATTGAAAAGTCTTTGGGTACCTATGCATCATTGAATCAAAATCCAGTGATAAAGCACATGCCATTGACATACAAAGATGCCTAAACATTAAGTTATCATATTATTAAGACCATGACTTAGGCTTAAGTTTCTTAGACTAAGGTTTGTTCCACTTATCAAGTACAAAAGAAACCTTTGATTAAGGGGTTCATGGCTATGATTTTAGATTTATATGCAAGGTGGATATGGCTTAAATGCTCTTAGGATAATTTATATGTTGTGTTTAATAAACACAATGTATGAATTGATATAGAATATTAATTCTAAGGATTTAAAATATTCCCAAAAGGATCAACATGACATAATGGCCCCATAACACAAGATTTTATTATATTGACAAAACACATTAAAACCTTTAGCTAGATGCATTTATTCTAAGTTTTTCACAATAAGGACTCTATTTTCAAAATAAGGATTAGTATAAGTCTATAATTTAAGGTTCATGATGTTTGAATAAAATTTCATAGGGATCTTAAAGTATAAACTTAGACTTCATTTATTTTGCATAATTAGATTCCAAGACCATTTTCATATTTTGCAATTTGAAGACCTATAGTGTTTGAGCATTTTTTGAGAAATTCCCTTGGCTTATAAAGCCATTTTCAATATTTACATCAAATTTTTGGAGTACATTTTGACCATAAGCATGATAATTCATTAGCTTAAATTTGATGTTCACACAAACGTCAATGATGGTTGTGTGAACATCAATTTTAAGCTAATATAATTTTATATTTGATGGGCTTAAAGTTTATGGCCATGTGGACATCAAATAAATCTTCATGGAAATCAAATGATAGTCTCATGAACATTAATTTTAAGCTCATGAAATTATTATGACCTAGTGTGACAATGCCACTTGACACATCTATGGGGTCTCCTAGGATCTTGGACTTAATTTGCTCCATTGGATCAAAATTCATGATGAAGAATTAACTATAAGATCATGATCTAAGAGATCACTTGTGATTGGATATTTCTATTAAGTGGGCCCTTTTTGATTTAATAATTGAATGAAAGGAAGCTACATGTTGATTATTTAGGCCTACTATATCCCTTTAACCTTTTTACTGTGCTTCACTCCATCTGATTAGGTCCTTGAGATAAAGCAAGGGCCATTGATAGTGATCTGAGGTCTTGAATACAATTTTTCCAATGGGTTATATATGGGATTATATCAATCTTCCCTCATACTATTAGATCAAAGGCCATGATGAAGTGTGAATCATTGGACCACCAAAGATGCAATTTGTTTAAACCAAAGCTTGGGTTTTCCTCCCTCCATTGAATCAAAATTCCTTGGTAAAGCATGGACCATTAGATCTTACAAGATGAAAGGGAGTTAAGTTAAGACCATAAAAATGTAAAATACTTAGGCATAAGGTGTTAATACTAGGGTCTCACTCATATTTAAAAATACATCAGAGCCTTAGGATTAAAATCTTAGGCTAAGGTATAAGTGAGGGACCAATCTAACATAAAAAGGGGACTCAGAGAACCAAAATTAGGCTAACACATTAATAATAAAGTCCTAGTAGTATTAATAAATATTATTGGGCCTTAGGGTTAAAGTCTTAGTCTAAGTCAGGAAATATTAAAGGGACCCTATAAAGTGAACCACTTAGTTAGGCATGAAAAGGAACATTTAAATGGGGAATATAACAAAGGGGACCAAGAATTTTAGGCTTAAGGTTTCAAAGTAGATTTCAAAGGGTTCTTGCCACTTTATTTCTCACCAATATTTGAATTCAAATTGGGGGTTTATCTAGGCTTTTAAAATATGAAGTTTTATGGACAAACACCATATAACCTACAACTAAAATACATAAAGAACATTCATTAGTGATGTTACTCCAAATTAAAGCAAAAAAAAACCATGTAAGCCTATGTTTAACAAAATGAAATATCTTCAGATTCTATAAATGACCTTAACATACTAAACTCCATGTTTAGACCCTAAGGTTTGTCAACGGTCCCAATTTTCAAAAATGGGGGTATGTTGGCCCCAAAAATGGTGATTCAAGGGGGAAACATATAAATATTCTATAACCTAGAGACTCTAATTTAGGTAAATAATTAAGTCATCCACTTCATTTGATCAAAACTCTCACCTAGACTAGATTTTAGTTGAAACAAACCTTGTATTTGTAAACATAGGGTCAAACATCAAGACATAAACACACTATGTGTGTGCTTTGATTCCACTTACTATTTTCCATGGAGTATAAGAAATAACTTCTAATTTATATGTCCTCAATCACTAATAATTGAATTGTAACATGTATGGGTATTTATTAAGCACCATGTTTTTAGGTTAGGGAAGGCTTGGGCATTGCTCTTCTACCGGCTAGGTATCTATAGCCCTGATAGATATGCCTTTGGCCATAATCATGGAATATATCCACTACCATCCAGGCATCCATAACACCAGTGTAGATTACCAAAATCACTTGTGCCTAAAAGATTTTGATTTTGCATTGTATCCTTATTTTTGTATTTTCTTAGATTTTATGCTTTCAACAAGGTTGGGAGCTAGGGTAGCCAGGTCTTTGGGATTTGGTCAAGTATTTGATTTTTGGAAATTCACTTATGGATACTACTTTATTCTAGGAAAGGATGTTGATTAAGTTCTAGTATGGGTATACCATGATAATTTGAGTTTTTACCCTACAATTGTAAGTCTTTCTTAAAACTAGCTTGATGTTGAGATGATGGTTAGGTTCTCATGTAATGATTATCCTTTATATTGGTATTTAACATTTTATCCAAATTATAGAATTATGATTTACATTCCATAACCATGGTCATCTTATGCATGGGGTTCCACACCTACATTTCCAAAATTTGGCACTTTCAGGAAAACTTCATAACCTTGAGTTTAGGATTATCCAAGAGGACTTATTGGAACCAAGGAACAAAGTAATAAGAAATAAAAATGCCAAAAAAAATAGGAAATAAAGATAGTAGAGGAAAATAAAATAAATATACACATGTTTATATACAAACAAGGGACATGAAGGAAAGAACTGAAAGGAAATTAACTAGCTTACCTACTTTAAATCTTTAAAGATAAATTGTTCCATAATATTTATATATATCTGTGGTTGGGATCCACCTTGGTCCGTTCTTTGTGATTTTTTAAGAATTTAAGCTAATACTTATTGAATTACACTCCATATTTAAGCTGTATAATAGCCTAAGTGGATATTTATAATGAAGCTAAAACTAACATGATCGTGGGATAAAAAAGGAGAAAAGAGAAGGGGAAGGTAGAAAAGAAAATAGTTATTACCAATTTTAGCCTTAAACATTATGATAAATCATTAATTTCAAATGAGTATGCATTCAAACCAATATATAAAGTAAAATATCCTAAGCTCAAATTCCACTATATACTAGGTGAATTTAAAATGATAGTGTGAAGAATCACAAGTAAGAACCAATTCTTATTTAAAGATTTGATACTATTATCAAATAATACATTCACAAATAAAAATAAAGTAAAATGAAAATTAAGGAGAGCCAAAGATCTTTCAACTAATCTAGCATGTTTCATAAATAATAAACCTTGTGATTACAAGGATACAACTCATAATTCTAAGACACCAATCAAATTCAAGACCTTAACTAGAAATTGAGAGAAAAGCTAAAATGGTAATTAACACATCAAATATAGAAAATCCTTATAGAATTCCCTTGATTACATTAATTGATTCAAGTTGTATGAAGTTTCTCAAAAATATCTCCCTTATACAAATGGTAATACATGCCTTTATAGAAATATCAGGTAGTATACTAGTCAGTTACAAAATATAGGTGTACAAAGATAAGGATAGTTGTCCTTATAGGATCTAAAATACATGTGCATTTCACAATCATATTGACATAGAGGGAAATATTTTAACAAATTAGCATAAGCCTTTACAATATAATATCCTATTTTAAAATGTTACAAATTTTACAAAATAGAATATTATCTAATTTATCGATGGGCCCTCTATTTCAGGTTGACAGAGGATGCTCATGGATTTTGCATGTTACTCATCAATTATCTCTAAATCCACAATAGGCTTTAGGATCTACTCCTCCTCTTGATCTATAAAGTCATCAAATTCTTTGTCATTCCCGTCCATGGCTTCTCTAATGCTCTTAGCTTTGTTTATCCTTTCTCTTGCATTAAATATCATGTCTAATATTTTATTATTATCATCCCTAGATTTGCCTTAGATTTTTCCTTTGATTTCCCAATTAACCAAATAATCCCTTTGCTTAAATTTCTCATCAGCTATGATTATAAAGGCATTGGGTTGTGTAGGATCTATAATAATGGTCCCAAGAAGTTCAATTATTTCAATTAGTTACTTATCCTCTTTTAGGACCCTTTCGACACCATTGTGTCATGCACTTAAAATTTAAACTTTATCCACCACAATTCCTAAAACCATGCTCAAGTTTCCCAAATTGATGGTCTTGAAGTTTGGGATCTATTTATTTGATTGAATGTTGAGGATTTGGACTATTTTGTCCATTGAGGTTTTCCACTGGGTGAATAAACTCTTAGCTAGTACACATTGCACTTCTAATTCACTTTCCCTTATTTTAATTAACTTGAGAGCTTAAAACATGTCATAAAATGACTCATCAAGCATCTTGGTCATCACTTTAGGTAATAATAAAATTGATTATGTCTGCAAGATTTCCTTTTCCTTTTAAAAATTTAAGATCCTTTGCTTCAAGCCTTGGACTCTATCTTTATCCTATGCAAACTAGGCCTCAATTAGACTTTCCACATCCTCCTCATAAATTGTAGCTTCACCAAGCTACTAGCCTACCACTAAGGTTAATACCATAAAGGGTTCCACCTTTTGAAAGGTGAATTATTCTATTCTAACCTTAGTTGTCCTTATTTTTATTCTCTCCAACCTAGTTATTTTAAGGTTGAAATGGATGTTAGTAACTAGTTCCTTCAACTTGGGATGTTCTGGGACATCTAATCCTAAGCTACTAGATACTCCTAGTGCATCCATCCTATTAATTTTTGGTCCTTTAGTGGCCATAATTATTCATTATTCTTACTCTTTTACCATGGCTCTAATCCATGGTTTCATGTCATCATGTATTGTGATGTCATAAACCCTTGTCATGGCCCATGAGTGGGAAAGGGGGGGAATACTTTATAGTTTCCCATAAATTAACTAGTTAGGAATGACTAGTCCATCAATAGGGAATTCATAATTGAACAAATTTACCTCACTTATGGGGTGATAAAGGTTAATTTTGGCCTCTTTATTGGTCCCACAACAAACAATACTAACTTTCCCTTCCTTTTCTCCTACGATGCCACAAGGACTAGATCTTTTCCTATATCTTCCTTGAGATCCACCTACCTATTTGAGTCATAGGACTCTATGAGCTCTTTGAAGACACCCTCAAGTGTCTCTTCTAGTTCAAGAAAACCATGTTCAAATATTATATCATAGAAGGTGGCCTTTATGGGAGTGTTGAAGATGGGGTCCCTTCTCTAGGCCTTTCTTCCAATTTCACCTCTCCCACTTTCTCCTTGCCCTTACCTTGTTCATCTTATCTTTATTCATGTTGCTCTTGGGACTACGGTTGTGGCTATTTTACCTAGGGATATTCTTGGGCTATCTTAGATGGTCGTAACAATAAATGGTACTGCAAAGGATGAATTTTTGAAGCTTCTCCTAACGGTATAATATCTCTAGTTAACCTATGTTCAAGCTTGACGTTGTGGCCTTGGATCCTGGCCAGTACTTATTCATAATTATTGGATATGATATAAATGGTGTCATGAACACTAAGTTGATGTACATATTCAAGTTTTGAGAGATTATTATCCTTCAAGTGGATAGCCACTATACCCTTAGGATCCCACATTTGAATTTCATGTAGTTGAAAACTAAATGAATCTTTCTGTCTGGCCATGGTCTTAACTTGTTTTTAGTCTTATAATATGGTCCTTCCTATTATTAGAGGGAAGGGGTGGAGGAGACCTTTTTTATTTTCTTTGTAAGTTCCATCAATGCCATGTAGGAACTAGGAAGTAATTTATTATTTGGCTAGCTTGCTAGGAACATACACTGGTAACCTGCAAGGTTAGGACATGAGTCATTCAATCTTGATGACTATGAAGTTAGGGTAATACCAGATGTCACCCATCAGTTCAATATAATTCTTGATTAGGGTATGGACCCTAGGCATGAAAATAGTAGTGATGGTCTCAACTATGGTTGGATACACATAGTTACAAATTAACTGCATGTGATTCTTATACTTAAAGATAAATAGTTTTGAATAGTGGTGTGAAATGGTGGTATTTCCATTTGGGGTCCAATTCCTAATCTGAGGGAAGGTGATTGAGGCAAGAAGAGCATCTAACAAGTATGACATCATATGAAAATTCTTATAGGTCTTCCTTTTTATGGAATTGAAATTTTTGGTGAGGAAGACACTAATTGAATCTCTTATTAGAGGGGTAAGCTTTTGTTCCAACATGAAATGGAAAAATGAGACCCATATTTTATTCACATAGGTAGTTAAGGGGGATCCAAAGGACTGGGCCTCAATTAGACTTTCCACATCCTCCTCATAAATTGTAGCTTCACCAAGCTACTAGCCTACCAATGAGGTTAATACCACAAAGGGTTCCACCTTTTGAAAGGTGAATTATTCTATTCTAACCTTTGTTGTCCTTATTGTTATTCTCTCTAACCTAGTTATTTCAAGGTTGAAATGCATGGTAGTAACTAGTTCCTTCAACCCGGGATGTTCTGGGACATCTAATCCTAAGCTACTAGATACTTCTAGAGCATCCATCCTTTTAATTTTTGGTCCTTGGGTGGCCATAATTATTCATTATTATTACTATTTTACCATGGATCTAATCCATGGTTTCATGTCATCATATATTGTGATGTCAGAAACCCTTATCATGGCCCATGAGTGGGAAAGGGAGGGAATGCTTTATAGTTTCCCATAAATGAACTAGTCAGGAACGACTAGTTCATCAATAGGGAATTCATAATTGAACAAATTTACCTCACTTATGGGGTGAGAAAAGGTTAATTTTTGCCTCTTTCTTGGTCCCACAACAAACAATACTGACTTTCCCTTCCTTTTCTCCTAGGATGCCATAAGGACTAGATCTTTTCCTATATCTTCCTTGAGATCTACCTACCTATCTGAGTCATAAGATTCTATGAGCTCTTTAAGGACACCCTCAAGTGTCTCTTCTAGTTCAAGAAAACCATGTCCAAATATTATATCATATAAGGTGTCCTTTGTGGGAGTGTTGAATATGGGGTCCCTTCTCTAGGCCTTTCTTCCAATTTCACCTCTCTCACTTTCTCCTTGCCCTTACCTTGTTCATCTTGTCTTTATTCATATTGCTCTTGGGACTACAGTTGTGGCTATTTTACCTAGGGACATTCTTGGGCTATCTTGGATGAAACTAGCATTAAATGGTACTACAAAGGATGAATTTGTGAAGCTTCTCCTAAGGGTATAATATTTGTAGTTAACCTATGTTCAAGCTTAATGTTGTGGCCTTGGATCTTGGCTAGTACTTATTCATAATTATTGGATATGATATAAATGGTGTCATGAACACCAAGTTGATGTACATATTCAAGTTTTGAGGGATTATTATCCTTCAAGTGGCTAGCCACTATACCCTTAGGATCCCACATTTGAAGTTCATCCAGTTGAAAACCAAATGAATCTTTGTATCTGGCCATGGTCTTAACTTATTTTCAGTCTTATAGTATGGTCCTTCCTATGATAAGATTGAAGTGGTGAAGGAGACCTTTTTTATTTTCTTTGTAAGTTCCATCAATGCCATGTAGGAACTAGGAAGTAATTTCTTGTTTGGCTAGCTTGCTAGGAACATACACTGGTAACCTGCAAGGTTAGGACATGAGTCATTCAATCTTGATGAATATGTAGTTAGGGTAATACTAGATGTCACCCATCAATTCAATATAATTCTTTATTAGGGGATGGACCCTAGGCATGGAAACACTAGTGATGGTCTCAACTATGGTTGGATACACATAGTTACAAATTAACTACATGTGATTCTTATACTTAAATAATTTGGAATAGTGGTGTGAAATGGCGGTCTTGCCATTTGGGGTTCAATTCCTAATTTGAGGGAATGTGATTGAGGAAAGAAGGGTAGATAAAAAGTATGACATCATGTAAAAATGCTTATATGTCTTCCTTTCTATGGAATTGAAATTTTTGGTGAGGAAGACATTAATTAAATCTATTATTAGAGGGGTAAGCTTTTGTTCCACCATAAAATGGACAAATGAGACCCATATTTTATTCACATAGGTAGTTAAGGGGGATACAAAGGCTTGGTTAAACAAGGTCATTATTTCAATAATGCCCTCCCTAAATTAGACTACTAGGATTTTACCATCATAATCCTTGAAGATGTGAGGACTTTGGTGCAGCCAGGGTCTAAGGACAAAGTATAGATCATGGTTACTTTTCCACTCCTGGATCTTAGCTAAACACACATGAGGAAGAGGGAAATTGTAATATTTCTCAAATGCTATATGATAAATATATGCTACATCCTTGGAGTTTCCCCCCTTGATGATCCATTCATTATCAATTCTACAATTAACAAAAATAGGGGCAAAAACATCGATGTAATGCAGTATCTCAATTTTTTCCACATCATAGTGAAGGTCAACCATCTGGACTACAACTAGGTCATAATGCCTCTAGTTTATTATGGTAATTATTTGTTCTTATTTTGTGATGTGCTTTAATTCTTCAATCATGAAGAAGATTTCAGACTAGTTCCTAATTCTAGGGATATTCAGGGCTATTATATCCAATTCAATGTCTTTAAAGATTTAGCCCTCATTATCGATTGATAAATATAGGTTGGCTTCCTCCTTCAACTATTATCTATGGGCTGCCATTGTTTCTGTTCCTAAAAATTGCTTGTATTGGTAAGAAATGGTCTGTGTGGAATCTCTTTTGTGCTAAAAAAGCATAATTAAGCTTTTTTGATTGAATTGTGACCAAATTATTCCATTTGGGTCACTTTTTAGTAGGATCTAGGGTTTTGGAGCGTTAATGGTGGAATATATCTAGGCTTGGGCTTAGACATGCCTTAACTTTTATTTAGACGTTTACCTTTATACTTTTATGTTTTTAAGCCCACAAGATCTTATATTTTGTCATTTTTTGCTTGCATGGAGTCTATGTGGCATTAGTCTAGACCTTTTGCATTATTTTTCACACTAGCCATTGGTATTTAAAACATATTCTTCATTTCATAGTGTAGGATTAAAATCTTGGATTAGCACGAGCCATAGATTATAATATAGACCCTTGGCCATGATTAGATCTTTCTGTTGCAAACTTTGTGGTCATGACACTTGGTACCTTATGTACCTTCTCTATGATCCAAATATTTTGTTAGCCTTTGCTAAATGGTCATTGGCCACATGGAAAGATCATGGGCCTTTGAAAATTCATAATTTCCCTTGCACTATTGGATCAAAATCTAGTCATAAAGTGCAAACCATCATATCATCTTACCAGCTTGGCCTCGAATGTTCTTTCACCATGCATTGAGTTTGCAAACTCTTGGGACCTCATTGAAAAGTCTTTGGGTACCTACACATCATTGGATCAAAATCCAGTGATAAAACACATGCCATTTTTCTACAAAAATGCCTAAACATTAAGTTATCATATTATTAAGACCATGACTTAGGTTTAAGTTTCTTAGACTAAGGTTTGTTCCACTTATCAAGTACAAAATAAACCTTAGGCTAAGGTGTTTATGGCTATGTTTTTAGATTTATATGCAAGGGGGCTATGGCTTAAATGATCTTAGGCTAATTTATATTTTGTGTTTAATAAAAATAATGTATTCATTGGTATAGAATATTAATTCTAAGGCTTTAAAATATGCCCAAAAGGATCAACATGACATAATGGCCCCATAACACAAGATTTTATTATATTGACAAAACACATTAAAACCTTTAGCTAGATGCATTTATTCTAAATTTTACACTATAAGGACTCTATTTAAAAAATAAGGTTTAGTATAAGTCTATAATTTAAGGTTCATGATGCTTGAATAAAATGTCATAGGGATCTTATAGTATAAACTTAGACTTTGTTTATTTTGCATACTTAGATTATAAGACCATTTCCATATTTTGCAATTTGAAGACCTATAGTGTTTGAATTTTTTTTGAGAAATTCCCTTGGCTTGTAAAGCCATTTCCAATGCTACCATAATTTTTTTTAAGTACACTTTTACCCTAAGTAAGATAATTCATTAACTTAAATTTGATGTTCACACAGACGTCAAATGATGGTTGTGTGAACATCAATTTTAAGCTAATATAATTTTTTATTTGATGGGCTTAAATTTGATGGTCACGTGGAAATCAAATACATCCTCATGGACATCAAATGATAGTCTCATGAACATTAATTTTAAGCTCATCAAATTATTATGACCCAGTGTGAGAATGCCACTTGGCACATTTGTGGGGCCTCTTAGTATCTTGGACTTAAGTCACTTCATTAGATCAAAATTCATGATGAAGCATTAGTTGTAAGATCATGATCTAAGAGATCACTTGTGATTGGATATTTATATTAAGTGGGCCCTTTTTATTTCAATCGTGAAATTCAAGGAAGCTGCATGTTGATTACTTAGGCCTTCTATATCCCTTTAACCTTTCTACTATGATTCACTCCATCTGATTAGGTCCTTGAGATAAAGTAAGGGCCATTGATAGTGACATGAGGTCTTGAATACAATTGGTCCAATGGGTTATATATGGGATCTATCAATCTTCCCTTATGCTATTAGATCAAAGGCCATGATGAAGTGTGAATCATTGGATCACCAAAGATGTAAGTTGTTTAAACCAAAGTTTGGGTTTTCCTCCTTTTATTGAATCAGAATTCCATGGTAAAGAATGGGCCATTGGATCTTATAAGATGTAATGGAGTTAAGTTAAGACCATAAAAATGTAAAAGGCTTAGGCATAAAGTGTTAAGACTAAGGTCTCGCTCATATTTATAAATACATCAGGGCCTTAGGATTAAAACCTTAGGCTAAGGTATAAGTGAGGGACCAATCTAACATAAAAAGGGGACTCAGAGAACCAAAATTAGGCTAAGGCATTAATAATAAAGTCCTATTAGTATTAATAAATACTATGGGGCCTTAGGGTTAAAGTCTTAGGCTAAGTTAGGAAATATTAAAAGTACCCTATAGAGTGAACCACTTAGTTAGGCTGACAAAGGAACCTTTAAAGGGAGAATATAATAAAGGCGACCAAGAATTTTAGGCTTAAGGTTTCAAAGTAGATTTTTAAGGGTTCTTGCCAATTTATCTCTCACCAATATTTGAATTCAAACTGGGAGTTTAGCCAGGGTTTCAAAATATGAAGTTTTATGGACAAACACCATATAACCTACAACTAAAATTCATAAAGAACATTCATTAGTGATTGTAGTCCAAATTAAAACCAAATAAAACCATGTAAGCCTATTTTTAACAAAATGAAATATCTTCAAATTCTATGAATGACCTTAACATGCTAAACTCCATGTTCAAACCCTAAGGTTTGTCAAGGGTCCAAATTTTTAAAAATGGGGATATGTTGGCCCCAAAAAATGGTGACTCAAGGGGGAAACATAAAAATATGTTAGAACCTAGAAACTCTAATTTAGGTAAATAATTAAGCCATCCACTTCATTTGATGAAAACCCTTACCTAGACTAGATTACGATTGAAACAAACCTTGCATTTGTAGACTTAGGGTCAAACATCAAGATGTAAACACACTATGTGTGTGCTATGATTCCACTTACTATTTTCCATGGAGTATAAGAAATAAATTCTAATTTTTATGTCCTCAATCACTAATAATTGACTTGTAACATGTATGGGTATTTATTAAGCACCTTTTTTTCAGGTTAGGGAAGGCTTGGGCATTGCTCTTCTACTAGCTAGGTATCATAGCCCTAATAGATATGCCTTTGGCCCTACTCATGGAATTTATCAACTACCATTCAGGCATCCATAGTACCAGTCTAGATTACCAAAATCACTTGTGCCTAAAAGATTTTGATTTTGCATTATATCCTTATTTTTCTATTTTCTTAGATTTTATGCTTTTAACAAGGTTGGGAACTAGGGTAGTCAGGTCTTTGGGATTTGGTCAAGTATTTGATTTTTGGAAAGTCACTTATGGCTACAAATTTATTCTAGGAAAGGATGTTGATTAACTACTACTATGGGTATACCATGATAATTTGAGTTTTTACCCTACAATTGTAAGTCTTTCTTAAAACTAGCTTGATGTTGAGATGATGGTTAGGTTCTCATGTAAGGATTAGAATTTCTATTTATCTTTACCATTTTATCCAAATTATATAATTATGATATACATTCCATAACCATGGTCATCCTATGCATGGGGTTCCACACCTACATTTCCAAAATTTGGCACTTTCAGGAAAACTTCATAACTTTGACTTTAGGATTGTCTAAGAGGACTTATTGGAACCAAAGAACAAAGTAAAAAGAAATAATAATACCAAATAAAATAGGAAAGAAAGATAGTAGAGGAAAATAAAATAAATACACACACACACACAGACACAGACACACACAGACACACACACACACACACACACACACACACACACACACACACACACACACACACACACACACACACACACACACACACACACACACACACACACACACACACACACACACACACACACACACACACACACACACAAGGGACATGAGGGAAATAATTGAAAGGAAATTAACTAGGTTACCTACTTTAAATCTAACTATCTTATAGCCTACTCCATGAAGATCTATAGAGGGGTAGCAGTGAAGTAGTGCTTAAGGTATTTCCCATTAGTGGGAAATGTAAACTATGATCCTTGTAGATCTTTTGAGCTTGAAGGTGTTATTCCTCAATGTTTCTATAATTTGGTATGGGCCAATCCACAAGGGTGTGAATTTACCATGTTTGCCCTTAAGATCAAATGATTTATTCCAAAGGAGAACTAGGTCTCCTTGTCTGAAAACATTGATCCTAGAACTTTTATAAAACCATATCTTGACTATGGTTTGATGCCTACTAAAATCATCAAAATATTTCTCTCTTGCATCTTTCATCTAAATTATGTCAAGAAATATAGAGATGGAAAGCTCTTGGCTTTCATCTGTATATTCCTATATAAATTTGTATGTAGAAAATTTGAGAGTAATAAGAAATATGGGTTCTTGCCCATAGACCAATAGAAAATTAGAAGTTCTTAAGGCTTGTTTTATTCTCATTATATCATCCTATAGTGCAAACTTAAGGAGTTTATGCCAGGTAATGGGCTTATCTTCAATAAATTTATTGGTTACCTTCATTAGGTTTTTATTTATTAATTTATAGAATCCACTCCCCTTGGGAATAATGGTTGGATTCAATCTTGAGAGTGATTCCACTATCATAAGCCCATTCAGTCATCTCTATAGATATGAATGTAGACCCATTATCACACACTAGAGATACTAGAGTTCCAAACTTGGTACATATGTTTTCTTCCAAAATGTTGATCACTTCTTCCATTCTAAATATTTTAGTGGTTACAGCTTGTGTCCACCTTGTACAATAGTCTATGGTACTAAGGACATACTTGTGACCTTTAGATGAGTTCGGGTTGATTACATCAATAAAGTCTAACCCCCATTGAGTAAAGGGTTTGTCAATCATGACTGGTTGTAGAGGCATTATCACCTTTGTCTCCTTGGTGATTAAAATTTGACATCAGTAATATTTACTCACATGTTTGTGAGTATCCTTAAAAATGGTTGGCCAATAATAACCATATCTAATAGTTTGTTGGGATGTGGTTCTCCCAAATGGATTTCCACTACGTAGTTCTTCATGAAAGGTGCTCATGATTTGGTTGGCTTCTTCTTGTGAGACACATCTCAAATAAATTCCTACAAAATTTATTCTATACAAGACCCCATTCTTGATCAAGTAGTGGGTTTCCTTCAATATTAAGGCCCTTTTTTACTCCCTAGATAATCCTGTATGATAAGTACCATTAATTAGCAAGTGTATGATTGAATCATACCACTCACTAGCATGAAAGTTTTGTTAATCCAATTGCATAATACTTGGCCTAAGGTTAGTATTATAAATCATCTGAATCAAACCTTGGCACCTTACCATTTTTTGTTTTCATTTCAAAGTCATAATCCTAAAAAAATAAAATCCGCTTACCTCTCCATTCTCTAAGCACATTATAACTTAACATAATTTTGGTGGAAGGTTAGGTAAGATAGCATGCATCTTATTTCTAAGGATATAATGCCTAAAATTCTTAACTGCCTTAACTTATGCATATACTTATTTATCAATCAATGAATAATTTAACTCAACATTTTTAAAATTAGTGCTCATAAAAGATATTGGGTGGTCACACCCTTCAATTTTTTTAGTTAACACTATGGCCATAGTGTGGTCAGATGTAAAGGAATAGAGGTAGAAGTCCCTTGAGAAGTCAAGACTTATAAGGATTGGAGCCTAGCTAATGACCTCCTTGATATCATTGAATGCCTTTTTGGAATCTTCATTCCACGTGACCTTGTCATCCTTCTTTAGCATGTCATTCAGTGGCTTAACATTTTTTTGCAAAACTAAAAATAAAATTTATTACAAAATCTATCTTACCAAAGAATGACTTTAGTTCTTTCTTACTATTTGGAGGTTCTATTATAGATATGGCCTCCACCCTTTTAGGATCTATAGAGTCCCATCTTTAGTTATAATGTAACCCAATAATTTACCTTTAGTCACACAAAATATACTCTTCTTACTATTTAAGTAAATGCCATACCTTATGCATCTTTAAAAAACTTGATGTAAATTCATGAAGTGATCTTACCTATTTAAAGAAAAAACTATTAGATCATCCATATAAATAATGATGCATTTACCTATTAGTCCTTGGAAGGTATGGTCCATATCTCTTTGAAAGGTAGTACCTACATTTATTATCCCAAAGGGAATCCTATTGTAATCAAAGGTCCACCACATTATGGTGAAATATGTCTTCATCTCGTCCTCTCTATCAACCAGAACTTGGTTGTAACCTGAAAATCCATCAAGAAAAAACATCATAGATGAACCTAAAACAACTTAAATCACTTTTTATAGGGAAGGAAGGGGATAGTTATCCTTTATTATGATTTTTTTAAGTTATTAAATTCAATTAAAAGTCTAATCTCACCATTATTCTTCTTGACTAACACCAAATTAGCCACCCAGGTGGAATGCTTGATGGGGAAGACTATCCTAACATCTAATAATAATTTGACCTCCTTAAAGATCATGGGTTCTATGATAGGGTTTATATGCCTCTATTTATACCTAAATAGTTTGTATCTTTATTTAAGGGGTATATAATGTGTGATGAACCTTGGATCAAATATTTTTAATTCATCATAAGTCCATGTTATAACATCCCTGTAATGAGCAAGGAGCTTTTTGGCTTTCTTATTTTCAATGTTTGTGTAGGCCCTTCCAACATTTACCAATTGAGGTTGATCATGGAGGACAAGATCAACAACATTATAATCTTTCCCACTTACCTTGGGAACCTAAAAAACCTCATCTAGTTTGTCTTGATCAAACAGTTTCTTTAAAGCAATCATCCCCTTTGGGATCTTGTTGCCATTCAGTTGAATAACTTTACCATTAAATTTATCCCCCTTAGATGTAATTTAATCAATATCATCAATTATATGAGTATGAAATGCCACAATATTGGTCATGAAACTCAATATTTATTGATCATCATTAAAAACTTGGAAATGGTTAACATTATCAGGCATTAAAGAACAAGGGATTAGTTTAATGCTAAAATTAGGGGAATCTTGATTGGGCATGAGGTTGACTGCAGCTATGCCAACTCATTAGTAGCTTGGTTTTCTCCCCTTGGGATAGAAATGATGTCAAAGGCATCAAAATATTCAATTATATCCCAAACCCTAAACTTATATCTCTTAATATATGAGAGATTACATTGATATTTGCTTCTAACATGGTTAACCACTAGTTCTGAATTTCCATAAACTAGTAGTTTTTTGACCTTGTTTTTATAGAAAATTGTAAACCTAAGATAAGTAATTCATATTAAACAAGGTTTATTATATAAGGGAATTAGATCCTATAATAATAATGGTAATTTATATTAGTGGGGTTAGTTAAAAAAATACTAACACTTGATCTAGCATCACACCTAACACCATGAAAATGCAATTTTCATAGTCTAGGAACAACATGAGTACTCTTGGGATTAAATACTTTATCAAATTCTAGGGTGAAGTCCATAAGTATAAGTCAATTATATTCACCATTTAATTTAAAACATTGTACTTAGTTATCATATGTTTCATTCTTGGCTATTTTTCAACCTTGATTTGATTATGAAATCCCTTCCAAGGTAGCCATAGATGTGAGTAATCTATGGACATGTAACCATTCAAAACACTAGTCCATTCCATACTAAATAAGATTACATAAACATCAGGTATATTAACAACTTGAATATCAATGAATTTCTTCACCTTAGGCTCAGAATCTAGTTGCATATGAACATTTAAAAGTTCCTTGATTACCTTAACTCTAGATTTGTCTAATTGGGTGAAAACCCTATTAGAATTAATAAAATTTAGGCAAATTTATTTGCATATACCTATAGTAATGATATTGGTAGATGATCCTGATTCTAATAAGTAATTATGTAAGTTCTTACCAAACATCCTAATAGTGAGCAAGAAAGGAGGAGACTCAATTTTGGCCTTGTACACAGTCATGTTGGCATGATAAATCTATGGTGGATTATTATATTTTTTTGATAAATATGCCAATATAAGTTCCCCTTAATTTTTAATCTATATAAGTTAATACAAAGTGATATTATCCTTTATCTTTTTCATATCTTCAACTATGTTATAACTAGTCTTAGTAGAACTAGGAATTTTAGGGGTGGGTTTGGAAGTACTCCCTTTGGGTGGCTCAAGATTGTTGCTTGAAGAAGTGTTTGGAGGAGTTAAAAAATTATTTGGAGGTGTTGAGGTAGTCAAAGGATTCTCTTTTCCCTATTCATTAAGGGATATGTCTTCTTCAATAATTATTAAAAGGCTTGGATATCCTCAAGGATCTTATTAGGTTCATTTTCCCCTTAAAAGGGGAAATCAAAGGTGTCCACCAAGAATGCTTGATCATATGAATTAGATATAGAGGAACCTACAAAATTTTATTTGTTAGGGACCACTTCAAAGTTATCTAATTCCTATTATAAAAATTTATAAAAGGATTTGTAAAATTTTATACAATCATTTTCCCTATGCTTGACTATGTAATGTACCTATAATAGTTAGGAAACACAATA
Source organism: Torreya grandis (assembly GCA_037957365.1). Lineage (NCBI taxonomy): Eukaryota > Viridiplantae > Streptophyta > Pinopsida > Cupressales > Taxaceae > Torreya > Torreya grandis. The sequence goes on from JARHVA010004183.1 coordinate 1,068,544, forward strand.
TTAGTGAGGTTAATATCCATAGTATTCTTTTCATAATATGGTTTAATATTATTATTACTATGAAAATATTATTCTAAAACCTATTAGTTGACTTGTTATACCTTTGAAATGAGAAGTTCTACCTAAACTTTCAACAGTATTTCCAATTTGTTTTTGCAACTAAAGAAAATTAGTGCTCAACTTTTGGACCATTTTTAGGATAGATTAATTCTCATTTTTAAGAGTTTAAAAATTATGTACCTATTTTTTATTAGTAGATGGTACCTAAGATCTTTGATCGCCTATATTGAAGCCATTATTAGGATTATTTAGGAATCCTAAATTCTAATTGGGAGCTACATGACTCAATAACAACTGAGTTAAGTTTAGGAGCTAGTTTAATGCTAGGATATTTTGGTTGTTATTTGGGAATAATTTCATCATATTCACTTGGGGGTTGATGTTTGGCACATAATATGCCATTTTCACTTGGGGTTTCATTTGATCATTGATGGTTACTACTTTTGTATCGGCTCTAGCTAATGAAGTTATGGCAGGCATGGATCTCTTCAAAAACATAAAGGTCATGAGATATACTACATATTTTTAAATCTATAGAGATAATAAATAATTAGGATTATAAGGGTTTATGGTCTTGCTAAACATTTTTTGAAATTTAGCATTAAAGGACCTAATAGGCTCACTTGCATCTCTTCTAATAGTGGTATACTAATGATAGATAACATAATGACTAACAATCTTACGAAATTGATCAATGAACACATTATTGAAATCATCCCATATTATTATGTAATTATTAGGTAAGCTCAAAAACCAATCATAATAAACATCTTTAAATGTAAAGGGTAATAACCTATAAGCTACATATGCATGCACAACATTCAATAATCTTAAGGCAACTTTAAAATACTTTATTTGTTCCTCATTAGTTATTATACTTGTTGGACTAAATGTAGGCAAATAATTTTTAGGGTTACATGGGAGGTCATGTATCACACTTGGTACATTAATGGAAGACTCTCCTAGCCAGGCCATACTTGGATGAGCATTGAAGTCAAAATTTCCTTGGAGGGGTAAAGTTGGAAGGTACTTGGATCTTCTGCATCTTCCTTTATTATGTCTAGATTTATTGTTGACCTCAAGTTTGAGCAATGGTTCCTTGGTCTCTGAGTGTGATCTTGTTATAATCCTAGGCAATTCTAGCTTGAAATTTGAAGATCCTACCAAAAATATTATGTATCAAGTTAACTTTTATAAATAATAATAGTTAGATCTACATATTGAGCTTATTTACAAAGGTGGTATGAAGAAACATAAAGGATATTGATCTTTGATTGAATTATCTCAAAGATGCATTCAATTACATAGATATGGTCTATCTTTACAAGTCTAAGTGTAAATGAACTCAAATTTATGAAAGATATGCCCAATTTTGATCAAAATAAACTATCTTAACCTTAGATACTATGGATTTTCATAGTTAAAACTAAATTTACTAGAAATAAGCATCAATTACCCAAATAATTTCAAAGGAAACACAAATATGCATTCAATATAGAAAATATCAATGATATTTATACTTATAAGTAATTAATTCACTTAAAAAACACAAAGATATACTAATATTTAGATAAAATAGACTAAGATTAACAAGGATTTGAAGAATCTAGGCCCTCCTTCTAGCACTAGTGGACCTTCTCCTATTGATTCTTCTAAATGAACCATAGGGGCTCTTAGTGTTTAAATAACACTTATCATTTTAGAATTTGGAAAATTCAAGGCACGAGTTTCAAGTTTTGGCAATCTAGTTGCCTATGGTGAAATAGCAGTAGAGCAAGATAAATTGTTCCATAGTATTTATATATTTTGGTGGTTGGGAGCCACCTTGGTCCGTTCTTCATGAATTGTTAAGAATCAATGCTAATACTTAATAAATTATGCTCCAAATTTAAGCTATTTACTAATATAAGTGGATATTTATAATGAAGATAAAACTAACATGATCTTGGGGTAAAAAGGAGTAAAGAGAAGGGCTAGGCAGAAAAGGAAAGAGTGATTAACAATTTTAGCCTTAAACATTATGACAAAGCATCAATTTTAACTGAGTATGTATTAAAAACAATATATAATGTAAAGCATCCTAAGCTCAAATTCCACTATATACTAGGCCAATTTTAAAGGATAGTTTGAAGAATCATAAGTAATAACTAGTTCTTCTTTAAAGATTTCCTACTATTATCAAATATCACATACACGTATGCAAATAGAGTAAAATGAAAATGAAGGAGAAACAAATATATTTTAGATAATATATCATGTTTCATAAATTAGAAACCTTGGGATTACAAAGATACAACTTAGAATTCCAAGACACCATTCAAATTCAAGACCTTAACTAGCAATTGAGAGAAAAACTAAAATGACAATTAACATGTCAAACATAGACAATCCTTGTAAAATTGCATTGATTATATTAATTGATTCAAATTGTACAAAGTTTCTCAAAAATCTCTCCCTTTTACAAATGGCAATACATGACTCTATAAAAAGATCAGGTAGTATACCAGTCAGTTACAAAATATAGGTGTACAAAGATAAGGATAGTTGTCCTTATAGGCTCTAAAATACACATGCTTTTCAAAATCATAATGACCTAGAGGCAAATATTATAACAAACTAGGATATAAATTTAAAATAGAATATATTATTTAAAAATTTTAAATTTTTTACAAAATAGAATATTATCTAATTTGCTGATGGGCTCTCTATTTCAGGTTGTTGGAGGATGTTCATGGATTTTTCATGCTACTCATCAATTAACTCTAGATCCACATCAGGCTTTAAGATCTACTCCTCTTGATCTACCAAGTAATCAAATTATCCATTATTCTTAGCCATATATTTTCTAATGCTCTTAGCTTGACTTATCCTTTCTCTTGCATTGAATATCATGTTTAGGATTTTACTATTATCAGCCCCATCTTTGACTTAGATTTTTCCTTTGATTTCTTAGGTTACCAAAGTATCCCTATGCTTAAATTATTCATCACTTATTATTCTAATGGTATTGGGTTATGTAGGCTCTATAAGCATGGTCCCAAGAAGTTGTTCAATTTTTCTAATTAGTACCTTATCCTCTTTTAGGACCCTTTCCACACCATTGTGCCATGCATTTACACTACTAATTTCATCCAACCTAATTCCAAAAACCATGCTCAAGTGTCCCAAATTGATGGTCTTGAAGTTTGATATCTATTTATTTTCTTGAATTTGGAGGAGTTGAGATATTTTGTCCTTTGAGGCTTGTTACTAGGTGACTAAACTCTTGGGTAGTACACATTACACTTCTAATGCACTTTGCCTAAGTTTCATTGACTTGAGGGATTCAAATATGTCATAAAATGACTCATCAATCATCTTGGTCATCACCTTAGGTACTAGTAAAATTTATTATGTCTGCAAGTTTTCCTTTTCCTTTTATAAATTTAGGATCCTCTACTTCAAGCCTTGGACTCCAGCTTTAGCCTATGCAAACTGGGCCTCAATTAGACTTTCCACATCTTCCTCATGAATTGTAGCTTCACCAAACTATTATCCTCCCACTGGGGTTAATCTCATAAAGGGTTCCACCTTTTGAAATGTGAATTATTCTATTCTAACCATAATTGTCCTTATTGTTATTCTCTCCAACCTAGCTATTTTAGAGTTGAAATGGATCGTAGTAACTAGTTATTTGAACTTGGGATGTTCTAGAACCTCCACACTTGAGCTACTAGATGCTCCTAGAGCATCCATGATTTTGATTTTTGTTCTTTAGGTGACCACAATTATTCATTCTTCTTGCTCTTTTACCATAGCTCTAATCCATGGCTTCATGTCATCATGTACTATGATGTAAGCAACCCTTGTCATACCCCATGAGTGGGAAAAGGAGGGAATATTTTTTATTTTCCCATAAATGAACTAATCATGAATGACTAGTCCATGAATAAGGAATTCATCATTGAAAAAATTTACCTCAATTATGGGGTGAGAGAATGTCAATTTTGGCCTATTTCTTGGTCCTGTAGGAACCAATGCTAACTTTACCTTCCTTTTCTCTTGGGATGTCACAGGGACTAGCTCTTTTTCTATATCTTCCTCAGGTTACACCTCCTTGTTTGAGTCATAGAACTCTATAAGCTCTTTTAGGGCACCCTCAAGTGTCTCTTTTGGTTCTAAGGTGATCATGTCTAAATATTGCACTAGAGAAGGTGGCCTTTTTGGGAGTGTTAGAGATGGTGTCCCTTCTCCAATCCTTTCTTCCAATTTCACCTCTCCCACTTTCTCCTTGCCCTTACCTTATTCATCTTATCTTTATTTATATTTCTCTTAGGGTTAGGGTTATATTTGTTATACCTAGGGTTATTCTTAGGTTTTCACAAATGGTCCTAATAATAAATGGTACTACAAAGGATGCATTTGCCAAGCTTCTCCTATGGGCTTATTATCTCTAGTTAACCTGTGTTCAAGCTTAATGTAATGGCCTTGGATCCTAACTAGTACTTCATAATTCTTGGCTAAGATATAAATGGTGTCATGGACACCAAGTTGATGTACTTATTTAAATTTTGGGAGTTTCTTTTCCTTCAAGTGGCTAGTCGCTATACCCTTATGATCCCATATTTTAATTTTATCTAGTTGAAAACTAAATTAATCTCTATGTTTAGTCATGGTCTCAACTTATTTCTAGTAATATAATTTGTTCCTTCCTATGATCAGATGGAAGGGGTGGAGGATACCTTTCTTATTTTCTTTACAAGTGCCATCAATGCCATGTAGGAACTAGGAAGCAATTTCTTTTTTAGCTAGCTTGCTAAGAACATACACTGGTAACCTCTAAGATTAGGACATGATTCCTTTGATCTTGATGACTGTGTAGTTAGGGTAATAACAAATTTCACCCATCAATTCAATATACTTATTTATTATGAGGTGGACCTTAGGCATGGGAACATTGATGATGATCTCAACTATGGTTGGATACACATTGTCATAAATTAACTACATGTGATTCCTATACTATAAGATATACAATTTGGAATATTGGTGTGAAAAGGTGGTCTTGCCATCTGGTTCCAATTCCTAATCCTAGGGAAGGTGATTAAGGCAAGAAGGGCATCTAATAGGTATGAAATCATATAAAATTTCTTATAGGTGTTCCTTTTTATGACAGTGAATTACTTGGTGAGGAAGACACTAATTAAATCTCTAATTAGAGGGGTAAGATTTTATTCCACCATGAAATGGATAAATGAGACCTAGATTTTATTCACATAGGTGGTTGAGGGGACTCCAAAGGCTTGTTTCAACAAAGTCATTATTACCCTAATGCCCTCCCTAAATTAGAATATTGGGATTTTACCCTCAAAATCCTAAAAGATGTGAGGACCTTGCTACCACTAGGGTCTAAAGACAAAGCCCAAATCATGGTTGCTTGTCCACTCCTTGATCTTAGCTAAATCCACATTAGGAAGAGGGATATAATAATATTTCTCAAATTATATAGGAGAAATATATGCTACTTCATTAGAGTTTCCCTTCTTGATGATCCATTCATTATCAATTCTACAATCAACAAAAATAAGGGCAATGACATCAATGCAATGTAGTACCTCAAGTTTGTCACAAAATGAAGTCTGGCCATCTGGACTATAACTAGGTCATAGTGCCTCTAGTTTATTGTAATAATTATTTGATCTTATTTTGTGATGGGTTTCAATCCCATGATCATAAAAAATATTTTGGAATAGTTCTTAATGCCAGGGATATTCAAGGCTGTAGTATCTAATTTAGTGTATTTGAAGATTTAGCTCTCATTATCAATTGACAAATAGAGGTCAGTTTCTTCTTTCAACTATTGTCTATGGGCTGCCATTATTTATATTATTATAAATTGATTGTAATGGCAACAAATGGTCTTTACAGAAGCTCTTTTGTGCTCACAAAACATAATTAAGATTTCTTTTGAATGAATTGTGATCAATTAAGTCTGTTTGGGTCTCTTTTATGTAGGATCTATGGTTTTAGAGCTTTAATGGTGGAATTATCTAGGCTTGGGCTTATACATGCCTTGGATTTGATTTGGACCTTTGAAATTATAATTTTGCATTTTTGAGACCATAGGATCTTATATTTTTTCCTTTCTTGCTTATGTGGAGTCTATGTGGCATTAGTCTAGACCTTTTATGGTATTTTTCATAAATGCCATTTGAACACTAGCCACTGATATTTAAAATATCTTATTTATTTTTCACCAAAGGATCAAAATCTTAGATTAGCATGAGCTATAGATTATAATTTGGGCCCTTATCCATGATTGGTTCTTTCTATTACAAACCTCATGGTCATGACACTTGGTACCTTACATGATTTCTCCATGATCCAAATCTTTTGTCAATCCTTTGCCAAATGAGCATTGGCCATGTAGTGAGCTCGTAGGCCTTTGAAAATTCATGAGTGCCCTCACATAATTAGATCAAAATCCAATGGTAAATCATAAATTATTAGATCATCTTGATAGCTTGGCCTTGAATGCTCTTTTACCATGTGTTGAGTTTGGGAGCTCTTGGGCATTGTTGAAAAGTTATTGGGTGCCTTCACATTATTAGATCAAAATCCAATGATAAAATTCATGTTGTTGATATGTAGAGATGCCTGAATATTAAGTTAACATATTATTAAGACCATGACATAGGCTTAAGTTTATTAGACTAAGGTTTGTTCTACTTATATATTATGAAATAAACCTTAGGCTAAGGGGTTTATGCCTAGGTTTTTAGATTTATATGCAAGGGGGCGATGTATTAAATGTTCTTAGGTCAATGTTTACATCGTGTTTAGTAAACACAATATAGGAATTGGTATAAATTATTTATACCAAGGATTTAAAATATGCCTAAAAGGATCAACATGACACAATGGCCCAATAACACATAAGATTTTATTGTATTGAAAAAACACATTAAAACCTTTAGCTATATGCATTTGGTCTAAATTTTATGCTATAAAGACTCTCTTTTAGAAATAAGGATTAGTATAAGTCTATAATTTAAGTTTCATGATGTTTGAATAAAATGTTATAGGGATGTTAAAGTATAGACTTAGACTAGGTTTATTTTACATAGATTATAAGACCATTTTCATATTTTATAATTTGAAGACCTATAATGTTTCAGCATTTTTTGAGCACTTACCTTAGCTTCAAAGCCATTTTAAAGTTTTCCATCAAGGTTTTGGAGTGCTTTTTGACTTTGATCATGATAATTCATTAGCTTAAATTTGATGGTCATGCAAACATCAAATACGTCTTCATGGACATGAAATGATGGTTGTTTGAATGCCAATTTTAAATTAGTGAAAATTTTTACTTTATGGGATTAAAGTGACAGTCATGTAAACATAAAATACATGCTCATATATGTCAAATGATGGTTGTGAAAACACCAATTTTAATCTCATCAAATTATTATGACCCAATGTGAGAATGCCACTTGGAATGTCTATGGGACCTCCCAGGATCTTATACTTAATTTACTCTATTGGATAAAAATTTGAGATGAAGTATCAGCCATAAGATCATGATTCAAGAAATTTTTTGTGATTGGTTATTTATGTCAAGCGGGCCCTTTTGATTTTAATAATAGAATGCAAGGATGTCACATGTTGATTATTCAAGCCTTTCATATCCCTTTGACCTTTCCAATATGATTCACTCCATATAATCAAGTCCTTATGATAAAGTAAGGGCCATTGATAGAGATCTAAGGGCTTGAATGTGACTAGTCCAATGGGCTATATGCAAGATTCTATCAAGCTTCCCTTGTTCCATTTGATCAAAGGCCTGATGAAGCATCAACCATTAGATCACCAAAGATGCAAGTTATTTAAACTAAATCTCAAGTTTTCCTCACTCTATTGGATCAAAATTCCACTATAAATCATTAACCATTGGATCCTAAAAGATGCAAGGGAGTTAAGGTAGGACCATAGAAATGTAAAGACTTAAGATTAAGGTGTTATGACTAAGGTCTCTCTCATATTAATAAATATGTTGGGGCCTTAGCATTAAAAACTTGGGATAAGGTATAAGCAAGGGACTAATCTAACATAAAAGGTGACTCAGGGAACCATAACTAGGCTAAGGTGTTAAGACTAAGGTCCTATTAGTATTAACAAATACTATGGGGCCTTAGGGTTAAAGTCTTAGGCTAAGTTAAGAAATATTAAAATGACCTACATAATGAATAAATTAGTTAGGCATACAAAGTAAAATTTAAAAGGGAAATATAACAGAGAGTACCAAGCATTTTAGGCTTAAGGTTTCTAAATAGATTTTAAAGGGTTCCCACCAACTCAAATGCTGTCAATATTTGAATTCAAACTAGTGGTTTAGCTAGGGTTTTAGAATATGAAATTTTTAGGGACAAATGCTATAAAACCTATAACTAAAATTAATAAATAACATTAATTAGTGATTCTAGTCCAAATTAAAGCAAGACAAAATCAAGTAAGCCTACTTTTAACAAAATGAAAGATCTTCAGATTCTATAAATGACCTTAACATACTAAAATCTATGTTTAAACCCAAGGGTTTCTCAAGGGTCCCATGTTGGTCCCAACACATTTCCTTAAAATCAAGGTTAATACTCTTATAAAACCTTGAACAAAGTTAAAAACAAGACTTTTCTACTCTATTGTTATAAGAAGCTTACACACATAATCATCAAATGAGAGAGCATTATGAATTGCTTAGAGAGAATGGTGTTAAGATAAAGACAAAGAGTGGATTGTGGAGTTTCAATTTAATTGAGAAAAATAAAAAATTGAATAAATATCTTCATTTGACTCCTCCAAACATTCAAACCCTGAAGCAAATAAAGACCGTGATAATTAACTTGTAAACCATGTATTAGAGTAACTTTGCTTGCCAAATAGCTTCCCACATGTGACAACCTTGTGGATGAATGTATGAAATGAATACAAATATTTCTAAGGATATTTTTAAATTGATTTCATGTAACCAAAAAGTTCAAACTTGCATGGGAATTGTACAAAAATCAACCTATGGGGAATTGAGCTTCAAAAAAGCACCATAGATACTTAGCAATTTTTCATAAATATAAAGATATCAATAAAATTAATAATGGAACTAATTATAATCCCACATGTTTCCTCAACTCTATTAAAAATATTAGCCTCTAACTCTATCTACACGTCTTGTACCATTCACCTAAAAATGGTCTTCATGAGCTTAAGAAGGGAGTGATGGAGGAAAGAGGGATTTTTATAAATTTTTGAGACTTGAAACTTCTTTCCATGACTAATTTAGACTTTTAGAATCTTAAAGTACACTAATAATCTATTTTCACTTGGAAGATGAGTTCACAAGTACATACAAGTGCCAAAACTCCACTCTAAAGCATTAAAATTCAAGATTCTAACTTCTATCTAACTTGTTGACATGTGTGGTAGTTATGTAACTTATCCAAAGTCCTTTTAAAATGTATTTTATGTATTCTTCACTTAGAGATATTTGATATACATAAAAATTAGCCAAAAATCACCCTTTTCCTTATAAAACACTATCTTAAAGTCCACAAAAGAACCTTAAGTTTCCAAACATGAATGAAATTTTTATACAAGTTAATTAATATTATAATATGAAATTAGGAAGAACCTAATAACCTGCGGCACTTATTGGACGTGTTTCATCACTCTATGACATGGTTAGACCACTACAAAACCAAAACAAGACATTACCTTGACTTTTCTAAATAGACCTTAAACTTTGCTAATAAGACCTTATAAAGGCCATTTGAAGACCACTAAAGCATGTAAAATACTATTAAAAAGGATATAAAATCATGATAAGAAAGGTTTTGACTATAAGGGTGGTTGATATTTTGACTTTGGGGGTAAAAATTGGTCAACACCTATTGAATTTGTTAACTTCCTACCTTGTTTTTGTTTCCCTCGATTGTTTTCTAGCTTACTTGCTTGTGACTCTCCTTCCATGAACCTTTGTTCATCACATCTTAGATTACTTATTAGAATAATTATTTTTCTAAGTCTTCCCTCTCTTTTCTTTATCCAAGCTAACTTTCCTCATTCCTTCCTTGCATTTCTTTAGGATTGATATTGTCCTCTTCCCAACATGCATTATTCATCCAATTAATTCCTTTCTGAGGATCAAGGTTGCCTTCCTCTTTCCTTGGATATCTCATGAGGTATAGTTCCTCATTTATTCTCTTCTCCATGTGATCATGGAGTGATGCCTTCTCTTTTATCTCCACACCTGTACCATCATACCTAACACTCATAAAATTGCACTCATGAGACTTGATAGTCTCTTATACAACCTCATGGTTCTTGACACCTTCTCTTTCTTTTAATTTTTTATTCCAAGCCTCTTTATGCTTCTATCTCATCTTCTTGAGTTATATATAATGTCCTCTCTACTCTTTATGTGTATCATGATCTTCCAAAACTTTTTCTCTTACCAACATATGATTCTATGTCTTGTTTGTTCATAGATTTAGACATACCTTGACTTGAAAATTGATCTGAGTCTCCTTGTACCAATTATTGTTCACCTTATTGGACATAATTCATGGTTTTATTCTATTTTCTATCCTTATATGAACTAAAAATTTGTGTTATTGAAGTGTTTTCATAGGCAACATGCTCTTTGGATAGGACATATTCTTTCCTTCATCTTGTAATTCTACCTCTTGCTCATTTATGATGGCTCTCTCCTCTTTATCTTTATTTAGGGAATCCAATATATTATCTTTATCCTCTTAAATCAATCTTTTCCACATCAACTCCTATTCTTCATGGTATTATTTTATAGCTTGTGATATAACCTGTACTTATGCTTCATCTCCATCTTTTGTCAAGATAAAAACTCCCTCATTATACAAATTAGATTATATACCCTAATTCTCCATGATGTATACTATGTTATCTATCACCTTTTATCTCTCTTGGGTTTCCATTGACTAATGTCCATTTCTCATCTTTCTAACTATTATAAGACAAACTTTGTCCTTTTTCCATCATTTATGGCATTCTAAAAAGATACCAAATATAATTATAATTAAACCCATCCTTCATAAACAAATAACTAATCTTGTTTCTTTCCTAACAACTCTTCATCCCCTGCTTACTCTTTCTTAAGTTGATCTATCTCTTTGATTGCTTCAAGCAATACAAATTCATAATTTTGATATTCATACCTCTTAACTTCATGCTCATGATTCAATATTTCTTATTTTATGCCTTCCATGAGGCATAATCTATACATGGATACCCAATGATATTCTTATTCATCATAAACATGTTTTTCATGCTTTCTCTCATTCATACTTTTTAAGCTTTGAGTCCTCAAAATCGACTACTTCCTCATTCACTTTTGTACCTATATACACAGATGATAAGAAATATTTAGATGTAAAATTTAGGATTTCTTACCTCCATCTTCATCTCCTTAGGTTTATTTACCTCTATTACTATATCATTCTTCTCAAGGTGTTTCTCACCTCCCTCTTGTTCACTCCCCATGATTGGTTGGGTGAATTGTGACTGTGGGTTCCACTACTAATTCCATTGTTAATATGGCTATGGAATCCAATGCTATTGTGGTATCCATTATTGATGTGGCTGTGGCACCATCCATGGAGGTGTTGACATCCAATCTTGTCATACCCTCATCATCATGTTCTAGAAGTATTTTTCTCTTATGATTATAATCAATGCTTTGGTATTAGATTATTTTTTATGCATGTCTAAGACAAGCTCATCCAATCTGTCTGCTATGCTCTAGGCTTGAACAAATGCAAAAGTGTTACACATTATTTCATAATGCCATACTTATATATAATAACATCTTGTGAATATATCATTTTTTGAAGTGCATTGCTCATATTCTCCATAGTTCTCATTTGATCCTCCAACATGGATTTAGCTTTATCAATATAGAAAATTCATGTTGCATAGCAATTAGAGATTGATTCAAATGGTGTTTCCAATTGAGCATATCTCAGGCTAGAATTTCATCTCCTAGTTAAGTTTCATACATATCAAATTATTTTTCTTCTCATTATCTCTCATGACAAAGTTTATTCTTCTCTCCATTATCTACCTTATAGGAAAATTAACTCTCTTCTTCTTCATAACCCAACCATAACATTGGCTCTCTTATTATTACATGAGCTCCAACAAGAGATATATCCTCTCTAGCCTTTTATCTATCTCACTCATCTCTTCTTCTAAAACTAGCTCCTTTCTCTTTGGGTATTCTTTCTTCTTTCTCTCATTACGGTAGTCTAACTCAACTAAGCCATTCATTTCATTTTCCTTCTCTACCTTTATATTCTCTTTAGTAATCATTTTTAACCTTTATTTGGTGTCTTAACCTCTACTTGGTTTATTGACACTTTTGTCCAAGTATTTTCACCCTGGAACTAAAAATCTCATTTGGAGTCTCTCTTCTCTCTTTGGAGTTTATGTTATCTTTATTTTTAAGGTTGCTATACCATAAAATCTTTCTTTCGTACTATACTCCTACAAATTATCTTCATGAAATATCTAATTACGACCTTTAACAATCTCAAATAGTAAACTTTAACATTAAAAAACATGAACTAATATAATAGTTTACCTAATATGATACCACTTGATGTAAGTGATTTGATTCCTATTACCTCTTCATCCATTCCCTAGCTTTGATTCTACCTTCAATTTCTTTTTGAACTTTGATTTTATTTCAACTATGTAGGTACATTGCTTACCTCTTAAACTCTCTTGATCACTCCTTGGCTTCACTAGACTCCTAAACCATTTTGAATGAATACAGTCCTCTCTCTCTTTATATATCAATAACCAATTCATCATTATCTATACTCTCTCTCCCAATAGCATCAACATCACCATTTTTAACACAATTCCCAAGACTTCACTCTCCATTTCTTTTTTCAACCTTACTCATCCCCATATAGTTTCTTAGGACCAAAATCCTAACTCATGATTTTAAGGTTCTTTATATTTTATCAATGTATCATACAGACATACACCTACCCCTTTGAACTCTCATATACATAAAATCATCATGCACAATATCCAAGATATAAATTTCAAACATAAGTCTCTTTTTTGTTTTTTTACTAGCTCCTTGTAGCTTTTTTTCATTCAAATCTAGTAGATACTGACAATATATCAAGTTTACATACAAAATAAACACATATTCAAACACCAATTAATCCATTACATCTCCCTACATATTTTTAGGTTCAAACTCTCTAAATAACTTGACTAACTCACCTAACCTTCTAGAAATTAGGTCTCATTTAGGCCTAAACCACTACATAGTCTTGGTTTCTATACTATACCATATCGTACCAACCTAAAAGACAACATAATCCTCTAAAGCATGTCAAGTGATTTTTAATTAATTTTTTTGAAGTAATTTGTATGGTGGCTCAAAATTTATGAAAGATCCTATGTGCAAACCCTAGTTATAGTTTACTTAGGCTTGTAGGTGGCTAAGAGTGAAAAAAGGGATATCAAGAGTTTTTGACAACTTAAAATGAAAATAATTGAATTTTAAGGTCTTTCCCACCTAGTTACACCTTATCTAATAATTTTAAGTTCAAGATCAACCCTCATATATCTCTAACAAAAAAATATTACATAATTTTGAGTACACTTGAAGGACTGTGTAATTGTCTAAGTGGTCTTTTACAATTCAATGGATTTATAAGACTCTAAAAGGGATTTATAATATCAAATATGAATTATCAACCAAATTTATAATTCAAACAAATCAAGTACCCCTTAACAACCATCATAACACAAGACTCACCTATCATTTTTTACTGTAATTTGGTAGAAATGTCATTAGGAGAGCTATGTGCAATGTAGTGAAGGTTTAGATTGAATATTAATCACTAAATGTAATTTGAACATCCCAAAAGGATTTTATTAATCAATTATATATTCTCTACCATGCTCCCATCTCTTAAAACACTAGATTGGAACTTCAAGGAATATCTCTATTCTATTCCTTCTTAAATGTAATAAAAATAGAGTTTACAAGGGATGTAGGTTGGAACTTGAAAAAATAGGTTATTAAAAATAAACCATTCATTATTAAAGTAAGAAAACAATGTAAAATTGGTTCCATACTAGCAATCACTATAAGTCCATCCATATTCTCTTAAAACAGTCTTTGTTTTATTGATCTTATTGCTCACAAACATGTCACATATAGAATTTTTTATGAAGGCTAGAAAATTTCATCTATTATTGATATTTATTCACTATTATTTAGACATATCCTCTCCTAAAAACCTTATATTATCTCCTCATACCACACACTAACCCCTTACATGCATATCTACCCTCTTAACACACCAACCATGCAAACAAATTCTCATTTCTTGTCAACCCATGTAGGGTGGAAATTACACTTGTTATATTCTTGGTTTGAATTGTTATTTAATATTAATTATATGTTAAGACACATTTAAAACACTCTATAATAATTTTTAGGATACATACATACATTTAACAACCTTTATACTCTACACAATTTCTAAAATAACACTCTAAACCAAGTTCTAAATTTCTGAATTTCAAATTAGCCATTTTGGTGGGAAAATATAAATAGCTTAGTAACACACACATTAAAGACCCCTAATGTATCAAGGACATAAAATAGGATCATATAAGATTTATAACACCCCAAAAAACCAAAAACTCCTACAATGAAACTATTAAAGACACTAACACCTCATATCACATTGTGATGCTTTACATCAAAAAATTAGTTCTATAAATCACAATGATGCTTGACATATTGCTATGAGAATGTGATAAAGATTAAACATGTCATGTAATTTATTTAAAAATACAATCACATCACACAACTTAAATGGATAAACATGAATGATCATAGATAGATAACAAAATCCATTCAATCACACATAATAAAATACAAAACCAACAACTTCCATTGAGACTCTCATAGGCATAAGACACTAATTAAGAATCCCACAATCCCTAGATCATTCTAATAAAATTCAACATTTCTTCATATCTCATTCCAATTGTTAATTACATATATGACATCAAGATAACCTTCAAATTTGACCTTAGCCACTACTGATGCAATCAGGCTCCATGTGGTCACTTAAATAATTTTCTTGGCCATGACATCTTCCCTTCAAGTTCCCAAGGCCACTCATTCCACCTGTTGCTTATTTAGTGACTTTATAAAAGGTTTCACATGGTGATAATCCACTAGTTTATGCCTTACCACTCTACATGGTTAGCATGGATTCTATGGGGATTCAAAATAATGGGTCTATGCCACATGATAACATCCTAATATCCCATTGGACCATAAGATTTATGATCTACATGTACTTCCCTTATATAGAGGTTCATTAAGATGATTTTGAATGGAAACATACAATGATAATACTTACCTAGACACTTTTTAAACTACATGATCATCTATGGGATAATGGGTCACCAAGATGATACCACATGGTAACATCTTACTCTTCTACAACCTGAAGGTACTACTCCTTATATCTTCAACCTTGGGATTATGTGTCATCAAGATGATGCCATGTGTTAGAATCACACTACCCCACTATCTTAGAGGCATAAAAACAACATACCAAGATGATGTCACTCCCAATTTAATAGTAGAGTGACATGTGGCTTTCTCCAAACCACTCACCAAAAAGTCATAAAAAAGACTAAGGTAAAAAGGATAAGAAAGGACCTAACTATGGGGAATCTAAGTCAAATTCTAAATATATGAATGAAGTTGATGAGGATAAATTTTACTAAGGAAAAAATCCTATAAAATAGATAATTAAAAGTTAGTAGGTAATTTTAAAAAGTAGCTAAGGGAAATAAAGGTTGATTATGTCATAACCTATGTAGAACCAATCAACTAGGCTAAGATCAGACACCTAAGGTGAAGTAAAATGAGAATCTAAGGTTGGACTATAAAACTTATCAAATAAATAGAATAAGACTAAGTCCAAATTGACATATTCAAAACTAATAGAAACCTATAGGTAAGTTTATCATGGCCAAACACACTTTTTCTGATTGCATTAATTATACAATAGGCAACTAATCAGATTGTGTAACTTGTAATTAACCTATTGTGTAATGTGTGAACATATTTACTACATAGCTTCTGACTTTCTTTAGTTAAGGGACATGGAGGTTAAACCTTAAAATTTTTACACTAAGGCTTTTATAAAAGGCTTAGTCCTTTTTAAAAAAATAGGAAAAGAAACACAAGGCTCCAAATAATAAACACATGCTAAAATTTAAACTTGAGTAAGCTAAAGAAAGAATAATTCAACCAACCAAAGGTTGCATCTGAAATATGATTAACATAAATTATCTAGATAAAACAAACTTCATCTATTTTATTAGTGATCTAGATAATGAAAATACACACAAAAGGTCAAAAAACTCATCTAAAGAAGCCTAAGGAATTATTTATTAGACATCTTATCAAAACACAAAATCATCACCTAATTAAGTGAATAATCTATATTTTTATTCCAAATGAAAATTCAAGGATCCATTATTATGTTCAACTCAATTTTTGCTTAAGCTCAAACTAATTAAAGTAACCTTGATAAATACAATGAGAGGCAAAGGAATAAA
This sequence comes from Torreya grandis, assembly GCA_037957365.1. NCBI lineage: Eukaryota > Viridiplantae > Streptophyta > Pinopsida > Cupressales > Taxaceae > Torreya > Torreya grandis. Next base: position 1,085,287 of record JARHVA010004183.1, read on the forward strand.
TGAGGAAATAATTTTAACTAGATTAAATTAATTAACCCATTTATCTTTTAAAATAAAATCCATAAATCTAAGAGGATATTTCCTCCATATACAGACTCCTTTCCAAGGGTCTTAATCTAATCAAACATAACTCAGATACTTTAATGGTTATTTAATTAATAGGCTATATTGTTATTCCCAATAACAATCTTATATCCTTATCTAAGTTCCATTCTACTTAGCTAAATTTAATATCTATATCCTTTATATCTTATTTGATAGAGATGCATAATACTTAAATATGTTTCACTTATAACAAGAGTTTAAACAAGCAAATCAATTGATCAAATTTATAATAAGGATCCTCAAAGGCTATGCACTTTAGATACACTATAATTCTATTAGCTCTTTCCCATTTAGATTAAATGAGATAGTTAGTGCTTAAAATTCTAACTAGATCTATGCCAACTACGTAAAATCCATATTATAAATGGGTTGTCCTAACTAGATTCATAAAATCAACACACCTTACATCATAGACACACTAAATCACATGCTTTCAAATAAGATTCATTATATATATATACACACACACACACACATTATGTGTGTGTGTGTGTGTGTGTGTGTGTGTGTGTGTGTGTGTGTGTGTGTATAAATGGTTCATTTAATGTAATACCATTAAAATAAACTCCAAATGTAATGAACAAGCATTCACTAGATATTCAACAAAATATTTATATATATTAAGGCCCTTATCTTGGCCAAGTTTAAAATGAATATAGAAGCATCCATAAGAGTTCAATTTTATACAAGGATACTTTATAAGGAGGCTAATAAACCGAAGAAACACATAAGCTCTAATATATTTCTATATAATAATAACTAAAACATTCATATGATAAACTTAATAATGATAGTGGCTCACAATTAACTCACAAACAATCATTAACATATAAATACAATAGATTCAATTGAGAACAATTAATACTTAATTCCTATCCAAATATGAAAAGCAATAAAGCACAAGGAATCAATATTTGAAGGTAAGCTCCTCTTTGATCCAAGTACAACTTTAACCAACAAAATGTGGGATTTCCTCCCAACATTTTGCCATCATTAACCAACTACTCTAGGCACCCCCCAAGTAGGACTCCTAGCTCTAGGCATGCTCACATCATGGTGAAAATTAAATAAGATAAAACAAAAATCAAGATGTTTTAGGGTCAAGGAGATAACTAATCACTACATGACAACCAATCATTTTTAAGTCAAGAGGTTACTAACATTGGATCTATTTACATAATTGGTAAATCATAATAAGGCACACCCAAGGGTAGCAAAAAATAGGTATACAACCAATGAGATATAAATTACATAGGTGGTTATGAGAGGGTTTAGGCAATCTACCATCATATCCTACATGAGAGATCTAATCCTCATTCCATCATGAAGAATGTGACCTTTCAAAACATTATAAGTCATTCATGGTAAATTGTTTTTTCTCAAGACAAGTATAAGTCTTAATAACTAGGACTATCATGGAGGAATATCTCAACTCCAAACTCCCACACAAGAGTAATAACACTATGGGGTGACTTAATCACATCCATATAAAAATAAACAAAGAGAAGAAGTAATTTAAGTGGCCTTACTCCAATCAAACACAATAATAATTCTACAATAATATAAACTTTATTCAGTTAGACAATAAGATAGTTAGGTCATAGGACACCTAAAAAATGATTTAGGCCCTTCCATGGATCTTTTTTATAGGTTTCTACTAGTAGAGGCTCTCCCTCTCCTAGATATTTTCTCATTATTCCTTCCTCTTTTGGGTTGGTCTCCAAAAGATCTTAAAATCTAAAGTTAAGATAACAAAACCCTTTTCCAAGATATCTACCTTCTATAAATAGGTATTCTCTTCTTATTTTAACCCAATAAAAACATGCCACATGTCTATTCTTCCCTTGGATTAGCCAACCACTTCTGATGGCCAGCCCATGCCTTCTTAATGGTAATTTATTTTTCCAATACCTAATGGATCATGTCAACTCTAATAGATTCCTATGGTTTCTTTTAAAATAATCTACCTCCCTATGTAGGGATCAAGACAAGGACAATTAATGGACAATTTTACAATTATGCAATAAGGCAATCTAGATGATGTCTACTTTGTCCTCATGCATTGAAGATGACCAAAAAAAGGTGGTTTGACCAACCCAATAGTGATTACCATCCATTAAGACATGCTGAGACTAAAGAATGGGTCAAATGGCATACAAGGCTAATTAGGATTAGACAAGGTTAAAGACAAGATTAAGAATATAGGTGGGATCACACATGATGCAATAATGTGTGGTGTAGTCATTTTTACCTTCATTGATAATGACATGTTCTTTCACACTTATTTCATCAATGAAAACCTCTATCCTAATAGCCAAATATTGAAACATAATAATTCTAGATCATTTAATTTAAACAATATAATTAGCTTGCTATGTAATTCACAAGTTTATGAAGTGATATTCTTTTAGCATCTAATGCATGTGTAAATTTAGTTATTGCATAAGGTAATAATTTGAGTATTGCTAAACCAATACTTACCATTTTCATAATCATCTTACCTTTGAAATTACCACCACCAAAGAAGTATAACCATTGGCTTTAGCATATTCACCTTATTTTCTCATAAGGGGCCTCACAAAACACATAAGCAAAGTGCACAAAGCAAGGATTCAAGAATTCATAATAAATTGAAGGTATAGGCTACAAGACAAATTATGGTAGTGGCTTATAGAAAATAATTGGGACTTAGTAGTGGTTACAAGTATAAACAAGAAATATGTAGCCATTATGCCAATGGAATGAAAGACCACATATATAAGGAGAGAACATAGAGATTTAGCCAAATAAATAATGGGATCAATCTATGATAGGGTAAGTAGTAATAAGAAATATAATAAATAAAGATATAAATCCTACCACCCTCCTAAAACTATTAATCCTTAGAATTTATATCAAGGATGTTATTGTTACAAGCATTAAATCCTAGAGCCTTTGTAATAAATATGAAAATACAAATATAGGCTACAAGTATCAGTAACAAAAATATAAATGGTTACAATATGAAAGGCATGAAATATTGCTTTATTGCTTGATTTTTGTCTTTTTTCTACTTTTTAAAATATATAGGATTTTGCCCTTGATTAGCTAGCAAGCTGGTTTTCTAATCAAGGCTCTTTATTTAACACTTGGTCAGCCAACAAGTTAGTTTTCTGAGCTAATATTTTTAATAATGCACAAAGTTTTTTATTGTTGATTTTTCATTTTAAGATTTCCCAAAAATGATAGCATGGTGGAGAGGTTAGGAAGAAGCGATAACATAGCCTCCAAATCAACCCAATTATCTACCTATAATTCTTCATAGTGATTCAACGAGAAGTGATGATTTTCAATGAGGAAAAGATCTTGAAAAAATTAACAATACATGACTTTTGTACTCTTGTTGTCCAATTATCCAGTTACCTCTTAAACAAACTCATCAATTTTTAGCTTCGTAGTCTTCATGTGTGAAATAATTATCAATTTTGTAGAATAATCTTTTTATGGTGTGACCCATCATGCTAAAATAGTCTTTATTGGGTGGGTTTCAAGTGATATGAAGCCTTTAGAAATATGCATCAAAAAATGTGGGTTCCCCACATTCTAGAATGTATTACAATGATGGGTGTAATTTTTTATATGGCAAACATATTCCTATAATAGAGTTGTGAGAAATCCAAGAGCTTTCATAGAAATTATAATAATTCACTTGTAAAATTTTGCAAAAAATGTTAATTTAAAAAAATCAATAATGAAAATATCTATTCAGGTTATTTTTAAGATGGTTAGATTGAACTCTTGAGATAATAAAAGCTTTTCAATAGTGAAACCATTAATATTCAATCTATGTATTTAGAAATTAGATAAAATACACAAAACATGAAATATACTTACTGGAAAAAAATGATGAATAGCTTTAAGAATCATAATAAATGCATTGAAAATCACCATACATTTTTTTGTGCCAAAAAGATGTTTTCTAATGGAACGTAAGGTATAGTTAAACTATTCATCCATTTGGTCAATGCAAACTCTTAGTGAGGATTAAAACATATGAAAATAAATGTCAATTCGGTCCTTAAATGATATGTAATATAATGTCCTACAAAACCTGATAAGATTCCTAACATGCATTGTTCTATAAAATTAGAATCATTAAGAAACTCAGAATAATATTGCAATGTTGGTAAATTTATTTATTAGATACAAGCATGTTTAGGAAAAATTAGATAAAGGAGATCATGGAGTTGTGATAAATGATTAAAATGACAATCAAGTTGTTGGAGATAATGATACACATATATTTATTTAACCATGTATATGTATTTTACATAAGTGAGGATGAATGTGTCTATATATTATGTTCTTAAACTTTGTTAAATGGTGAAAAATGTGTTTTTATTACTCAAAAATAAAAAAAATTATGAAAAATATAAATCCAAATTATCATACATGCTTGGATATGTGCAAAAATTAAGAGGTTTTAAATTAAGAGTCACAAAAAAAACCTCTCTCACAATTTAATTTTGAGTATTTTGAATATATATTTCTTTTTATTTGCTATAGGATACCCCTCCTAGTTTCTATAGGATAGAATAAAACATGATATATATAAAAAAATATTTCTAGAAAAAAATTGAAAGAGGGTTATTTTCATCATACCAATGTACACAAAAACCTCTTCCATAATTTAATTCATATTATTCTTAATATTAATTTTTATTTTCATGTGTTTTATCTAACCAATAGCATTAAAGTTATACATTTGAAATTTTTTATGGCTACACAAAAATTGGAAGAGGGGTTTTTAAACACACTATGATAAAAAAAAAAACCACACACATAATTTTAATCTAAGAAAATTTATTTTTTTCCATTTTTAGATGACTTACTAGTTTTGAGATCCCAAATAATAAGAAAAATTACTTGTGAATTAATCTTACTGGGAATATCAACTATATTATAACTTAAATACCAAAAATTAAAATAGTTATAGATTCAAACATTCAAGCTTTCTATTTATAAAGCAATTATACATAGGCTAGTCATGAATTGTTAGTGATATAGTCTTTTTATAAATGAGATGGAATAAGGATTTAATCATTATTGATGATTGAATGTTTATTTTTGTTTTGAATACTTTTTTAGGGTAATATATTTATTATGATGGTTATGAATGTGGTTTACTAAAATATTTGAATGCATATGGAACTCTATTGAGTTTACTTAGTATGTGGGGTGGGTTATCATTTCATTATTTCAAACTAATTAAGCTAGTTTGTTATTAGTTTTATGTGCAAGTTGGAGCAAGGGAAAATTTTAAATTAAGGGTTGAGTGTATTAAGAAATATTCAACCATAACTCTTAGCTTCATAACTGAGCTAGTAGATTCTGATACCGAGCAAGTTTAAGAATAATTTAATAATGTTTTATCTTCCTAGAAGTTGGACTTGATTATTAGCTATTTTGGACCAAAAAACCTATGATGGATTGTTAAAACCTAAATTTCAGTATAGCTATCAATTTTGGGGTGGTGGCTACCATGATTGGCCTTGATACTAATACCAATGGACAGGTGGTTATTTGTAATGGTTTATCAAATGATAAGATGGTGGTGTGGTGTAATTACAAACATAAAGTACATAAGGAAAAACATAACCAAACAAATTAAAAATAGATAACAATGACTCTTTAATAATACTTGGTCCTCTTTTCAATGTTGGCCAGGATCCCCTTTGAATTGTACATAAGCCTTGTTCTCCTTCATTTTCACTTTGTCTAGATTGTGTCTTGTCCTTCTCTACCTAAATATATTGGCAAATGCACTTTGTCTCAGATTTACAATAGTCAATGAGATAAATTGGCAACATTTCATCCACCAATTATTATTTAAAAATCTGCCTTTCCTCAAGAAAATTTTGAGTTTTATTCTCATACTTAGCTATAAAAATAACATCTATTGAGATAAAGACATCTAAACTACATTTTATGGGTAGAAGAGTCATTAAAATATTTATTTTTATCAGCGTAGTTTTGAAACCATTTATTCTTATGTGGATCTTAAATTATTCACTAAAAACAAGTCATTTTCACTATTTTTAACAAGAGAAATTGTTTATAGATTGTTTATAACAAATTTTACACATGGATTCCCACTAGTGGATGCAGTCTTTGTTGTAGAATTCATTGTTATGAGATGTCTTTCTTCACCAATATGTGTATGATATGTAGCTATAAATATATTTTATTTATCATCAAGTGCAACACCATATATTGTGGATCAATCTTCATTATCAACAAGAACTGAAGAAACCATTGCATGTTGGTCTACACCAATAAGGGCATCTATTACTGCTACAAGTTGACCTTCTTTACTTGCAATTGCAACAAAATTTTCTAAAAATTGATTTTATTCACTAATAGGGTCATAAATTTCTATGTTTGAAATTTCTATAATTTATTTTTTATCACTAGGTACCTAAATTTTTTGATTTATATATCTATCCCCTCCTTATACTATGAAATTTGGGGATTGCAACTGGATTATCTTCTCTTACAGTTATTTTATCATGACTTTAAGGGTTATTATCTCTTGATATATATCAATTATCTTCACATTATATAAATAATTACCAACTAAAACTCCCTCAAATTTACTCTTATAAGCCACTTTTCTCTTACTATCATAGGGTTAGTTTCTTTTTGAAGAAAAAGATTGATTTTTACCTATTTAGTGCTATATCACACAAAGATAAATAAAGGTATGACCTAACCTATTTTATATTTTGTAATGAAAGGTGAGAACTTATGATATCTTAAATACCTAATTGCATGAATTAATTTTAATCTCATAAATCAATAAAATTAATATAGGAAAGTGGTAAATTTAATCTAGAAAGCAAGAAATTAAATAAGGAAATTAAACCTATCTTTCCTTCCCTAAAAATGGCATAAAAATTATGAGAATAATTTTACCACCAATTAAACCTTAAAACCTTGTATAACTTTGCCTATGCTCATATGATTAAGTGAGCACTTGGTGTATAAAATAACTACTTCATTAATTATCAACCCAGGGTGTGTTAAGCTTTACAACATGTCAACACTATATGTGCAATACTAGTCTATCATGAAAGTGGGTTTATAATCATTATGCAAATGGAAAAACACATGTATAAATTAAATTATATGAAAGTAAATTATAGAAAGGAAATCTAATATATTCTAGAATTGAATCATAATTGTTATAAGTTTCTTGAACTCAATGGATTAAATGCACATAATTAAAGAATTATTTATCAAATATGAAAAAACACACACAACATGTTCAACATGAAATAATAAATACATTCATAAAAAAATACAAAAATATATCTAATACTAATGGATGATAAATTAGTATACCATATCCTTGTAAGTGGGCCCTACCTCATTTAGACTAGAGCTTGACCTCCCTCCTTTGATATATGAAATTTACATATTAAAACAAAATTTTATTTCATAATATTTATGCTATAATATAATTATAGTAATATAAATCTATAACTTTCTTATAATTATCAAAAAATATCTCTATTCATTAATTCCTTAACTTTCTAAATCGCTAACTTCCTTACAATCTAATCTCTACTCCTTATATAGGGGAGATAGATGCTTATTCAATAGATTCCTATAATCCAATGGTTATAAGTAAATATATATGTTTATTCCCAAAATATAGTTTGTTACAACAATACTAATTAACTTATAGGTGTAATAATACAAATAATAGAATATTATGTCACAACAATAAAATAATTGAAATGGAGAAAAAATATTTAATTTGCGCATCCCTAGATTCCAGGAATCAAGTCATCTCCTTGAATCATAAAAGAGATATTCAAATACAAACAACCAACTAACTTCCAATGGAAACAATTTTTACATGAAGGAAAAGTATGGTTTAATAAATCTCACAATCAACTTATTCATTTACCTACAATCTAAGAACCATTCCATTCTTTAAACCAATGAGAGTATCCACTTAAATCTATTGAAAATAAATACAATCCTAAAAATGAGCCTATAACCATTACTGCAATTTTTCATTAAAAAATTCACCTATAATCATTGATACAGGTTATCACTGAAAATGCATTGATAGCCATTTCTATTGGATATCACTACCCACATTATTACAAGCTAGTTTTAGGAGCCATAACTTTCACATATGGACTCAAAATGAGATACCATTTTTTTAAAAGTGTATATTTTATTAATGGAATTATAAATATGAAATAATATTCAATATTAAGAAAGACCTTGACATTTTTTTTCAATATTTCTAAACCAGTTTGTTTTAACTCAAAAATGCATGTAGCCAGTTGCTATAGGTTGGTAATAAGTCAAATGGATCTTTGTCCCCTTCATAGCTATAGGTATAAGAAACCTTGAAATAAGTGTATTATGAATTATTCAATTTCCATTAGTAACACCATAAACATTAAATCCATTATATCAAACTAGTTCATATAAATATAATTAGTTGTAATCAAAATAATATACATATATGTTATTCATAGAATATGTGTATGTTATCATTATATAGGCCAAAAGGGTGTGGATGGAAACATAAGAAGGTTTTTTAGGAAAGATAAATAATAAAGATTAGGGACAATTATAGACTTCATCATAAGCTTTCATGAGTGATTAGACCATGAGATTTGGGTCTTTGAATCAAATTCAGATTAGATGAGATGTCCTAAGGAAGGCCTGCAAATAAAAACTCTCTACTAGCCATATGAGAAATCACTTCAGGGAGGTTTATAATGTAAATTTAATTCTAAGTGGGTGTACTAAGGGAAATAAGTTTTGTAGAGGGACAAAACTAAGAACTAGACCAAAATTGGGTAGAGGAGCCAGTTTTTCCTAGTACGGATTAAGTGGGGCATCCTCTTGAAACACTCTAGGAGGTGATTTCTTGGTCCCATTGATCTTATAACTCTATTTATTCTTGATGTTAGTTTTAAACAGATTTGAATTTGTTACTATATGCATAATATTTGGGGTGACATGACTCACAAGGACCTACCTTCTCAGTTTACTATTTTAAAGGGAACTCTTTTACCCAATGGTTGAGAACATTACAAGTCTTATAAATATTAGTTTTTATTTCATATTTGATTGGTTGAATCTAGTGACCATATTTGGAAGTTATCCCAAATGAATGTTTAATAGGTATATTTATAGTAATGAACACATTAAAGAGAGTTGTGTTTAATATTTTCTACCCTTGGTGACTTGATCAATATAAATAGGTTGACCTAAGGCCTTGGCCACCCATAGAGTAACTTTTTTTTCCCAAAATTCTAGAGGTAGTTTAATGAGAAGGACCCAAATAGGGACATATTCAAGTGCAGTGATAATAATATTGAGTCCAACTTTATATTTTCTTACCAAATCTCATGTTTTATCCATAAACACTGGGACTTCAAAAATCACTTTGAAGTAGTCTTCTAGATTAGATAAGTTAACTAGGAAATTTTTTGGCCATGGAAACTATCTCTAGTTTCCCTTTAGGTCTCCATCTCCAATTATCCCATAATATCATGGAATCAATATTGGGTCAAAAATGCATACCTCATCATTTTTAACAAAAGGTTCTAAACCAATTGTTGGGTGATCTTCTGACCAAGGTTACTTTCCCAAAACCCTATCCACCCAAGATTGGTTTTTTTTGGGTTTACAATTCTAAATTCTAAAACTTGAATATTTTGAGAAGTTGAGGAGATATTTAGATAATTATCCTTGTTGGGCTCAATAGTTTGAACCTTGAATGATATAAAAACATACTCTAAAATAAGTGAGACCTAAACACCAATATTAGTGACTATAAGTGGTGCCTTAACATCAGTTAAAAGCTCTGAGAATGATAAATTTTTAGGAACTCCCTCTTATTTTCCTAACTTGACAAAATCCTACAAATAATTAGGTTTGAATATTTTTAAATTTCTAGTGTCTACATCAACTCCCACTTATCCCATTTTCTTATATCTATTATGAAATAAAATAATTAATAAATAAATCCACATTTTTATATAAAATTCAAAAACTATCAAAAAAATAATATTATTATCCATACACTATAATTGAGTTCATTGGAAAACTAAAATCAACATGTACTAGGTCAAAGACTCCTTTGGCTCACCATGCCTTACTAGTATAAAAAAAATGTCAATTTTATTTTCCCATCTAACACTTTATACAAACATTCTATTTTTAGTGAATGGATGGAAGTCCATTCACCACATAGGTATCACTTATTATATTTAAGTAAAAGTATTTTACATGATTATCAATGATAAAATTTAAAGGGTTGGCCTTAATTTAGGTTTAAGGGTATATATTCATACAACCTTTCCATGATGAAAAGTCTCATGAAATAGTTTTACTTAAATTGACAAGAGTAAACAAATTATGAACTTCATTAGAAACATATGTTAAATAAAATCACTTTTAATTTTAAGTCACTTCAACTTTTAAAATGGGTTTGAGCCCTTAAAACTTACATGGTTAAATTTTACAGCCATATGACCATGTTTATCTTGTTAATCCTAAAATATTTTTGAATTTTTTTATACCATAATGAATGAAATGAGAAATGTTGAGTGGCCTAAAAAATAATATTAAACATTAAATAAATATTTATGAATTATTCTAGAAAAAAATATTTAATTTTTGATGTTTCCTTATTTAAAGATGAATGTTGTAAATTTTAAAAGGAAATGTTGAGTGTAAAACCATCATTTGTTTTACTTGAAAATCATGTTTGATCACCAAATTTAACTCTTACATGGATAGAAAGATCCAACAATATATTCCTAAAAACAATTATTAATGAAATAGGATTTTGACATTAAATAAATGATAATATTTTTTTCATTATTTATGAAACATGAAGCATAACATGTGTTTAGAGGTGAACGATATTAATTTCCCACCTTTGATAATAATCTAGTGTTCTTATTGGTAGTATTCCCTTTTATTCAAATGATCAATTATTTTGGATGGTATAATTAAATAAACTTCATTAAAAATCATAAGATATCATTAGACTCTTTGAATTCATAATAACTCCTCTATTTTGATTCTTGTAGGACATTAGTCAAAAACTAATATACACAATCAATATACTGACATTCTAGTTTGAGTCAGACCATTAACATATTTTAATTCCTAATTGAAATAACCAACTATGAAAATAAATATAAATCCTTTCATAACATTATGTTATGATGAAAAATCACACATATCACATAATGTTTAACCATTTTTAATTTAAGGGTTGGTGGAATAGAATAATCAATTATGGAATAAGCTATTCTAAAGCAATCAAATTAATTAGTTCATATTTATAATATTTTGATAAATATTTTAAATTTGAGAATGTGCTAAATATAGAAAGTACAATTCCCAAATAATATTATGAAAGTCTCAATGTAAAGTATGAACACTTAGATTATGTAATGATGCACAAACAAAAATGATAGGCATATGTGTAGAAGAAGTCAATCTGATGATTCACATTGATTCATTAGATTCTATAATTTAGCTATTTGTCACCTAATAAACTATCTTCAACATTTAGATACTAGTAGTGATGATTCTACCCTAATTTATACAGTCATGTCTAGATCATAATACAAACCCTTTTCTAGAATAACTAGTTGAACCTATTTGGATTCATTGTCACCTTATAGGCTATCAATTTAGATCATGTGCATAGGTTCACAAAATAAATATTTTACTCAAAACCCTAGCTCCTCTAATTATGGAATGTCATTTTTAAAAATAGGGGTTAGTGGGCTCAATTGAATTTGAGATGACCTAAAATTCCCTTATATCAATTAGTGTTAGCTACATATCCATATACTCTAAAGAGGGCCTTAGACCAATGTAGTTCCCACCTTTATGTGGGTTTGTGTGAATAGTTATGCAATATGATATATGTGAGTGCATCTAGTGATCTATCTTGTAAACTAATAAATATTTCTCAAGGTATGCTATTTGAATACTTCAGACCTATAAGAAGACTACTCCTATTATTGATTTGGAAATAGAGAAGAATTGTGTAGTATAACTCACATGTGAAAATGATTTTCAATAGTGTAGTTTTAGCTTGATAGGTTCTTGAATCATTTATAATGAATGAATTTTGAATTTTATTCATACTACACCTCTTTAAATAATATCATGGGAGGCTTAAACAAGATAAATAAGTTGACTTGTACATATTGAGAGATTTCTAGTTTTATTTTTTGGAAGATAAGGACACTAGTGTCATATTTGGGTAACTAACATCAATTATAATTTCATAATCTAGATGCTAATGTCCTACATGTAAAAATATACTAATAATCTATTATTTTCTATGTAGGATGGAAATCAGGTTTTGTGTAAACTATGGGGTCTAGGTGGTTTATGTCATCAAAAGTTTAGGGTCAAACTATATGATAAGCAGTTAGGAACAATGAGATGGTGAACACAAGACTTTTGGAAATGGTAAGGTCATAAACTAAAGTGTTGATCCATGATTGGTACTTTTAAGTGTATAATACTAGTATGTCATATAAAACTATATTTTATTATTTACATTCATCCCCACTTTAATCAAGTAATTCATATAGATGAAATCACTAGGTTAAAGGAAATAAATGCATACCTTGGTGTGTATAAAACACCTTGATTTTACTTGAACCCCATTTTAATTTTTTGTTTGTGAATTACTTAAAACTAAGAGCATGTTATAGTGTAACTAGTGTATATAATCTGAAATTGAATAATTTAAATTATTGAAAGTAAAGAGAGTAAAGAAGGAATACCCTTGTGTGTCGATGCAACCATGTTTTTCTTTGGTACTTTTATTTGGTGATGATACTTTTTTTATGAAACATTGGAGAGAGAGGTTCACAACTAAACCTTGGATATTTGAATAGGGGAACTAGAGGGTGATCATTCCCCCAATTTGGTGCAAGGGTGAGTTATGCCAAGGCCATTAAGAATATTGAATATCAATTACATAACTGAAGTGTAAACATTATCTAGCCAATCTAGCCAAGGTTAAGTGGTGTAACCATCTCAACCTAAAATGGGAGTAATGTCAAGAACATAAAGGGTATTGAGTCTCAATGAAACTACTGAAGGGATATAATTACTATAGATATGTAAAATCTCAATCGATGTATCTTGGAAAATTTGGTGCATCAATAAAATTGTATATAATGTCTCAAATTTTAAAAACTATTTCCTAAATATGTACAAATCGATGTAAAATACATAATATTATGTCCCATATATATATATAAATAGTTTATACTATATCAAAATATAAAAAAGTCTCCTAACTATGTGTGGATCCATGTCTCTATGACATGCCCCCTCTAATATGCACCCCCTTTTGAGATAATGGGAATGTAACATGGTAGTCATTTTATCTAAAAATTATAACATAACCATGCCATATTTGTATTAATAATATATTAATGAAGCATACAGTGGTATCATTTCTAAGTGTATTTATCAATGAATCTCATAATATCCCATCAAGACAATTGCTAAGATACATGATAAATAACATGACAATGTCTAGGAGTAACAAGCACAAGCCCAAAAAATGATCAAGCACACACAAGGGAACTCAATGTCACATAGGAGGAGTCTATGGAGATTGAAAATAAGGGACATGTTCAAATGTTTAGACACCAAAGAGATAACACTAAATGACACTGTGGAAAATAAAAAAGGAACAGGTTAAAATATTCACTAGTCAAAACAAGGTAGAAAATAGGTAATATTACAATCAAGTAATCCATGTGATAAGATGAATAAGTTAAATATATATGTAGCCATCATAAGCATATCATATTAGTTCCTACATGCATGTGTTATCAAAATGTCATGTAGCATAACATATCTAGTACATGGTGTAATATGTAAGCATGTGTATATACATGTGCAATCATTAATATATAAGCACAACATGATAATGTAAAATTATCATAGAAAATGTAACCAATATAAATCATAATCATTGAATTATATACCCCTAATGTAGTGTGTCATATGGGTGCATGAAAAGTTCCAACATCTATACTCATGTGTCATGTATCTAGTATATGCATGTATCACACTCAAACATCCATGGAATATATGTGTGTATAGTAAGGAAATGATATGTTATCTAGTAACATAAAGTAAACAATAATTATGAAAAATCTAGTAAACATGTGCATGCTAAATATTTTTTATTTTTATTTATTTTAATGTTTTTTTATTTTTTTTGTTATTTTATTTTTTTGTTTTTTTCATATGATATGATTAGCAAAGGTGATATGTACAATTAAAATCCACTAATAGAATCTTAAGATGTCTTCCATGGGATCCCTTTGTGTATGCCCTATGTTATTTCCATATTCATATTATGTGTAATTAGTATCAGGATACTCATAGTTTTATACACATAATACTTTTAAACTTTATCATTTACTGACACTTTATCTCTTATAGGAACTTGTCACCTCTCAATCTTTTTGAGTCCATGCCTTAAAGGGTACACCGGGAAAGGGTTGGGTAGACCATAGGTGATTCATAATATTATTTGTTAACTTTATCATACCTAAAATCATTAAAAACATCATTTATACAAATTAATAATCAAATATCCTCTCAAATATTCCTTATATAATTAAAAAAACCCATTTTTCCTACTAGATCATCCATGGTCAACCCAGTCATTAAAGTTATGGTACACATTAAGAATTTAGGTTGACCTAGTTCAAGGCCTAACAATAAATTTTTAAAAATTGGGTCATGGTGAGATGAACTTGTTAGATAAAATTATAGAATCATTAGTAACTATCCATTTATATAAATAAAACCTTCATTATAATCCAATAGAGTAGAACATTCAGTTTTATATTATTACAACTCACAATTTTGCTACATCTACATTTGAAGGAGCCATTGTTTATGGTTTTCCTTGGAGGAAAGATAGCTTGCATTATAGTAAGTCTTGGATGATAATTATGAATCATTTTTCCTATAGTTGATATTAACTAGTGTGATCCTTACAAATCCAAAAAAATATATTGCAAACCACCATTGGCCAAGGGGGATATTGAGATATCAACTAGTGTGAACTTAGTGTAGCTACAGGGGTTTTTAGGTTTTTCCTCTTCCACTTTATGTGATATAGGTCCCTATTTACCTACCATTATCCCTTATTTTTTTGGTTTGTTTAAAACCATACCCCTTTATGTTATAATCTTTGATAAGGTTATATGATATTTCATTTTATGCATTAGAATACAAATCTAGGGTTATTGCATAATATTTCTTTCCTAGAGGCTTTATAACCCTCTCCTTTAGTGTTGTGTGATAATTTTTCCCTTAGGTTTAGCAAATCCAATTTGGTCATGCCCCTGATATAAAAAATATTGAAATAAATGTTAGTTGATTACTTTATCTAAGGGATAAGTGTAGATATTTCTTAACATGTTACATACATTCTAGTGAACCCAACATGAATCTATCCCTTGCAATTCATATTTTAATATAAAAAAAACTAAGTTGATGTAGGTTGATCTAGTCATTTCATAGTTTCTATTTTATAGTTTATATAAACTAAGTCATCCATGGTTGACCTAGTTCATTTATTAGTTTTTAATTTATAGTTTCTAGAAACTAAGTCATCATGGTCACCCTAGTTAATTTCTCAATTTTAAATTTATAGTTTATGATGTTTAACCATAAATTTACTTATATGTGGTATCTAGGGTTAAGGGGTATTATCTTATATTTTACACAATCATGGTGAAATAACCTAATGAGTAAGAAAATTAATATAAGCTTAGATAAATAATATTATGAAGCTATACAATTATGATTACTAAAAATAATAAAGTATAACTATTGATAAACATTACAATGAATAAGGAATTAATGATACTTAATTGGTTTACTATGATCATGTAAGTATTATCTAGAACATAATGGAATTAGACTAGAAGGTGATTCCATAAAAATTGTCAGATGGAATATTCTTTCTATGGCCTCAAATACTTGTGTCAAATATGGACAATTGTCTTATATAGAATAATGATTGGATATGGATTTGATAATTATAGTCTTATAAGTTATCTATTATGTTTCTTATATTGTCTTAAGATCATGTGCATAATTTTTCACTCTTTATCAAATAATCAAATGCTAACTTCTTCACCCTTGGAGTGATTGGGGGAAAATGGATTAGTGGGCTCACCATGTCATGCTACCCTAAGGAACCCTCTATAAATGGGAATTAACTACATATATAATAATATAAATAGGTCTTAAAACTTATCTATTTATCCCCTATGTGTTGGATTGTGTGTGCAAAATGACAAAATTTGTTATAATCAATGACATGTAATGACCTAGCTTATAACTTGGCAAATATGGCTCATGAGTTGCTCTTCAAATGATTTAAACCTATGGGAATAATGATCCTATTAATAATATATAAATAGGGATGAATAGAGTAGGTTTTCTCACTTGAAAGATTAATTGGGTGCTTCATAATAAGTTTCTCTATTTTTTCTTGGTATTTTTTTTGGGTGAGGAATGGGTGAGGGTTGATCTTATATATATACCAATCCCTTTTAAAAATATATCACACTAAAGAACATACGCCAAACTTAAAGATACATTTAATTTTCCAATTGGATGACTTTTGATCACTTCTTTTTAGGAAATTTTGACACTTGCATCAACATAGGTGTTTGTTTAGGACATAATTGCCCAAGAAGCTATAAAATAGGTACATGTCCAAAACTAGCAGTGAAGGAATATGAATAGGTTTAGTAATTTTTACATAATATATAAGTCCTAGTCATTAGAATAAAAATGGTTGGACTAAGAGATAATAAATTTAGGACCATATATATAGTGAATGTGAGCATTTTGATAGTGGATAATTCTATAAGTGAAAGGTATGACCATGATGGATATTTACTAATGTAAAAGACTAGAGAACTACATTAATCAGATTTTAGTATCTACATCCGTCCCCATTAAATTTAATAATGAAATTACTAGTTTAAAGTAAAGAAATGAATTCTTGGGCGTGTATAACACACTTTATCTTTGCATGAGCCCAAATTGAGTGATTTTTTGGTGACTAACCTACAAACAAAATGATGTTATAGTATATAATTAGTGTATATAATCTAAAATTGAAAGAATTTGAAATTATTGAAAGTAGAAAGAACAAGGTTAAGATTACACATGCATGTAGATGTAACCATCTTTCCTTTTATCAATTTTATTTGAAAGGATGCCTCATTATGAATCACTGGATTTGAGATTAGGATAAATCTAAACTTACAAATGCACATATATATAGATTTTGGAGGACACAAGCCCCAAACATTGATGTAAATATGAGGTTAAACATGGATATTTATGAAAAAATAATACAAAGAGGGGAGGTTAGTATAGTGTTAGTCAAATAAAACCAAATTAAAATAAGACACTAAAAACTAACACCTCTAGCCTAGACACTAGGGAGAGAAAAGGTCACAAGAATGAAAATGAAAACACAACTAGAAAAGGAAATCATCCTTTTACCTTCATTAGAGATCCAAAATGGAATATTGAAGTGATTTTCTCAACTTTGTGCATCAATAAATCTTTAGCATTAAATCTCCCTTTGTTCAACATTTCCTTGGCACCTTGGTTTGGCTAGTTGGCTTATGAGTTTGGCATGGTAACACTACTTTAAAGGCTTATTTTCATTTAGTTAAGCATTATAAATTTGTATTATGAGATATTATTTGAGTTATTTATGCAAAATAACATTACACCAAGATAGCTTGTAGATCAATAGGTATGTCCTTGTATTTATAGCCTCCAAAGTTAACTCTCACCCAAGGTGAGTTAAGGTTGAGTTTAAACATGGAATGAGTTAAAATGAACCCTAGGTTAGTTAAGTCTAAATCTAGTTGAGTTAAAAGTTATCATGTAATTATGATTTTTAATTAATAGGCATGGCTCTCAAATTATATATTTTTAGATATTTGTAAGAGCTTGACAACTCATAAAGGTAATGATGAAGAGGCTTGGTATTCTAAATTTAAGCATTTACAGTTTTAGATATTCATTAATTTAAAATGGATAATTTAGCTAAGAATTTAATCTAGTTTAATTATGTGATTCATTTTGATTAACATTTTATATTTTTTAAGAATTTTTCATGTGCCCCACTTAATGGGTCCTTAGGCCAAACTAACAGTTGTTAAGTTGTAAGGCGATTGAGAATGAATTCATGAGAGGTTATTATTGAAATAGTTTGGTACCCCAAAAAGAGATGCCTCAACATGATTTTGAGTATTCAGGAATCACGTGTGGATGAGATAGGGGTGTTTACTGATTCCTAAGATTAATTTACAATGTTTGGTAGAAATTAGTCTAATGTTTGATCAAAATTTAGTTATGGATAGAATGGGGTGTCTATAATTTTCCCATATTTTGGAAGGAATTTAAATCTATAAACATATTAACTTCTTCCCAAATAATGAAAAGGTCCTATATGCCTATTTCCCCAATATGAAATGAATGAGCCTTAGATGTCCCCTCAAGGGAATGGTCTGTAAAGAAGGTCAACGTTTGATCCATTAGAAGAAGGAAAATGATGGGATAAAAAATGGAAATGGAGGTGGAAAAGATTGATTTTCCTAAAGGTGGTTATAATCAATGGAATAGTTTTAGATTAAGGTAAAAATAAGTTTTAAAGGGACCCCGAAACCCTTTAACAGATTTAAAAAGATAGAGCAATTACAAGCACCAGGATAAGCAATCCTTAAACCTACTAAGAA
Organism: Torreya grandis; assembly: GCA_037957365.1. NCBI lineage: Eukaryota > Viridiplantae > Streptophyta > Pinopsida > Cupressales > Taxaceae > Torreya > Torreya grandis. The sequence continues at coordinate 1,104,261 of JARHVA010004183.1, forward strand.
TTAGCAACAAAATCAGGTAATACAAGGACAACATCATTATCCATTTTATATTTATCCCCTTAATAATCCAAATAAATATTTTCTATCTAATTTTTAGGGGTAAAATCTAGAATAGTTGCCTGCCTGCCATCAGCAATATTCTGCATACTTTCTAGCTCTCTATTTTTTTTCGTGGATCTTCTTCTTGGTCTGTCTGGAGAGCCAACATCTAGTTTCACCTTTAAATACTATTCATCTCCTTTTCTATATTTATCCATAGTAGAAGCAGGATGTTTTGCCTTCATTTTTTGTTCTTTTTTGCTGCTTCTAGTTTCTACCCCCTTTGTAATGGTCTTTTTTATCAGCCCTTTTCTTTGGTTTAGAAAATGCTTTAAGTTTTCTCCATTATCATTTACAGTAAGCTCCTTTAAAGGGTAATCATTCTTAGCTTGAATCTCCCTGGACTGAGAAAAAAGAGAATCTCCCTCTAATTTATTTCCATCTTCAGCCAAGAATTTTCCTTCTTCCAGCTCAGTTTTGTCATCTACATCTCTCCATCGATCTTCTATCTTTTGACAGACAATGATTTGTTTTGATAAATCTATCAAATCATCTATTATTTGTATAAGAATTTTGGTTTTTGATTGCATCCCATATCCTTCTTTCTCAAAATTTTCTTTCTCAATAGCAAACTCTTCATCCGCCTCAGTTTGTGGAGCTTTGGGATCTTCAATAGAAATCTCTTTCTCCACCTCAGCATGTAGAACTTTAGAATCTTCATTATTCTTTAGTTCTTTTCGATTATTTTTTTTGGGTATCCATACTTTCTTGTGCTGAACCTTGATCTTTCTCTCATCCAAAACATTGCTAGGATAATTTTTACTTTTGTAAGGACAATTTCTGGCCCAATGCCCCTATTTTTTATAGGCATAGCAAGAGTGGGGCAGATCTTCAAAAACAAACCTTTGAGTTTTTTGCCATGCTTACAAATTAGATCCACCTTTTCTGGGGAATTATTCAAATCTGCCACTTTAACATAAAGTCTGGCTCTTTGAAGTTTGGATCTAGTAGCCATTGCATTATCCAATGTTAAAAGTTCACCAAAAGAATTGGCTATACCTTTAAAAATTTCCTCATGCCAGAACTCTAAAGGGAGGCTAGGAAGTCTTACCCAAATGGGAGTGTTTAAGAAAAAAGAATCTGAAGGATCCATGTTAGGCTCCCATTTTTTAATAGTTAGAGAACATTTGCCAAAAGACCATGGTCCTCCACATAGAACCATATTCATGTCCTCCTTACAGTTGAATTTAAACAAGAAGAAGCCATTCAACATTGGTGCCATTTCTACCTCTCCTCGAATAACCCATTTCCTTTTAACCATTTTAGTGAGGGATTCTATATCTGGTCTTGCCCCTAAAAATTTACCCACTAGGGTGAATTCCAAAGAAGATATAGAAAAATCTATTAAAGGATCTGGAATAAAAAATTGAAACTCACCTTTCTCCCAGCAAGATTTAGTAATCACTAATGGGAAAAGAAGTTTTCCATTAGGTTTCTTGCCAAACAGAGAGGACCACTTCTTTTGTTCTGAATACTCTGCCTTCAACACTCCTGAGGATTTTTTCTTGTTTAAATGCACAGTCTCTTTCTCCTTTTTAGGCTTCTACCCCAACACAGCGGGAGGATAATCCAGTTGGGATATACTAATCCCACAGAAAGGATCAAATCCGCTCAAAGGTTTTCTAGTTTTTTCATCAGCAGAAAAATCTAACCCAACATTTTTTTCTTCATCTCCTGCTATCCCTTCAGGGTTTGTACCTCCTTCCTAGTTCTCCACAACCAATTTTCCATTTACCTTCAGACCTGCATTTCCCCCATCTGAAAGGGTGCCTTCTATCTACCGCCCTGCACATTCCAATTCTAGGTGTGCTTCCAGCATGCCCAACACTCCCAGCATGCCCAACGCATCTCATTAATCATTTGTTATATAATCAATTGAATAGTTAGATGCCCCAGTTGGGAAGATAAAAAGGATGATTTACCCAAAGGTAGTTATAATCATCAACATAATAAGGTAAAAAAAATATTTTCCTAAAGGTAGTTATAATCATTACCTAAATAAAAACATGCCCAAATTGGGAAAATAAAGATAATCATTTGCCTAAAGGTGGTTATAATTATTAGAACCATGAAAACAAGCCCTAATTGGGTGGATAGAGGTAAATGTTTTGCCCAAATATGGTTATAATCATTAGCATAATGAAAATATGCCCTAGTTGGGTAGGTAGAGGTAATGATTTTCCCAAAGGTGGTTATAATCATTATCACAATGAAAACATGCCCCAGTTAGGAAAGATAATGAGAATGATTTGGCTAGAGGTGGTTATAATAAATAGCATCTAGATAAGTCAAACCACAATGATTTCCCCAAATGTAGTTATAATCATTGGTGTTGTAGTTGAAATAATATGTAAATTGGAAAATAGGGATTACAAAATGAATACATACTCATAGAGTAAGAGTAAGTTGATACACATGATAGGCATGAATTTGGGTTACCTACTAGTATGGATATAAACATCCTAACTAAAAAGTATTAAAATTCATTCCTGGTCTAATTACTTGGTACGTGGGAAATGATTGGGAAGGATCAATAATTTTATCAGGTAACCAAGGAGAAGTAATATGGTATCATTACTTGTAAGATTTATCAAGTTTATTTTTTCTATAGCATGTGATGGTATGGATCATGATATAAAACACCATGATAAGTTATCTAAAATATGCATAAAGACTGAAACATGGTCTAATAAACAAATAAAAAAATACACTAATAATAAAAACCATTATGATAATGTTGATGTATGAATATGGATGGACATAAGTATAATTAACAAGGAATCACCCAATAAATGTAGGTATACTAAGTCAAATCACAAAAATGAAAGAAAATAAACATGTAAACAAACAAACAAATAAATAGGAAGACAAAAAACCAATAAATAAAAAACACAACAAAACATTAAGAAATAAAAAAAGAAAAAAATAATAAAAATGACATGAAACAACCATAAAAAATGGTTAATAAATATATTAATTTAAAAAACAAACAAATTATACATGCATTTGTAATAGAGGTGTTACTCATGGTGACCCTTAAGCTAGACAATAATGATGCAGTGTAGAAACACAATAATAATTGACATAAGTTTTCCCCTAGGCTATAAGGAAGTAACGACACAAACAATATGATATAACTTTCCCTTAGACTATAGGAGATAACAAAATAAACAAATAAAATGTGGGAGAAGAGAAGAAAAGGAAGGGATAGCTTAGTTGACTCCAGATGCACCAGGGAAGTGGATGCTACCTACATAGTCCCATGGATGAAATATCTAATATGAACTTCAAGATAAATATAGTCTCATAGTACATGGGATAGAATAAAATTGATGATAAGGAAATGTGATTGATATATAGAGGAATATGGGAATGGTATCATAAAATAATGAGATCATAAAATGAAGCCAAGTGGTCATTAGCATATCAAAGTTGAATACACAATACTCATAATATAAACTCAAAAAATTGTGAGAGAATAAGGTTGAGTCTAATAAGGATGGGAAAACTAAATTAAAAGTGGTGACTCATGAAATATCTAGGAGTCCCAGAATCCTAAAATTAAAGAATTGGTTGAAAAGAGGAAGAAAGGTGTGACTGAGCTATCTTTAGTTACCCCATGTATATAAGTGTTGTCTACATAGTTTGTGTGGACCTCAGAATGATTTAGTTCTTCTAGAAAAAGGATGAAAAATACCATGATGGTCTTATAAATAAATATAAAAAATAAGAGGGCCCATCCTAAATTTTCTGATGGCATTATATCTTGCATAGAGGTTCTAAGCCAAATTTCATGATTTTATGATTTTTAGGATTTTATAAGTCCTTTAAAAATGTTTTTATAATTTTCTAAGCATTCTAACTCAATCAAGAATGATGAGATAGGAACAATCCAACTCAAAAAATGGCAAGAGCATTCAAACTCTAAATTATTCATAAATGGTGAGAGCATGGTAAAAGGGTGACTAAGCTAACTTGATGTAAATCGAGTGATACATATATATTCTTATTAGGACCTCAAGTCACTATAGGTTCACCTTATAGTGGAGGAATTGGACTAGGTAGTAACAAGTTAATGAATTCAAGTAAATGACATAGTATGATATAAGAATGGCAAGGTGATATGGCAATTCATGTAAAGGTGTTGTTTCTAATTTGACCTTAAGTAATTATAATTAGGAAACAAAGACATAGGCCAATGATACTAATTTTACCAAAGGTGGTTATAATTAGTAAAATGGAGTGGGATACATATTTACCCAAAGGTAGTTATAATTATTTGTACTCATAATGAAATGGAATGGGAAATGAAAGATGCAACTACCGAACCATTATCATGCTAGTCCAAAATATTTCCTCTATCTAGAATATTAAATCAAGTGCTAAAAATTGCTTTAAATCCCCTTGCTAAATGTACTCAAAGAACTAATGGAATGGAACCAACATTGAATGGGTGGGGAGGGAGTAAAAAACAAATTTAGTCAATAGTGAAGGAATGATATAATGGTATATGGTATGGTACAAAGAAGGAGACAATATCATACAACATAAATTAGCCTCATTGATAATACTTCAAGTAACTCAAGAAAAATAACACTTGAGGTGTATTATGTTCACTAGCTCATCAAGTTTATCTCTATCTCATGTAACAAGTCTATATGCTCTAGAGATAACAAAAAATATGACATGCATTTCCCCTAGGCTATAGGAGACAACAAAATAAACAAATGAAATGTGGGGAAGGGAAGAAAAAGAAGGGGTAGTTGAGCTAACTCTAAATGTACTAGGCAAGTGGATGCTACCTATATAATCCCATGGATGAAATATCCAATATGAACTTCAATCCAAATGTAGTAAACTAGTACATGGGATAGAATAAAATTTATGATAAGGAAATGTGATTGATATGTAGAGGAATATGGGAATGGTATTACAAAATAGTAAGAACATAAAATGAAGCCAAGTGGTCATTAGTCTATCAAAGTCAAATACACAATGCTCACAATATAAACTCAAAAATGATGAAAGAGTAAGGCTAAATATAATAAGGATGGGGAAACTAAATGGAAATTGGTGACTCATAAAATAGTTAGGAGACCCAAAATCTTGAAATCAGAAAAGTGGTCAAAAAGAGAAAGGAAGGTATAATAAAGCTAACCTGATTTACCAGATGTATCTAAGTGTTGCCTACATATTATATGTGGACCTAAGGATGATGTAGTTATTTTAGAAAAGTGAGAAGAATACCATAGTTCTCTTAGAAATAAATGGAACAAATAAGATGGCCCATCCCCAAAAATTTAATGGCATTATATCTCACATATAGACTCTAAGAAAATTTTCATGATTTTGTGATTTTAAAGATCTTATAAGTCCTTTACAATTTTTTTTGTAATTTTATAAGCATTTCAAATCAATCGATAAGAAACATTCCAACTCAAAAAATGGTGAGAGCATTGTTAAAAGGTGACTGAGCTAACCTCAATGTAAATCAAGTGTTACATATATAGTCTCATTAGGACCTCAAGTCACTATAGGTCTACCTTACAGTGGAAGAATTTGATTAGGTAGTAACAAGTTCATGAGTTTAGGTATATGGCACAGTGTGACATAGGAATGGTAAGGTGATATTTTAATGTATGATAAAGTTGTTTTTAATTTACCCATAGGTGGTTATAATTAGGAAATTAATACATAGGTCAATGATACTAATTTTACCAAAGGTGTTTATAATTAGTATCATGGAGTGGGATACTAATTTACCCAAAGGTGGTTATAATAAATAGCACTCATAATTAAATGAAACAAAAAATGAAAGATGCAACTGCCAAACCATTGTCATGTTGGTCTAAAATACTACCTCTATCTAGAGTACTAAATTCACTACTAGAACTTACTCTAAAACCCCTTGTTAAAGGTGCTCAAAGAACCAATGGAATGGAACCAACATCTAAGGGGTGGGGAGGGAGGTTAAAAACAAATTTGGTCAATAGTGAAGGCATGATATAATGGTATATGGTATGGTATAAAGAAGGTGAAAATATGGTATAATGTTAATTAGCCTTATATACAATACTTCAAGTCTCGCAAGAGAAATAACACTTGAGGTGTATGATACTCATCAGCTCATGAAGTTCATCTCTATCTCATGTAGTAAGCTCGTATGATCTAGAGCCATAATTTACAATAATGATATATGGGCATATCCAATTGGGTTTTAACTTGCCATTCTTATTCTTCTTGATCATGGTGTTCTTTTAGTTTTCTTTGAGAATAATATCACCAAACTTGAATTATCTATGTTTGACCTACCCTTTATAGTGGCCACAAAGTCTATTTTTGTATGCTTTAAGGTTGTTAATAACATACATGCATTTTTCATCAAATCTAGCTCTTATAGGTGAGCTACTCTATAGTCTTCATCATCCAAGATGTACTTAAATGATATATTTAAAGAAGGTAATTCAACCTTGATGGGAAGAATTCCCTCTATGTCATAAATTAGGGAATATGGAGTGGCTCTAGTTGGAGTGTGATAATTAGTGAGATATTCCGAAAGGGCACAAAATATTTTAAGGTGTTAATCATGGCCAACATCATTGAAAATCTTCTTAAGGATGTTGATAATGGTTTTATTAGATGCCTCTACTTGGCCATTACCTTGTGTTTAATATGTGATAAAAAAATATTGAGTGATATTGTACTCATCACAAAACATTTTGAAATCCTTATTCTTAAATGATCCATCATGATCAGAGATAATTTCAAATAGGATACCATAGTAGTAAATGAGATGATTGAAGATAAACTTCAAAATCTATTTTATAGTCACATAAGTGAAGGGTATAACTTTAACCCACTTAGTGAAATATTTAGTAGTGGTAAGGATGTGTTTATAGCCATCAAATGAGGTTGGGTTAATCTTCCCAATGAGATCAAGCCCCCATGTTACAAATTGCCATGGTGTGAACAAAGGTTTTAGTGTTTTGGCTAGGGCATAACATATATTGTCATGCCTTTGACATTTATCACATGTTTTGACATAATTAATTACAACTACTTCCATCATCATCTAATAATAGCCACCACGTAAGAGTGTTGGCTAGGATTGCTCCATTAGTGTGGGTTCCACATATTCCATAAACTTCTCATAATGCAAATGTTGCTTATTCTAAAGTTAAATAATGAGTTATAATTTCATCAAAGCTACAATGATAAAGGGTTGAGCCAAGTAAGGTATAGCGTGATGCTTGATTGGTAAATGCCTATAGTTGTTTACATTATAGGTATGGTTGCATGATATGGTCATGAAGGTAGTTAAATAGGTTTGAGTACCAAATAGAGTTGGGACTAGTAATATAATAGATAATTATGATGGTTTAAGGTTTATGATCAAGTGCTAGAACATTTTTAATGAGGAATTGATATTCTTTTTCCTTGTTGATGTGGTGGATCAAAAGAACTAATGGTAGACATGGAATCTATTATCTTATTAATGGTCTTATGTATGTGTTTAAACTATACATTGGACATATGATATTTTAGAGTTTCCACCATGGTATTTTATGGAAGATTATCATATTTGGTCTGAAAGTGGTTTGTAACTTGATTCATGATTAATTAAGAATCACCATAAATCTTAAGATGATGAATATTCCATTGTATTACTTGTTTAGGCCCTCAAATAAGTTCTTCATATTATTCCATGTAATTATTATAAATTAAACTGATACAAAATGACTTAAGGATAATATCCCCTATGGTGTAATAAATAATAAGTCTACCCCTAATCTATGTGATGTAAATGATCCATTAAAATACAACTTTTGGTGCTACTCCTCAGGAGGTGTTTCAATAATGATCATGATGGAATTATCTAGGAATTAAAAAGTGAGGCATTTGATACCTATAAAGAAAGCTTTATAAAGCTAATATACAAGTACTTGTCCCTTTATATCTTTCTAGTTGACATACATGACCTCAAACTCACTTAGAAGCATGATCCATTTAGCCATATGACCTTGTAAATATATCTTAGATAGTAAATACTTGATCATATCTGATTTGGAAATAACTATGGTCTTGTTATTAAACATGTAATGTTGCAACTTCTAGGCTATAAAGATCATAACTAAACAATATTTTTCTATTGGCATATATTTGTGTTCATAGGTGACCAATGTACATCTTAAATAGAACATGACATGTTATTTTCCATTGCCATCACACTGAGCTAGAAGTGCCCCCATGGCTTTGTAAATGGTAGATAAGTATAGTAGAAATGGCTTTCTTGGCATTTGTGGTAAAAAATAGGTGAATTGGAAAGATATTCCTTCAAGTGCTGAAAGGATTTTTGATAGTCTTCATCCTAATGAAATAGGACACTCTTATTCATTAAGTGTGTAAATGGATGGCATTTATTATATAATTATGAGATGAAATGTCTGATAGATTGAATCTTGGCCTAAAAACTATAGAGCTACTTTAAATTATAAGGTGGAGGCATCTTTTTAATAGCTTATACTTTGGTAGGATCAACCTCAATCTCCCTATGAGAGATGATGAAGCCTAGTAATTTTATAAAAAGAACACTAAAGATACTCTTCTTAGGATTGAGCCAAACCTTTTATTCATGAAGCCTCTCAAATATTCTTCTTAGTATGGATGGATGATCAACATGGGTCTTTGATTTACCCAATATGTCATCAACATAGTCTTCAACATTATTGTGCATCATATCATGAAATATGATAGTCATGGCTCTTTAGTATATGGCCATAACATTATTGAGGCCAAATAATATAACTTGATAACAAAACATCCCCCATAGAGTGGTGAATGCTATTTTATGTCGGTATTCCAGGATGATCTATATCTGGTTGTATCTTAAAAATTCATCCATAATTAAAAGAATTTTGTGCCTTGATGTAGAGCCAACTATCATGTCAGTATTTGACAAAGGAAAGTCATCCTTAGTTTAGGCCTTTTTTATATCTCTTAAATTGATGCAAATTATGATTCCTTATGGATTCTTACTAACATGCACAACATTTGTGATCCACTCTAAATAATCTATTAGTCGAATGAATCTTTCTTCTAAGAGTCTTTACAACTCTTTCCTTACTAGTAAAACAATATGAGGATGCACCTTACATAATTTATTCTTCATTGGTTTGGCATCATGATGCACAATAAGGTGGTGTAGAACCTATATACATAATATTTTCAATCTTTTATCAATTATTGATGTTCTCTATCTTACAGGAACCCATCAAGCCTCGATCTCTTTGAGTGCAAACCCTAAGGGGTACACTGAAAAAGTGGTGGGTAGACTATTGGTGCTTCAAAAAATTATTGTCCCTTTTTCCACTTGATATCTACACACTTATCTCCTAAAAACCATTCCCCTAAGCTTGTCCTTCTATTTTGCACACTCCTCTAGTCTTTTACCACCTTCAATACCCCTTTTCCTAACCTAAAACTATTTTTGACAATTTAGATGACTATATCAACCTTGTACTCTTATTGGAAAAACTTATTTAGGGTCTAGGTCAACTCTTGAGTGACCTATTCTATGACCTAGTGAGTTTTTTCAAATAATGATACTAGGTTGACTATGTTGACCTTGTCAAATAAAATTAAAAACAATCATTTTTCCATTATTTAGAGAAGAGAAGAAGAAGTAAGATATATTATGCATCTACTTATCCACCATTCTAATTGAGGAACAAGCTTATGGTTTCATACTTTATTTGGAGATATAAATCTTATCTTGTGGATAACTCTTTTGGATGCATTGATAGGTTGTGTTTATCCTAGATTTGATTTATCCTTGTCATCCTTATATATGAAAACAACCTCTTGCAAAACACCTTGTCTAAGGGAGAGATTGAGTCTTAATGGGTTCATCTTCAAAGATAAGTATTCCTAAATTTGTTATTTTTTTTAAGAGTAGATATATATGCATTTACACTTCTCTTCCATGCATTAGGATTTCATATGAACTAATGAGAGTATATGTCTTCCATGCATGTTTAATTTTATTTTTTATTACCCCCACTTTGTGCCACAAACTTTGGTGATCACTAGATTAGGTTTTTACTTTACTTGTTATTAATATAGTAACTATGAGAGGATAGGACCTATTTAGGGTTATTACATAGATTTACTTGACTAAAGGATTTGGAACCCTCCTAGTGATATTATTGGTGTAAGATATCTCTTCATTAGGTCTAATAGATCCATATTGGTCATATTCTTGATTATCTAATGTACCCCCAATCGAAAGTGTAAGCAAGATCTATCTTCTCCAAGATAGGATTGATTTGTAGATTTGATGCATTGTTGATTGCATACATTATGGTGAAATTAATGTGAATCTAACCCTTGAATATTTATCTTCACTCTTTTTCATTTCATTAGTTTTTTATATTTTCAATAATAGGTCAACTAAGATGGTATAGTTTCTAATTTCTATGCACATGTTTAACACATAGTCAAATCAAAATGACTCTATTCTTTCTATGCAGGTCTTCATTAGATATGTGTTACTAGATAAAAAATTTTTACATAATAATCTTATTCACTTAAAAATAATAAACTATGTTGAACAGGTTGACTTAGTCTCTTTTTCAACTCTAGAATAGAAAATTAAGTCATGCAAGTCAACTTAGTATCATAGTCAGCTTCTAGATAACAAACCAAGTCAACCAAATCAACATATTCCTAATTATCTAATTTACCCCCAATAAAAAGTGTAAGTAAGATCTATCTTCTCTAATATAGGATTAATTTGTATATTTGATGCATTATTTATTACATACATTGTGGTGAACTTCATGTGAATCTAACCCTTCAATATCTATCTTCACTCTTTTTCATTTCATTATTTTTTTATGTTTTCAATATTAGGTCAACTAGGCTGGTATAGTTTCTAATTTATATTAACATGTTTAACACATAGTCAAATAAAAATGACTCTATTTTTTCTATGTAGGTCTTCATCAGATATGTGTTACTATATCAAAAAGGTTGACATATTAATCTTATTCACTTATAGATAATAAACTATGTCAAATAGGTTGACTTAGTCTCTTATTCAACTCCATAATAGAAAACTAAGTCATGCAAGTCAACTTAGTATCATATTCAGCTTCTAGATAACAAACCAAGTCAACCAAATCAACTCAGTCATCTTAAACAAGCTTCAACAAACAAGGAATTATAGAACTAGGTTGACCCATTTAACATAATTGGCATGACTTACAAGCATCATTTAAGGAACTTCAATAGAAATTTCATAGTCCTTATCATATCCAACCCACCAAGGTTCCTTTCTCTCTCTGTCTTTCAATTTAGTTTTTCCTTATAGCTATGTTTTGTAAATTTTGTATTCTTCAAAACTATAATCTTATAGCAAACTAGGTTGACCTAGTCAACCTAGTTCTATAGTTTGTCTTGTCTAAAAGACTAGGTAAACTTAGTTCTTAAGGAATATTAATTCTATAGTACATTAATGACCCTATCAACTCTTTCTATAATTTTTACATACAGTGTCATCTGAACCAAATTTGTACCGTGCTTAATTTGGGAATTAACATCTATATGCTAGTAATTAATTTGCACTTTTATTTTTATTTGTTTGCATGATTAGAGTAGCTCACATAGTCTAATTAGGTGGTTTTTAAATATACTATTTAGTTTTAATATTTTTATATTTCTTTCACACACTAACAAATAACATGATTTGAAAATGCATTTAAAACATTTGTCTACCCAAGGCATATTTACTTAGATTTCATCACCAAGGGGGAAGTCAACTTGGTTTTTTAGCCAAGTATAAACATGTGGTTAATGGTATATAATGGAAAATACCCAAGACCCTTATCAATTTTGGATTGTGAAGTGATGGGGTAGGCCCCAATACCAAGCTAGTACTATTGCCAACATAGATCCCTTTCATCATAAACATCATGAAACCATCCATAAATTGCTTTCTAATTCCCTATTTTCAGCCAAATTCCCTATCACACTCAAAATAAAATTTTGAAATAATATAAAAACATTCTAGATGACCACTTAGTTATAATTTACTTTTTAGTTGATTGCTTTCTCTTGGCTCATTGTATGTTATATTGTAAAAACTTGCATTAGTCAGTGTTGGTGTAAGGTTTGGTGTTATGTGCCCCAATTAGATCATTATCTTTGATCAAATTATTTATGTGCTTACTTTAATTTCTTGTTTCAAGTACATTATAAAATTTCCCCCTATTTTTAGTACACTACCATTCTTTTAGACACAGTCTCTTATAGACTATCTTTTTCCCTATCTGTAGTATCGAGTCGACATGGTTAATCTAGTACTCATTTTTACCTATCAAGTTACATTACTAAGTCAATATAGTTGACTCTGTATCCTTATTAGGCTGCCCTCTATCTTAGGTTATAGTACTAAGTCTACCTAGTCAACTTTTTATCCTTGTTGGCTCAATTTTAATACCCTATTTTTAGTCATAGGCTAACTTGGTCAATTATATACTCTTATCTATCTCCTTGGATTTGTATCAACTTTGCATTACCTAATCTCTCTCCTTCATCATGAAATTATTAGTTTAATATAACACTGAGTTAAATTCAAAAAATATGATGAGTCTTACCAAACTTAATAGGTTATCCCATAATCAACTTGTGGATCCTACCCTAGACAAAAGTAATGTTCATGTAGCCAATCGTACTACAAATTATGGGACAAGTTATTTTATTCAAACGTATATTCAAACCCACCCATAATCTTATCCATATTCAAACCCACCCTTAGTAGATGCCATGGGGCATGTCTAATAAAAATGTTCCCCCACCTCCTCTTTGGGATTCCCATTGTAATCTTATCCTTCAACCTTATCTTGTTAATAAAATAATCAAGCATATTAAAAATGAACCTATTACATCTCAAATTTCTACTATCAATATAGGAGGTATCACCCTAACATTTCTTATAATGGGTAAACTAATCTTACTCTGCATTTAAAAACATTTAGAAATCTATATAAATATTGGGTTAAATTATATACCTTTTCTACTACCAAACTATTAGCAAAAATTCTCATGGTTGATGCTTTATATTGGTACAACCAACTCAAATCTCACTCTATCACTAGTTTGGAGGATTTAGTTAATGCTCTAGTCCAATATTTCCAAACTAATGATCTCCTTAAGAATACCTTGGCCCATTTTATCAATTCTAAGCAACTTGAGACCAAAAATACACAAGATTTCATTAAACAATGGAAGGCATTATCTAATAAATGTGAACATAATATGATTGATGATAACCTTTTCCATTGATTTACTAATTCTCTTTTTCCTAAGTTACAATATTGGGTCCATACTCTCTCTCTCTCTCCACAATTTTAAAGAGGCCATTGACCAAGCCAAGTGTCACGATTTCCTTATGTATTAATTCAAGCCATCCTAACCTTCCTTGGGTACTCACATGTTACTTAAGAATAAGAATCATCACACTACGAATGATGGTGTCACTAACTCTTATGATACCATTTATACTATTTAAACTATTGTTCCTAACCAAACTCTAGAACCAACTTCCCCTTCTAAACACATCACTAATCCTCATTTATCTTCAACCATTAACATCAATATTTATAAACCTTTATCCTTATAAGAATTTAAAAATTTCTACCAAGGCCTCTCCCATAAGAACTTGATCCATCCTGACCCATGAAATATTGGTACGATCTCAATAAATTTTTTTGGTTTCACACTAGTTGGGGTCATTCTCATGAGACTTGTAGGTAGCTTCATAATCTGGCTATGTATTTCCTTATTGGTCCAAATTTTGACCATGATTATATCATTCATAAATACCAACAATCCTATGACATTACTTTTAAATCCCATGAAACACTAACTAAATCTCAATCTTTGAACCAAGATAATGCTCATTTGGCCATATATATAGATATTCTTCCAAATCACCAAGATAACCAAGACAAACCTACCCATTATACCAATAATGTTGATAGTCTTCTTGATTGAACTCTTAAAGAGAATGTGTTTAATATGAATAATATGTGAAGGGTGGTTTCTTTTGTTGATCCCAAACCCATCTACACACCTCAATTTTCTTGCACATTTCATGTTATCTAAAATTATTCTCATATATTTTGATGAACCAATTCTAACACTTCCCTTGGATAACACTTCTCATTCTATTTATACCATTCTTCCAACCTGTTTATCTATCACCAATGATACTAAAACTTCTATCAACACTTCTTCTCAAACCAAACCTACATCAACTACTCTATCCTCTCAAGATAATCAATAAATTTATCCTTTAATTAAACCTTCTGCCTCTTATCATCATAAATTCACATGTACTTTATCTCTTCCTTCTAAAGACTTCCTTCAACTCTATGCACCTCTTTCCAATAGTCCTATAATGGGTTATGATGAGTATGATCCTATCATGAAACTTACTAATATCACATCTCAAATACATTTCTCAAACTTATACATACCTCTCTACATCATCAAACCATCTTATGAATCTTTTGTTTGAAATAAAAATCCCTCACCTTACCTAGCAGGATGCAAGGCCACCTTATCTAGATAAGAAGATAACATTTAAAAAAAATACAAAGAGATGTCCATATATTTTGATGAGACAATAGACACTTCTCATTACCTCAAATTCCCCATTACTTCTATGATCTTTGATGAGATTCTAGTTCATGTGGATGATCTTCCTATTTCTATCAGTGTCTATGTTGGTGATATACAAGTCAAGCATGCCTTGATTAATGAGGTTATGACACTTGTGTTTCCTTTCTCAAATTTATAAAAAACTTTAGATATTAGAAATGCAATATTAAGTCCACATGTAACACATGTTGAGTCTATAACCAAAGGTAAATTCCTCCTTTAGGTTATGTATGGTTCCACATTATTTTCCTACCTATCACCATTCATATGAAGGTGATGATTTTCAACTTTCCTTTATTTTAAAACATTTTTATTCATAGGCCATGTACTCATCACATGAGAATAGTTACCCCTTTTAATTGCCAATGCATCATATTTCCTCATAATAGAGCCATTTATAGGATTCAGAGTGATACCAATCCTTAGAATTTAAAATAATTCCATGAACTTGGTGTCTTTAAGATTCCTACCCTTGAACCCTTTCCAAGCCTTCCATTTCATTATTCTCAATGGTTTAAATTTCCTATCAATTCCACCTGAGATTACAATGGTCATCCCAAACTCATCAAGACTATTCCTCTTAACCTCCTAGATTCTGATGACAATAAACCTGATGAGATCAATCTCAATATTAAAACTTTAGATCTCTCACCTCATCTCATTTCTCAACTTACCATTTTTTTTTAACCTTATTCTCTTTAAACACCTTGTGATGACATCCCCATTATCTTAACTAAGGCTTGGCATTCCCTTCATCACATTACATCCAATGATAAGGTCATTCCTACTTATGCCATATATATTCATACACCTGATTAAGATGATGGTTATACCTTAGATGATACATTATTAGAAGGTATTATTTGGGCCCAAGATGCTAATATTATTCATTATCATTCATCTTTTCTTTAATATTTCAATATATCTTCTAGTATTTCCTCATATATTATTCCTAATTTTACCATTTTTCCTCTTGACCATAGGTAAAGATGGTGCACACAACTCTAGTTTATGAATAACCTCGTATGAGTATGCTTATAGATCATGATATGAATGGTAACTATCACTTTGATAGATACCAAGTCCCCTATACCTAACTTATCCTTGATATGCTTTTGATTATCTTTCAGCCTTTTATGCATCTCCCTCCTCCCTCAATAGAGCCTCATTTGGATCCTAATCCCTCTATCACTAAGTCTCTTCCTATTTTTGATCTTTTTGCTCCTTTACTTGAGTCTTTCCCAGTCTCTCCACTAAACCCACCTTATCTTGGTGATGTTTTTCTCCCTTTACTATAGCTATATCCTTCACCCACAAAATGGGTTGATCAGCCTTATTTTAACATTCATAAAGTTGTCAGTCATTAGAATAGAGATTGTCCCTTATACCAAGCTTACTTAGCTTATGTTTCCCCTCCTATGAGCACACCTACTAAGTCTACTCATAAGCATATTTTTTACTTCCGTGGCATAGACAAACATTTATCCATGCATTATCAAAATCTATGTTAATATATGGACACTTTATATCCCACTACTCCTCAACCCTTAGACAAGGTTATCCCTCCCTAAAAAATATTACCTAAGTATCTTCCTAAGTATGGAGAGGCATATTATCTCTAACACTAATGTGGAATATATCACACTGATCGATGCCACATCTTTCAACAATATCTAAAATATCATCTCATAACTATTCTTGTACATTCTATCATTCCTCCCACATGTCACACTCAAAAGAAGGTTCCCCCTTCTTCCCCCAAGGTTCCACCTCCTATGGTTCCATCTCCCCCTATGGTCCCTTCTCCACCTACTATTTCTCCACCTATGATTCCCTCACCCATAGATCTACCTTAACTGGTGGCACCTTCCCCATTGATGATTCCATCTCTTTTAGAATCCACTCCCATGTATTCTCCTAAGCATCCCCTACACAATATCCCTTAGTAGCATGATCCTTTAGGAATTCCTAGATTTTTTGTCTAGGAGATTCGATGTGAATTATTTTCTTAAATTTCCTTGAAGATTGATGAGACATTAGCTATAGTTCGCATTCAAATTTATAGAGACTTATTAGATGTTACGGATAATGTGTGTGTATAAATATATCAGTACTTATGAACACATGCATGGTGTTCTTACATTTTCAGTTGGATTTGACGTGTCCTCTAACATTACATTTATCTATTTTTTTATATATCATGTGACATTATGTCAAATTCTTATCTATCTTACATGGTGACTTTAGTTTTACACATTATATTTATTATGATGTCATTATGTTCCCTTATGCATTATTTTTCATAATTGAATTATTTTTCTTCTCAAATTCATTTTATTATGACTCCCTTTTTCTTTTTCATGATTGTTTTCTATCTTATCTCTATAAACATGGATAACCATTATTATGAATTGGTTATATAAACCTTACTCCTTTTAGTTATTTTCCTCATTTACCATATGATCAATTAACAAATAATTCATCTCTCTACAATATCCTTTTACCAGTCCACTTTGGATCTCACCTTCTTTCCCTTTAATACCTTTCACAAACTAAGCATAAACATGGTTGAGACTTGAGACAACATGATGGTTCATTGTTAATCCTAAGTGTTCTAGTCAGTCTTGTCTTTTGATACTTAGCTTCCTTCAACCAAATCTTAAATATCATTCATGTGTATCACTCTATCTCTGATAATTAGCCATTCGAGGTTCATATGGAGGAGGGATATTAAAATATATAAAAATATTCAAAATATAAATAATTTAACAAAAGATAATTATCTAAAAGGCAACATTCAAAATTCTCAAAAGTCAAATCACACTAAAAAATGTGATTATAAGAACATATCCTTTTTCTAATCAAATTTAAAACTCCATAGTTGCCTCATGATAGATCCTAGTCCCATTGGGGTGTGGTAGACTAGTATATTAGAAAAAGAGAATAAAAATACTCTTTTAGTGTTACTACTTTCTCATGCAAATACCCAATCTTCATAGTAAACTGATGGATCTGTAAGGGGTCCTAAAGAATGGGGAACATGTTGTGGAAAGGTAAGTCCATTTTAATTTTCTTGTTCTAAAATACCAACATGATTTTATCTTAGTATCACACTTATTTTACCACACAAATTTGTGCCTATAGTGAACAAGTATCCTCTGTATATTGATGGTCACTATAATGTCTTCTCATGTCCTTACTATGCCTCATGTCCCCTAATGTCTTCTCATAAGATACATAAGTTATTATTATTACATTCCCTTTTTCACTCCCTAAAATCCAAATATTTCCACTTGAGAAATATTTTTTTATTCACTGATCACTCCACTAGGGACTCTATTTGTGAGTTACAGTGTAAGACCATGGATAGGAGCTAGCCTTCCTCAAAAATTACCAAAATCTTCATATTAGCATTATAAACATCCTCTTTTACCATATTTTCACATTCCTTTTACCTCATTGGTGTTACCTTGGTAGGTTGAAGTTTAAGACCATTGATAGGACATGGCCTTCCTCATAAAATTTTCCAATATCCAAGTCACAACAAAATTACAAGTGTTAAATATGAGATAAGATGTGATTGATTATGAGTTACACATTATTGACATGATTCTCATCTTGATTTATTATGTTTTATTCTTAATTTATTAATCTTTCACTTTTATCTTCTTATTTTTTGATTGTATGTACAAATTCAACCACTTTTATTAAGTTTTTCATGCTTCCCAACTTGAATTAGTGTGATTAATTTAAGACCATTTTACCAAAAAAAAATTATCTCTTATCTTCCCAACATGATTTATAATTATTGATTAACTTAATTTATTTTTTATCCCATTATTATTTCATGTGGTTTCCATTTTATTACATTATTTTCATACTTACCAATGTGACTTAGTGTGATTTTACTTGTTTTAATTTAGTGCCACTCTTTTTAAATGGTTTAAAAAAAAAATTCCCTCTTGTTTACCACTTTTTGGTTTCTTATAATTATTCATGTTTTGTTTTACACATTTTCAATGTAAACTAGTGTGTAGTGCATTTTATTTTATTAAACATACTTAGCTAAGTCATTTTTGCCTGTTTCATTTTAACCATGCATGTGTACTACATGAAACTTGAAAAGAAAACACAACACAAAAATTTCTTATAAGATATACAAAAAAAGTAAAATACATGTGCTAGAAATAAATATATCCATGGATACATAACCACAACCATAATACAAACACATAATATCAACATCCAATAGCCAAATAGACAATATCATGTGTTTTTTATAAAATACCAAAATACATCACTCTAGCTCTAAGTTTGGGCTCTATCATGTCTATCCCATGGCTTAGCCATGCTACCCATAGATATCTAAGATAGTCCCCTATGAATATTGCACTATAATGAGGATGTATGAGATCTCAGCCCTACTACCTATCCTTGTAGGTTCTCCACCTAGTCATGTACCTATCCTACCTAGATAGTGGTATCTAAATGCATAGCTCTCTCTTGAGCCAAGGCCTACCATGTATATGCTTCTCCTAATCCCACTCATGTTTGTGGTTTTATCCCATCTCCACATGCTGGTAACTACCTCATGACCTCCACTAATACTTTAAACTAGCCTACCTAAGCTAGGGTAAATGCTACCATGGGATCATCCAATCTGTTGGGGTCATATGGTGCCAACACCCCATCCAAAATATCATGGTGTGATCTCATCACTAGGGATCCCCATTTGACCTCCTCATTATTTGTAATATCTACAAGATTCAAACCAGATAGATATTAGTTCACATATATATCTCACAATCTATCTATACAACTAGTATTCTATATCAAAAACTAAGATAATTATAACCATTTATTACCTATCCTAGTGTCACCAATCATCTTCTCCCCATCTATTATTTTTCCAATCATGGTCTCTCCATCAACTCATCCCCTAAGTAACTCATTTTTTAAATGCCTCATAATGAAAGTAAACCTTGGGGTCACCACCCATGCCCATTTTGAGCCTCAACTTAGTGGTTCCTCTATAGACTAGCTCTACCCTGGGCTAACTGATGGGTCATCCTGGATGATCACCCTCTATGATCTCTCTCATTGATAAAATCTCCATTGGTGGTGCAATCAAGATGGTCATTAATCCTCCTACTATGGTGCCAATTGTGGTACCTATGACATGCCTACATCAATATCCATGCCTTCTTTAGCTACCAATTATTATGTTAAACCAATCTATGGTCTCACATGCTATAGTTTAATCTCTAATCTCTTGATTAACATTCCTCCTCCTCCTCTCCCCCTCATCTCTCTCACATGATGAGCCTAAAATAAAGGCACTACTATAGGATCCACCAAGTGAAGTATTCTAAATTATCCAAGCAAACTTGTCACCGACTATGTCTCTACCCACCAGGTGTAGTGTCCCATGATCTGAAAGCATAATAATTATGATCACTAGTGTCCCCTTATAGGTAGTCTAATAAACACATGGACATCCTCCAAAGTGATACCAATATCTATGGTATCCCAATCCACCACCCATCTAAAAGTATTGGTCAAGAATTCCCAAGCTTCCAAGAATATAACCACTAAATCAACACTCAATGGGACCTATTACATCTCCATGACTCCTCCCAATCCTAGCATGACCAATGTAGCTCTATCTATATCCATCAAGCACTCCAATAAATTTGGTAGCCATGATGCATCTATTGATCACCAAAAGATCCATTTCCCCTACAATAGTCAAATAATAAAAGATGTATTAGACCTCTATATCACTCATAATAAAAATATATTCTTTTAAATTTTAACAAAAATACCTAATTCTCCTTAATTAATTGATTTCTCACTAATTTGCCCTATTTTTAGCTTAATTGGCCACTTCAAGTACTTAGTTGGGTCAAAGTAATATATCAACCATTATTTCATTTTAGTATTATATCAACCACTTAGAAACATACTAAGTTGACCTTATAGTACTGGGTCAAACACTTGGACTTAAACAACTAAATTGGCCTTTAATTTTTCTTCCTATAGTACTAAGTTAGCTTTTTGACTTGACCAACTAGGTCAGATATGATGTACTAAGTTGACCTTTTACCTAAAAAACTAAATTGGCCAAGACCTATTAGGTTGACCCTTTCACACTTTATTTTATACCTACTAGGTTTTCCCTTTCACACTTTATTTTATATGTACTAGGTTGATTGGGTCGACCTTTTTCTTTTAAATATTCTAACTCTTTGACCCATTGTCATAAATGCCTTCAACATTTATTACTCTAACCCCTTTCAACCTAATTCCTCATTTGACCTCTAGTGTCCCTAAAAAATTCTTAGGGTTTATTTTGGTATCTAGATTTGGTCTAATTAAAAAAATTCTATAAAATACTCAAAAAATTGAAATTCTTAGTTTCTTACCTATGCTACACTCACTATGACTACTAGGTGTCCTCCTCATCTTAGCTATCATATCTTCACCATCCTGGGACTCTAGGCTCTCATTAGGTCTCTCAGAGCTCTATTTTTTCCTTATAATAGTCAAATAATAGAAAATGAATTATTTTTCACCCTATTTATATTTACCATTCACCGATATTTACCCTTTGAATATTTACCATTACATTCCTTATTTTGATCATATATTTGTTTATACTAACTCATTTTTCAAACTCTAAAAAGTTATAAAATCTTGATGTGATAGAGAATCTTTATAGATATTATATGACACTTTCACATCATATAATAATGATACTAGGTTCACCAAATGTTCCTCACATTAGATGCTTTCACATCTCTCACATCTCCTTCTTTATATACATCACTAAGGAAAGTAAAGTTATGTGTTTTTCAATTATATCCTTTCATTTATCTTATTTCCTCTTTAATGTATTTTACTTAGCATTAAATTTATGTGTCATCATGTTCTATTCCCAAAACACCATCCCCTATTGCACTTACATGACACATGATGAGATTTGAGTGGGGCATATGTATACACATAATATTTTAAAACTTCTATCAATTATTGATGCTCCGTATCTTATAAGAACCCATCAAGTCTCAATCTCTTTAAGTGCATGCCCTAAGGGGAGAATAAGGAAAGGGGTAGGTAAAACATTGGTGCTTCATAGGATTGTTGTCCCCTTTTTCCGCTTGCTATCTACATTCATGTCTCCTAAAAATAATTCCTCTAAGATTGTCCTTCTCTTTTTTACACTCTCTTAGTTTTTTACCACCTTAAATACCCATTTTCCTAAACTAAAACCTCTTTTGATAGTTTAAATGACTATGTTAGTTATGTATACCTTTTACTCTTATTGGCAAAACTTATTTATAGTCTAGGTCAGCTCTTGGCCAACCTAGTCTATGACCTAGTGAGATTTTGCCAATAATGATACAAGGTCAACTAGGTCGATCCTGTCAGTCAATTTTTTTGGAAGGGTTTAGGGTTAGATCCACCTATATAAACAAAATAATTTTATAATTATTTATAGAATAAAATAAAAATTAAGATATATTACGTATCTGCTTATCCACCATTCTACTTGAGGAACAATCTTAAGGTTTCATACTTTCTTTCGAGATACATATCTTATCTTGTGGAAAAGTTTTTTAAATGTATTGATAGGTTGTTTAGTATAGATATGATTTATCCTTGTCATCCTTATATACCATAACAACCTCTTGAAAATCACCTTGGCCAAGGGAGAGATTGAGGCTTGGAGTGTTTGTATTCAAAGGTAAGTATTCCTAAATTTATTCCTCCCTTATAAGAGAAGATAGGTATGCATTTTCAATTCTCTTCCATGTATTAGGATTTAATATACATTGATGTCAGTATATGTCTTATATGCATGTTTAATTTTTTTTACCCCCCCACTTTGTGTCATAAAATTTGGTGAGCACTAGATTAAATTTTTACTTTACTTGTTACTAGTATAGTGAATATGAAAACATAGGACCTAGTTACTATTATTGCATAGTTTTACTTAAATTGAGGTTTTAGAACCCTCCCTTGTGATATTATTTTGGTATGATATCCCCTCATTAGGTCTAGTGGATCCATATTGGTCATGTTCTTGATTACCTAATGTATTCCTAATTGGAAGTGTAAGTAGGATCTATCTTCTCTAAGCTAGGATTGATTTATAGATCTCATGCATTTTTGATTATATACACAACCAAGGTGGGGTCCAAACCTAGAATGTTTGAATAGGCCCAAGGAAAGATGTCAATAAATTCCCTCATAAGGGTTTTAAGGATTTCATGTTCTTCTTCACTAAGGGATGTACCTAATTTTATCCAATTTGGTTCATCTAGAGTCCTAATGTTAACTTTCATAGTATCTTATATGAGGAGAGTTGAACCATATTATAGAAAGGTTGGAAATGATTTGAATTGGCCTACAAATTCAAAGTCATCTCATTGTATTGGTTCTTCAATCTCTCTTAGATAATATGAATCTAAATCTCCCAATTTTAGGGATGGAAATATCAAAAATAATGTAGGAAATTCATAGGAAATTTGATCAAAGAAATATTATTTTATAGAACTAAACTCAGACCAAAAAGTAAGTTCATCATTGGTGGTCTCCTAAACTTCATTTGAGGAATGGTGAACACCCCCATCTAATGGTACTTGAAATAGGCTTTCACTAAAAGACTATCCTTTCTCTTTACTTTTACCTGGTCCAAAAGTGTCTCAAAGAGATCTTTACTTTAGGACCTCAGTGTTTTAATCTTTTATTTTTAGCTAAGGGTGTTCACTCATTCTCTAAACTAGGCTATAGGATCTAGTTTGATAGAGAACCCTTGTTTGTGGTCCCCCAACACAATATCATCTCTTAGGCCTATAAAATAAAAAAGGCTTCATCATTCTTAAACTCATCTATAGTCACTATGGATTCTTGTTGGTCCTAGGCTATAATTTGAGGGTGATATAGAGGAAGTGGGCTACATCAACTTATTAAGGTAATGATATAAATGGTATGCATGTCATATATGTTGGTATTGTCAAGGTCTTCATAAATGTTGTGATTGAACTATTGTTAAATGATGAAATCATCATAATTACACATTGGCTTTAGAACATAAATAATATACATGGGGTTACCATCAAATGGTTTAAATATGAGACTTTAAGTTCCTTTGTATCGAGTTATAAAAATAAGCTCCAAAGTTCCCTATTGATTTGGCCTAAGGCTACGACATTCATAGGCCTAGTTATCCATGATCCTTTTAGGGATGGGATATTTGTAATTTATTTAAAATTAAGCCAATTTATCATTGTAAAACCAAGTTTCATCATTTTCAAGTGGGTCTTCTTCTAAGCTAGTGGCCAATGTGAAAAGGTCAAGAGCTGGACTATGATGTTTGCCTTTTCTTTTTCATTTGCATTCCATGTAATATGGTTTAGATTTATGTATTCCATAGGACATGGGGTTATATAAAAGCTTGGAAATGTGGAATGTGTCATGATTCAAATACTCTTCAGGGCCATTAGTTGATAGGGTAAAAAGATTAGACATTTTAAGAGAAGGAATATGTGAAGATGAGTCTAGGCTATCTAGGTCTATACAATTGGTCTCTGATAATTAGATAAATATTTATTTGTATTTATCCTTTTTTGGAATAGGATCTAGGCCAAAGTGGTAGTTTTATATTTCATACTTAGCCTTCGAATGCTTATAATGTTCATAGGGCTAAAAATTTCCATTGATAATGACCTCTATGCCTGAGTGAGAGAACTTGAGATACTAATGTAATGTTGAAGGGATTGCACAAATTTAATGTATCCAAGGTCTACCCAAGAGCAAATTATAAGATAGATCTAGGTCCAACACATGGCAAAGTGTATCATTGGTCAAGGTCCCAATGATAATTGGTAAGCTTATGGTGCCTTGGGATTCTTATTCTTCATTATCATAGGCCTTAATAGTAATTATTTCTAGATTTAAATAGATTATTGTATACCCAAGATGATTGATGATCTTTAAACACATAATATTTTGGCCTGATCCATTGTATATGAGGACACATTTCACTTTATGTCACATTATGACAAATTCAATGTATAAGGGATCATTATGGAGAGCGACAAGGGATAATATATCACTTTGGTCAAAGGTTAATTATTGGCCTAGGGATATATGTCCAACCAAAGCTTGGAATTATTTTAGGATTATGTCATTGGGAACATGGGGCTGACCTAAGAGATCTATTAGGATGTTTTTGTGGATAGTAAATGTAGGAAAAAAATACAAAATGTAAATTTATGTGTGTCTTTTAAAGTTGTTCAACAATGTTATATGTCTTATCCTTAATAGTGGTATATGACTTAAGCTTAGCTAGGATAATGGGATGGATTGGTTCCTTGGCAGGAGATTATGGGTCTATAATGGTAATCTTAGACTACCAAGTTATGATTTAATAATTAATATTGGATATAAGAACATTTTAACTTAATAATGATGGAGATGGGCCATATAAGATAAGTCTTGATTGCATGTGCACTTGGTTATGGTCATGGGGAAATGATGAGTTATTGATATAAGGTCTTGAAATAGTAATTCTTGGTTGCTATTGTACTTGGTTGGAGTCCTAGGTCAAAGGAAGGATTACTGGCATAAGTGGATTGATTGGTATTTTTGTCAATAATCTAAGACTATTAGCACTTGGTCCAAGATTAATGGTGATGGTTGAAACATGACTTCCTACAATATGACCTATAATTTTGGTGTAGTTGTGTGCAACTACAAGGTATATTTGTTGGTTGTTGGAATAATTCTATCCTTGTTTCCTCCCATTTAATTGACATTATTTTTTTGGTTTTTGATATTGATGTTGTTGTCATGGTTGTAATTGTAATTATTCTAGCCTTCATTATTGTTGATTATTACTAGTATGTTATAGAAAAGGGTTTTGGTAGATACCCAAGTTCTAATTGGATGTAAATACTCTATTATCCAATGTAATCTCCCCATTTTCTAACATATTTTTGATGAGGTTTTGATCTGCACACAATAATGTATATTATGTGCATCAACACAATGGTATTATGAGAACTCATACTCTTGATACCAGTCTAGATACTGAATACCCTTAGGATAGTACTATAGAATTAGAAAACTAATCATATTAGTTATGACTAGCTTGTGAAACACTACTTCAATAAGTCTACCAAGGTCACTGAAGAATCAAGGAGTGGGCCTTTTTTCTAGAGGATGGGTTTGCAAAGGTGGTGGTTATTGTGTTTGTGGGGAAGGTCTATGTTCTTATGAAGTCTATGTTTGTTAAATAGGTTGCTAATTAGGAGTAGTTGCATTTATAGTATAGGTTGTGTAGATAGAGTTTGTACCATTTAGACATAGTGAAACTTAGTTACTCTATTTCAAAAAACGTTCTTATTATAGTTGTATTTCTTGCATTTCTCATAGTTACTATCCTATGCTAGCACTAATTCTTACACTTGGACTTGATTAGGGATTTAATTTGGTCTTGTTCCTTGGTATTGATTCCGATTTTAGTTTGAGGAGGTTAACTTGATAATCCCTTTGTTAATAAGGGCATTTCTAATTAGTAAACCTTTATCAGTGATCTCTTTAAAAGTATGTGCACACTGAAGCTCTAGATGATCGAATATCTAATTGTGTAAATTTTTAGTAAACATAATAGCTAATTATTAGTCTAGTAAGCTATGGGTAAAGGGACTAGAAAGTGTTCTCCATCTCTATAAATAGCTTGAAAATCTTTCACCAACTTTTTATTTGGCCTGAGTCAATTTAATAATGAAATCTTAGGCTTGAGATTATAGGAGAAATGTTGTACAAATTTATCTGAGACGTCATCAAAATCAAATAAAAAATTCTTTAACATTTTGAGGAACCACTCCAAAGCTTATCCTACTAGACTTCAAGGAAACAAAAAGGAGGAGGTAAATGTCACTATAAGCCACTAGGTGGTATACAACAAAGAAATCTATCAAATGGGCCTTAGGGTCTCCTTTACCCTTATATTTATCAAATTTTTATGGTTCATATCTTGGAGGAAATGGTATTTATATATACTACATGTTGAATGAGTGTGAAGACATGTCATCTAAATTTATTTTTTTAGTTTATTTCCATTTTTGAATGGCATAAATTGCATCCTTCATTTTATATAATTCTTGTGCCAAGAAAATAGATAGAACATTTGGATAAGGTGGTGGATGGGTGGTCAAAGGTGGATTACATTGACTAGGGTATAATGGAGGTATGGTTTATTTTTAATGGTGGTTTAATGAGTGAACTAACTAGGAATATGTATCTATGGATTGGGATGTGGTTATTTAATTTGCATGCATTGTTGTGATATATTCTAGTTTAGATTTGGTATATAGCCTTGGTTTTGAGAAAATTGTTGCTACAATGGATGAATATGGCTTTGGGTAAACTAATGTGCCTACTAATTTTGAGTAGGGACTTATTGTTGACTTGTCAAACCTAGCTGAATAAGGGGAAATTTTTGTGGACCAAGGCCCTATCTTTAGATCTTTGGCACATTTTGAACAAAAGATAATTTTTCCTAATTGAGACTTATTGGATAGTGGTACCCCTTTATTATGCACACACATATTATGGATTAGATGTATTTTAGGTGTTTAGAATTTATCTTTAGCCAATATACATAAATTTTTTATTAGACAATGTTTATGATTGTAATGGTATAATAGTATATGATTATAGATGTACATTTGTCACTACTTGTCAAGGTGAAAAATTTGTTTCCCTTATTGAGATGGCATAGTGTTCTACCTCTACTATGGGGGTATATTAGACTATGCCTATTATGGAATGTTAGTCATCACCTGTTGAGGTGGAGTAACATTAATCACTTATTTTTGAGACAAAGCATTTGTCGGTGCTTGATAACTTAATCCTTGTGGTTGTGTGCTTGAAAAAGCCACTAGTTGAGGATTATAAGTAACTTTTTATGGTTGAGATGTAGGATTTCTTGCTCCATACTATTTTACACCACTCATGGTATTAACTAAAGGAAATTATTATTGTATTCTATTTTTTAATGTAGTTAAATCACTTTGGCATGTATTGGAAGACACATCACATGTTATCCATTATGTTTGGCATATTACTTTGTATAAAAGTCATAGTCACCTCTTCAATAAATGGGATGTTGTACATGTCACTAAATAAATTGATTTGTGTAAATAGGTCCATACCCTAATTATCTTGACTTGTCAGCTCAGTTAATACTCTTGTTGAAGGATTTACATCTATGAATGGAGCATTTGACATGACCATGGTATTAAGATTACATGTTAGGTTAATATATGTTTGATATGCTGGTTGAATTTATATAAAGTGGTCCTCCAAGAGGCCTTTCCATTTTACAAACATATTTAGGTCTTGATACGACATCAACACGAGTATTTGAGGATGGCTAGTAGAAGTCTATTCAAGGGTTTGGGTGTATGGAATGTTGAGAGGCACTCTAACTAGACTAGATAAATTTCCATGGGCCAAGTCTAGTATCTTGATATGACATCAACACAAGTATTTGAGGATGGCTAGTAGAAGTCTATTCAAGGGTTTGGGTATATGGCATGTTGAGAGACACTCTAACTAGACTAGATAAATTTCCATGGGGTAAGTATACTATAAACTTGGCCCCTACCTTAATGTCTCTAAATAAAACCTCATCATTATTTTTAAGCAAGTGATGACTAAACAAATAAGGATCATACATTGATGGCATATTAATGTAATATAGTTATTATCAAGCTTGTTTTATAATCGATGGTACATTAGGAAGTTATGCATGGTTTAATCTTCATCCTACTCTGAATATGGAGGTGAGTTAACCAAATAATGAGATAACATATATTGGCTTGGTTCCCTAGATTGAGTAGTGTAAGAAGGATAAGGATCTGTCTCAAAAACCACATCATCACTATAAGGGTCTTGAACAAAGTTATCATTTGTGACTATGTTATCATAACCTAGATTGTATATGGATCTAATACAAGTGTAATGAGATGTATCCTAATTAATGGCTATCATTCTGTGAAGGTCTAGAGTTATACAAACTCTTAAAAAAAAGGTCCAAATATAAATGGTTTAAACTTGGTCTAGAAATGGATCTATTTATCCAAAATTATCTATGATAAACTTGTTCTAAAAATAGTTTAATGTAAAATGTATAACATAAAATGTTCAAGTGAATGGATAAAACCTAAACAACAAAATTTGGGTAAAAGTGTTTGAAATAATTCTAATTTTCAATTAATAAGGTTGTTATGTCTTTGGGAATAAGGCACAAAGCTAGGCTCAAAACAACTAGGTCTAAAACAAAGAATGAAGATGGTAGGAATTTTAGAAACATGGCATAAAATATAGACTTGAAATAAAACTAGGTCTAAGATAAATGAAAATTGCTATTTCTTTTGGAAGTAAGGCACAAAATCTAGACTTTAAACACACTAGGTCTAAGAACAAATGGGAATTTTCTAGGTCTTTTAAAAACATGGTAAAAAATCTAGACTTTGAACTAAACTAGGTCTAAAGCAAATGATCATTTTCTAGGCATTTTAGAAACATAGAAAAAAAGCTAGACTTTAAACAAAACTAGGTCTAATATAAATGATAATTTATTAGGTCTTTTGGAAATAAGGCATAAAATCTAGACTTGAAACATGCTAGGTATAAAAGGCAAGATAATTAATCTAACAAATTTGAGACACTTTGAATCAAATTAGGCATTCATATTACACACACATGTATCATTTGGTAAAATATATTAGAATTTAAGCACATGGGAGATAGACTACTTCTCAAATCAAGGCACAAAAATAGTCCTTAAATCAAGTAAGGAAATATTCTTTGTTACATAATCCAAAAGTGAAAGGTAAATGTATAATCCAAAATTACATGAGGCATCGGTATAAAAATTTCATTGTTTCAATCTGAACTTGACAAGGCTAATTTTTAACTCAATTTACAAAGTTTTGTATTCTAAATAGACAATAATCTAGACCAACATAGATGACATAACAATACTAGGCATAGAACAAGAAGGCACACGTGGTTTCAAAATTTAAATTAGACACAAGGTGACAAGTCTTTGAAATAGTGTGAGCAGTGTAATGATGTCATATTTCTCCATAGATATGAAAAATGGTTTGTTTCAAAACTCTAAGGTAAAAAACTTGGAATGAAATGGGCAATGTCATGACACCCTTTTCAAACAAGTGACACACACACACACAATTTTTTTGACAAATGACTAAGTAAAATTGTGGTGTCAAATGGATGGAATAACACCTCTTCAAACAAAAGAGTGATGTGAAAACATAACATGTTTTTGATGTGATTTTAAACAAACAAATAATTTTGACTCAATACAATGCAAGTAAAAAGGAAAAATGACAAAAACACCTAAGTGTAATGTCCTAATCCTAAAACCTAACAAGTTGGCTTGGTAATATCAAATTATGTTTATATACTTTCTCTTGAGATAAAATTATGTTGTTAATCCAAAAATTAAAATGTACATGAAAATAAGGGTTTTTTAGGCCCCCTCTTCTCTTAAGAGTTCATACAGTGATATGGAACTTTGAGATACTCACCCTAAACTGATAGTATATCTATGAAAAGTGGGGTTATCTAAACCATCAAATTTCATTAATTATAAATCATCTCATATGTGTGGTTAATATTAGGGCACAACATGTCATTTGGATATGTGTTAACTATCTTGTTGTTAAAGGGTCTTGTACTTTTCATAACCACTACATCCATAAATTGATTAGTGTAGTATGATGTTTAAGTTAAAACATATGTTCTAAGTTAGTCTCTTACTAACAGAGCTTGCTTAACTACTCATACAATCATCTTAGTAATTTGACCTCAATTTGTATACCCTTTCCATGGAGTTGG
The DNA here is from genome assembly GCA_037957365.1 of Torreya grandis. Classification (NCBI taxonomy): domain Eukaryota; kingdom Viridiplantae; phylum Streptophyta; class Pinopsida; order Cupressales; family Taxaceae; genus Torreya; species Torreya grandis. Next base: position 1,135,026 of record JARHVA010004183.1, read on the forward strand.
GTTGAAGTGATGAAAATATGAATTCCTATGTCAACACTTTCCTAGAGAACCCATGGGGAGGCAATGAACTCTCATCCACAAGCCAAAATGCTTAAAATAAAGAAAGTGGAATGATTATAGGGTCATTTTGGGGGTCACCCAAATCACTTGGATTTTAGATAAGGCATTAGTGACTTTCCTTCCACACTTTTGGACAAAAGTGACAAATGTAATTAGTGATCACTTTTTATCACCCAAGTTCCGTAAAAGGGGTGGGGGATATCATACACATGACACTCATCTTAAAAAGTAAACACTCAACAAATAATATAAAAATGGAAACTCTTATGAGTATTTAACTAAAGTGTGATCTCATTTTAATAACACTAAATGAAATATAATATAAATTTTATCCCCTTGGCATTGTTTTGAAAACTTAAAAAAAAAACTAACTCAAGTAAAATATTTTAAAACACCAAATTTAAATGTGGGTTTTGAATCTTAGAGTGTTTAAAAATGTATTTTCTTGGAATTTGGATCATGAAAAATATGCTAGGGGGTCCTTTTCCTTAGAATCAAAAAGTAAGTGGGAAAATGGATTTTGAAATTTAGCTCTCATGTTTCAAAGTTTCTTCACATAGTGAAAAATTACAAAAACATAGAGCAATACCAGTTTTTTTTTTGAAAAGTTATAACTAATTAACACAAAATTTCAATTTCTTAAAAAATAAAGTGTTAGCATAAGATCTCAACTTTTGAAGCAATATCATAGAATTTAAGATAATACTGCCACTCTTAAGGCAAAACTACAACTTACCCTATATCATAAAATGGTTAGTATAAAACCATTAATGAAATATTTCAACTTATCAAGAAAAATAATGACTTATCATTTAAAAATTCTACTTATCATGAAAATTCACTAATTATCATTCAAAATTACAACACAAAATGGTTAGTGTAAAACTATGATAGTCAAGGCAATATCACGATAGTTAAGGCAAAACCAAAACTATAAAGTCACAATATTTTAGTATAATATTGCAATTTTTTAGTGCATTACTATTATTATATAAATCAAAATCACAACTACATAGAATAAAAATTTAATTTCTTATGAAATGTCTGTGAGCCTCTAATTTCCACTTTTTGTTTAGCAAATTTGGATTTTGACATGAAAAACTAGGAAGATGTCCTAAAATGCTTTGGGAATACCTTTGTGGGGTGTGGATCCAATTGTGCATTCCATTATATGAATAATTAATCTATAGAGGGGAGTTTAGGATAGTTTTAGTCAAATAAAACCAAATCAAAATAACACATTAAACACTAACATATCTAGCCTAGACACTAGGGAAAGCATAGGTAACAAGCATGTAAACGAAAACACAACTAAAAACAAAGGAAATCATCCTTTTAACTTATTTGAATCTCTAAAATGGATTTTTAAAGTTTATTTCTTAGATTTGTGTATCAATAAACATTTAACAATAAATCTCACTTTATTCCACCTTTCCTTGACACCTTGGATTGGTTGGTTGGCTTATGCATTTGGTATGTTAGCATTACTTGAAAGGATTATTTTCATATATTTAATCATTATAAATTTGTCTTATGATATCTTCTTGGTGTTATTTTTTCATAATAACATTAAACCAAGATAGCTTGTAGATCAATATGTATGGACTGTATTTATAGCCTCTAGAATTAACTCTCACCCAAGATGAGTTAAGGTTGAGTTTAAACATGGAATGAGTTCAAACTAATTATAGGTGATCTGAGGCTAACTCTAGTTGAGTTAAAATTTATCATGTAATTATGTTTTTTAATTAATATGAATGGCACTCAAATTAGATATTTGTGAGATTGACAACTCATAAAGGTAATGATGCAGAGGCTTGGTATTTTGAATTTTAGAATTTTTATTTTTAACTATTAATTAATTAAAAATGGATAATTTATAGAATAATTTAATCTAGTTTAATTAGATGATTCATTTTGATTAGCATTTCAACTCTTTTAATAACTGTTCAAGTGCCCTACTTAATGGGTCCATAGGCCAAACTGCTAGTTGTTAGGTTGTATGGTGACTGAGGATGAATCTATGAGATTTTATTGTTGTGTATGGTTTAGTACCCAAAATAGGGATGCATAAACATGATTTTGAGTATTGATGAATGATGCATAGATGAAATTGGGATATTTAGTGATTCTTAGGCTTAACTTGTAATATTTGGTAGAAATTCGTTTGAAGTTTAGTTAGATGTCAATTATGGCCAAAATAGGATGTCTAAAGTTTACCTCTATTTGGGAAGGCATTGTAAGATATAATAATAGTAACATATTCTCAAATAATGAAAATGTTTTATATGTTTAATGCCCCAATAGGTGATGGATGAGCCTTGGATGTACCCTTGAGGGAGAAGTTGGCAAAGAAGGTCAATGACAAGTCCCTCAAAAGAAGTAAAATGATGGGACAAAAAGGGAAAGAGGGGTGGAAAAGACTAATTTACCAAAGGTTGTTATAATTAGTGGCACAATGAGATGTCCAAATTAGGTAGATAAAAAGGATGATTTGCCCAAAGGTGATTATAATCATAAGCATATCAAGGTAAAAATATAATGATTTTCCAAAATATGATTATAATCATTAGATAAATGAAAACATGCCCTTGTTGGGAGGGTAGAGGTAATGATTTTACCAAAGATGGTTATAATTATTATCACCATGAAAACATGCCTCAGTTGTTAGTCACAAGATATACTAAGAGGGGGGTGAATTAGCATACCATATGTCTTATAAATATTTCACTTAATCAAATTCCACTTAATCATACATTCAAGATATGCAATAAAAATTAAACAATAACATGCACCACATAAGAGAGAGAGACACCAGATTTTTACGTGGAAACCCAATGTGGGAAAACCCACATAGATAATCTCAAGTAAATGAATGAACACTAACTCAAATTACAAAGTTTGCAAGTACCAACTTGCCAGAGCACCAACCCCTTTATTGAGCACCAACACAACAATAATTTTTGAGCAGAAACCCATAGGAGCACCAACCCATCTTATTTAAAACATAACTATCTCTCAATGTTGCTTTTTCAACAAATGATATAACTCTATAGTATCTCTTTCTATTCTCTCCTTTTTTCTTAAATTAAAAAATTACAAACTATGCACTCTCTTCCATTTTTAAAATAGCTTCCCAAGCCTCCTTTTATGGTTTTCCAAATGATCTTTAGCATTCATCCTTTGTGACTCTTCAACCCACATGGAAAATGGCACCAAACTTGCATGACCCTTTGAATCTTTTCATTTGAAAAGTCACATGGTGACCCTTCATGAGCAAATACATATTTTTCTTTTTTTGTCTTTATTTGGTGAGTCTTCAATTTCCTCAAGGTGACCCTTCATGATAAAATGTGCCCTTCCTCTTTTGTCTTCACTTGGTGAATCTTTGAATTCCTTAAGATGACCCTTCATGGGAAAATGTGTCCTTTCTCTCTTTTGTCTTTACCTCATGACTCTTTGACTTTTTCATGGGACCTATTTTGACTTTATGAAACCAAAAATATATTTGTTAATATTAAATAAATATCAACACACTTTAGCCAAAATATGAACATTAAAAACACCTTTAGACAAAAAATTCTATGGGGCCTTTGTCACCAATAATGTCAAACCTTTGACATCAATGATAGTATTTCCAAAAAACCTCCCCCTTTGTCATTGATGGCAACCTCAAACTAAAATTACCACATCTTAAAACCTATACTACACATGTCAACCTGCATATACTACTAACTAAAAAATATATAGTAACTCCCCCTTACTATAGCATCATGTACCTGTTCTTGTACCTATTCTTGAAAATATTTATATAAATATTTCTATACTTCTCCCCCTTTGACATCAATGGCAAAGGGTTTATCCTAGAGAAAACACTTAGCTCCCCCTCAACTGATGTTGATACTCAATGGTATGAAGTAAAATAAATTACTCTGAACTTCTCTCATAGATACTCAAATGTGTCTTTTGGTAGTGCCTTTGTGAAAATATCTACAATCTATTTTGTAGTATTGATATATTCCAATTTAACTTGCTAATCTACAACCTAATCTCTCAAGAAGTGATATCTAATAGGAATATGTTTTATTCTCGAGTGAATCATTGAATTTTTAGAAATATTAATAACACTTGTGTTATCACAAAAAATAGAGATAGGTTCATCATTTTTTACCTTGATGTCTTCTAAAGTTTTCTTCATCCAAAGCACTTGAGTAAAACACAACAATGCTACAATATATTTTACTTCAGTTTTAGAAAGTGATACTAAGTTCTACTTCTTTCTTATTGATGATACTAAGCTATCACTAAAGAATAAATCTCCTCCACTCGTACTCTTTCTATCATCTAAACAACCTACCCAATGTAAATAGGTATAAGCAACCAAAGTGAAATCTCTACCTATGGGATATCATAATCCATAATTCAGTGTTCCCTTGACATATCTAAATATTTTCTTCACCAACTAAACATGACTATCCTCTAGGGCTACCTGATATCTTTCAACCATACCTACTACATACATGATCCTTGGCCTTGATGCTATCAAATATAAAAGGCTACCAATCATAAATCTATACAAATTTTGATTTGTAATAGGTGAATCTTCATCCTTACCTTTTTGCCTATACCCATTGGTGTGCCAACTAGTGCACAATCCTCAAAACCAATTTTTTTCAGCATTTCCTTGGCATATTTATTTTGAATATGAAAATTCTTTTATCTGACTAAAATATTTTTAGCCCTAAGAAAAATGACAATTCTCCAAGCATAGATATCTCATTTTTTTTACATGTTATCAAAAAATTCTTTTATCACATTTTCAGTGTTTCCTTCAAATATTATATCATCAAAATATAACACAAAAATCAATGAATGCTCACCTTATATTTTTATGTAGAGATTACTGTCAGCAAAACCTCTATTGAAACCTTGATCCTACAGGTACTTATCAAGCCTTGCATACCAAGATCTAGAAGCCTGTTTCAATCCATACAATGCTTTCTTCAATCTACATACATGTATACTATCATTTTAGAGAATAAATCCCTTAGGTTGCTCAATGTAGACCTCCTCTTCTAGATTCCCATTCAAGAAAGTAGACTTGACATCCATCTAAAATACTTTGAAATTATTAAACACTGAATATGCAAGAAACATTCTAATAGACTCTAACCTTGCCATTGGTGCAAAAGTTTCTTCAAAATATATACCCTCAATCTAAGAATATCTTTTACATAATAACCTTACTTTATTCTTTGTAACTTCAGCATCTTCATTCAATTTATTTATGTATACCCATTTTGTTCTTATCACATTTTGATCTTTTGGTCTAGGCACCAATTCCCAAGTATCATTCTTTCCTATCAGATTTAATTATTCATCCATTGCTTAACCTAATGCTCATTATGTCTAGCTCCTAAAATATTTCTAAGATAAATTTTGTATAATAAATAAAATTTAACTTGCTTAGATTCCCTTACCATCATCCTTTTTGGTGAGAACTCCTTCATTTATGTTCCTGATCATGTCAATCTCATTATGATTTCTCTAAACATATTTGGATGGGGTTTTGGTTACCTTTTTATTCTTTTTCTCATCTTCATTTGATTCTTCAAAATCTTCTTCTTCAATGATTTTAGGAGTGTCTAATAGATCACTAGCTCTTTGTGTTACATCTTCATCTATCCTAACACTTTCACTTTCAACAATCTTCTTGTTTCTTTTGTTATAACATTTATAAGCTTTAATTTTGCAAGAATATCCAAGAAATATACCTTCATCTATTCTAGATTCAAAATTACCTAGTTTTTCATCAGTACTCTTTATGAAGCACCTGCTACCAAAAACTCTAAAATAATCAACTATAGCTAGTTTATTTTTCTATAGCTCATAGGGATTCTTTTCACTATTAACTCTTAATAATGCTCTATTTAGGCTATGGACTATTTTAACTATTGCCTCTCTCTAATATTTATCTAGTATTTTAGATTCATTTAGCATCATCCTTGCCATCTCCTAGACTATTTTATTTTTCCACTTAACTACTCCATTTTACTATGAAGATCTAGATACTGAATAATGTCTCTTTATCACATGGTCTTCACAATACTCAATAAACTTATTTGACATGAATTCTCCTCCTTAATCTAATCTCAAGCACTTAATCTTCAAACCAATTTCATTCTCAACTAAAGCCTTGAATGCTTTGAAGTCACTAAAAGCTTCTATTTTTTTTTTAAAAACATCACCCAAGTCATACATGTAAAATCATTAATAAGTAACATGAATTAGTACTTTGAGTTCTAGTAGGTCCACATAAATCAATGTGAACAAGCTCTAACATGTGAGTTGTCAAGTATAATTTTATCTTGAACCATCTTATAACCTACTTCCCATTCTAATATGGTTCACAAAACATGTATGGATTTGTAATCTTTAGAAGATCTCTAACTACTTGCTTCTTGATGATGTTGACAAGATTGTTAAAATTTATGTGTCCTATTCTCCTGTGCCACAACTAACTTTCCTCAACCTAGCTCAAAAAAAATCTTTGACCTTTTATATTTGATAACATTTATCAACTTTTGCCTATCCTTCGAACATCTTCAATTAACACATCTAAATATTTTCTTCTAATTTTACAACCTTTTGCATAAAACTTTAATGTGTGTCTTTGATCACACATTTGACATTTTTCTCAATATGGAGCTTCAATATTCAATTATTATTCTCAATATATTTTAATTATTCGAAGGCACAAATGATTTCTCCTTCTAGATTCACCTTAGATTCACCATGTTCTTCTTCTTTATCATCTATACTTTTTCTTGTAGAGGCATCTTCATATATAGTCATGAATATAATCTCTTTTTCATCTGAGTCACTGACTCCACTATCTTTAGCTGAGCTAGGATCTTTAGTATATAGAATCTTCTAATCGAATCCCTTCTTTTATTTGACTTTGAAATTCTTATTTTATGTAAGATTTCCTTCTTCATTATGACCATTATTATTATCTAGGCACTTAGCTACAAAATGTCCAATCTTACCACATTTAAAACATTTTAAATGGCAATTTTTCTTGATATTTACCTATGCCCTTTTTAGGCTTTCAAAATAATAGGGCTCCATTTTCATCTTCTTCATTGCTATAGTTGTCACTTGATTCTTGAATATTAGCCTTATCTTTCTTTGATGTCTTGAAAGCAGCTTCCCTTTTTCAGGGTTTTTGTTGTTTGATCTACATCTCATATGTTGTAAGAATACCATGTAGTTCATCCATCTTTAGTTTGGCTAGATCATTCATCTCCTCAATTTTTATTACCTTTAAATAATATATCAATGGTAGAGATCTCAAAACCTTTTTTTACCACCGTTGACTCTTCTACATTTTCTCCAAGACCTTGAATTTGATTAAATTTTGATCAACCCACAAAAGATAATTTGCTATATTTTCTTCCTCTTCTATCTTCAATCTTTCAAACTATCTTATGAATGTCTAGAGCTTAGCTTACTAAACCTTTACATCACCTTTTTAAATATTCTCAAGCTTTACCCAAGTCTTGTGAGCATATTTACATTGCATAAATTTAACAAATTTTGATTCACATAAACCACATAAAATAACATTTAAATATTTAACATTATTTTCACTTACCTTCTTTTCTATAGGAGTAGTTACAATTGTCTATGGATCTTTTTATTCCTCCATCACTACTTTTAAAAGTCAAACCCAAGGGCCATCAAGTAAGTCCTCATCCTTATGCTCCAAAAGGCATAATTTTTCCCATCAAACAAAGGTCCCTTATTTGTAGAAAAACTTTCATGTGATCTAGCCATCGTACTTTCCTTGATCTACCTTCAACCTATTAAACTCTTTCCAAAAGAACATTCTTTGATATCAATTATTAATAATGAGATATGCTGAGAGGGGGTGAATCAATATATCATATATCTTATAAATATTTCACTTATTTATACATTCAAGATATGTAATAAAATTTAAATAATAAAATTCACCACGCAAGAGAGAGACACCATATTTTTACATGGAAATCCAATGTGGGAAAAACCATAGAGAATAATCTCAAGTATATCAATGAGAACTAACTCAAATTACGAAGTTCACAAGCACCAACTTATAGGAGAACCAACTATTTTGCTGATCACCAACACAACAATGATTTTTGAGAACCAATCCATTGGAGAATCAACCCCTCTTATGTAAAACACAAGTATCTCTCAATGTTTCTTTGTCAAAAAATGATATAACTCTACAATATCTTTTTCTATTCTCTCCTCTTTTATTAAATGAAATAATTACAAACCATACACTCTCTTTAATTTTTAAAATGGCTTCCCAAGCCTCATTTTATATCTTTCCAATGATCTTTGTCATTCACCCTTTGTGACTCTTCAATACACATGGAAAATGGTGCCAAACTTGCATGACCCTTCAAATCCTTTCATTTGAAATGTCACGTGGTGACCCTTCATGAGAAAATGCATCATTTCCCTTTTTTCTTTATTTGGTGACTCTTTGAATTCCTCAAGGTGACCCTTCATGAGAAAATGTACCCTTCCTATTTTATATTTACTTGGTGACTCTTTAAATTCTTCAAGATGACCCTTCATGTGAAAATTCATCCTTTCCCTCTTTTGTCTTTACCTCATGACTCTTTGACTTCTTTATAGGCCCTCCTTTGATTTTATGAAACCAAAAATATATTAATTAATATTAAATAAATATCTACACACTTTAGACAAATTATGAAAATTAAAAATGCCTTTAAACAATAAATTATATGTGGCCTTTATCATCAATAATTTTAAAACTTTGACATCAATGACAATATTTCCAAAACCAGTTGGGTAGATAGAGGTAACGATTTTCCCAAAGATGGTTACAATCATTAGCACAATGAAAATATGACCTATTTGGGTGGATAGAGGTAATGATTTTCCCAAAGGTGATTATAATCATTATCATAATACAAACATGCCCTAGTTGGGCAAGATAATGAGAATGATTTGCCCAAAGGTGTTTCTAATAAATAACATCCAGATAGGTCAAAATGTAATTATTTACTCAAAAGTTGTTATAATCATTGACACTATAACTAAAATAATATGGTAAATTATAAAAGAGGGAATATGAACTAAATCCATACTCGTGGAGTAAGAGTAAGATGATACAAAGGATAGGCATGAATTTGGGATACCTATTAGTATGGAGATGCACATCTTAACTAGAAAGGATTAAAAGTCCTTCATGATTTTTTTATTGGTAGGTGAGAAATGATTGGGAAAGACTAGGAATTTTTTTAGGTGACCAAAAAGTACTACAATATCATTGATTTTAATATTTCTTGAGCTGATGTTTTATATAGTACATGATGGCATACATCATTATATAAAACACCATGATAACTTAGCTGAAATATGCATAAGGACCGACATGTGATCCAATAAATAGATGAAAATAATGTACCAATCATAAAAACCATGATGATAGTGTTGACATATGAATATGGATGGAATTAAGTATAATGTGAAAAAAATCACCCAATGAAAGTAGATATACTAAGCTAAGGCATAATAATGAAAGCAGACAAACATGCAAACAAAAAAACAAACAATAGGACAAAACACCAATAAATAAAAATCACAACAAAACACTAAGAAACAAAAAATGAAAAAATTAATTAAAACAAGATGAAACAAACACAAATAATGGTTAATCACAATATTAACCTAAATAGAAAATAAATTATATATGCATGTGTAATATAGGTGTTACTCATGGCAATATAGTGACCTTTAAGCTAGAAAAAAATGACATAAGTATAAAACCACAAGAAAAATTGACACAAGGTTACCCCTAAGCTATAGGTAAGCAAAAACACAAAAAATATGAAAAAAATTACCCCTAGATATAAGAGACAACAAAAAAAATAAATGAAATTGGGGGAAGAGAATAAAAGGAAGGGGTAGTCAAGCTAATTTTAGATGCACTAGGTAAGTGGACACTGCCTACATAATCCCATATATGCAAGATATAATATGAACTCAGGCCAAATGTACTTCTCCCAATACATGGGATGAAATAAAATTAATGATAAGGAAATATGGTTGATGTGTATAAGAAGATGGGAATGGTCTCTTAAAATAATGAAAGCATAATAAATGGTTACTCACAATGTGGAGAGAACATAAAATGAAGCCAAGTGTCCATTAGTGTATCAAAGTTAAATACACAATCCTCACATTATAACATCAAAAAATGGTGAGCACATAAAGCTAAGTCCAATAAGGATGGGGAAACTAAATGATAAGTGGTGACTCATGAAATAGCTAGGATTCCTAAAATTTTGAAATCAAAGAAGTGGTCAAAAAGAGAAAGGAAGGTGTGGTCGAGCTAACCAGAGATAACCCATGTATCTAAGTGCTACCTACATAGTCTATGTAGACCTTAGGCCAATTTAGTTATCATAGAAAAGGTAGGTAAAATACCATGGTGGTTTTATAAATAAAGAAAATAAATAAGAGGGACCATCCCAAAAAATATGATGGCATTATATCTTGCATATAGATTTTAAGCCAATTTTCATTATTTTGTGATTTTTAGGATTTTCTAAGTCATTTAAAAATGTTTTTGTAATTTTATAAGCATCATAACTCTATTAATAATGATGAGATACAAAAATATCCAACTCATAAAATTGTGAAAATGTTAAAACTTTAAATTACTCATAAAATGGTGAAAGCATGATAAAAGGGTGACTGAGATGACCTCAATGTATACCGAGTGCTAACTGCATAATCCCATTAGGACCTCAAGTCATTATAGGTCTACCTTATAGTTGAATAATTTGACTAGCTATCATCAAGTTCATTAATTTATGAAAATGACATAGTATGACATACAAATGATAAGGTGATATGAGAATGCATGATAAAGGTGTTATTTCTAATTTACCCATAGGAAATTATAATTAGGAAATAATGACATAGGTCAATGATACTAATTTGACCAATTGTAGTTATATTTAGTATAATGGATTGGGATATTGATTTACCCAAAATTAGTTATAATAAATAACATTCATAATGAAATAGAACAAGAAATGAAAGATGTAATTGCCAAACCATTATCATGCTAGTTCAAAATATTGCCTTTGTGTAGAATACTAAATCAAGTAATATAACTTAATCTAAATCCCCTTACTAAAGGTGCTTGAAAAACTCATGAAATTGAACCAATCTTAAACGGGTGGGGAGATAGGTTAAAAATAACTTTGGTCAATAGTGAACGCTGATAGAATGGTATACAGTATGGTACAAAGAAGGTGACAATATGGTATGATGTAAAATATCCTCATAGACAATACTTCAAGTCTCTCAATAAAAATAATGCTTGAGGTGTATGATGTTCATAGACTCATCAATTTCATCTTCTTTTGGTGTAGCAAGTTTGTATGCTCCATAGCAGTAATTTGCAACAATGATATATGGGCCTATCCAATTGGATTTGAATTTTCCCTTCTTCTTCTTCTTCATCTTCATCTTCTTCTCATATATGATATTATTTTGGTTTTATTTGAGACCAAGAACACTAGGCTCAAATTATCTATGTTTGATCCACTAGTTATAGTGTCCATAGAGTTTATTTTGGTATGCTTGAAGGTTGTTGATAGTAGCCATGCATTTTTAATTAACTCTAGATATTACAGGTGAGATACTCTATAGTATTCATAATACAAGATATGGTTTAATGATATATGCAAATAAGATAACTTGACCTCAATGGGAAGAATGACCTCTATGCCATAAACTAGGGAATATGGAGTGGCTTCATTTGGAGTGCATTAATTAGTGTGATATGCCCAAAGGGTGTGGAATATTTGAAGGTGAAAGTTGTATCCAACATCATTGATAATAATATTAAGGATGTTGATAATGGTTTTATTAGATGCCTCTACTTGGCCAATACCTTATAGGTAATATGTGGTATAAAAATGTTAAGTGATATTGTAGTCGACACAAAGCATTTTGACATCCTTGTTATTCAATACTATACCATTATTAAATATAATGTTGGATGGGATACCATAGTGGTATATGAGATGATTGAATATGAACTTGGAAATATATTTTCTAGCCATGTAAGTGAGGGGTATAGCTTCAACCCACATATTGAAATATTTAGTAGCGATAAGGATGTGTTTCTAGCCATCATATGAGGTTGGGTTAATCTTCCCAATGAGATCAAAATTCCATGTTGTAAATGGATATGGTGTGAGCATTGGTTTTAGTTTTGTGGCTGGGGCATGAATTATATTGGCATGCCTTGGACATTTATCACATCTTTTGACATAATCAATTATATTTTCTTCCATAGTTGGCCAATAATATCCAGTACATAGGAGTTTTTTTTCTAGGATGGATCCACTAGTGTGGGATCCACATACTCCTTCATGAACTTCCCTTAATGTTAATGTTGCTTTTACCAAAATTAAATATAAAATCATAGTTCCATCAAAGCTATGGTGGTAAAGGGTTAGACCAAGTAAGGTATATCATGAGGCTTGATGGGTAAAGGACTTTATTCATTTATGTGATAGGTTTAGTGGCATGATATGGTCATGAAGGTAGTTAAAGATGTTTGAATACCAAATAAATTTGAGACCAATAATATCATAGATCATTATGATGGTTAAAGGTTCATGAATAGGTGATAGAAGATTTTTAACAAGGAATTGATATTATTTTACATTGTTAGGTGGCAGATCAAAGAACCAATGGTGGACATGGAATCCACTTTCCTATTACTAGACCTAGGTATGTGTTTAAACTATACATTGACAATCTACTATTTGAGAGTGTCTACCATGGCCTTGTATGGCACCATCTTATCATATTTAGTTTGAAATTCATCTATAACTTGATTAATGATTAACTAAGAATCACCATAGATATTGAGATGATGAATATTCCATTATACTACTTATTGAGGCCCTATAACAAGTGATTCATATTCTACCATGTTATTAGTGCAATTAAAACTGATACAAAATGATTTATGGATAAGATCCCCTTATGGTGTAATAAATAATAGGCTTGTCCCTGATATGTGTGATGTAAATGATCCATCAAAATACAACTTCTAGTGATGCTCAAGAGGTGTTTCAATGTCGGTCATGATGGACTCATTTAAGAATTAAAAATTAAGGGGTTTAGTATCTATAAGGGGAGTTTTAACAAGCTGATCTACAAGTAATTTCTCCTTTATATATTTTTAATTAACACACTCAATCTCAAACCCACTCAAAAGCATGATCCATTTAGCCATACGACCTTGTAAAGTTATCTTGGATAGTAGATACTTGAGTGGAACTATTTTGGAAATAAATATGGTCATGTTGTTAAGCATGTAATGCTACAACTTCTAGGCTACAAATACCATAGATAAACAAGCTTTTTCTATTGGTGTATAGTTGTGTTCATATGTGACCAGTGCATAGTTTAGATATTACATGACATGTTCAATTCCATTATCATCATGTTGAGATACAAGTTTTCCCAAGGCTTTATCAGGGGTAGATAAGTACAATATAAATGAATTTCCTAGCATTGGCAATAACAAAATAAGAAGATTAGAAAGATATTCCTTTAGGTGCTGAAAGACTTTATGATAGTCTTCATCTCAATGAAATGTGTTAGCCTTATTCAATAAGGGACATGCCTAATATTATCCACTTCAGGTTGTTTGGAGTCCTGATGTTCACTTCTATAGTATCTTTTACTAGGAGAGTCAATCCATCTTCTAGAATGGTTGGTAATGATTTGAACTAGCCTAGAATTACAAAGTCCTACGGTTGGACTAGTTCTTCAAGATATCCTAAACAAGATGAATCTGAATCTCCTAATGGTAGGGATGGTTATGTCACAAATAACGTAGGAAATTCATGGGTAATTTGATTAAAGGCATGTTATTCTATATAACTAAACTTGGACCTAAAAGTAAGTTCATCATTGGCTGTCTCCTGAGCTTCATTCAAGAAAAGGTGAACACCCCCATCTAATGGTGCTTGAAATAGGTTTTCACTAAAAGACTAGCCTTTCTTCTCACTTTTACTCAGGTCCAAAAGTTCTTCAAAGAGGTTTTCACTTTGGGACCTCAATTTTTTAATCTTTTGTTTTTGGCTAAGGGTGTTCACATGTTCTTCAAAATAGGTTACAAGATCTAGTTTGATAGAGAACCAATGTTTGTGGTCTCCTAATAGAACATTATCTCATAGGCCTAGAAAATCACAAAAGGCCTCATAATTCTCAAACTCATCTACCTGAATTGTGGAATCTTATTGGTCCTAGGCTATAAGTTGAGGGTGATATAGAAGTGGGTTACATCGACTTATTGAGGTAATGGTATAAATGTCATGTGGGTCAAATATGTTGGTATTGATGAGGTAGTCATAATTGCTATGATCATACTTTACTTCACTACCGACATCATCATCATTAGACATTAGCATTGGAACATGAATAGATACATGGGGTCTGCCCTAGGTGGTTTAAATCTAAGACAATAAGTTCCTTTGTACCAAGTTTTAGAAATTGACTCCAAATTTCCCTATTGATTTAGCCCAAGGCCGCCACCTTCATAGGCTTGCTTATCCATAATCCTATTAGGGATGGGATATTTGGCATTTTTGTAGAAATTGACCAATTTGTTGTTATACAACCAAGTTTCATTATTGATAAGTGGGTCTTCTTTTAGGCTAGTTTCTAGTGTGAAAAGGATAGGAGTTAGACTATGATGTTTTCCTTTTCTTTTTTTTTCCATTCCATGCAAGGTGGTTTAAATTTAGGTCTTCCATAATAATTAGGTTTCTATGGAAGCTTGGCAATGTGGAACATGTCATGACTCAAATACTCTCTAGTGCCATTGGCTGAGATAGTAAAAATTTTAGAAAATTTAAGAAGATTTATATGTGAAGATGAGTCAAGGTTATTTGGGTATATATAATTAAAATTTGATAATTTTACAAGTATTTGTTTGTCTTTGTCCTTTTTGGGAATTAGATCTAGGCCAAAGTGGTAGTTGAAAATTTTGTACTCAGCCTCCAAATGTTTATAATGTGCATAGGGATGCAAATCTCTATTGATAGTGACCTTCATGATTGAGTGAGAGAATTTGAGACACTGATATAATGTCAAAGGGATTGCATGAATTTCATGTATCCAAAGTCTATCCAAGAGTAAATTTAAAGATAGATCTAGGTCTAACACATGGAAAAGTATATCATGGGTTAAGGGCCCAATGATAAATTATAAGTTATGGTGCCTTGTGATTCTCATTCTTCATTGTCATAGTCCTTGATAGTAATTATTTTTGGTGATAGATCAGCTTTTGTATACCCAAGATACTTGATGAGCTTTAAAGACACAATATTTAAGACCAATCCATTTTTTATAGGGACATATATTTGTGCCACATTATGTCAACTTCAATGTATAAGGTGTTATTATGGATAGCGCTAAGGGAAAACAAATCACTTTGGTTAAAGGTTAAATATTGGCTTGGGGATAGATGTCTAACCAAAGCATGAAATTAGTTTGGGGTTATGTCATTGGGAACTTGTGATTGTATTAAGAGCTCTCTTAGGATGTTTTTATGGATAGTAGATGTACATAAGAAATCAAAAATAGAAATTTATGTGTCTTTTGAATTTATTCCATAATGTCATATGGATTATCCTTAATAGTGTTATATGTTTTACTCTTAGCTAGAATAATGGGTTGGATTACTTCCTTGATAGGAGGTTATGGGCCTAGAATGGTAATATTAGACCATCACATTGTGATTACATAATAGGGATTGGATACATGATTATTGTAACTTGAAGATTATGGAGATGGGCCATATAGGATAAGTCTTGATTACTAGTTCACTTGGTTGTGGTTATGGGGCAATGATGAGTTATCGATATAAGGTCCTAAAATAGTAATCCTTAGTTTTTATTGTACTTGGTTGTGGTCATAGGTCAAGGATATATTATTAGCATAGGTGGATTGATTGGTATTTTTTGGAAATGATCCAAGTCTACTAGTACTTAGTATACGATTAATGGTGATGGTTGAAATGTGACCTCTTACAATATGACCTATAAATTTGGTGTAGTCATGTGAAACTATATGGTATATTGTTGGTTGTTGGAATCATTTTAAACTTGGTTCCTTCCATTCGGTTGACATTATTGTTGTTATTACTAATATTATTTTTGTTATCATAGCTATTGTTGTTGTTATACCCTTCATTGTTGTTGTTGATTATTATTATGCTATAAAAAAGGGTTATGTTGTTGGGAACTTGGGATTGGCCTAGGAAATCTATTAGGATGTTTTTGTGGATATGAGACATATGCAACAAATCCAAAATAGAAATTTATGTGGGTGATTTTTGAAGTTGTTCCACAATGTCATATGGATTCTTGTTAATAGTGGTATATTGCTTGCTATTAGCTAGGATAGTGGGTTGGATTGGTTCCTTGGCAAGAGGATATGGGCCTATAATGGTAATCTTAGACTACCAAGTTATCATTGTAAAATTAGTTTTTGATAAAGAACTATTGTAACTTGACAATAATGGAGATGGGATAGATAGGATAAATCTTGATTTATAGTGCAATTGGTTATGGTCATGGGTTAATGACAAGTTATCGATATGAGGTCCTGAAATAGTAATCATTGGTTGATATTGTATTTAGTTTTATTATTAGTTCAAGTAAGGATTAATGGCATAGGTGGATTGATTATAATTGTTTAGAAATGGTCCAAGTATATTAGCACTAGTTTTAGGATTATTGGTGATGGTTGAAATGTGACATCCTACAATATGACCTAAAACTATGGTGTAGGCATGTGTAACTATGTGGTATGTATGTTGGTTTTTAGAATCATTTTGGCCTTGGTTCCTCTTATTCAGTTGACATTGTGGTCATATTTGTTGTTGTTTCTGATATTATTACTATTGTTGTGACTATTTTTTTTATTTTAGCCTTCATTGTTGTTGATTATTATTATGCTGTGGAAAATGGTTTTGGTAGATACACAAGTTTTGATTCGATATAGATGCTATATCATCTAATGTAATCTCCCCATTTTCCAAAATATTTTTAATGAGGTGTTTATCTTCACACAATGGCATAGATTATGTCTATGAACATGATGGTATTCACATAAATCATGCTCTTGGTACTAGTCTAGATACAAAATACCCTTAGGATAGTGATATGAAATTGGCTAAATAATCATATTAGGTACAACTAGCTTATGAAAAATTACTTCAATAGATTCACCAAGGTCACTTAAAAATTGAGGAGTGGTCCTTCTTCTTGGAGGAGGGGTTTTCAAAGGTGGTGGTTATTGTGTTTGTGGAGTAGGTCTAGGGTGCTATGAAGGCTACACTTGTTGAATAGGCTACTAATGAGGAGTGAGCCACATTTACAGTGTAGGCTATGAAGATGGTGTGTGTAGCATTTGGACATGCCATGACTAAGTTAATTTATTGATAAAAACATTATTATTATGGTTGTATTTACTGGATTTATCATAGTTACTAGTCTATGTTAGCATCGATGCTTACACTTGGACTTGGTTAGGGTTCTAATTTGGGTATGTTCCTTCATTTTGATTCTAATTTTAGTTTGAGGAGGTTAAATTGATAATAAATTTATTAATAAGGGTGTTTATAATAAATAAACCTTTGTCAATGATATATTTTAAAGTATGATCACACTAAATCTCTAGATGATAGGATATCTCACTGTGCAAATTTTTAGTAAACATAATAACCAATTGTTTGTCTGGTAAGTTATGGGTAAAGTGGATATCAAGTGATCTCCATATATATAGATATATTACAAATATTTCACCAACTTTATATTTTTCTTGATTCAAATCTACCAATGAAATATCATGCTCTATATTATAGGATAAATGTTGCACAATTTTTTTTTGAGAGGTCATCAAAATCAAATAGAGAATTCTTTGGTAATTTGAGTAACCATTCCAAAGCCTATCTTGATAGTCTTCAAAGAAATAAAAGGAGGAGGTAAATGTCACTATAATCCATTGGTTGGCATGTGACAAATAACTCTATCAAATGGGCCTTAGGGTCTCATTTACCCTTGTATTTATCAAATTTTGGTGGTTCATAGCCTAGAGGAAATGTTATATGTAGATACTCCATAGTGAATTGGTATGAACATGTCATCTAACTTAAATTTATTGGTTTGTTTCCTTTCTTAAATACTGATAATTACATCCTTCATTTGTTGTAGTTATTATGTCAAGAAATTAGATGGACAATTTGGCTAAGGTGGTGGTTGGGTGGTCAAAGGTGGATTACCTTGACCATGGTATAATTAAGGTATGGATTATTTTGGAATGTTGGTTTGATGAGTGAACTAACTAGGAATATGCATCCATAAATTAGGATGTAGTTATTGAATTTGTATGCAATATTGTTATATATTCTAGTTTGGATTTAGTATATAGCCTTGGTTTTGAGGAAATTGGGGCCATAATGGAAGAAGATGGATTTGGGTAAAATAATGTGCCTATTGAGGTTAAGTAAGGACTTGATATGGACTAGTCAAACCTAGATGAATAAGGGGAACTTATTTTGGACCAAGGCCTTATCTTTGGATCTATGGGATGTTTTGAACAAAAGGCAATTATTCCAAATTGGTATTTGTTGGATAGTGGTACCCCTTTATTATGTAAACACTTGTTGTGAGTTAGATGTTTATTAAGTTTTTGGAATTTTTATTCAGCCAATAGACACACATTGTTGATTAGATAAAATTTATGATTATACTAATATATTAGTCTATAACTATAGAGGTAAATTTTTCACTACCTATCAAGGTGGAAAATTTATTCCCCCTATTGAGGTGGTATAGTTTCTACCTCTACTGCAAGTGTAGATTAGATAGTGCCTGTTATTATGGAATATTTGTCATCACCTATTGAGGTGGAGTAACATTAATCACTTATTATTGATAAAAAGCACTAGTTGGTGCTTGATTACTCAATCCTTGTGGTTGTGTACTTGAAAACACCATTGGTTGAGGATTAGAAGTAACTTGTTATGGTTAGGATGTAAGAGATCCTACCACCTATTATTGTGTACCACTCATGGTATCAAATAAAGGTAGTTTTTTTTGTGGACTATTTGTTGATGTAGTTAAACCACTTTGGCTTGGATTGGAAGACACTTGTGTGTTATCCACCATGTTTGACACATTACTCTATATAGAAGTTTTAGTCATTTATTCAATATATAGGGCATTGTACATGTCACTGACCAAAGTGTTTTGTAAAAATGGGTCTATACCATAATTATCTTGACTTTTAAAATCAATTAATACTCCTATTAGTTGAGCTAGTTCTATGAGTGGAGAGTTTGACATGGCCATGGTATTAAAATTACATGATAGGTTCAAATAGGTTTGATATTATTGTTTCATTTGTATAAAGTGGTCCTCCATGAGGTATTAAGATTTTACAATCATATTTGGGTCTTGATACAATATCAACACACGTGCTTGAGGATGGCTAGTAGAGATCTATTAAATGGTTAGGGTATAAGGCATGTTGAGAGGCACTCTAACTAGACTAGGTAAATTTTCATAGGGGACATCTTTTATAAACTTGGCCCCTACCTCCATAGATTTAAATAAAACTCATCCTTGTTTTAAATAAAGTGTGGATCAAAAAAATAAGGATCATACATTGATGGTATAGTAACATAATATGGTTGTTGTTGAGCCTTTTTTACAATTTATGGTACACTATCAAGATATTATACATTTTGATCTTGGTACTTCTATAAATATGGAGGTGTATTAACCAAATAATGGGCTAATAAATCTTGATTTTATTCCCTATATTGACTAGTGTAAGGAGGATAAGGATCTATCTCACAAACTACATCATCATTATAGGGGTCTTGAATGAAGTCATTATTTATGACTATGCTATCATAACCTAGATTTTACATGTCTCCATTAAGATTGTAATGAGACCTATAAAAACTATTTACTAATGTTTAAAAAAGTTATAGAGTTATACAAACTCTTATAAACAAGTTCTAAAAGACAAATGGTCCAAAATTGGTCTAACTTGGTCTATGAATGGAGATATTTATCCAAAATGGTCAATGATAAACTCAATATAAAAATGGTCTAATTTCAAATGGTCAAGTGAATGGATAAAAACTAAATGCCAAAATTTGGGGTAAAAGTGTTTCAAATAATTATAAATTTAAATGAACAAAGTTGTTAGGTATTTGGGAATAAGGCATAAATATAGGCTAAAAACAACTAGGTCTAAAATAAAGAGGTAAGATGTTAGTACTTCTGGAAACATGACACAAAAGCTAGACTTAAAACAAAACTAGGTCTAAGACCAAGAAAAATTGCTAGGTCTTTTGGAAACAAGGCGCAAAAGATAGACTTTTAAACACACTAGGTATAAGAACAAAAGGAAATTTTCTAGGTATTTTGTAAAAATAACACAAAATATAGAATTTTACCAAAATTAGATATAAGAAAATGAGAATTTTCTAGGTGTTTTGGAACCATGGCACATAATCTAGACTTTGAAAAAAACTAGGTCTAAGACAAATATGAATTTTCTAGGTCTTTTGGAAACAAGGCACAAAAGCTAGACTTGGAACATACTAGGTCTAAAAGGAAAGATAATTAATCTAAAAAATTTAACACACTTTGATTCAAATTAGGCATTAATATTTAGACACACATTTGATCATTTGGAAAATGATATCAGACTTTAAGAAAATTGGAGATATACCACTTCCCACATTCAGGCATAAAAATAGTCTTTAAATTGAGTAAGGAACCAGTCTAAGTTACACAATATAAAAGTGAAAGGTAAATGTCTAAGACAAAATTACATGAGGAATAGGAATAAACTAATCAATATTTGAATCTAAACTTATCAAGGATAAATTTTAACTCAATTTATAAGGCTTGGTACTTTAAATGGACAACAATCTAGACCAACACAAAGGACATAATGATACTAGGAATAACACAATAAGGTACAAATGGTTTCAAAATTATAATTGGACACAAGGAAACAATTCCTTAAAACAATTATATTAGTGTAATAATGCTTCTAAATATATGAAAAATGGTTTGTTTCAAAACTCTAAGGAAAAAGACCTAGAATGAAATGGGTAGTGTAATGATACCCCTTTAAAACAAGTGAAACACACACACAAAAGTTTTGAAAAATGACTAAGACAAAGTATGGTTTTAAATAGATGGAATAACACCTATTCAAACAAAATAATTTTATGCAAACATGACTTTTTTTTGACATGTTTTTAAATAAATAAATAGTTTTGACTCAAGACAATGCAAGTAAAAAGGAAAAAAGACAAAAACACCCAAGTGTAAAAACCTAATCCTAAAAAATGACAAGGTGCATTGATATTGTCAAATTCCATTTATATACTTTCTCTTGAGAGGAAATTATGTTGTTAATCCAAAAATTAAAATGCATAGGAAAATTAAGGTTTTTAGGAATGAAATAAAGAAAGTGTAAGGACTTTATGATCATTTTGGGGGTCACTCAAATCACTCAGATTTTGGAGAGAGCCTTAGTGAATTTCCTTCGATGCTTTTGGATAAAAGTGAGAAATTCAATAAGTGAGAATTTTTAATCACCCAAGTTCCCTAAAGGAGATAGGGTTAGAGCATACACTTGACAATCGGCTTGAAAAACAAACACTCAATAACTATCATAAAAATGGAAACTCTTATGAGTATTTAAATAAAGTGTGAGTTAATTTCTATAGCACCAAATTAACTATGACAAGAATTTTATCCCCTTGTCATTATTTTGAAAACTTTAAACAAAATGAAAATAACTCAAGTAAAAGATTTTAAAACACCAAATTTAAATGTGAGTTTTGAATCTTAGAGTGTTTAAAAAATTCTTTTCATGGCCTTTGGATCATGAAAAATATGTTAGGGGGTCCTTGTTATTAGAATTAAAAATCAAGTGGGCAAACAGATTTTTAAAGTTAGCTCTCGAGTTTCAAATTTTCTTCATAAAGTGCAAAATCATAGAAACATAAAGAAATACCATAACTTTTCCAACAAAAGCACAAATAATTAGCACAAAATTGAAATTACGTAAAAAGTATAGTGTTAACACAAGATCATAACTCTTAAATTAATATCATAAAATTTAAGACAATACCACCACTCTTAAGGCAAAACTGTAACCTACCCATAACACAAAATGGTTAGTGAAAAATTGTGATAGTTAAGGCAATATCAAGACTTATCAATAAAAATTCACACTTATCATTAAAAATTTCAAATTATCATGAAAATTAGTTACTTATCATGCAAAATCACAAACTTCATACAACACAAAATAGTTAGTACAAAACGATGAAAGTTAAGGCAATATCATGATAGTTAAGGTAAAATGCAACTATAAAGTGATGTTATTATAGTGAAACATTGAAATTCCTTAGTGTAATACTATGATTAAAGAAATCAAAATCGTTACTACATAGAATGAAAATACAATTACTATAGAATGCCTGTGAGCCTCTAGTTTCCACTTTTTTGGTTAATAAGTTTGTATTTTGACATGAAAATTGCGAGGAAGATGTCCTAAAATGCTTTAGCAATATATTTTTGGGGTGTGTTCCCATTAATCATGCCATCATGTGAAAAGGGAATCCATATATGGGAGGTTAATTTAGTGTTGATCAAATAAAAACAAATCAAAATAACACACTAAACACTAACACCTCTAGCCTAGACACTAGGAGAGCATAGGTAACAAGAATGTAAATGAAAATTCATCTAGAAAATAAAGGAAATCATCCTTTTACCTTCCTTGGAGATCCAAAATGTATTTTTTAAGTGGATTTCTCAACTTTGTGCATCAATAAATCTTTATCAATGAAGCTCCCTTTGCTCCACCTTGGCTTGGATAGTTGGCTTATGAATTTAGAATAGTAACACTACTTGAATTGCTTCTTTTCATTTATTTGAGAATTATAAATTTGGATTATGAGAGATTATTATAGATATTATCACATAATAAAATTTCACTAATATAACATTTAGATCAATAGGTATATCCTTATATTTATAGCCTCCAAATTTAACTCTCACCCAAGGTGAGTTAAGGTTGAGATTAAACATGGAATGAGTTCAAACTAATCCCAGGTGAGTTGAGGATAAATCCAATTGAGTTAAAAGTTTTGATGTGATTATGATTTTAAATTAGTAGGCATGGATCTCAAATTAGATATTTTTAGATATTTGTGAGAGATTGACAACTCATAAAGGTAATGACGAAAAGGCTTGGTATTTTGAATTTTGGAATTTCTATTTTTAGACATTCATTAATTAAAAATGGATAATTTATATAATCATTAAATATATTTTAATTATATGATTCATTTTGATTAGCATTTTAGCTCTTTTAATAATTGTTCAAGTGTCCCACTTAATGGGTCCATAGGCCAAACTTCCAATTGTTAAGTCACAAGGTGACTGAGGATGAATTTGTGAGAGTTTATTATTGAGTATAATATAGTAACCCAAATAGGGATGCCTAAACATGATTATGAGCATTGATGAATGATGCGTATAAGAAATTGGGACTTTTAGTGATTCATAGGATTAATTTATAATGTTTGGTAAAAATCAATTTGAAGTCCAGTCGAAAGCCAATTATGGACGGAATGGGTTGTATACATCATTGAGATTGTTTCATATCAATAATGAAACCCAAATATGTTCATATCCTATTAAATGTGAGAAATTTAATAAACTCACAACAAATATCCAGTGAAGGTGGATGATTTAATCAATTTTAACCTATAAGTCTAGAAAATTTAGATGATTTAATCAAGTCTAACTTATAAGCTTGGTATGATTGAGTGATTTAACCAACTAAACCTTATAAAAGTGAACCAAATATTTCATTATATTATCTCAACAAAATTCATAAAATTTAAACATAGGTATAATAACAGTCCATAAAAATGCTTTAAATATAGAAAATTGTTTGATTTTGCAATTTTAGGTGCCCTTTACATGGCATATGCAAGTCATATATGTCTCAATACAAAATATGGGTATAGTGACATTAT
Source organism: Torreya grandis (assembly GCA_037957365.1). Lineage (NCBI taxonomy): Eukaryota > Viridiplantae > Streptophyta > Pinopsida > Cupressales > Taxaceae > Torreya > Torreya grandis. The sequence continues at coordinate 1,159,306 of JARHVA010004183.1, forward strand.
CAAATGTATATAATGTTAAAAAAAATATGTATCTAAATCATATAAATATATAAGCCATTGAATCTAAAATGAAAGCAAGTGTGAAGAACCTATTTACATAATATGTCCTCACTATAATTTGGAGAATCTGAGAACTAGTGTAAATGTGGAGATCCTATTTACATAACATTCCCCCACTATAATATATAGATATTGAGTACTAAATGAGTGTGGAGGTCATGCCTTTTTGACATTCCCCTACTATAATATAAGTCTATAAAAGTGTGTAAGCTATGCCTCTATGATATGCCCTAATTTTAAGGTGAGGAGAAGTATAATATGGTAACTATTTTACCTCAAAAGGATAATATAATTGTATAATCCATGTATGGACCATGCATCATAAATAAGTAACATGTCTAGGTAGATATAACATTGAGGCATGCAATATGTGATCACATCAAATCCTAAGATGCATGATGTAGATGATGACAACATCTAGAGAGTAATATTACAAGCACATCAAACAAACAAGCACATAGACAAGAGCACTCAAAATTAAATATTTAATAAATTGTCTAAGGAGAATTAATATAAGGGGAATGTTGAAATGACACACAATCAAAGTTACATGACTTAGTCAAATATCCACAAAAATTATAATGATATATTCAAATGTCTAGATATAACAAACAATGACATATTCAAATGTCAAAATAGGAAAACATAGGCATGGGGGCCAAAATAAATGGAACATATTCAAATTATCCAATATGAAATACAATTAAAGACAATTTAAAGAAATAAAAATAGATAACCAACATGAACATAACATATTAGAATGTAAACATATGTATTTTTAAGCAATGTTAAGTATATAACATATCAATTAAATTATGAAATATATAAGTATGGATAGAGGATTGTGTAAGTATATAAGATCAAACATGATAATGGAAATTTATAATAGAATAATATAACTTGTGTGTATCATGATCAAATAAACAAATGCCCCTAATGCACATGAGTAAAGGGAATTCTAACAATTTTATGTGCATATATCATATACCTGGGTATGCTTGTATCACACTCCAATGAAACATGAAACACATGTATATTGAAAGGAATGATATGATATCTACTAACATGTAGAAAACAAAATATGTGTAAGAAATAATACAACTAGGAACATGTTGATAATTTTTGGTATTTTTAAATTTTTTTAATGTTTTTGGTATTTCTAGAATATTTGATTTTTTTGGTATATTTTATGTAAGATATTCATGCAAGTGCATAAATTTCATATGCTTTTATAGAGGTTTTCCTTAAAATGTAGCTAGGTGGTCTACACCTTTACCTAATTTTTCTATAATTGTGAATGGTCCAAACTAATTTGGTTTGAAATTCCATTTCGTATGTTTTTATACATTAGTATATTTTTGAATTTATTTTAGTATGAAATCACCCATAAAAAAATCATGTGTTTGAACCTTTTTATTATATACATTTTTGGCATGATCATGGTAAACTCGTAAGTCTTAAATATCCTAAGTACATTTTTCACTCAATTATTCCAATATATGTAACCATTTTTCATGATACTCATTATCCCTTATAACATCCTTGAGAGAAATAAAAAATGATGGGATTTATTGTTTAATTGGTAAAACTAAATCTATACCATAAACCAAGGAGTAAGGTGTGGCCTAAATAGGTGTATAAACACTAGTGTGGTATGACCATAAGGTGTACACCATCTATTGGTGCCAATCAATAATGTATCATTTGACAAATTTTGAAAGTATTTTGATAATATTTTTGTTTGTTGCTTCTGCTTGTCCATTACCCTATGGATAATATGGTGTAAAAGGTATGTTTGATTTTTTACTTTATAAAAAATTGTTTTATTGGTTTATTTTTTGTATTTTATATGGTAAAATACATGGTTTGACAAGGACCTAAAACCATAGTAAATAATTATAAAAAATATTATCAAGACCGTAGGGTTGAAACACTAAAAATAAATAAACTACTAGCTAATTAACCCTATGGGAAGCAAAAAAAACATGGAGAATTTAAATAGAATAGGAGGGAGGCCCCTTTGATGGTTCTTTCTCTTCTTCAGTATTCTTCTCTAATACACCCTATTTTTACTTAGAAACTTTGTCCCTCATCTTATTACTGAGTCATTCAATGCAATCTTTGGGAAGTATCATCCATGGCCTTTTGTTCCCTTATTCCTAAAATGGGTTTTTATTGATGGGAATAATGCTAGGGATATTAGGAGGGAGGTCTCCATCAACTTAAAGTATTGTTTAATGAGAATCCTATCCACCTTGTTAGAATGGGCAAAATATTAGATAGTCATGTCTGCTTGCCTATTCAAGGCATTCCATTCTTGCATGAGTCTCGCTAGATTAATCTTGGCCTCATGCAACTTGCTATTAAAAATTTATTTTTATTTCTTTAGATAGGATAAATTTTCTTTTTTTTTGGAAAACTCCCTTGAGGTGACCTCATCTAATATAATTAGTGTAGGTTTAGGGATAATTAGCTTTGGAGGGAGGTCATCAGTGGAGATTTTGAAAATTCTATCTTGGGGGGTACTAGTAGAAGGATGGTAGGATCCTAAGGTAAGGTCTTCTTTAAAGGAGTCCTCCTCAGTGGAGGACCCCCATAAAAGAAACTCCCTACCCTACAATGTTTGGCCATGCTTTAATAACAATAAGATGAGACCTTAGTGTAGTATAAAAATTGAATCATTAAATTAATGGATGAGAGTAGTGATTTATAGAGACTTTAAGAGATAGAAGGGGATAATAATTTTATACCTCTGTAAGTGGTTTAATAGTAAAAAATGGTGGGAAAAATTAAAGTGTGCTTACCTTCAAGTGTCAAGTATTTCATCACTTGTAGGCACACCTTGGGTTATTGACATGGGAAGTTAGTATGGCGAACCCCTTCTTGTCTATTTGAAAAACTCGTTAGTGTAGAAGAACCTCTAGAGTAGCCCTTACTTTTTAAATTGGTCCTTGTATACCTTTTCATCATCACATGGAATTCCCATAAATTCTTCCATAAAATCCTTCATGACCATGATTTTAACTCCTCTCATCTCCACTACTCTCTTATTCTAGTGAACAATAAAATACCTTGAAACATCAACATCATGCTCTATTATCCTCAACATCAGTTTAATGAGTCTACCCTATTAGAGCTTCTTCTATACTTTATTTAAGCTTCATACTTTAGAACAGGAGGTTGGATCCAAATAATCCATATCACCCCTCATTTTCACTATACCTATAGACTTGAGGATGAAGTTTAACAAGTTATAGAAAAGATTTATTTTAATGGTTTGAAATATAATTGAAAATAACATTATCTCTCTCCTTAAACAATAAATTCACCTCACTTTTTCATAATGAAAATTCATAATATTTGAAACCCATCTCTTGATGAGAGATGTTTGTGCATGTGTCATCCCAATTGCTATCCTATCCTAGTGTACTTTCATTACGTATAGCTGATGAGATTCTTTAAAGGACATGAGATCCTATGTACTTTTATAGGTTTATTTTTAAATGATGATCCAATATTAATAACATTAATTAAAGTTATGAACAAATGGGAAATTATATTAGTCATAAAAAATTTGCATATGTCATCCCCTATGGTAAACCCAAGTGGGTTTTCCCTCACCCACTTTGTAAAATATTCTATAGCTATGATTATGAGTTTATGTCTAACAAAGGATACAAAATTTATTTTTACAATCAAATCAAATCCCCATTATGAGAGGGGCCATTGTAAGACAATCGATTATAAGTCATGAGATGCAACATGGTTTAGATTGATATATTTTTAGCATTGTATACATAGTTTATCATGTTAAATGCATTCTTGTTATATTTTAGTATAATAGTAACCTTGTCATAATAATTTCTTGGGACATGTCCCTATTAATGAATTGTACTCCACACTCATTATCATGTATTTATAGAAGTGTGGTGTGTGCCTTGTCTTTGCTTAGGTATTGAAATAACTTTCCATCTAACCCTTTCTTAAATAAATCATTTACAATAACAACATAACTAAATACCTCTCATTATATTCTATATTTTTCATTCCATGTGAATCAATCTAGTATATAAGCCTGGTGTAATAAATAGATGTCACTATACCATTATGTGTTTATAGAGATGCAAATAACAATAAGAACTTCTAAGGCATCTATTTCACCTAGAGTAATGGAGGGTTTTCATTAATTTCATATGGTAAAGTTTATATAATCATCACTGATATCAAAAGCCATTAAATATGATGTAGTATCCATTGCATCTATATGACAATCATCTTTTAGTTGAATACAATTTTTTATTAAGTTTAAAGGGGGATTTTTTTGACTAAGGTCCCCGAACCCTAGGAGAAGTGCAATAAAAAAATACCAAAGGACCCACCAAGTATTCAAAAGAGACAAAATAAAATAGAAATATAATAAATTACAAAACTACTCAAATACATCCCAAAAGTAGCAAAAGAGACTCTAGGAGTAAAAAGTAGCTAGAAGAGTACCAAAAACCTACTATTGATAGATAGTGTATCAAATGTTTATTTGAGATTACATAGCATTTATCTATATAAGATTAATGGATCTTCTTTGGTTTGGTAATGATTGGTAACCTGATTAAAAATCAATTATGAGTCACCAAAAACTTGAATATCCTTGATATGAATTTTGTGTGTTATGGATAATCTAATTAGCAAGGCCTCATATTATGTTATATTATTAGTGCAAGAAAAGGTTAATATTTAATAATAAAGCATATATTCTCCTTCAGGGGTAAAAAATATGATACTAACACTTGTGCCTATTATATATATGTATCCATCAAAAAATATTGTCCATTGATTTAAATATATAATATATGTTTTAAATTCATCACATAAATATTCGAAAATGATTGGGTAATGGAGTTACAACTAACTAATTGACTAAAAATTGACCTTTTATTGATTTATGAGATCAAATTATATAAGTTTCATCATCCATTTATCTATGTGAACCATTAGGTGGGTTTTTTTCATGAGAAATATTAAGGGATCCTCTTTAATTATAACATGAATCTCATTATTGAGAAAGTAGTGTTATGACTTTTATGTAGCAAATACTAATTCTAATCATAGATTTTCCATTGAGATATATTCATATTTGAAATAAATAAATTAATGGTTTATATAATAAATTGTACACCTTTTGTGATTATCATTATATTGCATTGATAGGGCCTCATGTGTGGCTAAGATATAAAGGAGTAATGGTCTATCTAGTATATGAGACATGAGTACTACATTTTATAAATATGATTTTATTTTATCAATGTTTTTCTAGAAAATGTCACCCCATTTGTGTCATTTTTAGCAAATACGTGAAATGGATTTTTTTATCCACCAATTTTATAATAAAATGTTGAATGGTCTAAATTCTTCCTTGTAAACATCATAGTTTTTATAAGTTCATTTGTGGTGGCATATCAGTTATAGATTTTACCTTTTTTGGATCAATGTAAATGCCTCATTGAAAAATTATGTATCCTAGAAGATTTCTAGAGGATACACCAAAAACACACATTTTTGGATTCAATCGCACATTAAATTTATGAAATCTTTCAAATAGTTGTCATAAATTAGTAGCATGATCTTGTCAGTGTTTTGATTTTGTGAGTAAATCATCAGCATAGCCTTCAATGGTTTTATGAATTATATCATGAAATATGTGTATCATTTACCTTTGGTATGTGTTTCCTACATTTTTAAGGCCAAAAGGAATGATTGTATATGAAAATGTTCTCCATAGAGTAGTAAATGATGTTTTACCCTAATTTTTAGGGTGAATTTTCATCTGGTTATATCTAGGAAACCCATCCTTAAAGGAAAATTTATCATAACTAGTTGTATAATGTACAAACATGTCAATGTTAGGTAGTGTAAAATCATCTTTTGGATAAGCTATATTTAAATCAAAGTAATTTATACAACATTGAATGTCACCATTTGGTTTTGTGACAAGGAAAATATTGGAAACCCAATCAAAATGTGTAATATATCTGATGAAACATACATCTAATATCATATTAATTTCATATTTTACCAATAATGAAACTTTAAGATGCATTTTGTGAATCTCTTGTTTTATTAGTTTTGTATCTAGATAGAGTAAAATATTATGCATTGCAACTGATGGGTCTATATCGAGCATATCTAAATAAGCTTAGGTGAATAATTCTAGGAAGTCTTGTAAGACATACTAATAATCTTTGCCTTCGTCTTCATGCATCATTGAAATAATTAATTATGGTTTAGGATATTTTTTTATTCCATATTTATATTTTATTTTTCTTCATTTAACAAAGCATATCATTCCAAGATATACGGTGTGGTATAAATCATATTAGGGGAATCATGTTAGATATTGGAGTCATTTCTCTTCCCAAAGTAATCATGATTGAAGGAGGCATGAGGAAACTTATTCTTATGGTGGAGGAATGGAAATACTCCTACGCCCTCAAGTACTCTAAAAATGACTCATCATTTAAGAACTTGTCTAATTTCAAAATATCCAATGAAGCATTTATGTCAATTAGATGTAGATTTTCCAATTGTAACTCATTAGTATAAGTAGGTATTATTATTGTGTATTTATAAAACAAGGTGTATAGTGAGTGTTTTACTTTGTAATTATAGTTTTGTTAGAAAACCCAAGCCTTGTTTATTTTTATTATTTAAATGTGTAATAGGTTAGGTTACACCTTGTTTATTATTTCCTAATCCATGTCCTTTATATCCATAACAAATATTAGTATCCAAAATAAGAATCATAGGATTATGGTGTAGAATAATTCATTAGTTATATCATTACACAATGTTTGAATGGATTATTATTAATTGGGAACACCTAGATAAACCATTGATGGATGAATTTTAGGTATGTATGTAAAGTGGAGGGAATTGTAAACATTTTATGTATCCAAGGATGTTCAAAAATTATGTTTTATTTTAAATCATTTGGCATAACTTGGCATGAAGTAGGTAATGTATGGTGTACCATAGTGATATTTAGTGTTATCCTCCCCAATACATTTTGTAACATATTATAAACTACCCCAATACTCATGTTGGATGGTTCAAAATATGTAGGTCTAATTCCATGTAAAGAGAGAAAATATATGTTACAAAGATTGAGACCTAACCCATTGTCCATGATAAATCATTTTACTATTTTATTGAAAATAGATACTTGGATATATAATGATAAATAAAAATATATACTATTTTGAGGTGGAAAATCCTCTCTTTCAAAATAAATGTTTTGCTTAGTCCATTTTATTGAATTTAACATGGAGGTCACATAAGGTGGCTCCACATTTATTCGAAATATGGTCATACATAAGGCATGTAAAATAACATATTTGTAATGGGAGGATTTAAGAAATAAATACAAAAGTGAAATTTATAAATGACATCCTAGGAGGAATTTATGACATTGGAAAGAGAAGAGGGGATTTTCATTCATTATTTATAATGATTAGTGGTGATAGGTAAAATCTCATTATAAACACTATAAAAATGACAAGTTTGGAATAATTCATTTACTTTGTTGTTTTTAAAATTTTTACCTCTTTTATTTAAAATCTGAATTGAGTTAGCCATGCATTCTCCATAACACACAAAAGTGATTATGACATATTAGAAAATGAGATAAATAATATATGAATCCATAATTAATTCCTTGAAATTAAATATAAATATAATTTTAAAATATATACAATTTAGAACTCAAAAACAAAATAAAAGATAGGAAATCCTAGGTTAAACTAGGGTTTTGAGACAAAAGGTTAGATTCACCTAATATTTAACCCTAAATTTATATATATGTGGTATCTAGGGTTAAGGGGTATTAGGATTAACTTTCACATAAGGATGGTGAACTAACATAATGAGAAACATAATTAATATAAACTTGGATAAATAATATTCTAAAGTTATAGAATTAGGATTACTAAAAATAGTAAAATACAACTATTGATATCATTAATAAGGAAAAAATGGCACTTAATTAGTTTACTATGCTCATGAAGTTATAATCTTAAATAAGATGGAAGTAGACTAGAATAGTCATCACATATGGGAATATTTGTTTATTGGCCTCAGATGCTTACATCAAATCATGATAGTTATGTTAATGTAGGTGTCTGACTTCAATGCATATGTCTTGTATGAAATACTAACCAGATCTATATATGACCAACTAGATATTTTTGGGTTCTCTATCACCTTGATTCTAATGTCTTCAAATAATGTGAATAAGTTTTATCTCTTTATCAAATGATCAAACCTTAGCTTCTTCACCCTTATAGCGACTATGGGAAAAATGGGTTAGTGAGATCATAGTGTTGAATTGTCCTAAGGAACCATCTATCAATGGGAATTGCCTACATAACTAGTACTTTTAAAAGGCCTTAGACTTATTTAGTTCTCCCCTATGTGTTAGATTGTTTATACACAAGGATGTAATGTGTGATAATTAATGGCATGAAATGACCTATCTTGTGGGTTTGAAAATATACCACATAAACTGCTCTTTAAATGTTTTAGATGTATGTAAATAATACTTATATGAATGATATAGAAATAGGGATGAATAATTCATGTTTTCTCACTTGAATTATTGATTCAATGCTTCTTGGTAAGTTGCCTTATGAGTTCTTAATATTTTTATAGGTGAGGAATGAATGAGATTTGAGCTTGTATATATATCAATCCCTTTTGAAAATATCTCACACTAAAAGACTTAGGCCAAAATTTAGGATATGATACATTTTTAAATAAAAACTTTTGGTCTCTAGACACTTCATAGGAAAAGTTGTTACTTGCATTGATGCATGTGTCTATCTGGGATGCAAGTGTCCAAGAAGCTAGAAAATAGGTACAGGGCCAAAACTATAAGTGAAGGATAATGAACATGTTTAGATATTTTATCATAGTATAAAAGGATTGGTCATCAAAATAATAATGGTTGGAGTAAGATATAATTAATTTAGACATAAAGAGATAGTTAATGTGAGCCTTTCAATAATGGGCATGTCTATAATTGAATGATATATCCATGATGGATATTTTCCAAGTGTACAAGACTATAATACTACATAAATCAAATTTTAGTATCTGCATTTGCAAACTAAGTCAGGCATGGTGGACCTAGTATGATCTCTATGTTTTTAGGTATTTTATCAATGTAGGACTAAAATTACCATGGATAACCTATTATTATCTATGTTTTTCTATAAGGTTTCATTAAATAGGATCACTTGATATCAACACTCATATCTATATCGTCTATATTCATCCAACTAATTTTACCCTAGTATACCTAGTCGTATTATTTAGGTTATTTATAACCAAATAGATTGGCCTAACCCTACCTAGTTTACATTTTTTACTTGTTCTATTAGATCAATAAAATAATTGTTAAATAATTTTCATTTTTTCCCCATTTAAACGTATTTCATTTTCCACTCATGTTTTCAAGTTGTTAAATTATGTAAAATTTTTACTACATAGTTAACTAAGTCAACCCTGGTCAACCTAGTTTATTTTGGCCTATTTTCATAACATGTTATGTCATCCTTATTCCATTCTATATGTTTAACTAGATCAGCCCTGATTGGCCCAACTTTGTGTGTTTTTATTTTCTACATATGTAAGGGAATTCAATTTATTTTTTATAGCAATAAATATCACCTTTGCTTTGAAAAAAGTTGGATGCCTATTTATTTACATTCAAAAATTGAAAAATTAGTTTTTAATACTTGATTTTCACCATTATTTTCACTTTGTATTAATTTCCCTAACAACAATGTGCTGTTAGTTTTAAAAATACTTAGCCAATGAAAGGCCACATGATACTCTATTTACAATCCTAGTCTACTATTTAAAAATATATTGGCATGAAATGCTTGTCCTTATACTCATAGCCATAGTACAGATTAAAATACAAACTTTAGTTTCCACATACCCCATAATATTTAGGAAATTCCTAGGGTTCCCATTTCTATTTAATCTTAAGAATCCAACTATCCATATAATTCTCTATTACACCAATTAATGATTGACATTGGGAAGTTACTTGTATATTACCCTTGAAATGAGGTTTAGTTTTATTTCTCTATCTTGTATACATAATTACATTGACCCTAGTTGACCTAGCTTAATTTCTCTATCTTTTCTATAGAACTAAGTTGACCTTGATCCACTTAGTTTTATTTTTGTATTTAAATATGTTAATCTTGGTAGACCTATTTTATTTCTATATCTTCTCTATATAAGTAATCCAACCCTAGAAGACCTATTTTATTTCTATATTTTCTACATAATGAAGTTGACTCTGGTCAACCTAGTTTTATTTCTAGATTTTTTATAGAACTAAATTGACCCTGGTCAATCTAATTTTATTTTTCTACCTTTTCTACAGAACTATGTTTACCCTAGTTAAACTAGTTTTATTTATCTATAGAACTAATTTGACCCTAGTCAACCTAGTTTTATTTCTCTATATTTTCTACAAAACTACGTTAACCGTAGTTGACCTAGTCTTATTTATCTATCTTTTCTAATATGTTAATTTAACCCTACTTGACCTAGTTTTATTTATCTATCTTTTTTGTAGAACTATGTGGACCCTAGTTGACTTAATTTTACATGATAAAAATGTCATATTTTTATCTTCCAATAAGTTAATAGCACTACATACTCAAGCATTTAGATCATAACCTCACTTATATTATCACTTCAAATGAAACTATTAAATTCCTTCATGTCTTCCTACTCCAAAACCAATTATGACATCATGCAACCTAAATTTTACATCCTTAAGGAAAACACACTATAATACAATTAAGGTTACTCACCCTAGTCCTCTTCTTGATACTAATGTTAGGAATTATTTTCCACCTAATAATCATACTCCTACCATTGATACTACTCAAATATTTGATAATATACATCAAAAAATTACCATTATAAAAATCACTCATAGTAATAAAAATATGCAATTGCAATCTCATATATTACAAATGGATATTCAACCACCTCAAGTCATCATGGCTCAACAAAACATAAGTTTATCCCTCACCATCTTATATATGTCAATCAAAATATCATCACTAAACTTCTTGTGCATAAAAAAACTTTTCAAAATATTCAAAATCAACATTTAGCTCCATTCATTATGTACACAAATATTGGAAAACGTTTGTCTAACTATTACATATGATGGAACTAAGGACCCAACTATATTTATTAAATTTTTTGGTAATATATAAATAATGGGTCCAAACTAACACTTTTTTACCACCAAGATCCTAGCCAAAACCTTTATTGGTGATGCACTTAAATGGTATAATCAATTTCCTAGACATTATATTACAAAACTATAGGATTTATTCAATGCTCTAGTGAAGGAATTATAACATAATAACCTTATTGATAATAGCCTTAGTCATTTCATCAATGCTAAAAAACTACTTAACAAATCTTCTCACACTTTCATCAAAGGATGGAAGTCTTTATCTCATAAAGCAGACCATAACATGAGTGATGATAATATTTTAATATTATTTGTTACTTATATCAAAGTTCCTCTTCAATATAAAGTTTGGATGGTTACCCCTAAAACTTTAGAAGAAGCTTTAGACCAAGAAAAAAGGCAAGACTTTATTATAAGTTCATTTGAATAACCTTAAGCAACTACTAAGGAATATTTTCAACCATTCTCTCATAAAATTTAATCATCTAAACCTCCCTAACCTCAAAAGGGAGCATCTAATTCAACCAATTTTAACCTAACCTACCCTCCATTGATTTTAAAATAAATTAAGAAGAAATTTCCACCCTAGAAACCCATGAGATTTGATTCTTCCAAACCCCCTCCCAAATGGTACAATATTGATAATTATTTTCATTGCATGCTATGATAGCTCATTCTCATGAAACTTTTCATGATATTCACTGATTCATTCTAATATTATTTTTAGGTCCACATTTAAATATTGATATTTTTACATAAATATTTTATCAATACTATCTTCAAGCATTAAAATCCTAATATAAATAAGCACACTCACATCAACATCACTTACCTAATGATCAACAATAATTACCCCATACCTCCACCTCATTCACTAATGTTATACAAACCACAATCGATCCTTCTTACCAAATTAATAAGTAAAATATAGATAACATGAATAACCTAAAAAATGTGGTTGCATTAATTAAACCTCAATCTCCTAGGTCACATAAAATCAAGGAGCACTTAGTTTAAATGCCTACTCCAAAATGTATCATAAATGGTCCTCATTTAGCTTATAGACCTCTTCAAACCTCTCATAAATGTCACATGTCAATTTTAACATCCTCAAAATCCAACATATCAACACATTTAACTATCTTTAATATCACTTTCCATCCCAATTCAATTCATTCTAATTTTTTAATTTCACCTCACTCCACATCACATGTTGGGACATCCTAAAATGTCCATCCACATATCACTTCAAACTTGGGGGCATCTTGTGATGCCCATATAGATCAAATTACCCATTGATGCATCCTAAGATATCCATTTTTATTCTAAATTTCACAATAACAAATAAATTCAACTTCAATAAACTGTTTGAGACACATAGGCTTGTATTTTACATCATTTTGGATATAAACATTAACATAGATTTTTCTCATTATTTTTATCTCACTTTTTTTTTGTGTGTTATTTATTTTATTAAATTTAATTATACTTACACAATTATTACTTTGAGTTATTTTGTTTTATTTCACTTTAATTACACTATTTACTTTTTGGTTCTTTGGTTTTATATCACATTATGTTCAACATTTTCCCCCCTTGTGGTTCCTAGGTAGCACCTTTGGGGTTTTCATTAATTTTCATTTTATCATATTTAGGTAATTATTTACCATAGTCTATATATGGTTATTTATATCTAATTAATTTCCCCCTCTTTTAGGATGATCATTAGCTTTCCACCTCTTTTGGGATGACTACTAGTTTTATTGGTGGCAATACTCGATTCCTTGTAGGTTAATATGAATTCTCTAGTGATATGACTTTTATAGCATAGTCCCATCCATTTTAGAGTAATTTTTTCTCTACTTATGACTAAGTAGGAGCATACTCATAATTGTATCACTTGTTACATGGATTGATCTCTCAATATACCCATATTTCTTGTATTTCCTTTCATTTGAAGCACAAATAGGTTAGTTTTGAGATAACACATTTATAGGAAAGTCTAAGAATCTTTAGAAACCATGGTATTTAGTGTATACACATAATATTTTCAAAATTTTATCAAGTATTTTCACTTTGCATCTTGTAGGAACCCATCAAGTTTCAATATCTTAGAGTGTTTACCTAAAGGGGTGCACCAAGAAAGGGGTGGGCAGACCATTGGTGTTTCATATGATTGTTATCCCTTTTAACACTTGTTATATACACACTTGTATCCTAAACACCTTATCCATAATCTTTTTATTCTCTACTATGCAATCTCCATTCATTTTTTACATTTTATCCCCCTTTTCCTAACCTTAATCCCCTTTAAATTATTCACTATACTAGATCAACTGGGTTGACCCTACACACTTTTGGGTAAAATTAATTTAGGGTCTAGGTTGGCTCTTGGCTGACTTAGCCTATGACCTAGTGAATTTAATTATACTAGGTCAATTGGGTTGACCTTGTTGGCTAAATTTTTTAAAAGGGCTTAGGGTTAAATCTTCCTATATATACAAAATATTTTTTCCATTTTTTAGAAAAGAGAAGAAGTAAGAGTTATTGCACATCTACTTATCCACTATTATACTTGAGGAATAAGATTAGGGTTTCATAATTACTTTAGAGATATGGGTCTTGTCTTGTGGAGAAGTATTTTAGATGTATTGATAGGTTGTGTAGCCTAGATCTGTTTTATCCTTGTCATCATTACATACCACAACAAGCTATTGTGAAGCACCTTGGCCAAGGGAGAGATTGAGGATTTGTAGGTTCATCTTCAAAGGTAATTATTCCTAAATTTATTTATCCTTTGTAAGAGTAGATAAATATGGATTTGTAATTCTCTTCTATGTATAACAATTTCATATACATTGATGTGAGTATATGTCTCTTATGCATGTTTACTTTTATTTTTTTAACCCCCACTTTGTGCCATGAGCTTTGGTGAGAACTAGATTATATTTTAATTTAATTATTATTAGTTTAGTGAGATATGAAAACATAAGGCTTAATTAGGGTTATATAATTATTGTGCTTGATTGGAGGCTTTTAAACCTTCCCTAACATGGTTTATTATGGTAAGAGATCCCATAATTGGGTCTAGTAGATCCCCATATTGGTTGTGTTCCTGATTATCTAATGTATCCCCAATCAGAAGTGTATGGTATGATCTATCTTCTCTGAGTTAGGATTGATTTATAGACATGATGCATTTTTGATTACATACATTCTAGTGAACCCAATATGAATCTAACCCTTACAAGTTTTATCTCAAATTTTTTCATTATTTTATCATTTTATTTTTCAATTACTTTCATGCTTAGAATATATCACATAGTATAATTAAGTGGTTTTTCAATATAATATTTATTTTCACTATTTTCTCTTTTATGTACAAACTACCAAATCAGAAAATCTTAAAATGCATTCTAATAATTATCTACCCAAGGCTTACCTACTTGGATTTCATCACTAAGGTAGAATTTGACTTGGTTTTTTGGCTAATTATAAACATGTGGTTAATGGTATATATTAGATAATCACCCAATACCCTTATCATTATGATGTGTGAAGTGAAGGGGTAGGCCTCAATACCAATCTATTACCATTACCAATATAGATCCCTTTCAACCTAAACATCCTGAAACCATCTATAGATTGATTTCTAGTTCCTTCCTTATAACTAACTTCCTATCACATCTAAAATCATATTATAATAAATTTAATAACATTCAGGATGACCATCTAGTTATCATTTATTTTTCAAGTTGACTACTTTATCTTGCTCAATTATATGTTGTATTACAAAAACTTATATTGGCTAGCATTGGTGTAAGGTTTTGTACTATGTGCCTCAATTGGATCATCCTAAGTGATCAATTGATTGTGTGTTTATCTTTAATTATTTATTTCAAATGTACTTACAAAATTTTTCTTGTTTCATTACATCGTCATTATGCTCAACATGGTCTCTTACAGGCTATCTATTTTCCCTACATATAGTACTGAATTAACCCTGTTGGCACAACATTCTTTTCTACCCCTCAAAATATATAAATAAGTCATTCTTTTTAACTATGTATCTTTATCTACTTGTTTTTTATCCAAGTTAGAGAACTAGATTGACCTAGTTGACCCTGTATTCCTATTTTCAAAATATTTAGACCCTATTTTATGTACTAGGTCGACCCAGTCAACTTTGAATAGTTTTTTGTCACTTCCTATTATCTTATCTTTGCATCAAGTTTTCCTTATCTAGTCCTTCTCCTTCATCATGAAATTGATATTAGAATACAACACTACATTGAATTCAATGAATATGATGAGTCTTACCAACCCTCATAGGGTCACCTATAAGCATATTAGAGCTCTTCTTCTATATGAGAGTAATGTTCACATAGCTACTCACATAACGAACTATGATACTCCTCATTCTTCTTCACTTTTTAATACTCTCTTCTCATTTAAATATCAACCTAAATTAGAGTATACCCCTGAAATGCTTTTCATTATCTCTAAATTTCCTCAACATCAAGGAAAGGACCCCTTTATAATTTACCATCTCATGATTAGTGGTTAAGTTAAATATCCTCATTCACCTTCTCCCACACTCTCACATGGATTTGGGGAGACTAGTTTCTTTGATTCTTAGCCTCTTCCCTCTATTTTGACCCCTTATCATATCATGAATTCTTCTTATTTAACTTCTTCTACCTTCATGCCTACTATCTCCATTAACATGGCATGCTTTACATCTAGTGGGCCTCTTCCAAGACCCACTCTCTTTAATCCTTCTACTAGTGCATTGTTTTCTACACATGGTAATAATGATTCTAGTGCTTCTTCTTCACATCCCTTCACTAGTCCATATTTTACCACACAATAAAACTTTTACACTAGTGCCTCACATTCTAACAACTCTTCTCAATCTCCTACCAACACCAATAGTGGTACCCAATCCACTACTTCTAATTCTAATGCATCAAATAATGCCAACAATTTTAATCAAACCCATCAAATTTTATTAAAAATGATTAGTCAAATTAATACTTTCAAACTCATAATACAAATTAAATGATGAGAATGCAAAACCACCTTCTCCATCTTCAAACCCACTCTCAACCGATGCCATGGGGCATGCATAATCAAAAATGTTCCCCCACCTCCTCTTCAAGATTCCCATGGTAATCTCATCCCTCTACCTCATCGTATTAATAATATAATTAAGCATCTTAAAAAATTAACCTCTTACATCTCAAAATTCAAATATTGATATAGGAGGCATCGCACCTACCATTTCTTATAGTGGATCAACTAATCCTACTTTTCATCTAAAAATATTTAGAAACCTATATAAAGACTGGGTCAAATTAAATACCTTTGTTGCTACCAAGATCTTAGCTAAAAACCTCATGGGTGATGTTTTAGATTAGTATAACTAACTTAAAACTCATTCTATTACTAGTTTGGAAAATTTAGTAAATGCTCTAGTCCAAGAATTCCAAACTAGTGATCTTCCTAAGAATACCTTGGCCCATTTTATCAATTGTAATCAACTTGAAAAAAAAACTACTCAAGATTTTTTTAAAAGGTGGAAAACATTGTCCAATAAATATGAACATAACATGGCCAATGATAACCTTTTCTATATCTTTACAAATGTTCTTTTTCCCAAGTTGTAATATCGGATCTCAACTCTTTCCCCACGTACCTTGAAGGAGGCTATTGATCAAGCTAACTGTCAAGATTTCCTTATGCATCAATTCTAGCCACCCCAACATTCTATAGGTCCTCACATCTTACTCAAGAATAATAATCATTATGCTACTAATGATGGTGCCATGGAGTCTTATGACACCATTCATAACATTCAAGTTATTGTTCCTAACTAATATTTAGAACCAACTCTTTCTTTTCAACCATTCACCAATCATAATTTATCTTCACCTAATAACATCAATGTTCAAAAACCTTTATCCTTAATTGAATTACTAAAATATCTAGCTAGGCCTCTTCCATGAAAATTTGATCCCACTCATCCTATGAAATCCTGGTATGATCCCAATATATTTTGTTGGTTCCACTCTAGTTGGGGTCATTCTCATAATACATGTAGGTAACGTCATAATTTATCTATGTATTTTCTTGTTTGTCCTAATTTTTATCATGATTTTATAATTTTAAAACACAAACAAGCCTATGACATTGCTTTCAAAGCTCGTGAAACCCATACTAAATCTCATGATTAGAATCAAGCTAATGCTTATTTTTCCATCTATAAAGAACCTCTTACAAATCACCAAGATAACCAATACAAGCCCACCCCTTCCACCAATAATTTATATAGTCTTATTGACCCAACTCCAGAAGAGAATGTGGTTAATATGACTAATATGTGAAGGGTGGTTGCTTTCATTGATCCTCAACCTATCTACACACCTCCATTGTCTTGCACATTTTATGTTATCCAAGATTATTCTCTAACTCACTTAAAGGAGCTGGGCAAGATGAACTTATAGATTTTGATGAACAAATTACAAATTATCCTTTGAATAACACTTCTCATACTATTTATACCATTCCTCTATCTTCTTTACCTACAACTAATGATACTCAATATACAATTAACACTTCTTCTAATGATTCTCAACCCACACCTATACCAAATACTTCATATTTCCAACATAGTTTACACCCTTGTTCTAAACCTTATACCTATTATTAATATAAATTCCAATATACTTTGGTTACTCCTTTTGAGGACCTCCTTGAACACTGCACCTATTTCTAACAATATTTTAATGGGTTATGATGAGTAGGATCCTATCAAAAAACTCACTAATATCCCATCCCAAAACCCATTTCTTGAGCTTATGAAGACCTCTCCACATCATCTAAATCATCTCATACAACTTTTATTTGAAATGAACATCCCTCATCCTCCCCTAATAGGACATGAAGCAACATTATTTAGATACGAAGATAGCATATTGTAACAATGTGAAGAGATGTCCATCTATGTTGATGAAATAATGGAAAATTATCTTTCACTCAAGTTTCCCATTACTTCCATGATTCCTAATGATATTTTACTTCATGTGGATGATCCTCCTATATTTATTAGTGTCTAAATTGGTTATATCCAAGTCACGTATGCCTTGATAAGTGAGGGTTTTGGAACTTGTCTTACCGCTCTTGATTTTATAAAATCCCTTGGATATTATGTTTCCTCTCTTGGGTTGCCTCCTTTAGATTGTGTGTAGTTTCCCATTACCATCCCACCTATCACTATTAATGTTAAGGTGATGATATTTAACTTTCCATTATCTTACAACATCTTTCTTGGTAGGTCATGGACTCACCATATGAGAGCAATTTCTTCTTCTACCTACCAATGTGTTAAATCCCCTCATAATAGAGATATATATAGGATTAAATGTGAAACTAACCCTTAGAACTTAAAATAAATATAATACCAGAGTGTCTTAAAAAATCCTACTCTTGAACCTTTACCAAGTGTTCCATTTTACGAGTCTCAACTATTCAAAATTTTCATCAATTCCACTTAAGGTTATAATGGTCATCCTAAAATCATTAGGAATATTCCCCATAACCTCCTAAATTTTTATGGAAATGATCTTGATGAGATCAATATCAAGATTAAAACTTCCAATCTGTCACCTTGTCTCATCTCTCAACTTCCCACTTCTTTGTTACCTCATTCTCACATACCACCTTGTGAGAGAACCCCATTTTCTTAACTAAGACTCAACATTCCATTAATCACACTCATTAGATGACAATGTCATTCCTACCCATGCCATTGATCTTCATACACCTAAATATGATGATGTTTATACCTTAGAGGATCCATTTTTAGGTGGTCTTGTTTAGGAATGTGATGTTGAGATTATCTATTATCATTCCTCTTTATTTTAGACTTTTAGTATATCTTCATGTTTTACATCATTTATAGTTCTTAATTTTAGTATTTTTCCTCTTTATCATAGGGTAGAGATGGTGAAAACACCTCCATTTTCTAAATAACATTGTAGGATTATGCTTATGTATTATTCTATGATTAGGACCTATCACTGTATAAGGTACCATGGCCCTTATAGCCTACTTATCCCTAAAATGAATGTAACTCCCCTTCAGCCTTATACAAACCCTACCTCTCCCTTAATAGACCCTACTTCAGATCCTATTCTTACTCCCACTTTAGCTAAGTCTATTCCTACTTCTGATCCCATTGCTCCTACTATTGAGCCTAATCTAGTCCCTTCATCATCACCACCTTCTCTTGGTGATGGTTTGCTTCCTTTACTTCAAATGACTCTATTACATACCAAATGGGTCAACAAGCCTTCCCAAACTCCTAATTTTGTTACACCTCATCCTATAAGTACCTCTACAAAGCCTATTTATAGGCATATTTATTGCTTCCACAACATAGATAAGCATTCGTCCATGCAATATCACAAGATATGATAATATATTGACACTTTACATCCTTCTACCCCTTAATCCTTAGAAAAGGATATACCTCTCTTGAAGGTACTACCTAAGTATATTCTTAAGTATGGAGAGGTGTATTGTCTTTGGTACCAATGTGGCACCCATCATACTGATCATTATTTCATCCTTCAACAACACCTTAAAGATTATGTTTTAACTATTCTTTCACCTTCTAACATTCCTCCCATAGGCCATTCTTGTAAGAAGGCTCCCCCTTCTTATACTACCTCTTATGGTTCCATCCACTCTTGTGATCCCTTATTCACCTCATATTCCTCCACCCATTAATATTTCACCTATGGACCTTCCCTCACCTATAGATCCTTGTCTACCTATAAGTCCCTCACCTGTGGATCCTTTCTCTATTAGTGATCCCTCCATTTCCTATAAAGTTTATTTCAATGAATTATTTTGAGCATCCCTTGATTGATATTACTCCTTAGCATGATCCATAAATCATATTTACCTTTTCTATTGAGGAGATTAGACATGAAATATTTTCCCAATTTTTACTAAATATAGATGAGACATTAGCTAAAATTCACATCCAACTTCATAAAGACTTATTAGATGTTCTAGATAATGTGTGTGGGAAAATATATTAGTACTTATAAGCACATGCATGATGACCTTACATTTTCATTTGGATTGGATGTGTTATCTAACCTTATCTTTATCTATTTTTTTATATCATTTGACATTGTGTCAAATTCTTATTTATCTTACATGGTGTACTTTAATTTTGCACTCTATATTACATATAATGTCATTTATGTTTGCTTATGGATATGGATGTCATCTTTATCATTGATTTATTTTTATTATTGAGTTTATTTCTTAAAAACTCCATTGTTCTCTTTTCATGATTGTTTTTTTTCTTATCTCTATATACACATATAATTATCATGATGACTTGGTTATACACACCTTGTTCCCTTTATTCATTCCTTATTTACCATGTGATCATTTAAGTAAACAATTAATCTAATTAAAATCTCATTTTACCAGTTCACTTTGGATCTCCTTTATTTACCTTTATTTCCTCTCATACACTAAGCATATACATGGTTGAGACTTGAGATAACATGTTGGTTTATTGTTAATCCTTAGTGTTCTATCCAATATTGTCCTTGTCCACTTAGCTTCCTTTAACAAAAGCCTAAATCTCATTCATGTGTATCACTCTATCTCTCATGATTGGTCATTCCAAGTTCTTATGGAGGAGGAATCTTGAAAATCCTTAAAAACATTCAAAATCCAAATCATTTAACAATAGGCAATAATAAAAAAGTCAAAAACATTTTAAAAAATATAAAAAGTCAAATCACAGTAAAATATGTGATTCAAAACACATATCATTCTTCTAGTTGAAACTCAAAATCCACAATTGGCCTCAAAATAGAGTCAAGGTCCATTAGGGTGTGGTAGGTTAGTAGATTAGAAAAGGAGAATTAAAAAAAATTTAGTGCTACCTACTTTATCACACAAGTACCCAATCTTCATAGTAGATCAATGGCTTTGTAAGGGGTCCTGAGCAATGGGGAACACATCATGGAAAGGTAGGTCTATTTTAATTTTCATGCACAAATATACCTCCATGATTTTATCTTAGTATCACAATTATTTTCCTGTACAAATTTATATGTATAGCGAATAAGTTTCCTTTATACATTGATGGTAACTAGTCATTTACTATCTTCTCATGTCCTTAGTATTCCTCTTGTCTCCTAAATTCTTCTCACAAGGCACCTACTTTATGATTTTTATCTTCCTTATTTCACTCCCTACATTCATCATATTTCCTCTTGAGAAATATCATTTTTTCCACTTATCACTCGCCTAGGGATTCCATTTGTGAGTTGCATTGTAAGACCATGGATAGAACCTTGCCTTCCTCACAAATTACTACAATTTCATATTCCTATTACCAATATCCCATTTTAAACCTAATTTTCACATTTATTCCACCTCATTGGTGGTCCCTTTATGAGTTTTAGTATAAGACCACAAATAGGACCTAACCTTCCTCCCAAAATTTTCCAATAATCCAAGTCACAACAAAAAGTACATGTGTCAAATATGAGATAAGATGTGATTGATCATGAAGTTACACATCATCGACATGCTTCCCATACTAATTTATTATGTATTATGATTAATTAATTATTACTTCACTTTTATCTTCTTATTTTATGATTGCATCTAAGAATCCAATAATTTTTTTAATTTTCATACTTACCAGCTTGAATTAGTATGATAAATTTAAGACCAAATTTGCCATTTTTATTTTTCTTTAATACTTCCCAATGTGACTTAGTATGATTGATTAAATTAATTTTTTTTGATACCATTTTTTTTACATGTTTTTCACTTTATTACATTATTTTCATACTTCCCAATGTGATTTATTGTGATTCTACTTGTTTTAAGTTGGTGCCAATTTTTCTCTTGGTTTAAAAATAATTTTTTTGTCATCTTGTTTACCACCTTTTAGTTTCTTATACTTAGTCATTTTTTTCTATAATTACACATTTCTCAATGTGAAATGTTGTGTAGTAAATTTTTTATTGATTACACTTAACCAAATCCTTTTTTCCTATTTCTTTTTAACCATGCATATGTCCTACATAATTTAAAAAAAGAAACCACAACACATATATTTACTATAACATATATGAAAAAAGCTAAATACATGTGATATAAATAAATATATACAAGCATCCAAAACCCCAACCATCCTACCAACACATAAAATCAACATCCAACTACCATAACAATATATCTATATATATCATGATATTTTACAAAGTACAAAAATATACATCAACCTAACTCTATGACTAGGCTCTATCCTGTCTATATCATGGACTAGACATGCTACATATAGATGCCTTAGAAATTCCTTTATAAATATTAAACTATAAATATGATTTCCAAGATCTTAGACCTATCACCTATCCCTATAGGTTGGCCACCTGGGCTTGTACCTATGCCAACAAGGTCATGGTAATCATATGTGTGGCTCTCTCCTAAGCTAAGGTCTACCATACCTATACCTTGCCTACTCCTACCCCTACTAGTGGTTTTGGCTCCTTCATACATGAATTTACTCACCTTGTAACCACTCTTGATAGTATAAAATATCTCCCTAGAGTAGACACTATCACAAGATCCTATAGTGTCACAAAGTCATATGGCATCAATACCTCGTCAAAGATCTCATTGAGTCCTCCCATCACCTAGGTTACCCATATATTCATTATAAAATAAAGATGTCATAGATAATATTTTCCACTACTACATTCCTATATTCCAAATTTTTTTATAATTTTCTCATTTTTTCACTAATCTCTACTAGTCAACCTAATGTTCCTCACATTACACACCTTCACTTCTATTGAAGTCTACTTCTTTATCTACAACAATAAGGTTAGTAAAGGTATGTGTTTTTCAATTCTATCCTTTCATTTATATTATTTATTACTTATTACATTTTACTTAACATTAATTTTATGTGTTATCATGTTCTATTCTTGAAGCACTATCTCATGTTGTACTCACATGACATGTGATGAGCTTTGAGTGGGGTACATTTATATACATAATATTTTAAAATTTATATTGATTATTGACACTTTGTATCTTTTAAGAATCCATATATTCTTAATCTCTATAAGTGCATGCCTTAAAGGGTATATTGGGAAAGGGGTGGGCAAACCATTGGTGCTTCACAGGATTGTTGTCCCTTTTGCCATAGGTTATCTACATACTTTTCTCCTAAAAACCTTATCCCTAAGCTTATTATTATCTATTATACACTCTCTAGTCATTTTATACCCTTTCCCCCTCTTTTCTTAACCTTAATCCCCTTTTGATTGTTCACTATACTAGGTCAAGTGGGTTGACCCGGTACATTTTTGGATAAAATTCATTTAGGGTCTAGGTCGGCTCTTGGCTAACCTAGCCCTTGACCTAGTGAATTCTTATCCATAACTATACTAGGTCGACTAGGTTGACCCTATTGATTAGAACTTTTAGAATGGATTAGGATTTAATCCACTTACATATACTAGTTTATTTCACCATTATTTAGAGAAGAGAATAAGAAGTAAGAGATATTACACATCTACTTATTCACCATTCTACTTGAGAAGCAAACTTAGGGGTTCATGCTTTTTATGGAGATATAAATCTTGTCTTATGGAGAACTATTTTGGATGCATTGATAGGTTATGTATCCTAGATTTAATTTATCTTTTTTGTCCTTACATACTATAATAACCTATTGTAAAACACCTTGACCAAGGGAAAGATAGAGGTTCAGTGGGTTCATCTTCAAAGGTAAATATTTCTAACTTTGTTTCTCCTTTATAAGATTAGATATATATGCATTTTTACCTCTCTTCCATACATTAAGATTCTGTATACATTGACATGAGTGTATGTCTCTCATGCATGTTTAATTTTATTATTTCTAACCCCCACTTTATGCCACAAGATTTGGTGAGCACTAGATTTTATTTTAATTTACTTGTTATTAGTTTATTGGGATATGAAAACATAGGGATTAATTAGGGTTATTGTATGATTATGCTTGATTGGAGTCTTTAGAACCCTCCATAACATAGTATATTATGGTAAGAGATCCCTTAATTGGGTCTAACAGATCTTTATGTTGGTCATGTTCTTGATTATCTAATGTATCCCAAATTATAAGTGTATGGTATGATCTATCTTCTCTAAGTTAGGATTGATTTATAGACATGATGCATTTCTGATTGGATACATTTAGGTCCTTTTATCTAGTGACCAATTGTAAGATCTATTGTGTTTGTCACCTATTTCACTCATTATTATTTATATGAATCCATATGGAGGAGGAATATAAAAATAAGAAAACATTAAAATACAAATCATAAAATAAACAAAATAAAATGATCAAAAGACAAGTATAAATTCAAAATTCATAAACACAATAAAAGATGTGATTATTTGTTGGCACATATCCTATTATAGTTGAAGGTCAAAATCCATAGTTGGCCTCATGATGGAGCTAAGTTACATTGGGGTGAGGTATAAAAATGGACTAGGATAGGATGACTAATTATATCATATACATATAGGGCCACCTATTTTATCATAAAATCAAGCAATCTTCATAGTATACTAATGACCATATCAGGGGTCCTAAATAATGAAGGACATGTTTTGGGAAGTTAAGATCCATTTTAATTTTAATGCATAAATCCTTATGGGATGATCTATGTACTTTAATTATTAGCCCAAGATTTTCATTTACTAGGTGGAATGTCTTAGGTCCTTTATGTTGATAGTTTTTATCCTTACTAAGTTGCCTAATGTGTCTAATTATTGATAAGAATGTTTGCATCACTGATGTGGCACCTAAAATTCCTTATTTAAATCACATTATTATTGATATCCCTTGTTGGATATTATTTTTAGTTTATCACATCTATCTCCTTATTCCTCTGGGTTTTTAGTTTTTTAGTTGCATTAAAATACCTCAGATAGGACTAGGTTTTCATCACAAACTTCCCTTCACATTTTACCACCACACCATATTATTATCATACTAGTCATGTCATTAGGTGGTTGTGTTTTCTTACATCAAAGTTTAGTGAAAGTATTAAGTTTGAGTAATCATTATTTATATATTTTTATTTTAATTTAGCCATCATGTTATTGTTTGATTTTTGTGGACTTCACTTATCTTACACAAGACATTTTACATGCTTACATGTTTTTATTTATATTTGACTTGACATTATTATCTTATTATTAACATAAATTTCATTTTCATTGATTTATGTTTACTTCCATATCTTTGTTTGATTTTTCTTACATTAATATTTCATTTACTTACATTTTTTTCAATGTATTTTTTACAAGATTTAGTGTGTTATATATCCATTTGTCATCAATTTGTTATAACATGTTTGGTATTTTGGTTATAACATATCCTTAACAATAATATTTAGATAATTTTATAAGTAATTCAATTAGTTTTTAGTGTTATTCATTGATATTTTTAGCTTCTTATGATGCATGCATTAATTATATTTTTAGCCTTATATCCCTAGGGTTTCTCAAATGTAGGAATTACACCCTCAATGATTGAGACTATGATATTTTCATGTATTCATTAAGTATAAATTTAATTTAATGTATGTTTGTCACTATACCAATTTTTGTGGTGTTCTGTTCTTTCTTGAAACACCATCCTATATTACACTATTATGACACATGATGAGCTCCAGGTGGGGAATATGTATACACAAAATATTTTTAAATTTTATAATTTAATAACACTTTATCTCTTATAGTAAACTATTTATTTTTAATTTCTCTAAGTGCATGCCTTAAAGGGTACACTAGGCAAGGGGTGGGCAAACTATTGGTGCTTCTTAAGATTTTTAGTTAACTCTATCACACCTAAACCCATTAAAACCCATATTTATATAAATCAATAATAAAAAATCATATAAAATATCTAGTAAATAATTAAAAAAACCCATTTTTCATACTAGGTTATCATGTTTGACCCAAATTTGAAAGCTATGACACATTATGGAACTAGGTCAACCTAGGTTGACCTAGTTTGAGGCCTAACAATGAATTTTTCAAAATTGAGTCATGGAAAGATGACCTTATTAATTCAAATTATATAAGGGCCAAGAAATATCCATTTCTATAAATACAACCTTAATTTCAATCCAATAGAGAGGAAAATTCATTTTCACATTATTACAACTTGTAATTCTACTACATCTTCATTTGAAGGAGTTGTTTCTTAGGGTTTACCTTAAAGGAAAGATAAATTATTTTATGGGAAGTAATGGATGAAAACTAGGAATATTTTAGCCTATATTGTGATACTCACAAATCCACAACAATTTCTTTCAAAGTACCATTGACCAAGGACAAGATTGAGACTAGCAGGTTCACTCAAAGATAATTATTTAAAAGTTTTTCTATTTGCTTTTTAAGTAGATATTACACAAAATAATAGGTTTTAAATGAATAATTATTTCTTATATTACCTCTACACTTAAAATTAGTTTATTTATATGGTTTTATAGGCTTTCCATCTTCCACCTTAGGTGATCTAAGCCCCCATTTACCTACCATGATCCATTATTTTTTTAAACCATTATAATTTGTGTTATAATCTTTGATAACACCATATTATATTTCATTTTATGAATTAGAAGACCTAGATATGTTATTTTATAATACTAGTTTCCTATAGAATTTGGAACCTCATCCTTTAGTGTTGTGTAATAGATTTTCCCTTAGTTATGTTTAAAGGATATAATTTGGTCATGCCCATATATAAAAATTATTTAAATAGATATTCATTGATTACCTTATTTGAGATTGTATTTAATAAGTAGGATAAGTTGAAAATCTATTTTAACATGTAGGATATAATATTAATATGGATATTATATTCATTATAATATTTATGTTGAAATTGTGAAATAACACTCTTGTCTTTTGTTGTATCTAGATATGAATAACTAACTTCCTCGTACTATGGGATTGGGCTTCATAATTTCTATTTTTTTAATGTGTATTGTGTCCCATGCCTATACTGATATGACATTAATTGTATATGTCTTTATATTAGCTAAATATATGTCCTTTTTGATAATTTATTTATAAATATATTACTTCTTTGAGAAATGATATGACCTTACCTTTGTGATCAAAAGATATGAAACTGATGTTTTTATCAATCATTTCTCCTATTGAGTGTAACCTTGATTTTATAGCACTTGAATTATAAAAACCATGAAAATTAAGAGAACACTCATTTGATGAAAATGAAACACTTGACTAAATAGATCCCATACTTTTTGAAATTTTATATAGTTATCTATACTTATTTCCAAGAGAGATAAGAAATTACATAGAATAAAAATTTATATATTTATAGTTCATAACCTTGATATATATAATTTTTTTTCCATCTATGTGAGCAATGATAGGTCCTAATATGAAAAAAGGTTTGTAATTTTCCCCTTTGCAACCAAATATTAAACTTCATAAATTTCAAGTGTATCTTTATTTTTTACCTCTTTTGTTAGAAAATATGCTTTAAGCATACTTTTTTTCTTACCTTAAATTTGGTTTTCCAACTTCTCTTTTAGTAATTTTACTTTTTTATGTTGTATCTTTTGTAACTTGCATTTCAAAATATTTATTTTGCAATTTCTTTTTTTTTAAATGTTCCTTTTGTAATCTTGCTTTCTCTACTTTTTCCTTTTGAACCTTTTATTTCTCTAAGAATGCATTTTTCATATTTTCTTGCTCTATTTTTTTCGATTATGACTATTTTTTCTCTCTGAATTATCCTTTTGTATGCATATTGGCTCCTTTTCACTCATGTTGTAGAAGATCAATTCATAATATCAGTGGGTTTCATGATTGATGTATCCATTAGATGATCACAACTATTAATTAAACTTTGTATTTAATTATTCAAAGCCAAAAAACTATTTTAATGATGCCCATGCATTTTATGATATGCACAATATTATTTGATCTTATTAGAGGATGTAGAGGAGGAGACTTTATCAACTTGTTTCTAATAATTTCACTTAGAATCTCACTTGAAGTCTCATTATCCTTCTTTATAATTTTTGACTCACTTATTGTATATGTATTATGGTTTAGATTACCTTTTGGATATGAATTCTTGTTAGGCATAACATTTTCTAGATGAAGATACAAATGCATAATTAAAACTATCAAATTATGTATTTTTTACATATGAGATATAATTTTCCCATGCTATTATCTTTGAAATAAAATACTAATTTTATTTTTAAAATTTTCTATTAACTAGTTCATAATGATTATTTGATCCTTTAGGGCTTCATAAACACAAAATATAGGCAATTCAAACTAAATATGCATACAAAATCTATCTATATGAGATATGGGAGGTGGAGGAGGTTGAGGAAGGATATTTTGGTTATCTTCATTTGGTATTATAGGATGGGACACATTAAACCTTGGAGAAGTGATATAATAAACATGGATAGAGGGAAATTAGATATCACCTTCCTTAGGGTTACAAGGAGGAATATGTTCTTTTTTGTCTAGTTTAAATGTTACAAAAAATAATATGAGAACAAAATAGAGAGACATAAATTATAAAAAAAATACTCTAAAATGATATAAAAATTATAATTAAATAATCATGATGCAATAATTGTTCCTCATAATGTTCTCAAATATTTACAGCTCAAAAGTACCACTACATGATAGAAACATCATATCACCACATGTGTATAATATTTCATCCAAAGGGTGGATTTTAATTATTATAATCTACAATTATGTATATAGGAGGTGGCATAGTTGATATAGGGTGTCATTGGTG
The DNA here is from genome assembly GCA_037957365.1 of Torreya grandis. NCBI lineage: Eukaryota > Viridiplantae > Streptophyta > Pinopsida > Cupressales > Taxaceae > Torreya > Torreya grandis. Next base: position 1,188,567 of record JARHVA010004183.1, read on the forward strand.
GGCTTACCAAACTCCATTTTAATTATTCAAAATTGCTCCATCCAAAACTTTCCACCTACTCATCTTATCTCTATAGACACGACTTCGATGGAAGGTAATAGGGAAAGGCTTGGACCCATTTATTGTATGGAATTACATGGATAGAAAAAAGTATGAAAGAAATTCAAACATGTGGGACTCATAAATTTCATGGAGATAATCATATAGCATAATGAATAAGTGGCTCATGCTTTTGTAATGGCCTAAAATAAACATAAGGTGACCATTTATGGCATAATAATTACTATTTTAGAAGAATTCATTGGGGAAACCTATGAGGGAACTAAGGCATTCAAATACCAAATAAATAAATAAGATATGTTGAAATTATTATTCCAAATGAAGGACTTTGTGAAGACTGTAAAGAAAGGTTTCTCATGGGAAGATCTCCCTCATCACTGGCCTAAAATATATCTCCAAGTTATGTATTATATGACCCTTAAAGGTAAATACACACTAATATTTTCCAACTAATTCCTTATATTGAATCAATTTATTAGTTATAAGATAAGTCTTCCTTTCTTTTTGCTTAAGTTTCTTAAAAGCACCATTTTAATTCATCAAATGAGTGACACTAACCCTATCTTTCACCAAGGGTTGATCTTTCTCTTAGTTAAATAGAGCCAAAACCTACAAGGTAAAGAGGTCTCCCTTGGGGGATCCTCCTCTAAGAAGGACTCCTAAGAGGACTCCCCAAAGGAAGAGCCCACCTTAGGATCCCACTGACCTTCTAAGAGCACCCCCCAGGATAGCCTTTACAAATCCTCTCTTGATGACCTCGCCCTCAAGCTATTCATACCTAAACCTAACCTAATCACCCTCAATATGCATAATTATAAGGAGACTACCCATAAGGGTAAATACATTTTTTTAGAAGACACGAAAAAGAACAAAGTGTAACTATAAAATTTTAACTCCAAGGTTTAATAGGTAGGGATGGCCCTCACCAAACTTACATAAGATTGGAATGCTCTACATAGATAGGCCAAATCCACAATGCAATCTTTCATTCATTTTTATCAACTACCCTAGACCCCTATCATATAATTGCCCAATATTTTGAGATCCCTCCCATTGGGTTCCCCCAATGTGATCCCCCCAAAGCAAACTCCTATGTAGGTTAAGAAACAAAAGTGTTCCCATATGATATTTCTCAGAGAATATATTGAAGGACCTAGGAACTACACATGAGCTAAAATTTTAAAATTTAAGTAGGATATCCTAGTCAATAATCCCAAATATTCTAAATACCCATCAGAGGGACATCCCTCTTAATCTTTATTTCTAGTTTTTTATTTTCCTTGCTTTCAATTTAGTACAGTGTTTTTTTTATGTTTTGATTGGATGGACTTTACTCAACCTATTGATACTTTATGTACTACACTTTAGTGGTTCTAGGATCCCTATAAAACTATTATTTTTATCCTATCAAGTAAAAATAATTAAATTTAAAACCCTAAGAAGACAATATTTTAGAAGGAAACCCTAGGGAAAATTGGGGCTTGCAATATTAATTAATAAGCAAGTTAACAAAAAATGTTTAAAAATTTTTAGAGTTAAGGGTTGGGGGAATATCCTAATAAATTATGGAATAGGTTATTCTAAATCAATCTAATTAAATAATTCATATTTATAATATTATGATAAATATACTAAATTTGAGAATATGCTAACTATAAAAAAGTAAAATACCTAAACAATAGTATTAAAGTATAAATGTGAAGGATAAATAACACTTATCTTATACAATGATACATAAGTATATTTAAAAATAATAGGTGAAAAATAATATAATTACATGATTCACCTCAATTTCTCAGATGCTAAAAATTAGCTTTTTGGCAGTTGGGACACTAGTGTCAAACTTCAAAAACTAGCATTGATAATTTTGTCTTAATTTTTATGCTTATCTCAAAATTAGAATATATATACTTTTATAAAAAACTTAGTTTCACTTTTTTGGGTTCATTTTCAACTTGTATAATATTAGTTTAGATCGCACACACAAGTTCCTAAAATCACTATTTTACTCAAAACCCTATGTCCCCCAATTATGGCATGTCACCTTGAAAAATAGGGGATAATTAGATCAAGTGAAGTCAAGATGAACTAAATACCATTCTATCAATGAATACTACATAAATATCCATATAATCTAAAGAGGGCCTCAGACTAATGTAGTTATCCCCCTTATGTGGGATTATGTGTGAAAAATTAGGCAATATGTTATATGTGAATGCATCTAGTGATCTAGATTGTAACTTGAAAAATAATACTCAAGAGATAATATTTTAATGTTTCAAACCTATAAAAAGACTAATCCTATGTATGATTTGGAAATAGGGAAGAATAGGGTAGTATAACTTAGTTGTACAAATGATTTTTAGTAGTGTAATGTGAGATATAGAAGTGATTACTTTATTTATATTTAATATCTCATGATTTTTATTTATACCAAACATTTTTAAATAATCTCATATTAAGGTTAAATAATAAATATAGGTTGAACTATACATATAAGGAGATTTAAAATTTGACCAATTAGAAGGCTAGGACACTAGCATCAGATTTTGGACACTAGCATCAATGTTAATGTCCTAATCAATATGCTAGTGTCTTGTAGGGTAAAAATCTATTGAGGATATTTAATTTTATGTTTAGGATGGTAATCATGTTTTATGGAGACTATAGGCTATAGGTGGTATGTTTCATAAACATTTTAGTGTCAAACTATAGGATAAGTGATTAGTCACAATGAGATGGTGAACATGAGCCTTTTGACAATAGGAAGGTCATAAACTAAAGGTTTGAGACACTATTGGTACATTTAAAGTGTACAATAATATTATGTCATATAAAATTGTATTTTAGTATCTACACATAACACAAAAATAAATTTCAATACCTTGATAAACTTAACAAAATAAAAATCTTCTATATGAGCATAGATTTTAAAATACTTCCATTAAATTTAAAATTAATTGTCATAATAAAACTAAAATACATTTTATTTATTATGTATTTTATAATATCACTGTAATTAATACACGTGTGTAATTTTTTTAATAATATACAGCTTACAACTATAAAATATATGATCTTAAATTCTACAAGAGTGTAACACCAAAATGCATTTAAACTTTGAAGGTGTATAATAATATATGAAATTAAAAAAATTATAATTATAATTAACCCAATATTATTAAAATATATGAACTATAATGTCAACAAAATAAAATTTATTTTCTTAATATATATGTAGAGGATAAGGAGGAAGGTATCAAGATGGAATAATTTTCCCTAATTGGATTAAATCTAAAGAACATAATGATGAATGTATAAGAATTGAATGGGGAATGATGGATGGATAATATTTGCAATGGGGAAAGATGTATGGAAAAGGATACTTTTTGTTTGGAACTCTTCACATTCACATTTATGGTTGGTAAATTAAATTATTATGAGTACACCTATTGCCAGTATATTTATTGATTATTTTAAAATTAAACTATTATGATTGCATTCATTAACTAAGTTAAATTTCATGTCAAATATTTAAGGATATTAATATACAATGAATAAACACCTTATAATAGTATGACACCTCCTTATAGGGTGTTACCATTCTTTTAAAATTCTATAAATTTTATTCCCCTTTGTAAATGACAAGTTAATTAAAAAAATAGTGTTTTTATTGGTGATTTTTAAATTACATGTATGTGAAAATTTTGAACCCATTGGAATGGTTGTGAAGGTATAAATCTTGATCATAGGTGACCATATATATCATGCAAAAGTACACTATTATCTCCAACTGATACTAGTGCATATACCTTTCTTGTTTTTAGATCAATCAATTTATATAAACCCATATTAGCAATACCCAAAATAATTACTTTTTTTATCATGAAGGGTAGTTATTATAAATTTAATTCCTTTAAAATTAATAAAAATACTATGGGTTTTTATTAATATCACCAATAAAAAATAAGTTTTTGTTCATGTCAAATGCATATCTAACATTATTAAATGTATAACTAAGAGACTTATTTAATTTAATTTGAACATCCCTGCATCTGATAACAAAATGATTATAACCATCAACCAAATAAATAGTTTCACTATTACTCTTATCTTTAATGACAATAAATTTCTAGTATTTGTGACATGTATAGTGTTGGGATGCACCTAAGTTAAAGTATCATGTTCTAGACACATTTGATTGGTTCTAATATTTCATAAATGTAAAATCACTCTTTTATCATAATTTATCTCATTTTCAACACTAAATTTATGTTATAAATTGTAATAAGATATAAAATAGTATAGTAATTATTAATTTATATCCATATAATATACATGAGTACTCTTCAAAACTGATTTGAACTATGACAAAATGCATAAGATAAATATAACAATGAATGTATTAAATGAGGTAAAAAAGATATTATCTTGCTTGTGTAAATACTATAACATGATTAATATATAAATATTTCATCTCTACAATGTAAAAAACCTCTATGTCTGAATCATTTTTTCCTATTGTGTCTCACTCACTTTCATTAGGTTGAGTCAATATCGCTAGTTGATACTGACCCTAAACATAAAAATATCTTAGTTTATTATATGATTATGTGCATTTTTTTAAATACATATTTATACCTTAAATAATTTTTGAAATTGAATCGGTGCACTTGTATGATAAAACATAGTTCCACACAAGTAATATGGTATAAAATGGGGATGTTGGGTAAAAGGGTTGAGTTGGATTGACCTTGGTCAATCCCTATTGACTAAAGAATCACTAAATTTACAATAATATCAAGAAGACATAAATTTTAAAATATTTATCTCACTAATGTGTATGTGTGTAATTATGAATGAAATCCTAGATTACTTTTTCCTAGCTTTACCTAGGTATAAGAATGAAGATATAAATTGATCTTTGTAAAATTTAGATTCAACTATAATAATTTATTAGGTGCAATATGCAATATTTTATCCTCTTGATAATATAATGTTATTTTATTAATACCTTATAATGACTTTGTATATTTTAGGCACTCAAATTTAATCATTAAGTGATTGACAATGTTTAATCTTGACATATTTACCTTACTTGACCTATTCACCATTTTGTTAGGTTGAAATATCTATGAGAGGCTTAACTAATCTATTGATTATATTGAAAATACAAAAAACACATTCAATCATCTTCATTATACTTATAGATTCCCATAAACCAATTTTAGTCAATCTTTGACCTTTTGAGACAAAACTACAATAGGTCAGATAGAGCCATAATACAATAATGTCCACTAGTGTTGCATCATCTCCTACACTCTAAAAAGTAATTTTAAAATTTGAGATGATTAATTTCAGCCCTCCCACAATTTTAGAAAAGTTATTTAATATATTCATTCAAAATATACCACTATGTAAGCACATTAAGGTCATTCAATACACATATAGGAATTGGTAAGCACTCTCTATAAAATTTATTACACATTGAGAAAAATAGAACTAATATTTGTAATTAAATTTCAAATTTATTCCATTAGTTGTATACCAAGTCTAAATTTGTTTTATTATGGGTCAAGGGTATTAATTATAAATAATTCAAGTTAATTTTATAGTTATATCTATATAATGAAAATACAAAGATTACCACACTCACTTTAGGAGTGATAAATACATCAACACGAGGCCCTTTTGGGCTATGCATGTAACACTTATATTACACATGGGGTTTATAAGGATAGATCAACTATTCCCATTAATTCATTCCCCATTTTGAATTTGATGTCTATTTGGTTTGTGTAGGAACTAAGGTTTTAACATTGTAGGTACATCCATACAAAAATTTAGCACCCACAGACAGTCAACAATGAACCTTTAACAGATGAAGTTATTCAAACAATAAAATATTCCACACAGTCAACCTAGATGTGACCATAATCAAAAATAAAAAGGACACAATGCCCCTATTTTCCATAGTGTGACCTTATCCTAATACATTCCAAAAATCTATTTTCAAGCATGACACACTTCACAGGTTTAATTAGTCAATTCTACATCAATATTTTATTTGTATAGTTAGCATAAATAAGATTCGAGCTAGGTTTGAACATTTAATTGAAAGTTATTAATTATATGTCATTCCAATTTATATAATTTATAATATTTTGCATTCAGGTTATATATATTCTTTAAAATAAATCAATATTTCAATTGTTTAGTTTTTTATTACATTTAATTGTTAAAACAAATATAAAAATTAAACATTTTGGTGAACCTATAATTCTTTTAATAGAACACTTGTTATTTTTTTATTTTTGTCCTAGGATTTAATACAAATTTATTTAAACTATTTACACTGAAAGAAATAACCTTTAACATTAGATATATATCCAACACCATGAGTTAATCTTATTCGACCTTGAATTTAAATTTGACATTGAAGAAATTATCTTGTCATCTTGGATAACATTTTACATTGAATAATTTATTTCAACATCATGTTGAAATTTGTTGACCTCTATGAAAGAAAATACTTTGAATTTTATTTTCTCATTATTTTCTATCAGATGTATCTTTTTTTTAGAAACTACATTCCAATAGTTATAAAACTACATATAGAGCTATCATTTTTGGCTAAGGGGTCACTCATTTTATTGGCCTATGAAGTGAGGTATATTATCTCAATACCTAGGCCCTAGACAAAACTATACATGTATTTTAATTTCCATGTATCTCACCACCATATTGGAAATGCTTAGGTCCCGCTATTTACACCATAAGAATCCTCTTTAGCCATTTTATTTGTGGTGCACCTGAGAGGATCATATCACCCATGAAATTTACTTTCACCATACCCTCAAAGATTAGATATTTGGATTCATTCATACTTTAGTATCTATAGATAGGATATAAAATATTGTGATGACACTAATATAAAAACAATATATTATATTTGAGAGCCTATAAAATAATTTAAACCCTTTATTAGATCACCCATTATACCCTAATTTTTTGTTGGTATTATATTCATATTACTTGGCTCTTTTGTACATGCATGATTACTTGATAGCAATAAGAATTTTATTAATTTCATTTTTAATATTTAAAATTATATATATATATATATATATATATATATATATATGTTAATTATGTTCATCCTTTAGAAAAGTTATCTGCTCATGTTGTGCCTTATAATTATGATAATTAATGAAAAATACACAAAATAAAACCATATTGGAAGATGCATATATCGATGATTATTATTTTTATGATCTAATAGTGAATAAGAAATTTTATTTATGATGAAACTTAGGAACAAGAGTTCCTATAAGTCAATAAATGACTTGATTTTGACGATCAAAATTCACCTCTAAATTTATATTTTGATCTATCTTTGGGCCCATTTATAGATGCCTCTATAGATTCACCTTTATATTCCCATAACAATCTTCCTTCACCATATTCATTTAATACTAATTTAGAGCATAAAAAGGAACCTTATCCTTTCACACCTAAATTCTCTTTCCACCTTGTTAATAAACTTTATCACGTTCATTTCTATAAAAATAAATACACATATAATAAACTTAAATAAATAAAATATTAATCATGAAAACAACCTATTTTACTTCCTTTTAAGTGAAAGTGACTACAAATAATCATGATTTTATTTGTTTTCCTTGAAAAACAATGGATAATGAGCCTACATGTCATAACTCTTCTCCATTGTTAACAAAAGAGGATGAACATCCTTCAACTTACCTTAGCACATTATAAGCTACAATTAAAAGCCATGGCATTCCTTTTAACACATGTTATGATGTTACCTCAAGTTCGAGCTCATGGTTATCTTAACATGATGTTAATATTACACCAAAATGTCATAATCATATAATAAAGTTAACACATGATGAAAATTCATCTCTTTCTAGCGATAATTATTTCAATGTTATCAATCAACAAAAAGAAAGTGGGTAATATATATTCAACGAAACTCCCAAACCAAAGGAAGAGCCTATGCATCCAACTCCCACACCCACTCTTGATTGTTTTTATATTCATATTAAATTAGATATACTTAGGGTGTGTGCTTGTGAACCATTCAAGATAATATCATATCACTATTAGAAAAAAAATAGAAAAGTTGCATAAGAAAAATTAATATTTCAATTCAAATATCATATCACTTTAAAATAATAACAAATATACAAATAATCCAAAGTATGTTAGTGACAATCATGTATCTTCATCTAGCTATCATTTGTCTCACAATAAACATACATATATAATTAATTCTTTAAAAATTATATAAAAGGCTAATAAGAGTCTAAGTGAGCTTCTAAGAAATGTTTTTTGAAACAAGTTGATTACATTATCTTATATGCCTCTTCTAAGAAGATAAATATACTATTGTGTGTTTCATATATTGAATGGGCATCATATAGATAATTTTTATCTTTGGAGAAAAAATACAAAGTATCATTGATAGTGGTGATCCTATAATAAATAAATCAATTAAGAAACTTATATTGTATCTCTTAAAAATTCAGAATTAGTACAAAAGGAACAAAGCCAATAAGTATAGATACAAAAGGATAGCTCAGACCAAAAATAGTTACAAAATTAAAAATTAAGGTAAGAAAAGAGTAAAAATAAAACATTGGAGAATGAAAGATTACAAAAATAACAAGATGAAAATGCAAAGTTGCAAAAAAAATAATTACCAAAATAAAAGTTGAAATAACAAATTCAAGATATGAAAGAAATAACTATTGTGAAAAGGTTTCTCATGAAGTACTTCCCAAAGAAAAATATTAAAAAAAAATATAATGATAAAAATATGGTTACTAAGGAATCAAACATTATATCTACTTCATGCATAGATAAAAATATAAGGTCAACACTACAAAATCTATAGTTACACATTTAAGTAATGAAGTCAAAGAAAAAATTAATTATTTTCCTAATGAAACTAGCAAAACATGATTATTATTTAGTTAAACACATCATGAAATATCCTAATAATAATGCACCTATTCAAAATAAACACAATTTTCATAAAATAATTCCAATCTAAGGTGTAGTGATTTTATTATACACAATACAAAAGATGATCAAAATGGAATATCACAATTTTAGGAACAACCCAAGAAGTTAATTCTATCTTATAATGATGATTACATTTATGATTATGATCCTATTAATATACAATATGGGAATGATCCTAATGATGCATGGTCTATACATAGGCATCTTCTTAATGAGATCCTTTATTTTTATTAACATCATTTCATTGAATAATTAAATTATGCTCTTGAATATATAGATCATTCTCTTTTATTCATTGCAACTTATTTTATCCCTTATTATAACATTCTTATAGCCCTTCGATTTATTTTCACTTTGGGCTCTTAACCTCTTTATTTTAAAAATGATTCAAATAATCCAAAACACCTATCTTATAATTCTTTAAATTCACATTCTTTATGACAATCCACATGCTTACTACTACATATCTCTCATATTATTGCTTTACTTTTATGTACATTATCACATATATCTATTTATAAATTTTCCATGAGAACACATAAATTATTTCCGATTGGGAGAATGCAAATTATTTTCTATATCAATCATTTATAATACATTTATATGACACTTTTACATATAGATTGGGGGCATATTACTTGACTTCTTTATTTCTAGACTATACTTTAGCACTTTGTTACAAATTGTTCAAATCACTCTTATTTATCATATTTTTAAAGCATTGTTTCTTAGTGATTTTCAATTATTTTTAAATTCCAATCTTGAAAAAGTTAAAATATTTCAAATCATTTCAAACATGGATTAAAAAAAACATTTTTTTAAAAATTCAAAAATATAAAAATATTTTGAAAAGATAAAAAAATCAACACCTCCAAAAATGTTATTATATTGCTAGTTTACTTGTTTCCATAAGTTATTTCAATTTTCATAAACAAACTACTTTTAACAAGGTATGTGAGCATGATAAATGACATACTAACATGGTTATTTGATGTTGAGATTCCCTTTTTATCCAATAAACTTGCTAATATGGGGGTAACTCTTTGTTCTATGTGAACACTTCAATAGGTTATATCTATCCATAATATTTTTACCATGTTGAGTTATATATCATACAAACGATTTTTTATTCACTCATAATTTACATTATGTTACATGGATATACTATTTTATAATAATGACATTATTATATATGTTTGATGTAGACTCATATAATTTTATCTATGTTTCTTTTCAAATTTTCACTTCACTACATGATTATTTAGGACTTGATTGCTTGTTTTGTGTGGCCTTTGGCATTGTGTGTGCAACATATACATGATATTACTTGTAAGGCATCATCATGTCATTTGAGTGTGGAATTTGGAATTTTTTTTCGTGTGGAATTCATATTTCCCTTATTTGTGGACTTTAGGCCTTTTGTGTGACATTATATGATAATTTCATGACATTATCTGAAATAAATCATATGTTCATTATTTGTTACTATAGTTTCATGATTCATATCATGAATTTATTCTTTTTTATAATTTTACTCTTGTGACCTAATATATATCAAGCACATTTTGTTTAGGTGATTCAATGCTATGCATATATAAAAAATGTTTCATATGAATTTCAATGTTATATACTATCATGAGATAGTATATGAAACATGTGTCAGATAGATATAATGTTAGGGATATGTGTCACATATCAAAAGGGGGGCATAATAATGGTCTTGTCTTAAGAATTAAAGTCCTAGTGAGAAAAAATAAATTAGATTTATGATACTATATAGTTTTTGTAATAAAATATGATTTATATATTTTAGATTATGAGGGCATATGACATGCATGTGTACTCATTACTATAATTACTTATATATAGATTCATATACACTTGATGCATTTTCATGGTAATGTGTAGAACAATTATAATATATAATTTTTAAATAATTATAAGTTTAATTTGATCTATATAAATTTAGTATATATATAGGGATCATGATATTCATTCATGTACATGTTTCTACATTACAAATTACAAATTTTAGTTTTTCAAATTTAAAAAGTTTTGAAGGTACAAAAGTTTTAAATAGAATATCAATCCTTCTATAGTGGTGTGGTTTGAATCATTTTCAAAGTGGGACATATTAGTGTCTAGTGATAATAAATGTCCATGTTTGAAATTTAGTAAGCCATATTTGGTGGTTCCACCCCTTATTATATTAAAACTCTTGTACAAGAGTAATTTACATATTTAGATGAGAGTCAAAACATACAATATTTATAACTCAAGGGATTTCATTACTTTTTAAATTGAGACTTGATCACTATTAATCTTTTTTAGGTTCAACATTTCTCTAAATGCCTCAACAAAGTGGCACATACTTATCTACTTTCAAGCTTCAAGGAAAATATATTGTATACTCTTTCAAGTGTGTTATTTCCTTTATCTGTTTTTAAATTTAAAATTTCAATTTTCATATTTTCAATTTTCAAACATAGATAGTAACTAATTTTAGTGGAATTATAGTAGGTTTTTCATTAAGACACCTTGCAGAATCAAACTTCACATAAAAATAAAAAGTGGGTATATACACTTATGTTCACATCTAATTTAATATAGTAATTTGAATTCATTGAATCACTATAATAGGGTATGGTTGGGGGATGTATACACTCAAATTTAATCATTAAGTGCTTTAAAAATATTTATCTTAAAAAAATTACCTTGACCTATTCACCATTCTGTAAACTTACAATCTCTATGAGATCCTTAACTATTATAATCACTATATTGAAAATACTAAAATCATTCAAACATACCTATTATTATTACATATTCATGATAGAAAAGTTTTAATGGTCTTTGACCTTTTGGGACAAAAAAAGGTTATAGCTAGGAATTATCCACTAGTACAAACTCATCTCTCATGTTATCATAATTAATTTTAAATTTTGAGACACTTCATTTCAACCCTAAAACACTTTTATGAAATCCATTTAATGGAAATATTTAAATTATACCACTATATAATCACATCAAGGTCATTTAATACACATTTAGCAAATGGAAAATACTCTGTATACAAGTTACTACACATTAATAAAATTAGAACTAATATTTCCAATCCAACTTTTGATTTATTTAAATTGTCATATGTCAAGTATAAATCTATTTTATTGTAGGATAAGGGCATTCATTATCAATAATTCAAGTCTATTTTTACCTAACACACACACCCCATTTAAAAATCTAAATAGGGACCCATTATCAGATTGAATATCTTTATTTGAGATCTTATGAGATAGAAGTTTATGATATGGAATTTGGAAAGCTTAAAATTTAGGTTATTTTTAATACTTTAGTATGTTTCAAAATTGAGAGAACTAAAGGTATGTATAATCCATATTATATGATTTAATTTTTTATTTCAATTTCATTTAATTCATTACTTATGAACATTTTTCATTTATGATTGAATGACTAATCGGGTTGATGTGTTATGCTTTTAGTTGGTTATTTGCCTATGTTTTCTATTGAATAATAAATTCCATGCTTAAGTTTTTATTTGGATGTCCCATAGCTCATATAATCTTTCCACATGGAATAATTCCACTCACTTGGAGCCCAAGTAGAAAATACAAGTCCTTAATTTAAGTATAGTAGTGAGAGCCATCCACATGTTATCATCCTATTCACCTAGAAGTGAAGTTAGTATATTTATTCATATGGAATATCCAAAGAAAGAAGAGAAGTGAGAGTCATACATGTGTCAACATATTTCTCACCTAATGGTGATGTCATCATATTTATTCATAAAAAATGTCTTAGGAAAGTAAAGCAACATGAACCATTTACATATCATCTTAATCACTTAAAGGTGAAATTAGTAGATTTATTCATATAGAATATCTTAGGAAAGTGGATCAATGAGAGCCATAGACATATCATCATCTCACTCACCTGATGATATTTTTGTTAGAGTTCCTTATATGGATTATGTCAGGGAAGTTGAGAAGTGAGAGTTATCCATGTGTCATCATCCCACTAACATGCAAATAAAGGAACAAATTATAGTAGGACATAATTCAGTTACTATCAGAGTAACAATAAGCAAACATGTTTATATAAAACACAAGCAAATAAAAAATACCTTAATTCTAAGCCCAAAAACATTAAAAGAGACATGTCACATTATGTTAACTAAGAACTTGGGAGCAAGTAAAAGAAGCCACATAAAAATAAATTTAGTATAAATTAGTGTTATGAAATTCAAATGTAAATAATAGATATGGAATGGAGTGAAATACATTTCTTCCATTAATTTACATGAATTGGAAAATTAATACAGTCAATTCTCAAGGTTGGAACATCTAAATGAATATAGTTCAAATTGACATATTTAGTCTAATCACATTGCCTTTTATCTATCAATTATGAAGTATGAACTTAAATCTCTATTCAAAATAAGAGTTTATAATTTTTTCAATAAACATACACATTCAAACCATAGTTTCAATGGATTCCTCATCCCCAACTCCACCTCCTTCTACATACTCAATTATAGGATCAATTAGGTATATTTATACAATGTTTGTTTCAATGGATTTGAATCCTAATTTCAAACATTACTCCACTATTTGAAATAAATTCAAAGCAGTTAGGCCATATAAGGCTAAGTACCAACTATCAATTTTCACATATAGGTATAATGATGAATTATTGGAAATAAAAATTATTGGTACACATAACACTACATCCAAACCAAAGGTAATGCCCTACATTGACTTGTTATTTGATTTATTTTTGAATTGTAAAATACATGGAAACATATTACACTTTAGACATAGCAATACTTTAATAGCATACATAAGTGGAAATGCTTTTGAAATATATTACATGTTCACTATGATAAAAATGACCTATAGGAATGATATGATAAATTCATGGATCCTTTCTAAAAACATCAATATCAAGTAGAAAGAATGGGTTGGAAACCCAGGAAACTTTATAGTTTAGGTCCCTACTTCTACTATCCCATCATCATATTCAAACCAGGGTTGAGAATTGCCATGGTCTTAATAAATAGAATATATGGTTTCATAACCATTTATTATGTTAATGAGATATGGATAATGTTTCTAGACATTATTCTAACCTACAAAAAAATCATAGCTTTGGGAGAGAGAATATTAGCTTTAATTTGATTATATGAATCAAAAATTTAGGAAGTTTTCCAAATGGTAACTTATACATGATGTCCTATGTGGTATATGTATGACTATAAATTTGCATTCAAAATATGAGTAACCCTAGAAACCATCTATAAAATATCCAAAAAATAAGATTTGTGATGAATTTAATGTTCTCCATGTGTATATATTCATAAATCAAATGAAAATTCTAAGAGACATTTTAACCTATGGTATATCATGCCATATATAGGAATGATATGCCCTAATTATTATATCATATAAATAATACTATTAAAAAAATGGGTGACTACTAGTTATATCTTGATTGCACCATAATCAAGATAAAATGTACTACGACATACCCTTTTTACCTACCCTAGATTGTTCCTAATGAATTGGCTAAGTAGGAAATTATTGATGAACTAGATAACAATGTGAATGTTGAAATACTAATGGGTAAGAAAACATCCATCCACCTAACCCCTCTCAACATTTGTCAAATGTAATATACAAGTTAGGATCACTTCTAGGCTATTATAAGAATAAGGAAACATTATGGATTGAAATGGGAATAATTAAGGCATTAAGACCCAAGGAAGAATGTCAGAGATCATAATAAGAGATATGAGAGGAAATTAAAAATCAATTATGGTCACAAATTCTATAGTCATGATAGTTTATTCATGAATGCAAAATATGATATTGAATTATCTATTAGGATGCATAGAGTCAACATGTCTATGATCATAGTGTAGAGGATCCAATATGATCCCACTATCACTAAGGTAGATTCTAGGAGAATTGACAAGGAACAATGGGTTTCTGCCCACATTAATAGCCCACCTCCTAAAATAGAAGCATAAATGCAAGAATAGGTTGGCCCATCTATGGAAGTAGATGTTGAAGGAAGAGTTAAGACTACTTCAATATATCAAACATATTTAGTTGTTATTACTTATCCTTAATGCATAACTAATGTGGAGAGACTTTTAAGTTCAAGTGGAGCAATTAGGATATTCTTTTTATTACCTTTTCCTCCCTTGATAATAGTGCAACAAGTATGTCTTCCTACTTTCTTCTCATAATTTCATTTTGTTTGTCCTCATTTACCACCATCTATCATAATTAAATCACTATTAATAATGCCTCAATATCCTAGGATACCATATTCACCACCCATGATTCCCCCAATGGTCAATACTCCTTCAATTTCATCACCATCTGCCACCACTATAACCCCTTCATATCCCACTCCACCTTCTATAAGGTCATCCATTATTGATTATAAAAAAATAATTACCTATAAAAGGAATCCTATGACTCCTCTTTTATCACCCTAGAAGGTGGAGATAAAATTTAAATAGGTAACAATTACTAAGGAAAGAGAGGTTGGAAGAAAGGGTAGAAAGCGATTAGATCCTATTATAATTTATGACAACAAAGATGAAGACAAAATATGGAGAACTAAAGAGGAATGTGTGTCAAAGATCTCCTCTTTTATCACCATATAAGGTGGAGATATAATTTAAATAGGTAACAATTAATAAGGAAAGAGAGGTTGGAAGAAAGGGTAGAAAGCGATTAGATCTTATTATAATTTATGACAACAAAGATGAAGACAAAATATGGAGAACTAAAGAGGAATGTGTGTCAAAGATATAAACTAAGGAAATAGAGAATTCAATGAGAAAAATAAAATAGATGAAGAGGATGAATGGATGATTAAATAAATTACTCAATCTAGAGGAACTAAAGCATTGATATAAACTAAACAAGTTTATCAAGGATATGTTATCCTAGTGGAAACATAGTTGGTGATAGATGAACAAGGATATGAAGAAGGGGATGCATAATTAAAAATACAAACCTTAATATATGGGCCATCATTGATTAGAATTCCATGTTTTCCACCTCAGGCTACTACAATGATAACTACAACAACCATTACCCTAGCTATCCCCTCTCAGGTTGTAAGTCCACAAATGCCTCATTCTTTGATAGATTCTTTAGTTACTAATACTACTAATACAATTAGTGTGATAAATATTACTCATTATTTGCAATATTTGATCCAAATGAATAAGCCTCATGCGATTAGAGTAATAATTATTTTCACTATGGCCCAATTTTCTACTATGGATCTTGCTATTATTACTACTAATACTAGGGTTATAGATACATCAATTATAGATTACTTTTAAAATCTACTTATCACCCCAATGACATGTTCATTCCTTGGTAGAACTAGTCCCCAATTCCCCAAGACATTAGTGGGAGTAAATTTTGAATGCCTAGTGTCCACTTCCATTTTTACTACATAAGCCACCCATCCTAGGTTGTCTATATAATTGGGAATGCCTATTGGCCAAGCTACACAAACAGACTCCCCTATAGTTTTAGTACATAGAGTAGATGGGAAGACTAAATAAATCATTGATATACCAACACAAAATTAGGTCTCTGGATGGAATAAATTTATACCTCCTTTCATTTAATTATCAACATCATCCTCCATAATGATTCCTCCTCCACAATAATCTCCTTATTTTATTCTTCCAAATCAAGTTGAACAATATGTGGCATTTAAGATTCCTTCATGGATTAAGAAAATATAATAAGAATTAGGAAGGTAAGACCTAGTGATTTATGAGTAACCAATAGTAAAATTACACTTTAATATAAAAACTAATACCTTAAGGAAGGTTAAAATAATATTATGGCTATATAAGGAGAGCAGGTTGAGTTGGAGGAGAGAGAAGACATATTCTCTTTTATAAAGAGAAGAAAATTAAATCCTTTAGACCCAAATAGATACATGGAGGATTCTTGTAGTTTTTTATATGTTGTTAGAGTAATAAAACAAATTTTTAAAAGATTTGACCAACCTATATAGAGGTCAAAAGAGAGGATCACTATTTAGGATCTAAATAAAATTGTAGATAATGTGAAAGGGGTAACTAAAACTATATATTACACCATTCATTTAATAAATTATGATAAGACTATATCCCAACCTATATGGGTAGACATTCTTCAAATTTTCAATAAAATTAAGGATATTGATGGTAAGATATGCTTTCTAAGCTAGGAAACTAGAAATAAGGTGTATGTCCACTTAAATCAAATAACACCATTATAATATATGTGGGCCCAGAACTATGTTACTACAAAGAGGGAGGGCTTGCTCAAATGGAATCAAGAGATGTGAAATCTAGTGAAAAAATTTACAAATCAAGAGAGAGAGGTAGTCTCTATTTTGAAATATACAAGAGTTATTGATATAAGCACTCCTTTTGGGAAATTAGTTCCTAATCCCATTTTTATAATCTCTTTAGAGTCATGGATGATATATTTTTATTTGAATTGAAGGCTTGGTTTATAATACTAATGAGGAAATTATACAATTGGTTAATTTTTATAAAGATATAATTACAAGAATTGAGATGCTTCATGTGGAGGTTAAATTTATATTAGTCACATATAATAGTTTGATGTACAAGCTCCCACAATTGTTCAATATATATATATTTTTATTTTGAGACTATTGATATCAACTTCTAAGCTAGTCATGCATTATATTTACAAATGGAAGAATAAAAGCAATCAACTTTAGTATTAGGGAAAAAATTGACACCTACTCAAGGTACTCAATCTTTGATATATACACTGGTGTAAACATAGAAGGCCAACCTATGTGCCACTTCCAATACTCACTGCTAAGACTACATTGGTGGCAACTTTTAAAATATCTATAGTGGTAATGTTTTTTCCAATTATAACTAAAGTTACAACAATAGTTTCATCCACTTTAGTTTCTATAATTGTTAGCTACCATTTTCTTCTTTCATTAGTGCCACATAAACACTCCTTTAAATTCACATGTATTTCCATGATTCAACTAAGTTGGAACTATTGGTTCTTAGTTTATTTAACACACACACACACACACACACACACACACACACACACACACACACACACACACACACACACACACACACACACACACACACACACACACACACACACACACACACACACACACACACACACACGCACGCACACACACACACATAGTACTTTAGTTGAGGAATTTTATTCTAAGAAATAACCACTGTACATTTATGATTTGCATGATAATTGACATGTAATTATATTTTAAGAAACATAATTTTAGACTTTGTTTGAGAGATGAGCCACCCCCATGCCAAGATTATATACTTGTATCATCTCAATCCTAAAAGGGAGGATAATTTTGGCAATTAAGATTAATAATAAATTCCAAGGAAAGTTATGAAATTGGTTTTGATATGAAACTATTGATTCTTATCTAAACATGTGAATCTTGAAAAAAGTTCTATCTAATTCATATCTTAGTATTTTGGTTGTGTATGGGTTTTATTTTCAATATAGTTATTCATATTATGTTATTACTAATTTCAATCCATTTTGCATATTAATCATAATCTCCTTTTGTAATATATGTTATTACAGTCTAAAAAATGTAGGAACCTTTGATTATATGTGCTTAAGTTTATTATATTATGGTTCTATTTAAATCTTAATTATGTTTGATTATTGTTATGATTATAGTGGATTGCAACCAACATTGATTTATAATTACTTATCCAACCTTTAGTTCAATTGTTGGCTTAAAAAGGTTTCATTTTTGTAACCTAAAAACATTATTTTCTATCTAACCTTTCCCTCTTTTTGAGTTTATTTTGGTCCTATCCACCTTACATTAAATCCATATTCAATCCACCCATGTCAAGTATATCTAGGTTCACTTCATATCCAAACCACCCAAGTTTAACTATTATTTTTCTCTCTACTATTCCACCAATAGGTTATTTATAAAACCCAATACCCTATAACTTATGCCTTGGTATAAATCTTCATTTATAGATCCTAAGAAATTAGAGGCTACCTTTTAAAGTTACCTAGTGTGCATAAAACCTACATCAACATGAATTTATTTAACACTAGAAGGAGGGCATGAAACCTCTACTTTTATTTAAAAAAGACTGCTTGAGTTGCATTGGATATTCTAAGGAGTATAACAGGGTCTAATTTTGACATTAGTATACTGGGTTCATCTTTGCATCTCTTTACAAGACTTAGGTTAGAAAAGGAAACCATAAAGAAAGATTGTACCTAGTGATTTTTCCCAATCAAAAAAGGTCCACTCCCTAAAATCACTATGGCCCTAACTTGGTTAGTTGGTTCTTCTACAATTATTATTATCAATGTTGCCCATGATTTGTTTAAAAAAACTAAAAAATATCTTAACTACTGAATAACACTTGATGTATTTTATGATAACTCCAGGGATAATGAATGTGGTCAATGGGGATGTGGCATGCATGCTTTTCCCATTCACACTACAAGCTTCCTCTTATGATTGGTTTTTAAAACTCACATAGGGTTAAATTACTTCTCAGGTTCATTGTGAAAGCACTTTCTTAGGTCAATTTGTATAGGTTACCAATCCTAGTGTCATATACCAACATTTTTATAGTATAAGGTGAGAGCCCAATGAACCCATAAAATCCTTATTTGATAGATTCCAAAAATTGTTTAGAAGACTAGAAATAGTGTATAAACCCAATACTATGCTAACCCTTAAGATGTAAAATAATGCCTTAGATCTTACAACCTCAATGTTCTTATATATATTAGTAGGCATCATTGACATACCAATGACATATGTTTAATCTAATGACATTTATATTAAAATAAACCCCTAATTATCGAGCCTAGATAGACCCAATATCTCTAAAAAATTATCCAGTATCAAATTCAATTCCAAATGCTAACCAAAATACCATGGCTTACAATCAGAATCAAAACACATGTAGTTGCCTTTATCCCATGCTACACCAATTCAAATCTTAATATTTTTAAATAACCTTGTTCATATATCCTATCAACATCAAATCCAGACTTTAATTTTAGTTAATACTTCTACTACTTAGTGTGAAATTATAGATTCTAAACAAATTGAATTAGGTGATACCCAAAGGATGGTAGAGAAGTCAAGTAATGAATTATTGATCATGTATAAAATAATAGGGAGTAACAGTGGATAAAATATATTTCAAAACTTTCTATTCCCAATACATAATAGGCCTTTAAATAAAGATGGTAATAATATAGAATAACAAGGTGCCTAAAATAAATATCTTGGAAGTAACATTATGCAATTAGTGTCAGGTTCACAATATAACATGGCATGGATAATTGGATTTAATAGAGTTCTACACTAATTTTGAAATATTTAAGAAAGAAATAGAAATATAAGAGAGTTTTGTGAACCATCCAGAGTCATGTTCCTTTAATTCATTAAGTCATGCTATTATAATAATGGTTTTTGATACCTATGACTTCCCATTCCCAATGGAAGATATAAATAAATAAGAGGATAATACAAATAAGATCCATGCATTCTAGTAGTTCTATAGGAACAATTAAAATATGAGGAATAAGTATCCTATTACTACCCCCTTTGAACAATAATGCTACTATTACTTCAAATCCAAAGGAAAATAATAATCCACCTCGTCTAAAGGGAAGTAATCAACACAAGACCACCAAATCATAAAGTAGAGCTAGATACAACATTGTTGAAGATATGAATAAGATCAAGGATAATATCACCCTACATGAACTCATATCAGATCACTAAACATAATGAGCTATTTCTCAAGGACCTGACTAGGAGATCCTCTACATCTAAAATGTCTAAGGTTGCCCATGCCAATATGATGGTATATAAATAAAAACTTGAAGTACCACTATTTCTATTGATTTTTTGAATGTTTAATAAAAATGTACACAAATATTTGGTTGAATCAATAACTTTAGTCAATGTAATGCTTATAACTGTATATATAAATTTGGGGTTAACTCCAAATAGGTCAAAGAGAGTGGTCGTATGGTACAATCCTTAATGCCATGTGTTAGGGAGTTATTAAATGTATAGATATAACTTGTTCTAATCCATGTGTACAATAATACATTAATATTATGGTAGTTGATATTACAAATATTATGACCTATTATTGATTTGATATTGGTCAAAAATATTGAATGAGTACATGGCCATAGACTTCTCAGACATGTGGCTACCTTGGAAAGAAATGGCCAATCGGATTTATGTGGATGGATGGAGAAATAAAAATAAAGTACTTGATTACAAAGTAAAATTATAAGAATGATATGGTCAACTTTGTATCATCACATGAAAGTGTGTACACATTCACCACCAAACACTAGCTTTATGAACAATAATTTGAAGGTCCGTAATTATGGATTATCCATTTTGATGGAGCTAGATCAAAATAGGGTTTAGGTTTTGGCATAAACCTAATAGACCCAAACAATAAGTGGTAATTAGCTACCTATAGGTTATAATTTATTTTCACCAATAATAGGGTTGAGATTGAATTTCTAATCTTTGGTCTATAATTTTCACTAAAACATAACACCAAGTAGTTGTAAATCTTAAAAAATTCTAAGTTGGTTAACTAGATTAGAAATAAATATAGTGCAAGTTCACTTAAATAAGTATGAACATTGAGCATGAGACATGATTAAGTGCTTTGAAAAATTCAACATCAATTCCATCCCAAGGGAATAAAACCAAATAACAAACTCACTATCAGCTTCAAATACTACTCTAGCACCACTTTAGGATTTAGAAATGTAGAAATTTTTTTGGAGTCAGTTACTTATCCCTATATCCTAGACAATGTGGAAAACTTCTAGGTATTTAAACATGATCAATATATTATATAGTTCATGACCATATCTAGAGATTTTGAGTCTCAATTGATAGACGAAAATGATGTTGAACCCATGCATATTGAAAATCTAGGATATGATAGTGTCCTACAACTAAAGGAGAACT
Organism: Torreya grandis; assembly: GCA_037957365.1. Taxonomy (NCBI): domain Eukaryota; kingdom Viridiplantae; phylum Streptophyta; class Pinopsida; order Cupressales; family Taxaceae; genus Torreya; species Torreya grandis. The sequence goes on from JARHVA010004183.1 coordinate 1,210,773, forward strand.
ACATCCCTATGGGGATGGTCTCCCTAGAGTGAGATTTTGATGTACATCCTTAAGAATAAAATAAAAAGTAGATCAAAGCAACAGAGTTTGATTTTATCAAAGATAATCTTAGAACTAACCAACATACCCAATATATGAAAATTGGATTGAGATGCACTAAAATGGAGAAACAAAATTTAAAAGTTTTGTTGACATAATATAAATATATGATCACCTAGACATACAAATATCTAAAAGTGTTTAAAACTAGAGTCATCACACATATCATTTCATTAAAACTATAGTGTAATCCTTTCAATCAGATATAAATGTTGATTAATCTAATTCTATAACTCCTCATTCAAATAGAAGTAAAAAAAATTGTTGGATGCTAAGATTATCTTCCCAATTAGTCATTCCACTTGGGTAGCCAACCTAGTACTACTTAGGAAAAATAATATAGAAATCAAACTTTGTGTTAATTTTAGAAAACTAAATAGAGTATTATAAAAAAAGATAATTACACCTACCCTTATTATATGAGGTAATTTATATGGTAAGGAGATATTATATGATGTCCTTCTTGGATGCATTCTCAGGTAACAATCAAGAATTGGTAGATGTAGAAGATATGATGAATATTTTCTTCATGACTAAGTGAGGAAATTTTTTCATATAAAAGGATGCCTTTTGGACTAATTAATTTAGGATAAAATTTATAGAGAGATATGTAATTTTAATTCTAAGGAATGGTTGGCAAATGTATCATTATATAAATGGATGACCTCACAATGTCCTTAAAAGATTGAACTGATCATGTGGGCCATTTTCAAAAAGTATTTGACAAATGCAAGAGATATGGAGTATATCTCAATATAAATAAGAACATATTTATAGTTAATGAAGGGAATATATTGGTCCATGTCATCACTAAAGACGAGTTCTCCATTGATATTTAATGGGTTCAATACATTTCAAAACTAATAACTCCTAATTAAAAGGTGTTAAAGTATTTATTTAGTAAGATTGAATTTTTAATGATTTTTTTTTTCTAAAATTACAAATATTATCAAGACATTGAATGATATGCCAAAGTAACATGCCAATATGGAATGGAAAATAGAGGCCAAAAAAGATTTCTTGGATATTAAAATAGCCATTACTCAGGTTCTAGTTCTAATGAACCTAGACTTCAATAAATATTGTTACATTTATTCATTTGATTTAGAACATAATATAGTTGTTATAATTACATAAAAGGTGAATTAAAATGAATATCTAATTTCATTCATGAGCACCAATATAAATGATGTAGATTTGAAATACTCTATGATAGAAAAATAGATATATGCACTTATCAAACTTGTGAAAAAGTTTAGGCATTATATTTTGAGAAACAAAACATATGCCATCATCCTAGACCCAATTCTAAAGTTCACACTTAGATATAATGAATTGGGAAAAATAAGAGTCAAATGGATGACCAAACTTTAGGAGTTTTACCTTGAAATTAGGCTAGCCAATACGCTGAGAGGTCAAGGGATAATCCATCTCATGACTGAGACTAATCCATGGATTTCCATTTAATAAATCAATGAGATTCATGTAGTTGGTGGTGATTTGTACACTCAAATCATACACTACTTAATCATAGGTACATGTCCACCTAATCAAAACAAAGAGTAGAGGTGATCCCTTATGTTTAAATCAGCTCACTTACGATCAAGAAGGGATTAATGTATAGAAAGAACTATGAGGGCATCTAATTGAGGTATGTTTCAAGAGAAGAATCTACATATATAATATACAATCTACATCATAATATCAGTAGTGGACATCCCTCAGGTAACACAATAACTCATAAAAATTATATAGATAGGATACTACTCACCCATGATCTTCAAGGTTTCACACAACCATGTTAAGACATACCATGAGTGCCAAGTATTTGGATAATGAGAAGTGAATTCTACCATACCTTTGTATCCAGTCAATGAAAGACAACCTTTCTCCCAATGGGGTATTAACTTTATTGGGGTAATTAAACCAAATTTTTTAGTAGGGTACAAGTTTATCCTAATAGCTACTGACTATTATACTATATGGATAGAAATTGTGGCCACTAATAATCCCATAGAAATTGATGTTATAAATTTTTTTGAAGAGAACATACAAACCAAGTTTAGTATTCCAATTTATTTGATTTGTGATAATGTTATAACATTCCAATATATAGGATTTATTGAGTGGGATTACAACAATTAAATCACCACCAAGTTCTCCTCTAAATACTACTCACAAGGTAATGGAGTGGTTGAATCTACCAATAAGAATCTGATGGATTCTATCAAGAAGTCAAAATAAGATAAAATAAGAGAATGGCATCTCTAATTTAAGTATGCATTGTGGGTAGACTGAATCAGACACAAACAAGCTCTCAAGGCTTTATTTTTTCTACTAGTGTATGTGAAATATTTAGTCTTACTCATTATTCTTAAAATACCAATGTACCAGTTCATATAGGAGTACATGGGTGAAGATGAAAAGATTTAATCTATACTACTTGATATAGTCCAAATGGAAGATTCAAGAAATAAATCACTACACAACTTTAGAAAACATCAAAACATTGTCAAAATATGGTTTGAAAAAAGGTCTAAGATTTAAGTCTTCAAGATTTTAACTTGGTTCTTCTATGGGATAAATTACACGATAAGAAATAAAAGAAGACAAGTTCATTCCTTTATGGATTAGGCCATATCAGATATTAGAAATCCTAGGTAATAATGCCTTCCAATTGAATGACCTCTAAGGTAATGACCTTACCTTTCCTTTCAATGGATAGTTTTTGAAACATTATTCCATGGCTAGTCTAACTGGAGATGCATTCGAGTGACTGCAAGTAGATGTATATGATAAGAGTAGATTATATTTCCCACTTTATCGATTAGATTTTATAATTTATATATTATATTTCCTATTTTATAATATTAGTCATTCCTACTACATTTAATTTGATAGATTATTTGTTATGCTTTATATATTAGTTTTCTAAATTGTAGAATAGACCCACTAATTTTTTTATGGTAAAACTAAAAAATACATGCCAAAAACAAAGAGGTTAATATATAAAGAAGCAAAATTGGAATTCACTAATGTTTTCTTTGGTAGTTTTATATTTTATAAGATTAAGGTATATGTTATGACTGTATTAGGTTCTACTTAGATTGAATGAGTTTACTAGACCTTTGGGACTTACTCTAATATAATCATGCAAATTTTAGAAAGACTTTTCATTTTAAAATATTAACTATGCTATTGCATGATAAAACCTAGATGAGAGATAATAAACATAGAAAATGTAGACACACTGGGAAGGACCTATTGATTAAAATAAGTTCTCATATACATACACCTAGGCAATGGTGATTTCCAACCCTTATTATATTTATGTTTCATAACAAATCATCATACAAAATGATATAAATTGGGTGATTCAAGTAACTTAGATCAAATATATGGATGATTGGATATAATTATATCAATACTTAGAGTGGAATAAAATATATCTCTATCAGGGCTATGGATGCCTAGCTTGTAGCAGAGTAATGGCCAACCTTTCCTTACTATTTGATTATAAAATATGAAATCAAAATGAAACTTATAGTGTTTATTTAGGTATTTGTTAAAATTATTATAACTAGGGAAAATTAATTTCATGAAATCACACACTCAAATCCAAGGAATGAAAAGGGTTAGTATTTTGTATGAGGAAGTAAGAGTCTTTTTCAGGGTCTAGTTTTTTTAATCTTTTCTTGGTAGGGCTGATTTTTTTATGATGCATTACTAAAATTCTAGGTTATCAAATTAATTAGGAGTATTTTCCCCATTGATTCTCAATTTTTTATTCCCTAAAACACACACCCCATTTTAAAATCCAAATAAGGACCCATTACTAAATCGAATATATTTATTTGAGGGCCTACGAGTCAAAAATCTATGACATGGAGTTTGAAAATCTTAAACTTGAGGTTATTTTAAATCTTGAAATATGTTTCAAACTTATAAGAGAATAGAATATATGCATAATCCATATTATATGATTTACTTTTCACCTTTTATTTTATTTAATTAATTACTTATAAACATATTTGATTTGTAGTTGAATGATTAAATGGGTTGAAGTGTTATGATTTTAGTTGGTTCTTTGCCTATATTTTATATTGAAAAAGTGACTTCATGCTAAGTGTTTATAAAAACATACCTAAATCATCTAATATTTCCAAACAACATCATTCCACTCACCTATATCCCAAGTATAAAATGTAAGTCATCGATTCAAGTAGAGTAGGGAGAGTTATCCATATGTCATCATCCTACTCACCTAGAGGTGGCATCATTATAATTATTCATATGTAATATCCTAGACAAATAGATCAATGAGATTCATCTATGTGTCACCACCTCACTAACCTAGTGGTAAATTTAATAGATTTATTTATACAAAATATCTCAAGTAAGTGGAGTAATGATAGCCATCCACATGCCATCATCTTGCTCTCCTAGAGGTGATGTCAAAAAATTTATTTGTATAGAATATCTTGGAAAATTAGATCAATGAGATCCATACATGTGTCATAATCTCACTCACCTAATAATGACATCAATAGAGTTCCTTATATGGATTATAGTAGGTAAGTGAAGCAGTGAGAGTCATCCATGTGTCATCATATTACTAACCCATGGCTTAAGGAATAAATTAAATTAGGCCATAGATTATTTATGAGTGGAGTAGTGATATGAATACATGTACCCCTCAACCATATAATAAAATAACAAAGACATGAATGCCAAACTTGAAAGCATGAAAAAGAGACATCTATCACATTATACTAACTAAGCACCTGGGAACAAGTAAAAGAAGCCACATGTAAATAATATATATATATATATATATATATATATATATATATATATATAAATTGTTGTTATAAAATTCAAATGGAAAGGATAGATAGGTAATGAAGTGAATGTCATTTCATGAATTAGAAAATTAATACATTCAATTCTCAAGGCCAAAACATCTAAGGTAATATAGTTTGATTTTTTCTTATTCAATCTAATCACATTAACTTGTAGATATCAATTATGAACTATGAATTTGAATCTCTATTGTGATGAATATTTTATAGACTTCTTAATGAACATGAATTTCTAGACTAGAGTTTCAATGGATTTCTCATCTTGCACTCCACCTACTTATGCATACTCAATTAAAAGATCAATTAGGTACACTAATACATCATTTCATTCATTGAGTTTGAATCATGATTTTAAATGTTACTCTACTATTTAAGATGAGTTCAAAGTAGTCAAGCCATATAAGGCTGAGGACTAGCTATAAATTTTCACATAGAGGTATAAAGATGACCTACTAGCAATAAAAGTGGTTGTCTACATAACATTGCATCCAAACAAGAGGTAATACCCTACATTGACCTATTATTTAATTTATTTTTGAATGATAAAATATGTATAAAAATATTATAATTTAGAATTATAAATACTCTAGTATCATACATAAGTGGAAATGTTTTTGAGAGATACTATAGGTCCCTTTGATGAAATGACCTATATGTAGGATATTGTAAATTCATAGCTCCTTACCAACAATATCAAAAATAAGTTATAATAATGGGTTATCAGCCCAAGTATATTTTCATTTCATGGCCTCAATTTGTTATCCCCATTATCATATTTACACCACAGGTAAGAATTTATATGGCCCTACTAAATAGAATAGATGGTTTTTTAACCATTTCCTATGTAAATAAAATATTTGTCCTTTCGTTAGACATTATTTTGACCTCTAACAAAATCATATATTTGAGAGAGATTATTAACTCTAATTTGATTCTATAGATCAAAATTCAATTAATCTTATTATATGTTAACTCCTACATGATGCCCTATGTGGTAGATGTTGTGACTATAACTATGTTTCATGGCCATTATATTTAAAATACTCATAGAACAATATTTTTGATGAGTTTAATGTCTTCCATGTGCATAGCTTTAGAAAGAAAATGAAAGGACTGAAGAAGAATTTTTACCCTATGGTATATCAAGCCATATATGGGAATAATATGCCATGATTTTTAGATCCTATATAAAAGACTATTTAAAAAATGGGTGACTACTAGTTATATCATGAGCGCACAATAATTAGGATAGAAGGTACTAAGGCACACCATTTATACCTACCCAAGATTGTGATTGATAAATTGGTTGAGTAGGATATTATTTCTCAACTAAATGATAGTGTGGATGGTGATTTATGAAGGGATAAGTAAGCATCTATCCACCCAACCCCTCTTAGCATTGGCCAAATGCAATATACAAGGTAGGAGCACTTCCAGTATATTGGAAGAATATGGACACTTTATAGAGTGAAATAGGCACCATTCAAGCATTAGTTCCTAAAGAATAATGTTAGGGAGCATACCAAGAGATATGAGAGGAAAGTAAGAAATATACTATGGTCACAAATCCTATAGTCATGATAGTGTCTTCATGAACACATAAGATGATTTTGAAGTATCTACTAGGAAGTGCAAAGTCAACATGTCTATGATCATATTGCATAAGATCCATTATTATCCCACTATCACTAAGGTGGATTCTATGAGACTTGACAAGGAACAATGGGCTTCTACCCCCATTCATGGCCCACCTCTTTAAGGAGAAGAAAAAATGCAAGAATAGGCTAGCCCATCTAGGGAAGTAGATGTTGAAGGAAGAGTTGAGAATTCTCCAAGATCCCCTACATATTAATTTTTTAGTACTTCTCCTCAATAGATAACTAACATGGAGAGACCTACAAGTTTAAGTGGAGTAGTTGGGGTATTCTATGTATTACCTCTTCCTCCCTTGACCACAATGCAACAAGTAAGTCATGTTTTCCTCTCATAATTGCATGTTGTTTCTCCTTCTTTTCCACCACCTATCATAGTAACACCACAAAAAATAATGTATCAATCTCCTATTCAACTATTTTCACCACCCATGACTCCTCTATTAATAAATACTCCTATTTCATTACCATCTCCCACCACTATATCCCCTTCATCTCCCACTCCACCTTCCACAAGGTCAGCCCTTATTTCTATTAAACTGACATTTAATATAAAAGGAAGCCCAAGAATCCTCCTATTTCACCCTAGAAGGTGAAGATAGAAGGAAAACATGTAGAAGTTCCCAAGGAAAGGGATAATGAAAGAAAAGATAGAAATATATCAAAATTTATTGTAATTTATTAAAATGAATAAGAAGATAAAATATAGATAACTGAAGATGAATGGGTGTCCAGTATGAACAACTAGATGATAGGGTCATTCAATGAGACAACTAAAATAGACGAATAGATTATTAAATAAAGTACTCAATCTAAAGGAAGTTATGTATTAGGATAATCTAAAGAGGTTGAAAAAGGAGATGTTAACTTGGTGGCCATAGAGTTGGTGTCAGACAAAGAAGGAGATGTAAAATCAAAATTGCAAACCTCAAAATAGGATCCATCATCAACTACACCCCCATGTTGTACACTTTAGGCTACTACAGTGACAACTATAACAACTATTTCCATAACTATCACTTATCATGTTTTTATTCCACCAATGCCTCATTATTTGACAACTTCCTTAATTAATGTTGCTACAATTAGTGTGATACATACTACTCATTATGTATTCCTTAAACCAAACAAATAAGCCTCAAGCATTTACAATGTTAGTTTTGTCTATTATGGTCCAATTTTATAACATGGCTCCTATTATTACTACTACTAGTAGGTTTTCATATACATCAATCATAAATTACTTGAAAAAAATACTTATCACCCCAATGACCTATTCATTATTTGGTGGAAAAATTCCCCAGTCACTCAAGACATTAGTGGGGGTAAATTTTGAAATTATAGTGTTCAATTCCATCCCTCCCAAGTTGTCTACACAATTAAGAATTTCCATTAGCCAAGATGAAAATATAAAATCCCCTATAGTTTTAGTGAATAAAAGAGCCAAGAAGACTAAAAATATCATTGATATACTTACTAAAAAATAGGTTACTGGATGGGGGAAAACTATACCTCTTTTACATACATTAGGGACATTTTCCCCTATTGTAATGAATCCTCAAAGACAATCTCCTTATTATAATATTACAAAGAAAGTGGATAAAGCTAAGTAGAAAGTGGAGTTGAATATTCCTTCATGGATTAACCAACTATAAAAAGTAGGAAGGCAAGACCTAGTGATTGCCTATAAACCAATAATCAAATTCCACTTTGATAGAAAAACTAACACATTAAGGCTAAAATAAATATTGTGGTTGTAGAAGGAGATCAAGTCAATTTGGATTAGAGATAAGACATATTCTCTCTGACAAATAAAATAAAATTAAATCCCTCATACTTAGATATATATGAGGGAGGATCCTTATAATTTTGTGGATGCTATTGGAGAAGTAATAAAACAAATGTTTAAATATATGACCAACCTATTTATAGGTCATATGAGAGGACAAATATTTAGGATCCAAATAAAATTGTAGATAATGTTCAAGGGGAAGCAAAAAATCTATATGAGACCATTCATTTAATAAGGTCTACTAAGACTTTACATCCCAACCTAAATGAGTAGACGTTCTTAAATTATTCAATAAAATTAAGGATATTGATGGTAAGATGCAATTTATAAGCTATGAAACCAGAAATAAGGTGTATTCCCACTTAAATCTAATAAAATCATTAGAATTTTCATGGGCCCAGAACTATGTTGATGCCAAGAGGGATGGTTTACTTGAATGACATCAAGAGATATAAACTCTAGTGAAACAATTTTAAAATCAAGAGAGAGAAAGGTAGTCTCTATTTTTAAATAAATGAGAATTATTAACTAAACCTACCCCCTCTTCAAATAATTCAACCCCCTACAAGTTCAAACTTTCATAGGGTATCTTAGTTTAAAAAGTTGTCCACCATGGTCATTAGTCCTTTTGTTATCCTAGGCCATATTTTGGTCCATTTAATGATCTTGTATAGTTTAATTCTAAGAAAAAGTGTAAACTTAGAAGCAAACATGTCTGATGTAATAAAAGTGTCAGTTAGTTTTGTAACTAAAAACTTACAAGTTCAACATTAAAACAAGGAGATCACCTACAAAAAAGAAGAGTTTTAGTTATTGTACAGATTATATGATATTTATGGCACATGTCACTAATTAATTTGTGTCCCTTAAGATCCCCATAGCTAATCTCGAAGTTCATATAGCTTTGATAGATCCAAAATTAAAAAAAATTGGTCCATCTTTCTCTTTGTTCACTTTGACAGGTCAATAAGGTCAACTAGTTTGCAGTTGGTATGGATAATAGGGGAAGAGTTAATATGAATGCACTTGTTGGATGAAATTAATATATTTTTACTTAATTTCCATGGTAATATATATATATATATATATATATATAATATATATATATATATATATATATTGGTTCATACTCTATGAATAGTCTCTAATATTGTTAGCATCTCAAAACTACCTGCATAACCCTTGCACCTTTATTTTTCTTCTCTATTTGCATTGGCTTGAGAAAAACATGTGATGTATGTGTAATTTCATATTATTATAATAATTTTCATGTGGTTTTCAAACTATTTTTCACATGTGGATATGGAAAATATTATCATAACCACTCTCATTGAGCTATAGGTTGACAACATGGTCAGCATAATAGTGCTTTATCAATTGCAATGTTTTGTTCTTTGTGAGTGATTTAAAGTCAAGGTTAATATGTTGTTTTCAATAAATAGTGATTAGCTATCCACTAAATTTTTAGTTTAAATATTTTCATTGATGGAGTGATAGAACTAAAACATAAACATAGTCAAGTAATCCCAAATAGACAGTCATCTACAAGGCTATGTAAACAAGCCTAAATAGTGGGTTGATATGAGAGTTGGTCTCCAAGATAGAGACTTTATAAAACTTATAATATTGGATTTAGTTCAAGTAACATACAAAATTATAGGGTTTAAAAGTTTCAAATGGGATTGATTATCTTAATTTCTCTAAGAAAATGATCCTACCTCATAATGCAACTGCTATTAGTGAGGATTATTGAGGTCTAAGTAGGTCTAGTTATTTCATGCTAGTAGCCTAGACCTAATAACAAAATTTAAATATAAATATAATGATTATATAATAAGAGAATATTATGAACATAGTCAAAATCCTGACTAAAAAAATTTAGAGACTACAGTGTTGAGAGAGCTAAAATGAACCTATAACATACATTGTAAGTGCCTACATTACCTTGTGATGAAGAAATAATAGCATGAAAAGTTAGATATGAAATCATACATCTATTATATATTCATATTTACTTGAATATAGAGTTTGAGAGTGAGACAAAATGCTTTCACATGAAATAATCACCTACATAAATCTCACAACATCTTGAATTGACACCTACAATTAACATAGTCTACTGACTAGACTGAACAAATGAAAGGTGTAGGTTGAGGAGGTAGGTAGAGGTTTAATATGGATAATCACATTGAATATATTATTAGATTAATCATATCACATTCTATTGATATTATAAGAATCAAAAAGGGGGTTTAACAAACATGTCAATCATTCTAAAACCCTACACAATCACGTCATAACAACTAATCTTGAGGAATATCTGTTTGCTCATAGAAAGAAGGAATCTCGACCAATTTTGCATGAAGGACTGATTCTTATTATAGAGGGCTATTGCAAAAACAATGCTATAGTCTCGAATCCTTATTCTGACAAAAATAAGGATTCACAGTGTAAGAAGAATGGAAAGGTGAAGGGGAAAGAAAAAGTAAAACCTAAACCCTCCAGTCTTAAAAAATAGAATGTTGAAGAGGAATATGAGTGAGAAAGTATAGAAAGTTCTGAGAAGAATGTTGTTGAGGAAGAAGAAGGGATGAAAATTGGGGATTTTAGTTTAAATTTGGAAGGTTATCAGGAAAATGAAGACAAAAGTGAGGAAGAAAATGAAGGGGAAAAAATAGAGGGCAATACAGAACAAAATAGTTCTAATCATGAAGATAATCAGACTGTGGTGGGGGGAAGTGTTAAAGAAACAAATAATTTACTTGATGATCTAGCTTTGAAAAGAGAAAAGGAACATTTGGTTCTAGGTTCCAATCATGCCATGGAGATTAAAGAAAAAGAGAAGGATGATCATGACCAACATAAAAACCCTGTAGAGACAAAAGAGGAGAAAATGATGGAAAGGGAGGACAAAATTGAAAAGGATGAGTCCTTTCCATAGGATAATGTAGATGATAGTTGTGACGCTCACTAGAGGGATAATAAGATATTCTTCATGAATTCAGCCAAATTCAAAGTGGATGCAATTTTCCAAGTTGATTCATGGATGCACAAGGAAATGATGGAGCTAAAGAAGAAAGTAGAAATAATACAACATAACCAGGAAGCTGATAGGATCAAAATCAATAATTTGGAGAAGTAAATGAGTGATATTCCAATTAAACTTAAGGATTATGAGAATAATCTGAGAAGGCTCATCAAAGAAAGTAGAATGAAAATGGAGGAGGTTACGTCTAGCATATGTGCAACTACAGCTAACCTTGGAAAATGAGCTAATGAAGAAATAAAATCTCTGGAGGGGCTAAGTAAGAGGACCAGGTAGAGCTTGAGGAAGAAAGCCCAACAAGAAGCTGTTACATCAGCTGTAATATCCATACAGGATATAACAATGGTTGGAAATGAGACTGTGAAGATGATCTTGGAATTAGAAGACTAAGGTCTTCTTTGTTGATATTGTTTTTGTTCTGGTCCTTTCTGTTGGATGTTATAACTGGTTCTGAAAGTTGGATCTTAGTTTTATAAACTTATTTTGAGTTTCCAGGTCTCTGTAAAACATGCGATCTTTCTTTTGGTTTTGGTCTATGGTTTTAGGTCCCTGTAAAACCTAATTTTGATACTATTTTCAGTTAGTTTTAGGATTGTTATTCTTGGTGGGCATTATCATTTCATCTTTCTTTCTTTGTTATAGGGTTTTGGGGTCCCTTCAAAACCTGCTTTTACCTTAATCTAAAACTAATCTTGAGGAATTTGAAGGCTTGATGGGTATATAGGTGTTATTGAGATTTAAAATTTGGTAAAAATCATACTCATTAGTTTATAAATTCCTCCATGATCTCATTTGAGTCATATGAATAGGGGAGATGTTCTTTATTCTGTCTCAAATAGAAGGCACTCTAATAGCAATCCAACCTACAGACTATGATACATGAATGTTTAATGAATGAATGGGAGAGTATTATAGAATTTTATAGTTATGTTTTTAGTTTAATTGAGGGTTAATATATATGTAAAAGGACCTACAGTCACTAATACCACTCAATTGGTCAAATACTCAGTCAAAACATAGTTAGGCCTAAAACTAGGTATAAGCCCTAATGACTTCCAAATTCACTCATATGAACACATGACGTTATTAATTAGTTTTATAACATTAAATAGGAATTATAATGTTTATATAAACCATTTGTTTATATGAAATGACACATGAGTGGTCAATTTGGCCTAAAATTATCTGACCTATTCAAAATACAATCAAGACCTCAAGAAGCTAGTTTAATTCACTCATATTTGTATAGAGGGTGTAAATGAGACTTAAATAAGATATAGATATTTGAGGAGGGTCATATAGTATAACTTTGTGTAATTGGTTTTAAGGTTGGATGTTTAACCTTTATAAATCACTTTTAATAGTCTAAGAGACCTAAAACCCTCTCAAAACCCTTATACAGACCCAATGGAGAATAAATATAAGGATTTGCATCTATAAGTGGTCAATTGGTTAGGAAAATGGATTGATAATATATATAAATCTCCTAGGCTCCATGAAATCCATTTGGTCTGTACTATCACTTGTATAGACATACCTAATACTATGTTTATTATAGGATTTAATGTGTTTCATAGGTATAAAAGGGGATTGATGGATGAAGATAATTGTGTTAGGTGTTTAGTAATGTTATATAATTCCTTACATTCTATTCTAAATTTATTTTAGAATGTAAAATCCTCTACTAATCTTTTTATTATAGGTAGTCTTGAACAGACAATGAGAAAACAAAGTGACTGACTAGTGCTAAGATGAGAGGTATGATATTGGATCCTTTGAGGTATACCTAATGGAGTAGAAGGTAAAGAGGTTATAAATATGTGTTTAATACCTCTTCATCAAGCCACATTAGATAAATATAATTTATGTTAATGACAAGTGTGAATATTGAATCCGAGAGGCCTAATGAGTGACTGTAGATAGTGAACACAAGTGTCAAGAGGAAGGCTATTAGTTAGAAAGGCATAGATAACTATAAATATATTGTTTCCAACCTCCCACATCATGAAATTTGTTTCAAAGAATTATTAAGTCATTTCCAAGTAGTTTAATGACTCTTCATCACAAAAAGGCAATTTTAAGAAAGACGTGAAGAGTTTTTGTGCTAAATTGAGAGAAAGTGTCATACTTTAGATGGAAACTTGTTGAAGACCACTTAATGGTCTATTTGAAACCTCATTATATCAAATTATAACTATTTTTCATATATTGATATTTTTCCTTATGACCCTTCCACTTCTTTTCTCCACTCTCCTCTCCTATGCTCTATATATGCAAGCCTTTTTGGCATTTATATCTAGTATACACCTAGTATGGCAAAGCCATATGAGTTTGGCACCTTGTTTTGCCTTTGAATATTATTATGGAGTTGATTTTATCTCTAAAATATATTTCCCATGTGTTTTAAGTGGTTTATATGGTTTAAAAGTGATGAATGTCTTTTCCTTCCTTCCATTCTTCTCTTACATGTTTTATGTGAGTGATATCTCTTCTAACATGTCTCATAAAGTGTATGTGTTTGATAAATGTGTCTTGAAGTGTGAGAGAGACTAGTAGTGTCTAGTATTACACCTTATTTTCACCCACCTCTATATATGCATAGAAACACACCTTTATGAAAAATACTTATGCTATAATGATAATGAGTTAAGGTTAGTTTTAGTTGTCTTCATTCTTAATGAAAATGCAAGTGTGTTAAGTGGAATTATCTTTGGTGTATCACCTCATTATAATAGGTGGAATAGTCTAGTGTTGTGTGAATATAAACTATAAATTAAGGGAGCTAGCCCTTTATCATATAAGTTTACCTATGCTATAGGAAATCCACAAGCTTTAAGGTAGTCCCATGTTGTCCAAATGTGGAGAGGTTTGAACAACCTCATCCAAGTTTTAAATATTTTTCTACAATATTTATATCATTCTCTATGGGAATAATGTACAAAATATTGGAATAATTATTGGTGTGTTTTTCCTCTTATCAAATTTTAGAAGAATTCAAGAAAACACCAATGGAAAATCCAAATGCAATCATCTAGTTGTAAGTAGCCTAGGTACTTGTAAAATATTTTGATCAATTATTGCATTTTATGTGACTAATGAAGTTGATATGGCTGGTTATGTTGATAATCCATACTATGTACCTATATATCAACCTTTTTATGACCCATGTTATAACCCTAAATATCCCTATAAAGGTTTTTATCATTCTTATGAGCCATGGCAACCCTATAATTACCCTATTTCTTCTCCATATGAACATGATGTTCTTAAATATCCCTATGAAGAAACTTATAAAGAATATTATGAATAAATATATCAAGAAGATAAAATTAATGCTCTCAAATAATAAATACAAACTCTTAAGATGCAATTTATTGAAGGAGAAATACAAGATTTCAAGAGACAGATTATTGGAGATAACCTTCCTCAAACTATACCTATCCCTCCTCAAGAATCCTTTTATATAATATATAATTTTACTCATACTTATCCTCATGAAACCATTTACTATCCTTAATAAGAGATAATCCAATCCTAAAATGAGCCCAATATCTTCCAAACTCCATCTTGGAACCAAGTGGTGAAGTCCTAGAGAAATGAATATGAAGAGAGTGAGAACCAAGAGGTGGATGTCCATAAAGAAAATATTATTTTTTTCCATGTCCCATGGACCTCTCATAAATAAAATTTATCTTGTCCCTCATATAAGTCTATCCAAGAATATTTTCAATGTGAGAAAGAGACCTTAGTATAAAAAGTGGGAGATGAAGTTGAAATTGATGAAGAGCCTCAAGAGGGATATGATAAAGGTGAAGTGTTTGTTGAGGAAAATGGAACACTTATAGTAGAGATGAACCTTCTCTCTCTTCAATAATATCTCATTTATAAATATATAAAGTTTAAGTGTGATCCTTTCATCCCCATTCTCATTTATGAGCTTTCCACCTCACCTCCTATTTCCCCTTCAACCGATGAACTTGTTCACTACCCTCCCACCTCATCCTTCTTGAAGGAAAACCTATTTGATTGGATATTAGTAAAGAAGATCAAACTCTTTTTTTAGATGATCAAGAAGATGACATGAGTATCTATGATGAATATTTCACCATAGAGACTCCCCTTGGTGAAGATAAGTACACATCAATCTTCTTGAGTGAAGAAAAAGATGTTGGAGGTCATGTTTTAGCTATCCACAAAGAGTTTAGTCAATACGTGATAGAAGAGGTGATTGATAAGGACTCCACATCTATTGAGTTGGTTGATATTCATGTGTATGAGCAAGATATTAAACATGAAAATTCAAAATAAGAAGAAACTATTGCTACTTCTATGGAACAAGATGACTTGTGGCAAAGATTTTATGAGGTATGTAGTGAATTTAAAGACCTTCAAAAGCCTATACCTCCTACTATCCAATTTTAAGATATTATTGAAGATGTTTTTACCTTTGAATTATAACATGATAGCTCCCAAAGTATCAATATTTTTTAAGTGGTAGCTAATGATCTTGCATCTGATAAGGAGTTTGATCTCATTTAAAGTACCATAGAGGTAAAATAACTATGCTTAGATGAAGCATCATTAAGTCAATTTTTAGTTGAGGAGTACCATGAGAAAATGGTTGAGTTAAAAGAATAATTCACCTTCATAGGTGATATGTTTGCACTGGTCATTATTGAATTCAATATCATGATAGAGAAAGTGGAAATCATGAAGGAATTGGAGACACAAAAGCCAAAGTTTAAAAGGAAACATGATTCATGTATTCATTTAATTCATGGAGAAAATAATGGTTCAAGCTTCCCCTTTGATCTAGGTGGAAGAGTTTTATTTAGGTTAGTTTGTGTATAAGTTATTTTGTATGAGTTATGTGTGTTTTCCCAAAGTGTTCATGAGAGAGCAAGTGTTTCTGCTTTCTTGTCTTGTCTTGTTTTTTTTTCCTATTTTATGTTTGGTCTAGTTTGGTGTTTTATAAAAGGATTTTTAGTGTCAAATGTGGCATTTATGTGACTCCATTTCCCAAGGATAGAAGAAGGTAACTAACCCTTAGCATATAATTATTTATACCCTTATTAAATTGCCAAAATGTTGAATAATTTGATCCCCTAGTCACATAAGTTAACCCATTACAAGTTAAAACTTTCACAGAGTCTCCTAGGTTAGAAAGTGGTCCACCATGGTCAGTAAATTCACATTGGATGTTTTACCTTGGCATACTTATTAAATCACCCTTATGTTATTCTAAGCCATATTTTGGGTCATTTAATGAACTTGTATGGTTTCCTTAGATAGAAAACTATGTCAAAGTATAAGTGAATGTGTCTAATGTTAGAAAAGTTTTAGTTTTTAGTTTTGTAACTAAAAATTTGTAAGTTCAATGTTAAAATAAGGAGATCACCTATAAAAAAGGATAGTTTCAATTATTGTAAGGGTTTTTAAATAGTTATGGCACATGTGACTAATTTATTAGTGTACCTTCATATCCTAAAAAATCATATCCAAGATCAGATAGCTTTGATATATCCAAATTTGAGCAAAACTAGTCTATCCCTCTCTTCACTCCTTTTGACAGGTCAGTAAGGTCAATCAATTTATAGCTGGTACATGAAAAGAGGGGTATAGTTACGATGAATGAAATTGGTGGATGAAATTAAACAATTTTTAATTACTTTCCATTGTAATATTTTCAATTTTAGTGTTTTGTACTCTATGAATAATCTATAATATTATTAACATCTTAAAACTATCTACGTAACCCTTGTACGTGTATATATAGTTTCTTCTGTGTTTGCATTGGTTTGATAAAACTAGATGATGTATGTGTATTTGAATAGTATTATCATAATTTTCATATGGTTTTAAAACTATTTTTTCACGTGTGTATTTGAATGGATTAGAAGAACCACTGCCATTGAGTTAGAAGTTGACAACATTGTCTGCAGGACAATGTTCTATTTTCCTATGAGTGATTTCAAGTCAAGGTTAATATGTTTCTTTTCAATCCTCCATATCATGGTGATCAATTTTAAATTGAGTTTTTAGTCTCAATATTTGTATTTATGGAGTGTTGGACACAAAATAAAAACATAGTCATGTAACCCCAAATAGATAGTCATCTATATGACTGTGTAGAAGTGCCTAGACAGTGGGTTGATATGAGACTTGGTCTCCAAGATAGAGCCTTTGTCAAGTTTACAAGATTGGATTTAATATATATAAGTCTTATCCATAGAAAAGCACATTAAATACTAGTTTAAGAAACACATAGATTTCTAAGGATTAAAAGTTACAAATAGGATTGATTACCTTAATTTCTCTAGGAAAGGGATCCTGCCTCACAATGTAACCTTTGTTGGTGAAGATTCTTAAGGTTTGAGTAGGTATAGTTATTTCATGCTAGTATCCTAGGCCTATTAGTGGAATTTGAACATAAATATAAGGATTATAGATCAAGATAAGGTGATGGTTGAGTGGTTTTAACCCAGTCAAAGTCTTGAGTAAAAATATTTAGAGACTACAGTGTTTAGAGAGGTAAAGTGAACATGTAGCCATACCTTATAAATGCCTATAGTACCTTGTGATGAATAAATGATAGTGTGTAAAGGAAGATATTAAATCATATATAATATATATGGTATTAATGACTTGAATATGGATATTGAGAATGAGACATGGTGATTTCACATGAAATAGAACCTATAGGAATCTCATTACTTCCTGAATTGACACCTATATTTAACATAGTCTACTGACTAACTTGAACAAATAAAAGGTGCATGTTGAGGAGGTATG
The DNA here is from genome assembly GCA_037957365.1 of Torreya grandis. NCBI lineage: Eukaryota > Viridiplantae > Streptophyta > Pinopsida > Cupressales > Taxaceae > Torreya > Torreya grandis. Next base: position 1,229,016 of record JARHVA010004183.1, read on the forward strand.
TATAGGTTTAAGATTGATTATCACATTGAATATATTATAAGAGTAATCATATCATATTAACTTGAGATTATAAGAAGCAAAAAAGGGGTTAAACAAATAGGTTTCTAACTTCAACCTACAGTCAGTCCAAAACCCTACACAATCAAGTCATAAAAGTTAGTCATGAGGAATTTGAAGATTTGAGGGATATATATGTGTGATATATATTTAAAATTTGGAAAAAATAATACTCATGAGTTGATAAAGGCCTCCATGATCTCATTTTAGTGATATTAACATGGGAGATGTTATCTACTCTCTCCTAAATAGAGGGCACTCTAATAATAAGCCAACTTATAGACTATGATACATGAATGCTGAATAAATGAATGAGAGAGTAATGGAGTATTTTGTAATTATTTTTGGAGTTTAATTGAGGGTTAATAAATATTTAAAAATACCTTTAATCAATAAGACCACTCTAGTGGTCAAATACTCAATCAAAACAAAGTTAGGCCTATTAGGCCTAGAACTAGGTATAAGCCCTAATGACTCCAAAGTTATCTCATATGAAAACATGACCTTAAAAATTAGTTTGATAACATTGAAGGGGTAGTATAATTTTTATCTAAACTATTGATTTTTATTCAATGACACATGAATGGTTAAATTGGCCTATAACTATCTTAGACCTACTGAGAACATAGTCAAGAGCTCAAGAGGCCAATTTCATTCAATCATATCTGGGTGTGTATGAGACTTAAATTAGCTAGGGATAGTTGAGGAGGTTCATATACTCTAACTTTGTCAAATTATTTCTAAGTTTGGATGTCTAACCTTTATGAATCATTATTAATAGTCCAAGAGACCTAAACCCCTCTCAAAACCCTTATGCAGACCTAATGGAAAATAAATGGAAGGATATACATATAGAAGTGGTCAATTGGTTAGGAAAATAACTTGAACCTATATAACACTCTCCCAAGCTCCATGATATCCATTTGTTTTGTATTTTCACTTATACATACAGAGTTAATATTATGTTTCTTGTAAGATTTGATGTGTTTCATAGGTGAAGAAGGGGAATAATGTATTAAGATCATCATGGGAGGTGTTTAGGAATGTTATATAACTAATAATATGCCATTATCACTTTATTTGATCATATAAACTCCTCTATTAATATTTTTATTATAGGTAATTTTGGACAAATAGTGAGAAAACAAAGTGACTACCTAGTGCTAGAATGAGAGGTATGATATTGGATATTTTGAGGTCTACTTAATGGATTAGAATGAAAATAGGTTATAAAAAAGTTTATAACACCTCTTCAATGACATCCCTTGGACAACAGTAAGTCACCTTGATGAAAATGTGAATATTGAAGCCAAGAGAGTTAGTAAGTGACTGCAAGTAGTGAACACGTGTCAAAAAGAAGGCTATTAGTTAGAAAGGCATAAATGACTATCAAAATATTTTTTATGACCTCCCATGTTAGGACATATGTTTCAAAGACTTCATAAGTTAGTTTTAATTAGCCTCGTGACTTTTTATCACCAAAAGGTAGTTTCAAGAAAGACATGAAGAGTCTTTATGCCAAATTGAGGGAAGGTGTCATGATTTATGTAAAACTTATCCAAGACCGCTTCAGGGTCTATTTTCCACCTCATTATCTCAAATTGTAACTAGTTTTGATATCTTGGCACTTTGACTTGTGACCCTTCCACTTCTCTTCTTCTCTCTCCTCTTGGATGCTCTATATATGATAACCTTTTTGGAATTTGTATCTAATACACACCTAGTATGGTGAATACCTACTGGTTTGGCATCTTATTTTGCCTTTGAATAATATTTTAAAGTTGATTTTATCTCTAAAATATCTTTATTAAGTGTTTTAAGTGGTTTATGTGGTTGACAAGTGATGAATGTCTTCCCTTTGCTTCCATTCTACTCTTGCCTATTTGTGTGAGTATAGGTTTCATAAAGTGTATGTGCTTGATAAATGTGTCTTAAAGTGTAAGAGGGGCTAGTATTTCATAGTATCATACATTCTTTTCACCTACCTCTATATATCTATAGAAATATGCCTCATAGTATCATACATTATCATTCTTTTCTAGAAGGATAATGAGTTAAGATCAATTTTAGTAGTCTTCATTCATAATGTAGATGCAAATGTGTTGTGTGGACTTATCTTTGGTGTATCACCTCATTATCATAGGTTTATTTTATGTCTCCTTCTTCCCTTTTCACCTCAAAAAGTGATTAGTCTAGTATAGTGTGACCCTAAAAGATAAATTAGGGGAATTATCCCTTTAACCTATAGGTTTACCTCTATTATAGGCAACCCATAGGCCTAAAGGTAATCCCATGTTATCCAAATGTAGAGAGGTCTAAACAACCTCATCCAAGTGTGCAATATATGGCTACAATAGTAAGCAATCCTCTTGGGTAATTAGTTCATAATCTCATTTTTGATAATATAATCAAGGCCATAACTCAAAACTTTCAAGCTAAAATTGAAGATACCGATGAGGGAATTATGAAATTGATGAATTTATCTAGAGATAGAATTATAGGAACTGAGATGCTTCATATTGAGATCAAAGCTGCATTAGTCACACATAGTAATTTTATTGACAAGTTCCCATAGTTTTTTAAGAGATCCTTGCTTGATTTTGAGACTATTGACATTGAATTCCAAAATAGTCACGTATTGTATTTAAAAATGGAAGAAATAAAGAAATTTACTTCAATAATAGGGGCAACATTGACACCTTATCAAGGTACTCAGTCTCTAAGATATACACTAGTAGAAATGTAGACAGGGCTAACATATGTGCCACTTTTGATACTCACTACTACAACTACATTGGTTTTAAATTATGTTGTGTCTATATTGACCATGTCTAATCCAACTATAAATCAAGTTACAATATCAATTTCATCCACTTTAGTTTCTACATCTATTACCTCATCATTTTATTATTTTAGTGATGCCACATCACCAACCGTATAAATACATATGTATTTGCATGATTCAACTAAGTTGGAATTGTTGGTTCCTATTATATATATATACATATATATATATGTATATATATATATATAAATATATATATATATATATACATACATACATATATATATATATATATGTATGTATGTATGTATTTATATACATATACATATATATATATACATATACATATACATATACATACATATATATATATATATATACATACATATATATATATATATACATATATATATATATATACACACACACACACACACACACACACACATATATAGTTAAGGAATTCAATTCTAGGTAACCACCACTGTACATGCATGCTTTGTATGAGAAATGACACATGTTTCTATTTTTGGACATGTAATTTTAGACTTTGTTTGAGAGATAAGGTGTCCCCATCCCAAGATTATATATACTTGTATCCTCTCGATTCCATAGGGAGGATAATTTTGGAAATTAAGATCAACAAGAGTATCCAAGGAAAGTTATGCAATTGGTTTTGATGTGAAAATATTGATTCTTATCCAAACTTATGAATATTTTAAGAAGTTTTGTCAAATTGGTATCATAGTCTTTTGGTTGTGTATGAGTTTCACTCTTAATATAGTTCTTAATATTGTGTTATTACTGATTTGAATGTCTTTTGCATATTAATCATAATCTCCGTTTGTAAGATGTGTTATTGTAGTCTAACAAATCCAACAACCTTTGATTATATATGATTACATTTATTATATTATAATTACCTTTAAATCTTAAATATGTTTGATTTTTGTTTTAATTACAATAGATTACAATTTTTTTTTATATTATTTATCCAAACTTTAGTTCAAGTGTTGGCTTAGAAATGTTTCATCTTGCTTAACTGATAGACCTTTTCTACCTTACCTTTCCCTCATTTTGAGTTTCTTTTGGTGTTGCCCACCTTAGGTTAAATCCATCATCAATCCACCTGTCTCAAGTATATACATGTTAATTCCATATCTAAACCAACCAAGGTTAATAGCTATTTTTCTCACTACTATTCCACCAATAATATGTTTATAAAACCCAATACCATATATTTTGTGCCTTGGAGTGAATATTGTTTCATAGATCCTCAAAGTTTACATTTTACCTAATAAGGCTACTTGGTGTGCATAAAATCCACATCAAAAAATTAAATTTTATGGTTTCATCCATAAATTTAAAATATTAAGATTCACTCACTCACTCTAGGATGGATAACTACATCAACTTGAGGCCCTTTTAGGATATGTAGGAAATACTTAGATTACATGAGTTTTTCTAAGGATAGATCAACTATTAACCTTGATCAATTCCCACTTTTTTAATTTTATGTATATTGGGTTTATGTGTAAGAATCAAGGTGTCAACATTTTAGGTACTTCCATGCATAAATTTAGCACCCACAAATAATCAACTATTTACCTTTAATAGACGTGTACTCAAATAGGAAAATATTCAACATAGTCAACCCAGATGTGACCATAACAAAAAGAAAAAATTAGTAGTGCACCCTTATATTCCTTAGTGTGTCCCTATCTTAGTACATTCCATAACACATTTTCTATGTAAAACACACTTCATAGGTCATCTAAGTCAGTTCTACATTAATGACATGTATGCACAGTCAACATAATAAAATTCAAGCTAGGTTTTCACATATCATTGAAACTTATTATTATAACTCATTCCAATTTATATAATTTACTATATTTTACATTTATATTCTATATTTTCTATAAATCTAAATTAGTATTTCAATCATTTAGTGTTTAATTACATTTAATTTTTAAATAAAAAATAAACATTAAAAACACACACACACACACACACACACACACACACACACACACACACACACACACACACACACACACACACACACACACACACACACACACACACACACACACACACACAAACCTCTAAATTTGATTTAAGGACCTAGTGAAATGCAAAAGTCAAGCAAAATAAGTTAAAACATTCTAAAAAATGGTCATAAAGTGAATCATACCCAAAGAGAATTAAAAATATTCGTGGGCCACTACCATCATCTTTGGCCAGTATTGATAGTTGATACTGATTATAAATGGTGGAACTAACCTGAGGCCTAACAATACTCCAAGATGAAATAAAAGACCATAGATATTTGTAATAGGGAAAAACAATATGATAATGATAGGAAAAGGATGACACAAATTAAAATAAAATAAGTAAGACAATTAAAATTCCAAAATAAATGCACCACTAACTACTTAGTTTATAGTTTTAGATTTATACATAAAAATTTTCCTACAAACATTATGAAATAGTGGGCTCATCCCAAATCTAGATAACTACAATTTCATCACATTTGATCTAACATTTTAGTTAAACTATAAATACTAAATAAAAATGTATAATAGAATGAAAACCTATATTCGTGATTGTGAATTTGGACTTTTTATTTTTTATAATGTTCCATGATGTTCAAGTATTCTATCAAAAGATAATGTATGGGATTTAATATATTTATACCCAAAAAAAATTATAGCTATAATTAATAATCACAAATATATTCAAAAAACAAGTACACCTTTATATATGTCATATGGTTTCACTCATGGATTGTTATCTTGGATTGAACAGTGGAGATGCCAAGGGTTAATAGTTGAACTAATCATAATGGAAAAGAAAAAGGGATTTATAGTCTTGTTCACATCTTAGCTAGTGAAATGTACAAGATTCAAAATAAAAGTGGAAACTAAAAAATGGGTTAATAAATGATGTGTTAAGCATTTATGAACCTTAAAACATCACATACAATGAATTAACAAATGAAAATGCTTTATAGATTCAATTTGTATATTTTTGCAAAATTTTGCCCATGTTTTCTCAATGTATGATTGAAAGGGAATAAATAATGATCAAGATTGTTAGAGTTTGGCATATTATAAATGATTTAAATTTTCATATTATCCATATATTAATAGTTAATAGTTAGAGATAGAGAGGAATAATGTTTGGTGTATACTATTAACTATCTCAGTATACACCAAACATCCATATTATCTACTGAAGGATGTTTGGTGTATACTGAGATAGTTAATAGTTAGAGATAGAGAGGAATAATATGAGCCATAATGGGATATGGGTATGTAATTTATGCTTGAAAGTATATTATTTTTTAGGCTTTAGGTGATAAATATAGAGGGAATGATTATACAATGTTACTTGGAGAGATTGTCACATAAAATGTTCTACATTTTTAGAAGTTCATATGTTATTTAATTTCTTATTTTGTTGATTTTAATGGTGATGTTGTTGCCATATCTTATCACACATATGATTTTGTTCCTACTATCAGAGAGATAGGTATTAGATATTCATGGTGATGAACTATCATAACACATTCATATAGATATTCATACATACTATCTTTAGAAGGCCATGCTAGAGGCCTTGGTACTATGAAATTATTACACATTTTGGTATATGATCATATCACTCTAGTTGAGCCAATTGGAGGACCTTGTGATGGTTAGGCCTAAATATATTATTCTAGATCATTAGAAGTTAGAGATATATTGGGATTTGACCAATATGGAGTAACATGTGATCTTGGATAGGCTCACACATGTTAGTATTTTTTGGAGGACATATAGGGGATTTGCTAACTAGATAAAGGATACAACCATGTTACCTCATATTTATGTTAGTGTGTGGCTTCTTGAATAGTTTCCTAGTGTGGTGGATAGATTCAAGTTTTATAGGGCCACATGGTAGTTTGACATTGATAGGATGTACCTTCGATGGAATACCATTTAGCATAGACCATAAGGTCTTTTCATTTCCCTAGTGACATTATTGGGCCTAGTGTTGTGGATCTAGTGCTTTTGTTTATAGTGAACATAGATATTCCTATTGTCATTATTGATGTGTATTATTGGTGGATTACATATTTGAGACTAATAAGTAATAATATAATATAAGAATGATTGCATATCCTTCTAAATAAGTATGTATACCAAAATTGAATCAAGCATCTACATATAATGGAAAAGTGTAAGTTAATAGTATCTCATAACAAAAGCAAGAAAATGAACTTTCTTATAATGTTTCATAATTAAATGTTCATTAACTAGTTTAAAATTATTGTAATAACTTCTTATTCCCTAGCTTCAAAGTGATTTTAAATAGGGTGAAATGAAAATCATTTGGTATTTTGGATTTGTGAAGGAGAGAAAAAGAGATCTAAGAGATCAAATGATCTAGGATGGCAAGGAGATGATAGGTTAGAGAAGAGGGACATCTGGTAATGGCAATGGGTGTAGTAGAGGTAGGCAACTAAGAATATCAAGCTAGTTTTTAAATATTCTATTGATTTTAAGTGTTTTTTTAGAATTTTGTGTTTTAAAGAATTTATAGGAATCAAAATGAACCAAAAAAAAATTTAAGGGTAGGAAAAATAACTTAGTGAAATGGGTTATAAGTGTTTGGGGAAATAACTACCAAAAGGTATTTATTATGCAAAATGTAAGGGGTTGGCAGGTAAAAATAACTAGGTCAACCCAATTGACCTAGTAGACAAAAATTTGGCAAAATCCACACTATTGACCTAGTAGGTATGTAGCGATGTAGTGTGTTTTCTAAACTATCAACTTGGTATATTATTTCTAATGTAGTATAAAAATCCACTATGATAACTTAGTACTAAGATGGGAAAATAGAGGGGTTGATTTAAAATTTTAAGACAACCAGGTCAAAATAAGGAAATATTGGTTAAATTAGTGTTTGATCAAAGGACTAGAAGAGTATGGAAATGCATGCAAGAGGTCAAAAGAGTGATAAAAGGGCTCAAAATGACCAAGTGAGGGATAAAAGGGCCAAGTAGGCTAAAAATAGATTCAATTTATTAAAAATAAATAAATAAAAACAAATTAGGCTTATTTTTTAGTTTAAAATTTAAAAATAATGTATTTCAATTATGAATGACATGGAAGATCTAATACATCTTTTATTGTTTTATGGTTTCAAGGATGGCCTAGATTTTGGTGGTTAGTGGATGCATCATGGATCTTAGACTTATTGGAGTTCTTATCTATTAAAAATAGAGGTAGATTGATTTCATTAGGCTTATGAGGTATAGTAGACATGTGTAGGATTTCATTGAGTTCATATTTGTTAATCATGTTCCTAAGATCCTAGGAATAATTGACTAACATGTTTAGGTGGGAAGTGGAGGGGCATAAAATAGAGGTAAGTATCACCTTGGATGATGTGCATGCCATCCTAGGACTACCCATAACAATTACACCCATGGTTAAGGGAGTACCAAATAGTTAAGAAGAGAGGATAACCCTAGTTATATGGGCAATGGGCTTAGAGATGATATATATTGGATTGAGAATGAGTATGTTTGATATATATACCTTCTATATTATACATATCTAGAAGGATATTATAGGACTTGTGATAGCATGGGTGTTTTGTCATGAGTTAGATGGCAAGGTACCACTATTTATGATAGCCTTGTGCCAAATGATGTTAGAGTAAAGGGTGTTATATGAGTTGTGATATATCATCTAGTTAAAGCTTGTGCATGACATGTATGGAGTGTTGTCTATATGGTAAAATTTTATGGGACAAATTATATTGTTGATGGTATAGATATATGAGAGGTTCCCCATGTATTAATTGATTGGGTTGCCCCATGTGATCAATAATAGGTTACCTCAGGTTCAAGATGGAGATAGGACCAATAGTGTAGGATGTGCCCTATGTGATAGTGTTGTAGACAATGAGACAAGTGGAAATTTTATGGTAGCCTTATGGGCATGTTGCTATGATATGGCCTAGCTAGGAGATAATGACACTAACTTTGGCATGGATAGAGGTAACAAGGCACTATACATGGTGGATAGAGCTACATCTAATGGCACATGTACTAGGATAAATGGGATAGCCTCACCTAATGATGCCAATAATAATGTCTATGTTTTATGCCTAAAATGTGAGAGAGATATGAGGGAGAGGAGGAATAGGTCCATTAATTTCTAGGTTGATGCTCAAGTCATGACATGAGAGACTATGGACATGTTAGGAATTATGGGTAGTAGAGGGGGAGGAGATAGCTACATAAGTAGGATTACCAAATGGACCACCACCAGTACCATAGCTAGAGGAGTAGTAACCACTAAAAATATGATGTTTATGGAGGAAAGAGTAGTAAGAGAGAGAAAATATAGTAGACATCTCAGATGACCCATTAGATAAGCCAAGATAGAGTTGGTCTATAAAAAGACTACTCCAGTAGAGCCTAATATATGTACGAGTGGTTACTTTAGGATTTTATTTTGGGTGGAAACCAATAGATGATTTTCTTAGAGTATTCACTAATGGGGAGATCATGTTTGATGGTCACATAGATGGTGAGATAGTGGGGGCTGACACACAACTAGATAATAAAAGATAGTTAAATTTTATTTAAATTTATTTAAGATAGACTAGAGATAGATAGATTTTTGAGATATATCAGTGATCTAATATCTATTTGGTATGATTTTTATAGATGTTTCATAAGATGAGGTGACTATACATGGGTCCCTATTGATGGGAGCACTCCATGATATCCTAGATGAGGTGTTGATGACATGCACCCCTACCTCATTAGAGGATCCCATGGTGCCATCTATCATAACTTAGGCAAGTTAGTTCAAACTAGTTGGAGAGGCCACAAGGTAGTTTTGAGTACATAAAGAGGGGATGTAGCCATCAATATAGGTGGGTGTAGTAGAGGTATGGGCATGGTAGGCCCTGGCTAAGGAGATTTCTACACATCTAGCTACCATGACCTAGATGAGACAAGTATAGGCTTCGGAGAGAGTGACGTATCTAGTGACCCTAGCCTAGTTAGCACAACTATAGGCTTAGGTGGCTTATCTATAGGGGTAGGTATTAGACTAAGATCTTGAATAACCTATTTAAAATATTCAATTCATAGGAGTTATACCAAGGCATCTATGGGTAGTGTGGCTAGGCCACAAAATGGGCATGATGGAGCCCAACTATAGAGCTAGAGCTTTGTATATGGTTTTATTATTGTGATTTAACAATTTTGGGAATAATTGGGGTTTTATTCCTAATTTAGTTAAAGGGTATAGATTGATAAATCAATAAATAAAATGTGGTAAATAAGCTACTAATTTATGAAATTTATTGGTAATTAGAGCTTTTCTAAGACTAGTAATAAGAGGTAGAAAATAAGACAGCTTAAAATATGCTAATCTGACTAAGACAAGATATGATATTCATTATGCAAGCTTGGGACACTACCATAAATAAGATTCTAACTTTCATTTTCTTATTACATAGGAGCATTAGAAGTGGATAGTAGTGGCATCAACACTATAGTCCTTGTCTGGTACTATTGTCCTAAGGATATGAGATTTTTGAGTTTTGTTTGGTAGGTCTACGTGACCTTGTCGCTAAAGTTTGATAGTTGTAAGTCTATAGATTGCATTTTAGATTAGTTTTTCTCTTCAAACCCTATATTTTATTGTATTTTGACCAAATTTAAACAAGAGGGGGGTTAGTGTGTGTAAGATTCACTAGACATGGATCCACACCCCTTATGTGGGCACACTACCTACATACCAATACTCCAAAGAGGGATCAAGTCATATGTAGTTCTCCCTTTCAATGTGCTTGGTGCAATTATGACATGAGAATGTAAGGAAATGATAAACTATTTATGCTTAAGATGACTAGGGACTGGTGTAAGGATCTGAATAAGATAGAAATAGTATTGGATGGTTGTATATAGAGAATAGGGAAATGTGCTTGAGTAATATTACTTATATTCTCTTTCTTTGTGATATTTTCCAACCCTTTCCAAATGATCTTTGAATGGGATTTTATATGGATCTATTGGTCATGGATTGAATTTGTTTGCATTAGGCCAACATGGACAAGGATGGGATACCAAAAATAATTGAACATTAGGGCCAAAATGAGCTAAGAAAATAACACCAAAATTAGATAGGAGTGGCACTAGTGTTATATTCCTAGTGTGGTACTATTGTCCTAGGTAGATGTGACTTGGGGGGAGATATTGGTCATCAAAAGAGGGCTCTTACTTAGCTGGGATCAATTCTAGAAGGCTACAAATGATTGGGAATTAGTGAAAATAAGACTAAGAGGGTCATGAGAGAAATAACAAGGGACCTATGGGTTGGGTGTCATTAACCATGCTCAAGTTACCAATTTTTGCATTTTATATGACTACATTCCCCCCCTTTTATTCTAGTGATGTAGCAAAGTAAAATACTAGGATAAAGGAAAAATAGAAAGTATACCTAAACTTACCTACTAGGGTGAAGCTCATGATGCTATTATGATGTTGGGTTGTGTATAGAGAGAGCATGTTGTGAAGTGTGAGTCTACAAGAAAAAATAAGAGTAAATTAGTTCTAAATAGCTACAAGATATCTAAAATAAGAACATTAAAAGTTAGGTAAGAGAAAAGAAAATAATGGAATGAATACATCTTACTAGGTATGTGTACCAATACAAAACCAATTGTGATGATGAGTAAAGTTGAGTAATGTTGGATGATGTTGTACCAAGAGTAATATTATAAATGGAGTTGAGTGCTTAATTCCCCAAAAAGTGGCTCAAGAATGCAAAGGTTAGCCCTTTGGCTCTATCATCATCCACTAAGTGAATCTAGGTGATCATGTATGTGTTGATTGATGTTTGGAAGGTGTGTCCAATCCCTCTAAATAGGTGGCTCAAGAATACAAAGGCTAGCTAGACCTTTGGCTCCATCATTTCCCCATGAAGTGAAGATATAAACTGATATCAGTATGAAATATATGTTGTATGAGATGGCTCCTAAAACCCATGAATGTAATATGATATGATAATGTTGGTGTGGATATCTGAATGTATGTTGGAAACTAATCCACTCTTGGCCACTTTGAAAGATGGAGATTTGTTTTATATGGAAGCCACTCTAAAATTGGGAATCTAGATTATCTAAAAGCCATTTGAGAACTCGAGAATTTATGAATGTGGAGGGTATTCTTGTATGAAATCCACTCAAAAGTGATGCGAAACACTTGTAGATGGAATAAGGCATGTAACTACTGAGAATGCTTGGATAATGCTAAACTAGGAAAGAAAAGAAACAAATGTGCCATGCACATTGGCCCCAATCACTAGTGTTCGGAACATGGGTCTGATCTAAAAGTTAAACCAACTACCATATCTAAAAATGGAAGTGAGAGACATCATGCCACACATGATGCCCCCTATATCTAGATTATATGAGAAAAATGTGTACTAAAACTATTGATTTTGAACTAGTTTGGTTATGCAAAACTATAGTTGAACCTACTTTTCTACTTGCTTCTAGAAATTCTAGTTTTTTTGCTATTTGGGTAGGAACACTAGAAATAGACGGTAACACCACCAACACTATAGTCCAATCTTAGCACTATTGTCCTTGGCCAAATATGATGACTATTATGGATTTTTCACTTTTTACCTAGTCTGTTCTGACTAGTTTGATGTTTGGTTATTGTTTTGAATGTTATGAAACTAGATTTTTTGTTGATAGGTGCTCTAATCTCTATGAAAAAACCCCTATTTATTTCCCCCTCTTTTTAGGGTAGGAATGGAGACCCTACAATGACTACCCTTAGAAGAAAGATCCCTACAAGTGTGTTATGCTACAAAATATATGATATAACAATAATAATTGACAAGATATCTCAATATATAACATGGTTTATATTGAGAGTTGTTAGATCAATAGGGATATGCCTAGATAGATATAAAAATGTAAAATCATGTATAATTTACTAAACTAGAACTTGAAGTATTAGTTGTTAATTGTTAGTTGTCATGGAGGGATGGAGCATGATGTCCATAATGGCATCCAAGAAGCAATATAATGCATGATTTGTATCATGGCATTGCAAACAATTGAAATCAATCAATTAACAAGCACAAAATAAAAGAAGTAAGAAGCATAAAAGAGTGGCCAAAGGGACAAGCAAATAAGGGACATGGGCACATGTCACTCAAACTAGAAAGAAAGCATACATGCCACATACACATATAGTTGAAACAAGCAATTTGGCATAAAATCCATAATCACATAGAGGTGTATAGGCAAAGGACATTGGAAAATGTCCTAAGGTACACACATGAATAGAATAAAAGGACATTGGAAAATATCTTAAGGCACATACAAGAGACAAATAGGAAATGAGAAATACAAAAAATCTAGATATGCTAAGTAAGAAAAGAAAGCATGTAAAGAAATAAAATTATAATCACATATAACTAATTAAAGTGAGAGGGAAATTATGAAAGACATGTTATTACAAGACTAGGTATATGCTAAGAAATACACAAGTTCTATATACTAGTGAGTGTCAATAGAGTAATCTATGTAAGCTAGTAAGTAATGTACATCAACATGATAACTAGAATGTGTGTTGTAGGAATGACATAACTTGGATGGTGTAGTCAAGTAGAAGATTACCCTAGGGGGAATATATATTAATGTGCATCTAACATGTAGGATTAGGATTCCCCCTCAATCAGTAGATTGAAGCAATCAAGGGTTTGAAAGGCACTACACACAATCAAATAAGTTCAAGTGAAGAATGCTAATGTAGATAAATTGATAAACAATAACATAGAAAAACAAATGTAAGTATATCATAGTAGTAGAATTGTAAAGCATGGAGGATGCATATAATCAAAATGTTTTTATCTTTGTGACATATTTGAATGTTTTTGGATTTTAAATTTTTTTATTATTTTTGGTATTTTGAAATGTTATATTATTTTAATATTTTGAAAATATTTGATCTATGTACAATAAATCATAGGAAAATTATGTACAATCAAGCATATGAGATTATGTATAGGTAATACTGATAAAATTATGTACAAGTAATCATAATGATATTATATACAAGTATATGAATAAAAGGCTAGGTTGGAGGGGGTAAAGTGTCTAAAATGATGGAGATTATTGGGGAGGGAGATGGAAGAAAGGATCAAAACCATCATCAAATGCCTCTAGAACATCATAATAAGTATCATCATATGGTGTACATGTTGTCATCTTGTCAAATGTGAACTAAACGTTGCTTTAGTGGTGGAGATGTTGATTTTCCTCTGGGATGTTTAGTTCTTGTAGTAGATTTCTTTGGTCAAAGTGATGAAGCTAGGGTTGGTGGTGATATAACTTCAATAATACCATAAACCTGTAGTATATCTAATTTACTCTATAAATTTTTATATGAGTTTTTATTATGAACTATGATCCTATTAAAAATACAAAATGGACAACCATCCTACTATGATAATCTGCTAATAGATCTATGTCACTTTGTAGGTAAGGTGATTAATCCATGATCAAGTAATATTTGTAACATAATATATGGTTGATGTTTTGTGATGCTTCCCTAAATCTAAATGACTGACCCTCTATCCATAGAGGTCACCATGTGAACTGTATGTGCCAAGTGATCTATTTGTGGCCATGAATGTGAAGTATATCCTGAGAGTGTAGTGTGAGATGCTAAGAGTGATGTAGGGTGTGTAATGAGAGCTCTAGAGTCATCTAAATACTTGCCTGGGCCTACTAGTGTAAATATCAATCCACAAAAATAGTCATATATAAGTGTGGGTGTCATATCATCATCTAAAGAATCCTGATAATTTGTATCAACATCATGTACATATGGTAACTCAAAATTTATCACAAGGAGTAACTGTGATACAAGAGTCTCTAGAAATATAATAATAGAAGATAGGGGTGTTTTGAGAGTATCTATAATGGATAGAGTAATTATATCTATAGAATAAATTGGTAGTACTAGAACTACTATTGGTGAATGTATAATTATAATAGGTGTAGGGGTCATGACTGATAGAGTAGCTAGAATGGTTGAAGCTATTATGACTAGATAAATGTCTGGAGTTGAGGATGCAACTATAAATGGAGGAGTGTGAGAAGTGATAATATATCCAAACTCATATGTATGTATCTAATAAAGAGAAATACAATGAGGTGGTGGCTAAACTATGACATGAGGTGTCCCATTTGGTGAAATAATCAAAGATGACTTTGTAGTTTGATAATATATAAATGGATAGTTATCTATTAGACATGTGTAAAGGTATCCTTCACAGAAAAATTTAACAAATCAATGAAAAATGGAAGACACTTTCCCCATAGCATGTATCTAAGGTTGTCTAAGTAAAATATTATAATGAAGAGGATCGGGCATGACCTAAAATTATGTAGAGAGGGTTTTGGGTCCTACCATGATATCCAAAGCAATGGTGCCCAATGTCTATCATGGTATATCATAAAATCCTCTAATATTATAGTATGAATTTTTTATGGATGCCATATCTACACCCATGGTCTATAAGAATGTGATATTGCATATATTAATTTTGGAACCACTATCAATTAGAACTCTCCTTACTATGTTGGTTTTAACTTGAACTTGTATGAAAAGTGGTAAAGTATAATAAATAACTATCTAAGAGGGAAAGTATTCATTATGAAAATAAATTTCATGTTCTATGTTTTTAAAGTGTTGACCATTGATACAAAATAGGAAGGCTCTAAATCAAGTGGCATAAAAGTCTGATTGAGTGCCTGGTAAAGAATGTCCTTGAATACATTAGATTTTTGAAGTAGTTCTAACATAGAAATCTTATCTAGAGTGTTTCTTAATTGATCAAAAATATCATATTCCTTATGTGAATCTTCTTATGTAGGTGGGTTGGGCCTAGGATGGGAAGGAATAAGAGGGTGTCAATACTCCTAACTAGGTTGAGGAGCCATGGTGGCACATTGAGTAATAACTCTAACCACATTATCTACTATTTATATAGGAATAGTAGTATCTATAGGAGGAGAGAAAATAAAATCAATAATTCAAGGTTGTAGATAGATAAAGGGTGTTAATTGGGCTCTCTGGTGATGGGTAGTGACCTAGGGAAGAGTGAAATGAACCATGCAACATGACTCAGCCTAGGGTAAAGGCTACAAGGGAGGTAATGCAAGAGATATCCCAACATGTTTAATAATAACTTACTTAATCTCATCCCATATTATGAAACATAAGCATGAAAGGGAAATAATAAATCTTTTTATTAACATATGATAAACTTCATCATTCATGTACATGATATGACCAATTATAGTCTCTTTGTTATTCGCAAGAAATGTAAGAAGAATTTGTAAATAAGTGAGGCAATTTGATTATAAATGTAAGGTGATACCTCAACAAGAAAATAGAATATAGTACATGAAACTAGGGTTTTTATAATGATATTTTTGAAAAATACTATGGAATTTTTGAAAATGAAGTTGGATTTTTGATTTAAATATGCAACTAAAATTTTAGAAAAATATTGGAAAATGCTTGATTGAATATGACCTAGTGTGTGTAACTAGGGTTTTGAGATTTTTTTTCTAAAATAACTATTGAATTTTGAAATATTAATGTATTTTTTTATTTTATTATTTTATTAAAAATTCAAAAAATTATTGGAAAAATACTAGGACCTAGTATGGGCAACTAGGGTTTGAAAGAAAATTATTTTAAAATTTTATATTAAATTTTAAAATTTTAAATGAATTTTTAATTTAAATATTTAGTTAAAAATTCATAAATTTATAGGAAAAATGAATAGGAATGTTACCCTAGGGTTCCTAGGGTTTTTGTATGCAAACAAAGTAAGTTGGGTTTACCAAATGATTTAACAATTTTTGGAATAATTGGGATTTTATTCATAATTTAGTTAAAGGGTTTGGATTGATAAATTAGTAAATAATATTTGGTAAATAATCTACTATTTTTTTTTAATTGGTAACTAGAGATTTTCTAAAAATAGTAATAAGAGGGAGAAAATAAGATTTAGCTTAAACTATGCTGATCCGATTGAGACAAGATCTAATATTCACCATGTAGGCCTATGACACTATCAAAAACATGATTTTGAATTTTAGTTTTCAATTGGATAAGAGTGAAAAAAGTGGATAGTAGTGGAACCAATTATGTAGTCCTTATCTAGTGTTATTTTCCTAAGGATCTAAACTTTGGAGGTTTTGTTTGGTAGGTCTATATGACCCTATCTCTAAAGTTTTGGTAGCCAAAAGTTTGTAGAGCTCACTATAGAGAATATTTTATCTTCAAACCCTATCTTCCTTTGTAAATTGACCAAATTAAAATAAGAGGGGGAGGGTTAGTGTGTGTAAGATTCATTGGATGTGGATCCACACCCCTTGTGTTGGCATGCTATCTACATACCAATACTCTAAAGAGGGATCAAGCCATATGTAGTTCTCCTTTTGAAATTTATTAGTGCAATTGTGATATGATAATGTAAATAAATAATAAAATAGGTGTGCTTGAGTTGATTAGGGACTGGTTTAAGGATTCAAATAATATGGAAATAATATTGGATGGTTGTATACAAAGAATAGGGAAATGTGCTTGAGTAGTATTTCTTACTTTATGATATTTTCCAACCCTTTTCAAATGATATTTGAGTGGTATTTTATAGAGATATATTGGTCATGGATTGAATTTTCTCACGTTAGGCCAACAAGGATAAGGATGGGAATATGAAAGGAATTTATTGTTGGCACCAAAAATGAGCTTGGATAACAATGCTAAAAGTGGATAAGAGTGGCACCAACACTATAATCCTAGTGTTATGTTATTATCTTAGGTATGTGGGACTTGAGGGGATGGATTGGTCATGAAAAGAGGGTCCTATCTCAATTGGGATCAAGTACAAAAGGCTATAAATGACTAAGAATTAATGAAAACAAGCCTAAGAGGGTCATGAGAGTAAGTAAAAGTGACCTATGGGTTGGGTTCCATTAGCCATGCCCAAGTTACCAATTTTTGCATTTTATATGACTACATATTGTATTTAAAAATCATTATATATATATATAATGTCTCATTTTGGATGATTATTTTATGTGTTTGCATTATGAATGTGGTTGTTGATGCTTGGATATATCTATTTCTAGCACATGTATTTTTATATGTTATAGAAAATATATGAGTTTTTGTTTCTTTTTGAGCATTATGTAGGACACATGCATGGTTAAAAAGATACAGGCAAAAAGGACTTAGTAAATTATAATCAATCAAGAAAAAAATATACTACACACTATTTCACATTGGAAAATGTGTAATAAGAAGAAAATGACTAAGTATTTGAAACCAAAGGGTGGTAAAACAAGATGGATTTTTTTATTTATAAAACCGCCTGAAAGATTGGCACCAAATTGAAACAAGTAAAATCACACTCAATCACATTAGGAAGTATGGAAATAATATAATAAAATGGAAGTCATTTAAAAAGATAAATGGTATAAAAAAATAAAATAAGTCATTCATTCATACTAAATCACATTGGGAAGTATAAGAAAAAAACAAAATTGGTAAAATTGATCTTAAATTTATCACACTAATTCAAGATGGGAAGTATGAAAAATTCAAGAGATGGTTGGATTATTACATGAAATCATGAAATAAGAAGATAAAAGTGAAAAAGAAATGAAGTAAGGATAAAATATACTAAATAGAGATAGGAAGCACATCAATGATGTGTAAATTCATCTTCAATCACATCCTATCTCATATTTCACACATGTAATTTTGATTATGACTTGGATTATTGGAAAATTTTGTGAGGACTAGGTCCTATCTGTGGTCTTACACTGCAACTCACAAAGGGAATACCAATGAGGTTTAATAAATGCAAAAATCTAGTAATAAGGGATGTTGGTAATATGAATATGAAATTATGGTAATTTGTGAGGATGTCTAGGTTTATCCATGGTCTTACAATACAACTCACAAATAAAATCCCTAGGGGAGTGATCAGTGAACAAAATAATATTTCTCAAGAGGAAATATGAGGAATATAGGGAGTGAAAAAGGGAATGTAAAAATCATAACTTAGGTATCCTATGAGAAGACATTAAGAGATAGGAGGCATACTAAGGACATGAGAAGACACTAAGTGACTAGTGACCACCAATGTACAAAGGAAACTTATTCACTATAGACACCAAGATATGTAGGCAAATAAGTGAGATACTAAGATTAACTCATGAAGGTATATTGGTACAAGAAATGTAAAATTGATCAACCTTAATATGACATGTTCCCCATTCATCAAAACCCCTTACATAGCCCTCAGTCTGCTATGAAAATTAGGTAATTACATGAGAAAGTAGGTAACACAAAAATATTGTTTTTATTATCCTTTTTCTAATATACTAATCTACTACACCCCAATGGAGCTCAGCTCTATCATGAGTCCAACTATGGAGTTTTAACTTCAACTATAATAAGGAGATGTGATTTAATTCACATCTTTTAGTGTGATTAGAATTTTAAGAGTTTTAAATGTTTTTGCCTTTTGTATCATTACCTTTTATTAAATGATTTGGATTTTTAATGTTTTAAAGGATTTTAAAGATTCCTCCTCCATATGGACTTGGAATGACTAGTCATGAGAGATATAGTGATACACATGAATGATCTATAGGCTTAGGCTAAAGGAAGCTAAATGACTTAAGAGAAGACTAACTAAAACACTTAATCTTAACAATGAACTAACATGCTATCTCAAGTCTCAACCATATATATGATTAGTTTATGAAAAGGGAATAAAGGGGAAAAGGAGATCCAAAGTGGACAAATATAAGGATTTTATAATGAGTTTTAATTATTTGTTGATTGATCACATGGTAAAGAAAGAATGACTAAAGGAACTAGGTTTATATAACCAAGTCACAATGACAATTATCCATGTATATAGAGATAAGAAATCAAACAATCATGAAGAGAGAATAAGGGAGTTTTAAGAAAAAAACTCATGAAGACAAATAAAAATCAATGATAAAGAAGACTTTCATAAGAAAAAATAAATGACATTATAAGCAATATAGAGTATGAAATCAAAGTCACCATGTAAGATAAGTAAGAAGTAACAAAACAATTAATCGGTGAAAAAAACCATCAGAGGAGATGGAACCATAGGATATGGAGCCATGGGAGAAAGATGAGCCTTCTTGTGGGAATGACCTATGGGAGGAAAGGGAGAAGGTACAAGAATAACTTTTTGAGATTTTATTGAAGGATACAACAAAGATTGGTGTGATGGGTACCATATTAGTTCCAAATAAAATACACCTCTCCATACTTAGGAATATACTCAAGTAGTACCTTTAGGGGAGGTATGGGTTAATTTAAAAACTAAGGGGTAAAAGGATGCAAAGTATCAATATATTATTGTAACTTACAATAATGCATGGAAGAATGATTATATGTGTATTGGACGTAACATATATGCTTTTGACTAGTTTTGGTCGAGGTACTCATAAGAGGAGGTGTAAGAAACTATAAGGGGATTTGGAAGGTTCATTATCTCATTTGGTGGGAAATGGAGATATCTAAGGTAAAAGAAGCAAACCATCACCAAGATAAGGTGGTGGTGGGAAGTAACTATATTAGGCTTGATGGAAAGATTGATGGGATCAAAAGCATGGATAGACTCAGATAAAGCAAGAGTAGTAATGGGATCTAAAGTTATCTCTACTAAGGGAGGGGTATGGTCTACATAAGGCCAAATGAGAGCTGCACACATCTTAGGGATAAGCAACCTATAGGGGTCAGGGTACCTAACAAAGTGGTAAGGCCTAGTCATAGAATGATCCATAAACATACTCCTATGTGGTTATTCTTAAATTAGAGGTGTATGTGCCATCTATAACCTATGATAAAGATGAAAAATGCTAAAATTAGGAACTATAAATGATGGAATATGGGAAGATACACAAAAAGACTAAAGTAAAGAGGAATAATAATAGATAATATCATCATCATAGGCCTAAATAAGACCACCTAAGAATGAATCATCTAAGGTGTAACCATCATCATATTCAGGTGTATGAAGATCAATAATTCAAATATGGATGACATTATCATCTGATAAGGTGTGATGAATAGGATGTTGAGTCTTAGTCAAGAAAATGGGTATGTCATCACAAGTGTTTTATGAGAATGAGGCTACAAAGAAGTAAGAGGTTGAGAGATGCGATGAGCTAAGAGATTAGACTTTTTAATCTTTAGGTTAATCTCATTAGGCTCATCGTCATTATAATATAATAGGTTAGGGGGAATATTCCCAATGAGTTGGTGATTCTTATTGTAATCTTGAGTGGAATTGATAGGAAATTTGAATCATTGAGACTCATGAAATGGAACATTGGGCAATGGTTCAAGAGTGGGAATCTTGAAGACATAATGGTCTTGGAATTGTTCAAAATTCCAAGGTTTAGTTTCACCCCAAATCCTATAAATATCTCTATTATGAGGTAATTTAATACATTGGTAGGTATAAGAAGTAACTACTCTCATATGGTGAGTCCATGACCTACAAATCAAGATGCTATAAGATAGAGTAGATTTAAATATCATCACCTTCACAAAAACAATGATAGGTGGGATGGTAATTAGAATCCATGCACAACCTAAAAGATGCATTTGACTTCAATCACATCCTTAACATGTGCTATGTATGGACTTGAGATTGCATTTAGAATATCCAAGGGTTTTAATAAAATTGAGAGAGGCAACATAAGTAATGAAACCCTCATAAGTCAAATCATGCTTGAATTTGGTACAAAAATCTAAAGATTAATGAATAGAAGTGGATCATCCACATGAAACATAATATTATCAGGAATCATAGGAGTGATGATAAATTTTAAGGAAAGAGAAGTGTCTATTGTTTCATCAATATGGATGGACATCTTTTTACATTATTGTAATATGCCATCTTTAGATCTAGATAAGGTTGTTCATATCCTAATAGGGGAGGATGAGGGGTGTTCATTTCAAAAAAGAGTTGCATAATATGGTTTTGATGATGTGGAAAGGTCCTCATAAGATAAATAAATGAAATTTGGGATGGGATATTATGGAGTTCCATGATGGGATCCCACTCATCATATCCCATAAAAAGGTTTTTATAAATAGGTGCATAATGTTGAAGGAGGTACTTAGAATGAGGACCTAAAGTGCCTTATAATTTGTGTTGATAATAAGGGAAAGGTTTGGAAAAATGTTATAAATTATACTGAGAAGCTAAAGTAGTTGGTTAAGGTTGGTTTTGAGAATTGATAGGAGAAGTGTTGATAAAATCTTGATTATCATTGGTGATAGGTAAAGAATATGGAGGGATGGTAGAAATAGAATGGGAAGTGTTATCCAAGGGAAGAGTAAGAATTAGGTCATATAAAGTTATAAGGTCATCTTGCCTAAACTGATTTAAGTGAGCTAGATAAGAATTTTGGATAACATAAAATGTGTAAGAGAATAGAGGTGTGTGGATAGGTTGAGGATAAATGAAAGAAAACACCCTTCACATATTAGTCATATTAACCATATTATCTTTAGGAGTTGGATCAATAAGACTATCTAAATTATTGGTATAAGGGGTGGGCTTGTCTTTAGTATCTTAATTAGGTTGGTGATTAGGAAGAGCGTCTTTATAGATAGCCAAATGAGCATTAGCTTGATTCAAATATTGAGATTTAGAATGTGTTCCATGAGATTTAAAAATAATGTCATAGGCTTGTTGATTATTTAAAATGATAGATTCATGATTAAAAATAGTACCAATAAGAATATCCATAGCTAAATTATGAATCTACCTACATGTCTCATGAGAATGACCCCAACTAGCGTGAAACCAATAAAACTTGTTGGGATCATACCAAGATTTCATAAGATGAGTGGGATCAAGTTCTCATGGAAGAGGACTAGGTAGATGTTTTAATAATTTATTTAAGGATAAGGGTTTGTGAAAATTAATGGTATTAGGTGGAAAAAAATGAGGATTGGTGTATTTTTGATAAGGGGGAGTTGGTTTCGAAGACTGGTTAGGAACAACTTGAATAGTGTGAATGTTATCATAAAATTTTGTGACACCATCATTGGTAACATTATGATTATTATTCTTAAGTAAGATATGAGGACCCATAAAAGGTTTGGGTGGCTTGAATTGATGCATAAGTAAACATTGAAATCTTAATTGGTTAATAACCTCCTCTAAGGTATGTGGAGAGAGTGCAGACCTGATATTACAACTTGGGAAAATGAACATTGATAAAGAGATGAAAAAGGTTATCAATAGCCATGTTGTGTTCACATTTTCTGGATAATGTTTTACACCTTTTAATAAAATCTTGGACATTTTTGTTTTCAAGTTGCTTGTAATTTATAAAATGGGTTAATGTATTTTCAAGAAAATCACTAGTTTGGAACTGTTGGGCTAAAATATTTACTAAATATTCCAAACTAGTAATAAAATGAGTTTTAAGTTGGTTGTACCAATCTAAATCAACACTCTTGAGAGTTTTCATTAATATATTGGTAGAAACAAATGTATTCCATTTGACCCAGTCTTTAGAAATATTTCCAAATGTTTTTAGATGAAGAGTAGGATCAGTTGATTCATTGTAAGAAATGGTAGGGGTGATACCTCTTTATCAATATTAGCAATTTGAGTGGTAAGAGGCTCATTTTGAATATTTTTAATTGTCTTTTTGACAAGAGGAATTTAAGGGATGAGATTATAATAGGAATCTGAAAGAGGAGGGGAAAATTTTGATTATGTATGCCCCAAGGTGTTGGTTGAGAGTGGGTTTGACTATGGAGAAGGTGATTTTGCATTCTCATCATTTGATTCCTATTATGAGCTTGAAAGGTATTGATTTGATTAAGCATTTGTAATAAAATTTGATGGGTTTGATTGACATAATTAGCATTAATTGAAGCACTATTATTATAAGGAGTGGCTTGGTTACCACTATTTGTATTGGAAGGAGATTGAGAGGAACTATTAGAATGTGAGGCACTAGTGGATAAATTTTCTTATGTGGCAAAACTTGAACTAGTTAAGGGATGAGAAGAGGAATCACTAAAATCATGATTACATTGGGTAGTAAATGACATAATAGTGGAAGAATTAAGGAGGGTGGGTCTTAGGAGAGGCCTACTAGATTTAGAACCTACCATGTTAGTGGATATACTAGGCATGGAGGTAGAATAAGTTAAATAAGAAGAGGTAATGATATGATAAGGGGTCATTATAGAGGGAAGAGGCTAAGAATAAAAGATACTAGTACCCCCAAATCCTTGTGAGAATGTGGGAGAAGGTGAATGAGGATCTTTAACTTGACCACTAATCATGAGGTGGTAAATGCTAGAAGGATCCTTTCCTTGATGTTGAGGAAATCAAGAGATAGAGAAGAGCATTTTAGGGGTATATTCTAATTTAGGTTGATATTTT
Source organism: Torreya grandis (assembly GCA_037957365.1). Classification (NCBI taxonomy): domain Eukaryota; kingdom Viridiplantae; phylum Streptophyta; class Pinopsida; order Cupressales; family Taxaceae; genus Torreya; species Torreya grandis. Next base: position 1,253,454 of record JARHVA010004183.1, read on the forward strand.
AGTGAGAAGAGAGTTTTTTACTACAAAAAGGAATGAGGGGTCCCATAGTTCATTTTGTGAGTGGCTATATGAACATTACTCTCATCCAGGAGAGGATACATACTCTACTTATGGGAGACCCTATGAGGGTCAGTAAAACTCATCATATATAATGAATTCAACTCAATATTGCCTACAAATAAAAATTTCATGATGAAGGATAAGGACTAAACAAGGCAAGGGAAACTCAAAAATAAGGAAATAAGAAGTGATAGAATATTATTTTGAGTCGACTAGGTTGACCTAGTATAGAAAATAGGATCTAAAAATTATACAGAGTCAATAGGGTTGACCTAGTACAGAAAATAGGGGCTGAAAATTAGACAAAATTGACAAGGTCAACTGAGTATAATAAGCAAGGTAAAAATAGACAGTCTATAAGAGACTATATCAATAGGAATGGTTATTTACTAAAGCAAGAAAAATTCTATAAGTACTAAAAAAATCAAGAAATGAAAAGAAATACAAAAAAAATTATGGAAATGAGGTTGATCAAATTGAGGTGCATAACACAAAACCTTAAACCAACATAGGCTAATGCAAGTTTGTTTAATAAAACATATAATTGAGCAAAGAGTAGTTAGTCGACTTGGAAAGTGAAAGATAACTAAGTGGTCAACCTGAATGTTATTAGATTATTAGAATATGATTTTAAATGTGATAAGAAGTTAGATGTAAGCAAAGAAATAAAAATCAATCTAAGTATAGTTTCAAGATGTTTAGGATGAAAGGGATTTGTATTGGCAATGGTTTTTGTTTAGTATTGGGGCCTACCCCTTCACTTCACATACCATAGCAATAAGGGTGTTAGGTTCTTATCTAAAATATACCATTAACCACATGTTTATAATTAACCAAAAAAGCAAGTTGGCTTTCCCCTTGGTGATGAAATCCATGTAGGTTGGCCTTGGATAGACAATCGTTAAAATGGTTTTTAATATTTTGTGATTTGGTAGTGTGTGCATAAAAGAGAAAATAGTGTAACTAAATGGTATATTGAAAATCATCTAAATAGACAATTTGATCTATTATAAGCATGCAAGAAACAAAAATTGAAAGTGTGAGATAATTAATAGCATATAAGTGTTGATTCTAAATTTTAAACATAATACAATGTTGATTCAGTTGACAATGTATACAAAGAATACATAACAGAGTCAATAGTGTCAATTCTATACTACAAAATCAAGGGTCTAAAAATGAACTACTTCGATCGTAGTGACCTAGTTTTCTAGATAAAATATAAAATACATAACCACATTGACAAGGCTAACCTAGTTGACTGTATAGGGGTAGTTTTAAATACTACAAACTATGAAAAATAGAACTATAAAAAATGCTATAAATGATAAATAAGGATAGAAAGGAACCTTGGTGAGTTGGAGGATGTGAAGAAAGATGAGATTATTGTTAAAGAACCTTGATTTATACTTGCAAATTCTACCAACTATGTTGACTGGGTTAACCTAGATTTGTAAATCCCTACTGATAATAACCTAAAAATGTATAAGGTTAACTAGGTTGAACTAATATGCTAGACTGTATGCTTGAAAGTGTACAGGGTCAACTAGGTTGACCTAGTATGTTGAACTTGATGCTTGAAAGTATATAAGGTTGACTAGGTTGACCTAGTATGCTGAACCTGATGCCTGAAAGTATATAGGGTCGATTGAGTTGACCTAGAATTATATAATGGAATTATTAAAAACCTACACAAACATAATGATTTAATATTAATGTGACTCTGTTTTAAACTTGTACACAAAATTTAGAACTATGTCAACACTTTCGACCCAGTATTGAAAATATATGATAATAAAAATGACAAAATAATGAAAAATGTGAAATAAAAATTGCAAGGGTTAAATTCACATTGAGTTCACTAGAATGTATGCAATAAGAAATTAATCATTTATATATATCAGTCTTAACTTGGAGAAGATAGATCAAACCATATACTTATAATGGGGATAGATTTGTTAAGCAATAACATGACCAATATGGGGATATCTTACTGAAATACACTTGCTAGGGAGGGTTTCAAAGCCTCTAGTCAAGCATAATCATGTAATAGTCCTAAGTGAGTCTTATGTTTTGATATCTCACTAATTTAATAAAAAGTAAAGAAAATATAATCTAGTACTCACCAAAGATTATGGAATAAAGTGGGGTTAGAAATAATAAAAGTAAACATGCATAAGAGACATATACTCATGTCAATGTATATCGAATATTAATTCATGGAAGAGAAGCACAAATTCATATATATCTATTCTTATAAAAGAGGAAAAAAATTATGAATACTTAACTTTGAATATGAACCCACCAAGCCTTAACCTTCCCCTTGGAAAAGGTGTTTCATAAGAGGTTGTTTTGTTATGTAAGTATGACAAGGATAAATCAACTCTAGGATACACAACCTATCAATGCATCCAAAAGACTTATCCATAAGATGAGATACATATCTCCAAAGAAATTATGGAACCCTAAGATTTCTTCCCAAGTATAATGGTGGATAAGAAAATGTGAAATAACTCTTACTTCTTCTCTTCTCTCAATAATGGTGAAATGAACTTGTATATATAAGAAACTCTAACCCTAAACCCTTAAAAATTTATGGTTGATAGGGTCAAATCAATTGACTTAATATCATTTTAACCTATGTTGAAAATGAACTAAGCCAGTATTTTAGGCTGATGATAAACAATATAGGGTCAACACTGCCAACACAGTTATAAAACTACTAAAAGGGGATTTAGGCTAGTAAAAGGTAAATAAAAGTGGTAAATGACCATAAGAGGGTACAATAGAGAATAAAAAGATTAGGGATAAGGTTTATAGTATAAAAGTGTGTAGATAACAAGTGGTAAAATGGACAACAATCTTTCAAAGCACCAATAGTCTACCCACACCTTTCCTGATGAACCCCTTAAGGCGTACACTCATAGAGATTGAGACTCGATGGCTTCTTGCAAGATACAAAGTGTTTGTTATAGATAAAATTTTGAAAATATTATGTGTATACACTAAGAATCAAATAAGGTCATAATAACATATTATTCTTGTGACACCCTTATTTTCATAGTTCTTACCTTTGGATATTTGGTGTTTTACACATGTCCTGTTGAGACATGCCTTATGTGTTATTGAGAAATGAGATTTTTTTTTCATTCCTTATGATTGAGATATATATTCCATATAAATAATGTGATGATGTTTATTTTCTTACTCCAAAATAATTATATGCTTAGATTAGGTGATTATTATATTCATTGTGATGTCATTTTACTTATGCTATTTTGGTTATCCATAATGATGCATATTATGTATGTACTACTAGAGCTATTATTTTAAGCTTGAATTTTATTATACATATGTATATATGATTGGTATTAGTTTATTATCATTGATATGTTTTTATTTAGATATACCATGTGCATTTTGTGTTTATTGATATCACTTGTATTGTTTACATTATGTAACTTCAACTATATAGGGTAGGGAATTTTATGCATGCATTATTGTGCAAGTGACATGGGAGGCTACCAAGGGAACTAGGACTACATAAAGCATGATAAAATAATTTCTAGAGTGGCTACATGTATACATAACCCTTCCATAATTTAAAAAAAAAAAAAATACTTATACCCTTCATGGATCTAGTCAGAAGTGTAGACTCTCTTAACCCTATTATCACTATTCAACCCCCTTGAATACTATTCACACATTTCATTATAAACCTTAGGAGTTATATTTAAGTTTTATTTCATTTATAAGGTGTTTTTTAAGACACTTAAGTTTCCACATTTGAATCAAAACTTGAATGGAATGGAAGATCCAATTTTAGATATTTTATGTTTATTTTTTTATCCTTTGACTAATAAGGATGTTGGAGAGTCTTTCTAGGAGCCAAATATGACTTTTATGTAACCCATGTGCCCATTTATGGCATGGGATAGTGGGTTAATTAATGAGGTACAAAATTTATTTCCCACATGGGATTCTATGTTAAGTTATAGAGAGGGAAGAATATTTATGCATGAGCCAAGGGATGGGAAGGGACACATATAACCTTCCCACTAGATTTTATAGGAGAGATCTTAGCCTATATGATGAAAGAATTCCTTCCTTGAGATGAATTTTCTCATTTTTAAATTTTTAAAATTTAAAGTAGAATAAATAAGGAGAATGAAGAGGAGGATATCAGAATAATATATTAGAGAAGGAGAAACATAGCTATTCCCCAAGGGTTATTAGTGGTGTTCTTGAGTGGATCCAAGAGGTAATCCAAGGTAAGATTCCATGTCCCATTTTATTTAATTATATTTATGTTAAATTTATCCTTCACCTTTACTCTAATTGTAGTTTTCAAGAGGTGTACAGACATTTGGATTAATTTCTTTATTTGATTATATTACATGGTTGTTCTAATGACCACCATGTGGTTTTTAAATTCCCATTTTGGATTTCAGATGTAACATCCCTCCTAAATTTTTAGTTGTTTTTTATTCCTTTTCCTTTTCTAGTGTAAAAGTTATGATACCATTTTATTTTTGAATTTACAAGCTGGTTGTGCACTCTTACATAGTGTAAATGTGTTATTTGGCATGGTCAACTATGCATATACTATCCCATAGCCAAGAGATGGTAGAGAAATAGGGAGATATACCCTTTTTATTCTTATGCTTTGAAGGGCCTTTATGTTTTAAACTTGTTATTTGGAATTTTTGACTATGTGTATGCTCTCCCATGGCTAATAGATAGTATAGCATGAGGGAGGCATCCCCATGTTATTCTTCTCCTTTATCATGTATTTTGTATTGGAAATGTGTTTTTGATATGATAGATTGTGCATATTCTCTCCCATGGAAAATACATTGTATAACAAGAGGTATTAAGACACATTTTATTATTCTCCTTTGGTAGGCATTTTGTATTGGAAATGTGTTATTGGTAGTCAATTTTTATTATGCTCTCTATGGCCAAGAGATGGAATGATAAGAGCGAGCATACCCACATTCTTCTTATCCTTTGTATACATTTTTGGTTTTATAAACAATTTACAATTGTTTTTATCATTTGGTGATTGATATTATATTTTTATTTCCTTGTATTCTAGTTTTGGGGTATGGAAGCCTCTTTTATGTAGATGAACTTGTAGCCTCCTAAATGTGTTTCCTAGTGAGTGTTCCTTGTCAAGACTTAGTTACCATCAAAACCTTCCTTTATCAAATTTTCCACCTTAAATTATGATGTGATGCTTCTCTATGTTTTAATTACTAGGCTTAAAGGTGCTTAGGTGGGGCTCTTGATGATGGTAAAAGATGTGATTCAAGCCCTTCTTTCAATTGGCCTTATGGTTGCTAGTGGATGTCATTTGAAGACTAGATTGTAAGACATATTGTATAGATATGAAAATATATTATATTGGATATTTGAAAGCCATGTTATTATAATTATTCATTCTTAAATTAGCAAGAAAATTGAAAATTTTATTATGATCTACATTAGGTGAACTAGTGTTGATTTTTCATTTATAGACCTTATAGAAAAGGAGGAAAATAAATGTATCCAATAGAAATTTGTTTAAATAAAATGTTTAATTTAGAAAATTCTAATGCAAATGATATGTTATTATATTTTATTTTGTTTCATTAAAAAAATTTAAATGAAAATGAGTTATTAGGCTTCATTTTTAGTTTGTCATTGAGTCAATTGAAATACCATTATATGAAGGAAAAAATTAAAATTTTAAACTTACCAAAATTTCCATAAATAATTTTTATTAGATATTAATATTTATTAGGATTTTTTAATAATTTATGGAATATTTTTATGTCTTATTATTTAAAAGTTATTAATTTTTGAGTTTTAGCCACTAAAAATGATTTATCTCTTTTGTAAATTAAACTAATTACATGTAATTCTAATAATGTAAAATGAGGTAATCAGGTGCCAAAAATAATTTTATTATAATATTGGTAAAAATTATAACCCAAAACCACTAGTTTAATAATTTTGGACTCCTAGTTTTTCTAGCATGAATTTTTGAAAGTAATCATCTATAGGGAAATTATCTATTTACACAAGCCCTTGTGGAGGGTAAAAAACACTTCACATAGTTTAGGCTTATTGGGTTAAGTGGTAGTACTCCATGGGACCTTAAAATTAATATGTATTATCCCCTAAGGGGTTAGTTTTGTTATAGTATTATGTGGGTTGTGTGGTTATGTTAACTGCTACATGTGAGTGGTTTGTGATTAGTGACATGACTTAATAGCCACACAACTATCAAAACCATCATAATTTTGGTATGGATATGAAGGTTAGCATAAACAACCATTGGATTTTTTTATAATATTATTAAGTTAAAATCAAACATTGACTATGTAAAGCTTATTTTAAAAAACTTGCAACAAATGAAACTTGAAACCTAATGTAAACCTGGGCTTGATATTATACAACCATTTTAATAAAATCAAAGATTGAGGGATGGGGTGACCCAAAAATGGACCTCATAATTTTTTGTGTTTTTTCAAATCCTAAAACAACATAGTTTTCCATAAATAACATATTTCTTAAATGTAGGTGTTTTTTGACCTTTTGGGTTTTTCTAGGCTATAGGTGTTTTAGGTTATTTGGGGGTTTACACAAGCACACTTAAGAAAATAAAACTATTTGAAAGAAGTAAGACTATATTTAAATTCAATTTAAAATACAATTAATAATATAAATTTATTTAATCTAGCATATATAATAAATATAATTTAATACAATGTAACCAAGGGATAGAAATATTATATCTTATTCAAAGTTTAGATTTGGGCTATGATAGTGATATGAAGTCATCTTAGGGATTTAATCATGCTCTATAATATGTTCACTATATGTTATATCTATTTTCACATATAGGACACTTGAATCAACCATAGACATCTGTGTTAATACATGTGTCTAACTTAGATATAGGTGTCAAGACCAAAGTATACACAGAGGTGGATCAAAACTTTTGTCAAACTTGTGTTGTCACTTGTTCACTTATTTATTGCTTCAGAGTATGTCAATATGTGTGTGAGTTATATCTAATAAGAAAAAAATTAATATAATTTCCTTTGACCTCCTATAACTTCATAAAAAGGAGTTAACACTTGAGTTGAGCTAACCCTATCAACCCTTGTTATTACTAAGTGTTGCCTACATAGCCAATAATCGAAAGAGGCATTAGACTAACATGTAGTTATCCCTCATAGACATGTGTGTGGAATAATAATTGTGAAAGTATATGGTCTTTTTCCTATGGCAACCCTTGGTATAAAAAATGCAATAGTGTAGTGACCTTTTGAGTGCTTTAGATAGTTAATATAGTACTGTATTTCAATTTTATATCTTTCAATATAAAGTATTTGCTAATTATAAACTTGCTCAATCAAAAATTAATAGATAATATAATTATACCATAACCTTTTTATATATAGGTATCTCTTGATTTTTAATTAGGACCTAGTAGAGATAAAAAAACTAACAATAGGATGAACAAAGGAGACAAAACATATGATAACTAAGAAAAAATGTAGAAAATAATAAAAGGATAATTTTGGACACTTGCGTCATATTTGAAAACTTACATCGATGTAAGTGTCCAATATGAACATAGGTATATAGAGGGAAAACAAACACATTGATAACATAAAACACAAGTGGGTAACCCTAGGATACACTAAATAATAGATAATTTATAACATATAGTTCTATAGGGGAAGATAAAACAAGTGAAATAAGATGGAACCAAAGGGGTCCACATGAGATTGTGCCACTAGATATCTAACTCTTATTCAAAATATGTATATATGCAAAAGGATATGAAACTATGTTTGTAACAATTTTGGGTATCTACATTTCCCTCCATTTAATCTAGTAATTCCTAAAAACTATAATTACTTATTCAAAGGAAAATAAAATGAATGCCTTGGTGTGGAAAACACACCTTGTCTTTGCTTGAAATTTATTTGAGCCCCCTACTTGAATATTATGTATAATAAAAGGCATGTCTTAAATTAATCAACATATTTAATATGTATATGAATAATAATAGAAAGTGACGTAAATAATGAGAATGGATATAATACACTTATGTATGTGATGTGTAGTAATGGCTTCAGAATACTAGAAACTAGAGAAGTAGAAGGAGGATTGTAATATCATCCATATTTTGGCCAAGAAATTTAGTGAGATCACAAGTGGTCAACTTGGTTTCACCTTGGTGGTGTTATTTATAGAGTGAGGAAAGTTTGGAGGTTATCATAACCCCATATTAGAATAGGAAGAGTTGTAATTCAGTTGTCGAGAGTATCATCTCCCAACTAGGATAACTCAATTGTATAACCTAGAGAGGCTAGATTAATTTATCACTCTAATCTATAAATAGAACCAACTATTAATAATAGACAAGGCCCAAATAATAGTATGTAATAGTCAAACTTGGGTGTCAGTCCATGATGTGATAAATTCTATAATATAAGAATAGTCTATAAAGTGATAACAATCCATGATAATATGGTGAATCTGGAAGATAAATCAATGTTTGAGTACCTAGAAGGAATGAACCCTTGTTCATGCCCCTTTTCATATATGTATTATATATAATTGTCTATGTTTATTATTCCTTTTGACTTATTTGCATAAGTTCCATTGTTTTGCAATCTATATATAATAGTAATATCAATGTATAGAATGTTGGTCAAAATATATATTTGAATCATATGTTTTGAAAGAGATTTGTAAAGTTTTAACATGGTATAATCATGGAGGACATGTTTTCTTAAGATGCCCCTAATATAATCTATAAAATTATAGAATTGTGTTAGCAATGCGGAGGACATGTTCCCAAAACATGCCCCCACTAAAATCTGGATATTCCAAATACTGAATAAATTGTTAGGATCTTAGAGTACAATTGATTACTTTTGTATAAGCAACTAAACACAGAATTGAAACTAGAAGTAATAAGTAACTAGAAATCAAAAACAACAAATAATAGGGGATACAAGAAACAACCAATCTATATTAAACTCTTTCAGAAAGAAATATAATGAAGAAATCTCTCTCTCCTCACACCTCACAGATGTACAGTAATTCTCCCTCAAGAGTTCTCTCTCTCTCCCTATCAATTACAATCAACTCAATTATTGAATTGTACATGCTATGAGGATCTAACCCTACTATATAGAATACTACAACACTAGGGTTCATGAGCCATGCATTTTCCACCCTTAGATCCACCTCTTAAATCAAAGGCTCAAATTTGTTCTCCTAAAAATAACAATTTTGGAAACACACAAAAGTCGGTGTTGGTCTGAAGATGACCGATGCTGGTCGACCCCTAACCAATGTCAGTTGGTTCTAACTAATGCCAGTTACTGTGTAAGCCTAGCAACCTCAACATTAGCTCATTAGTGAAGCTTTTAGCTCCATAACTCAATAATCTCCCACTTGGAGATAAATAGTTGCACCTGTACCTATACAACAACATCGTCTAAACATCTCTGGCTTGTTTCTCCCTCTTCAAGTTCAATCTTGAAGACCAACAAAAGTTGAATGAAGATTCAACTTCTCCTTTGTTACTGGCTTTGTTAACATATTAGCAGGGTTCTTATTCGTATGGATCTTTTCTAGCTTCAACTGTCCATCCTCCAATACCTGTCTAATGAAGTGGTACCTAAGCTGTATATGTTTGGTTCTTAAATGAAAGGCTGAATTCTTTGCCAAATGAATTACACTTTGACTATCACTATACAATCTACAACTCTCTTGCTTCTTTCCCAACTCTTCCATGAACTGAGTCATCTAAATCATTTCCTTGCTAGCCTCTATGACTGCAATGTAATCTGCCTGTGTAGTAGACAAGGCAACAACCTTCTGCAACTTTGAAATCTAGCTAACCACCATTCCACCAACAGTGAACACATATCCTATGGTGCTTCTCCTACCATCCAAATCACCTACCATAACTGAATCTACATACCTATGTAGAGAAGTGTTTGACCCTCCATAGCATAAATGCCTACTGTTGGTCCCTCTCAAATATCTGAGAATCCACTGAACTGCTTTTTAGTGTTCCTTTCCTGGATTGGTCATAAACTTGCTGACAACTCCCACTGCTTGGGCAATATCTAGTCTAGAACATACCATTGCATACATCAATCTCCCAACTGCTGAAGCATATGGAACTCTACTCATGTACTCAACCTCATCATGTGATTTAGGACACTATTCTTTGCTCAACTTGAAGTGTCTAGCCATAGGTGTGCTTACCAATTTTGCATCCTTCATATTGAACCTCTCCAACACCTTTTAACATAATCCTATTGAGACAAAATCAAACTGTGATTTTTCCTGTCTCTCTTAATACTCATGCCAAGGATTTTCTTTGCTGCTCCTAAATCCTTCATGGCAAATGTGTGAGCTAATTTTACCTTAAGCTCAATAATTTCCTACATGTGTGAACCTACAATAAGCATATCATCTACATACAATAACAAGATAATATAAATACCATTATCTAATCTATTAAAATAAACACAATGGTCAGATTGACATTTACTAAAGCCATGCTCTATCATAAACCTGTCAAACCTCAAATACCATTGTCTTAGAGCTTGCTTAAGACCATATAAGCTTTTATTCAACCTACACACAAGTTTCTCCTTACCTTTGACCTCAAAACCTTCTGGTTGGCAACTCAACCAAATCCCACGTATGGTTCTCTTCCAAGGAATCAATTTCCTCATTCATACCATGTTCCCACTGTTTCTTGGATTCTACCTGCATTGTCTCATCAAATTTTTTTGGTTCTCCACCATCAGTGAGCAACAAGTAGTATAACAAAGGGGAATAATGAATTGGAGGTTTACTTACCCTTTCAGACCTCCTTATGGGTGTTTGAGACTCATTTATAGCTTGATATCTACCTAAATTTTCTTTTGATAGTGACCAATCCTGGTCATCTCTGGTCGATGCCGATTTGCACCCGATCGATGCCGATTCTCCTGATCGACGCCGATTTCCACCTGACCAACGTCGGTCTTTGTGTTTTTTTGTGAGTGATGATTTTTACCCACAAGCTCATTTTGGATCATAACCTCTTCCAAATCAAGATTGCCTAACTCAAAATTATTTAGCCTCTTGAGCTGATCACTGTACATCACCTTCTCATTGAAAAATACATCACGGCTTCTAATAATTTTGTTAGTTTCTAAATTCCACAACTGAAATTTGAAATCTCCAAAACCATAACCAATGAAAGTGCACCGCATAAATTTAGCATCTAGCTTCTTTCTATTTTATTTATCAATGTGCACAAAAGCTTCAGAACTAAAAACTCTAAGAAATGAAAGATCTATCTTTTTACCTACCCAAGCCTCTTCTATAATTCCACCATCTAGTGCAGTAGAAGGTCATTTATTAATCATGTAAACCACAATATCTATAGCTTCTACCCAAAACTGTAAGGGCAAAACAACATGTAACCTCATATTCTGTGCACACTCCATTATTATTCTATTCATCCTTTTAGCAACTCCATTTTGTTGAGGTGTCCTTGAAACTGTCCTTTCCTTATGTATTTTACTCATAGAATAATAATGATTGAATTTATTATTGCAGTACTCACCATCATTGTCAGATCTAAAGCACTTCAATCTCAAACCTATTTCATTCTTAACCAAAGCTTTCCATTTCTTAAATGTGTCAAAAACATCAGATTTCCTTTTTATGCAATAAACCCATACCTTTCTTGTAGCATCATCAATTAAAGAAACATAATACTGTGATCCTCCAATAGAAGCTACCTGAGCTAGTCCCCACACGTCTGTGTGAACAAGCTCCAACTTGTGCTTCTTCTTTGTTGACCCAGTTTTAAGAAACCTCACTTTCTTTTATTTCCCAAAAATACAATGCTCACAGAAATCTAGATCTATGCTTTTTAAATTTGAAAGCTTACCTTTTGACTTAAGAACATTCATTCCCTTCTCACTCATGTGACCAAGCCTACAGTGCCACAACTTTGCATCTACATTTGAAGTAGATAAAATAGAAGGAGAATAATCTATAATACAAGTAGATAGATAAAGTGTACCTACTCTCTTACCTTTTGCTAATACAAGTGCACCCTTGGAAAATTTCCAAGATTCAGTTGTGAGAGTTACTGTGCAACCCTCATCACCCAACTTTCCTACAAAAATTAGATTCCTCTTCAGGATGGGTACATGCATGACATCCTTCAACACCCATGTGTTGCCATTTGGCAATTTCAGCTGCACTTTTCCTTTGCAAACAATTTTACAAGGCTCATCATCCCCCAAATAAACTTTTCCAAAATCTCCATGGACATAATCATTGAAAAATTCTCTATTTGGGGTTGCATGGAAAGAGGCACTAGAATCTAAAACCCATGATTCTACTTTATTATCCAAAGAAAATATAAGAGCATCCTATGCAACAATACCTGTAACTTTTGCTTCTTTATTACCTTCATGCTAATTTTCTTTGTTATCCTTCAACCAACAATCTTTCTTTGCATGCCCTTTCTTTCCACAATTCCAACAGGTTATTCTTCCATTTTTGGATTTGGATCTACTTCCCATCTTTGACCTTGATTTCCCTTGCTTGCCCTTCTCTCTTTGCCTTCCCCTGCTTTCAACACTTAAATCATTACCTGATGTTTCCCCTATGCTTTTCCTATGAATTTCTTCATTCATGATTACACTAAAAACATCATCAACTTTCAAGATATTTGAAGCAGATGTAGTATTAATAACTGCCATTACCAAACTATGCCAACTTTCAAGTAAAGAGCATAAGATTAAGAGAGCCTTAATTTCATCATCAAAAACTATTTTGACTAAATTTAACTGATTTATTATTATATGGAAATCATTAAGATGACTAGATACATATCCACCTTCCTACATTTGCAAATTAATTAATTTCTTCATAAGATATACCTTATTCGAAGTTGAGGGTTTTTCATATAAATTTGCCAAAGTATCCATTAACTCTACCATTGTCTTTACTTGTGATAAGTTGGAAAACACAGAAGTTGCCAGGCTCAACCTTATAGATCCAAGAGCCTTTCTATCAAGAACATTCCATTCTTCATCTTCCATATCTGTGGGCTTCCTTGAAACCCCACCCAACAGTAAATATAGATCTTTTTGATACAGATAATCTTCAATCTGCATCCTCCATAATTGATAATTCTTGCCATTAAATTTTTCCATTCTTAGTTTACGTTCTTCTACCATTGCTTTGCTCCCACTCAATCAAAAACCCCTGTGAGTGAATTGTATAATCAACAAACACTAACACACTCTGATACCAGTTATTAGGATCTTAGAGTACAATTGATTACTTTTGTATAAGCAACTAAACACGGAATTAAAACTAGAAGTAATAAGTAACTAGAAATTAGAAACAACAAATAATAGGAGATACAAGAAACAACCAATCTATATTAAAATCTTCCAAAAGGAAATACAATGAAGAAATCTCTCTCTCCTCACACCTCACAAATGTATAGTAATTCTCCCTCAAGAGTTCTCTCTCTCCATATCAATTACAATCAACTCAATTACTGAATTGTACATGCTATGAGGATCTAACCCTACTATATAGAATACTACAACACTAGGGTTCATGAGCCATGCATTCTCCACCCTTAGATCCACCTCTTAAATCAAAAGCTCAAATCTATTCTCCTAAAAATAACAATTTTGGAAATACACAAAAGTCGGTGTCGATTTGAAGATGACCGATGTCGATCGACCCCTAGCCGATGTCAGTTAGTTCTGACCGATGTTGGTTACTGTGTAATCCCAGCAACCTCAAAATTAGATCATTAGTGAAGCTTTTAGCTCCACAACTCAACATAAACATGGAGGAAAAGTTCCCATAACATGCCCCCATTAAATATGAAACTATGAATATTTGGAACCTATATCTCGATGACATTCCCCACTAATATTCCCCCCACATTTTAGGAGGGGAAATAGAATAAGATAGTCACCTCATCATAAAAGGAATAAGTGATAATGTCATGTATATGCATGTATAGTGACCAATTTTACCATATTAGTTTTGGTACTAGATAATATAATCTTGTGTTGATACCACCTATGATTTTTAATAATATTTTTTGTAATAAAATTTTTAGGTAATATTTTGCATTTATTGAAATCCTATCTAATTGGTATAATGTTAAATTTATTATTGCCTAGATCCCAACACAATTCATGGTTTTGAATTTGGATGTTTGGTACTGAAGATATGTGTGTTTGAAGTTGTTATATAAGTTGCATATTATGAGTTTTGAATACAAATTTGAATTCATTTTTACTTTGATCCTTTTTTAAATTTTATCTATGAGTATAAAACTATAATGTTGCACTATAGATCTACATGACCACAATGATTTTAGGTGTTTTCGATAGCCTTAGTTGGCTAAGAATTTGAGGAGATAGTAATTATGTTTAATTGTGAATCACATGGTAAGGTTAGATTTTTTTAAATTTGTTCCTTTTTGGCAAAAACATTGTTTCGTAAGTGTTGACAAACACTTCTATAAAATCTTGGGATAGTTATATCCATCTGTCCATGTTAGTGTCAAATTTTTTGATGTAATTATCTTATGTTTTTTTTAGTGTTGATGTTAGCATCCAATGTTATTTTATTATTTATATTTGTGGGTTTTAATTGTAATTTTTTTATTTAATTTATGTAATGCCCTGAATAATGACCATTTTTTGATGATTCTATAGACACCAAAAATGTGTCTGCACCTTGGTCATCTTTCATCCTCCCCCCTTGTCCCTCGTTGACCCATATCCTAGCCCTTGTCATAGCTCCCTCCATTTATCAAATTAAAATAATTAAATATTTGGCCCCTTTCCACCTCACCCTTGCCACATTGGATCCCCCCACCTCTCTCCTAGATTTTATTGCCCAAATCTCCCCTTTATCCTTCCTCCCACATCCATTTATGTTTTCCTCAACCGTTTTCCCATGGCCCCTTGACCTGACAACGTGCAAGAACGAACAGAGGCTAATTTTAGCCTCTGTGCCCATTCTGACCTCACCAACGTCGGTCATTATTCGGCTAATGTCGGTGGTCTTGCCAGCATCAGCACACTTCAAAATGGTTTTTTGCAACCATTCTGCATCCCCCACGAATAGAACACTCTTGACGCTTTGGCATTGGCATTCTCCTTTTTCTCTCCACCTCGTACAGTAATAACAATAAGTACAGGCACTCTACATTAGTCATTTCTTCTTGCAACAGGTCCTCCACAGCTCCAACAATAGGCTCCTCCATTCTTCAATCAATGAGTAGGAGGTAAGCAATTTCATTATTTCATTTCATTATTTCATTTGATTTTAGTTACCTATTCTATCCACTGTCTGCCACTTGCCCTATCCTTCCCCTAAGAGGTTGAAAAGCCTTCTCAGACCCTGTCTCCCGTCCATCTTCCTTTTGCCCTGTCACCCTTTCAGTCCAGTCCCAAACAACATTCTCAGTCCCTCAAACCCAAGACAAGTCCCTCAGACCTCCAAGCAATCCCTCAGACCTCTAAACAGACCTCCCTGACCCTTAGACAAGACCACAGTCCATTCTGTGCATCCATAGAACTTGTCCACAGTCCTGAAACCTGGCCCGACCCATCCCTGACTACTACCCCGACCGATCTTGGTCGGTACCCATACCGACGTCGGCATCATAACCAACGTCGGTGACCTTCCTGATCGACGCCGGCAATACCACCGATGTCGGCGACTGTGCAAAAGCAGATAGCTTCTAAACAGGTACGCATTTGTCTTATGTTCTTTCTTTCTATTTTCCATCATTTATCACTTTCTATTTCTGATTAGCATTCTATTTTTAACAGTGGACTGACATCCTCCAAGAAGCCTTTGCACTTCTAGGACCAGGCTCTTGCTTGGCAGTCCACCCTTTTGTCATCTAACATTTTTCATGTTTAGTGTCTTTCTCTTTCAGGTGTCATTCCTCCACAGCCAAAGAGGAGTTCTCACAACGTCTAAATTTTGGTGCGCATGTCTATAATCCGGGTATGTACAAACCCTCATCCATTTTCTTTAAGTTTCTCTTTTCTCTATCTTTTGAATGTAGAAAGCGATTTATCGTAGAAACAGATTATTTTTGTATAAATATGTAAATATTTGGGATTTTTGGCATGGGAGGCATTTTTACACACTGTTAGAGTTAGGAATAGATGTGAATGAATGCATTGTGATAGATTAGGTTATATTGTGGCATGTGGATTAGTTAGGACATGTATTTTATGATACCCACCTTTTCACAACATTAGCTAAGAGGTGGAATCTAGATACCTATACCTTTTGGCCCCCAACAAGGGAGATGATAGTTACATTGGAGGATATGTATCACATTTTTTAGTTTCCTATTAGAGGAGATAAAAAACAATTTAGAAGAGATGGAAACCATGGTTATATTTATTAATCCCATAGGTATTTTACTAGGTAGAGAGCACTATATATAGATCTAAGTAATACAATGAGTCTCAATAGTATTATTATATTTGAAATTATATGGATATATAAGTTCATTTGTGTATTATTGGACTTATTTATAGTAGTGGGGGGTATAAATGATGTGATTTCTTATCGCATGTATCATATAGTGTGATAAAGTGAGCATGAGGCTACTTGATATTATTTTGGTCAAGCCATATTAGCCCACCTATATATAGATATGTACATATTTGCAAAGGAGATCCGTTATTGTGGTATTATAGATAGTACTTTAATATAAGTGTGGGCCTACAAGCATATTTTGTTATTTAGATGGTCCCAATCATAGATATTTGTAGAGTGGTGGCTACTCCCTCATGGTAGACTATACACCATGATGGAGTACTACACCATTTTGGATAGATTAGCTTTAGATAAGAATATATGACATCTGTATAAGACATTTTATAGGTGTCTTGAGGATGGGAAAAAGTTGTAGAGCATTCAGGTTAGCATGTGACTAGTGGATCACTTTCCCTAGGTATATGAGTTATTTTAGTATGATAATGTACTTTAATTATTTGGTATAAATCAAGGAGTGACAATGGTGCCATACCCATGGCAGTGTAAAATATGGAGTTGGAATAGGCCCAATGGTAGACCAACACCTACACTCAATGATTTAGCCTCATATCCTAGTGATAAGAGAGATCCCATGGTTCTCCTAGTTGTAGTGGATGATGTAGGGTATATATATGGTTATACATATTATTGTTTTTGGTCATATTTTCTTATCTTGATGTTATACCTATGACACAAGGATATGTAGGAATAGATAGAGGTGATGGTGATCCCATGGTATGAACACCTATATATGTAGTGGTCACCAAAGCCACATGTAAATACCCTATTTTTGAATTGTTGTATTTGAATAACATAGTATTTGGTTGATAATGATTACTAATTTTTAATTTTTATGTCTAATGTGTATATGATTAGGAGTGGGATACCATGTTGAATCTTATAATATAGGCTTGCATTCAGAGTGTACCCATGGATATAGATGGTGATGGATTTATTAAGATAGCTATTGATATTGTAGGTGTCCATGCACCCTATTTGATCTAGTGTCAAAGGCATTGGATACATATCACAACCACAATGACTAAGAAGGATGAGTTACATGCCAAGCTAGATAGATGAGACATCCCATAATGTAGTTTCATGGAGATCATGCAAGTTTTTATTTATTGATATGACACATTGTGGCATGAGATTGAGGATACAATGCATTGACTAAGTGCATATGAGGAGAAAGTAAACAAGTTATCTCAAGCATGGGGGGCCACCCTATACCTAGGTGTTTCCACATCAAATGGAATGAGGGTGGTTGATATATATAGAGATGATGAGTATATGCCTAGGTATGTGCCACCAATATATGATAGATATTGTTATTTGTATAAACCCCATACCATTTTAATATATATATATATATATATATATATATATATATGACATTATTCACATGGTTTATTTTACTTTAAATGGATGTGCAATGTTTAATTCTTTTCTCCTTTTTGTATGGTTTTAATTTCATTTATTTTTTATAATTTATGTTTGGATATGGTAAATTGTATAAAAAATATTTCCATTTAATGAAATTATTTTATTATAGTGGAAACAAATAAATCACTGTATGTAATGAAATCTAGATGGAAATAAGAAATCTTGACTATAATGATCATATGGTAATATAATTATTAGTTTTGTTTCTATTGCTAATTTTGAATTATCTGTAGAAATAACTTGTGAATATCTATGTATTTATTTAGGTACCCATATCTTCTACATAGGTTCACCTTCTCCAAATGTCTTTTTATGAAGTACCTGATTGACTAATGGTTACTTGGTCGGATTAATTTGAGAGATATCAGTCCTATGAGAGGGTGCCCTAAGAGAAGGAATTCTAATAGTGTTCATCTTCTATGAAGGTTGATAGACCACTTTTTCTTAAAAATGAGTAGCATGCGATGTCTCTAACCTCTTAGAATAGCCTCTAGATTAAGTATGTGAAATAGATATAAATATGTCTTTTCAAAATGTAGTTATTTCCCAATCAATTAATTGTGTAAGATTTAACTCAAGAGAAAAATAATCATTATCTTCATACCTATATTTTTACATTTTCAAATATTTGTGGTGGGTAATGATAATTATGAGGAAGTTTTATCATTCATTTATCCAATAATTTGCATAATATATTATTTCTTCTATCTTGGTACCAATCAAGCTGAAGTGGCTGCCTTTTTTTAGAGGCATATGGTTTAACTATATGAGGTATTTTGTAAGTATTCTCTTTTCTTTTATTCAATAATTTTATTGTTTATTATTTATGATGCACTATTGGTTCTCAAGAAGGTTTTTGAAGTATTTTATGACCCTTCTTATTTTTATTGTTTTCTTTGAAAATGTTATTTGTACCATGTTTACTTGTAGGTGGTGAAATAGGTAACTTGGTTTTTTCATTTGATAAGGCAAATGCATATTTATGCACTTCCTAATATAAAATATTAAATGAAGCAAAGGGTTTATGTAACACTCTTTTTCTAAGAGGATAATACCCCTAATAAATATAAATTACACTTCCAAATCTTAGGGGGTATAGTTAATGAATATAATATGTCCTTAAATTTGATAACATGGTTTGTAACAGAATCATTATAATTTTTTATTGATGTTTTTAAGTATTCTAATGGTAACTATTATATCTCAAATTTTTTAAATTTGAGAGGGTGACTCAATCCCTCTAAACTTGAGCTATGAAATGGGATTGATCCTAGGTTGTGGGTAACCTTTAAGTGGACCAAACCTTTAGATTATAGGTCTAGCTCACCTTGATGATCAATTCGGCTTTCAAATATACACTACTAGCTTGAAAAAAAAAATGGAGAAGGATAACATGAAAGTAAACCTATATAAGGGGGTAATACACAAAATAAATTTATCACTACCAACCAGTTGCATGTGCATATGTATACCAAGAGACTATCCTTAACATAAACTAATCCTAATATGAATCTCTCACATAATCACTTCAATGTAGAACTTGTGATAGATATTTTGGATAGGAGAACTAATCAAGATGTCATATAATGATACTAATGAGTAGACAAACTCATTTAACCCTCACACTTTGATTAAATATTTCACATGACCTACAAAAGAAGATTTCAAACTACACATAGGTTTTAGAAAAGGACAATATGCCAATGAAGACTAGGTAAATCACTTGACAATATCAACTATTCATACAGACACACTAAGTGCAATCAAAAGAGGAGGTAAAACCAGTGGTCTTTCATTGATCAAAGGTATAAAAATAGGTATGTCTTCACCATACCTAGGTGGAGGATTCTTACAAATGCAAAAACTAGTCTACATTTAAAAAGAATGAGAGAAGGATAGAGAGAAGGGGTGTAGAAGAGAGCAATGACAAGTTTCAATCAAGAGATAAAATAAATAAGGAGGTTGAATAATAGTTATATAAGGTATTTAGGAAAATGTGAAGCCTTTTTTATGATTCTTCATCTTGGAAATGGTGTAGGGGTTTCTCCCTTTGCTTGACACCTCTTACTTCTTTTTCAAAATGCCCTCTCCTTGGCTTGGAAAGTGAAAAATGGCCTTATTTATCATTGACTCATGTCAAAATGATCTATGCAATTTTTATTAACACCTTTAATTAGTTTTAAAATCTCGTTATATTAACATTTCAATGATGATCACACCATCTTAGGTGTCTTGAAACCTAATTGGTCTTACTATGCCTCTTTTTTTTTGAAAGCCTCAAATATATATTTTATCTTCATAAATGCATGATATTTCCATGAAAGGACTCTCTCAATATTAAAAAACATGAATCAATTCCTTTGAATGCATCAAACACTCTTAAAGACCTCATTTTGTACCTAAATCCTATATTTGTCCTTAATTCCTTATAGCCCTCAAAACACACAAAGCTCCTTATGTAGAAAAATCTAAACATGAAATTGGAAAACTAAGCATAGTTTTGAGTACCTATTATTCTCTTCTATCTCTATGAAAGATTTCATGACTAGACATTCTATGCAAGTACACCTATTCTACTTTTTTCTCTCTTGAATTAGGCCTCAATTGGGTCTTTATCGCTAAAAACTAAGTTCTAGCTCCATAGATCTCCCACATATGTGAAATATAAAATAAAAATTTGATTCACTTCAAAACTTCCTAATAATTCTCCATGTCTAATTTTAAGTTATGGAACAACTTTCCATGCTTCTAAATAGCTTTGAACATTCATTTTAGACCTTTTTCATACACTATACCTCCCACATATGCCAACCAATTACTTGATAAGGTTATCAATAGAGTTATGGAGGTTTATAAGGTCATTTCAAAGGTCATACAATTCATTTTAGTTACTTGGTAAGCCAATCTCTCTCATCAAATCATTTCTAATCTTCTTGGCATCTTGTGACATGCTTATCATCTTAAAAATGATTCATAAATCATGGGGCCCTAATCAATTAACTAATGCCACAAAACATAAGTAGACAAATCCCCATAACATCCCCAATGATATTAGGATCCCATGTGATGATAATTCTATATATCTCATTATATCTCATATAAACTATCCATAAGTGTTGCCTCTTGGTTATATATTACATTACATTTAATAGTTAAGGTCTCATATAAGTAAAAAATGAGTGAAATTTTCTTTTTTTCATATGTGATACATTGTTGATTCTCTATCTTGTTATTTGTGTCTAACATGGATGAAATGAATAGAGTTTTATATACATAGATACATCCCTATGGTGGGATTGTTTTGAGAAGTCATAAATAGTTATGGCAACACATTTTTGGCAATAGTTTTGAAGACTCATTTTAGAACACATTGAGCTCTGAAGATGTTTTGAATATGATTTGAAGACACTCTAAATAACTATTTTGTCATGATTTGAGGATATGTATCCATGCTCTAAATATTCCCAACTATACTCTATAGATCAATATAACAACTCCAAAGATATCTACTATACATATATAGATTTTCCCTCTTTAGATATATTATTTTAGACATTAATATTCATAGTAATGGTGTAAAATGATCTAGATATAAATGTATTTATATTTTATAAAACTAGACATAATTTATGCAGATCTATATTAGTTATGCTTAGTCTATTGTTAAGTTAAATCAATTCTAGCACCTCCATATAAGTATGGGACTTTATTCCTAGCTATTTTATTTTGAATAAGTATATTTGGATATTTAGATCACTAGATTTTATATTCTAAGAATAGTCATTGAGAAGTGCTTTAAATACACATCTCCTTCTCATTCCATAATAATCAAGGAATAAAGTATAGAGAATAGAGTAGAGAAAAGAAACATTCAAGTGTAATTTTTAAAAATTCATAGTATATGTATATGTTACTTTTGATAATTAATTATTAATAAAGTTTAAAAATCCATTCCATTACTGAGTAAAAGTTGATTCTATTCTAAGGAAGGAGTAAGGGCCCACTTCTCTCTGAAGATTAGGACACTTGGTATTTCTAGTTTATAGTTTATAAGTGTATTTATTTTGATATAGGTATATTTCACTACAATAATGATTTCCATTTTTAACACAACTGTGATTTTCATTTAAATGCAAAGTGTGATTTCCCTTTTAATGCAAGTGTGCTTTCATTAAATGCAAAGTTTGTTTCAGTTCAATGCAAGTGATTTTTCATTATGCAAAGGGTGTAATTCAATTCTCATAAGAGGTAAAGTTTTTAAAATCATCTCCATATTTAGAATTTGTTAAGAATTATCCTAGGTGATAATATGGAATCAACATTCTCACATTCTAAAATATAACATTATCCCACCCAACTGGGTAAGCTGAGTGAGGACATTGTATTGTCTTATTCTAAATGTTTATGTTGTGTATGTTAATGGTGTAATCCAAATAATACTTTTCATAAGAAATGCCATAGAGGATATTTAGTTAGCAAAATTTTCTATACTTTTCTTTAACATAGAATTAGAATCTTATTTTCTATATTCAAGATTTAGGCATCAATAATAAAGTAAACACCCTTGAAAAAATTAGCTATTAACTTAGATATTTGACATCTCATTGCATATAGCATTGGACACTTGACCTGTTATAAAATGACACCATCAATTGATTAATTAAATGAATGGTATAGTGATAACCTATCATTTTTGGCATTGTTTTTGGGGACTCTTAATCAATAAGTGTTAGTGAGATATTATATTAGAGTTCTACATAGAAAATTCAAAAAAACATTCATATACTCAAAAAACACAAAAATAATCTAAGATCCTTAGATTTATAAACCACCCAAGAGATTCTCAAGGATTATTTATCTCTAAAGATTCCTAAATAAAATAAGAAGAGAGGATTCCATCCTTTCTAGAAATATCAAGAAGTGAAAGAAAGGCAATTGACATCCATATACAAACTTTTTTTGATCCTCTCCTAAACAAGGTTTATCCTCACAAATATATCCTACAAGAAGAATTCTATTCATGACATCTTACCTAATAGGAAGAATTGATCCTTAGAATCCCCTTTATGGAATAGTCATATTTGATCCACAAGCTCTACAAGAAGAAGATCCAATAACTAGAAAATATTATCCTCTAAGGTGGACCATGAGTTGAGAATCCAAGAAGAGAAATTGAATTAGATTAATAACCAAGGTTTAGAAGAAAATATGGGAGATGAACATACACATGTAGAAAATCCTGATCGACAACATCAATAGGACATAACATTTTCCTATCGAACTAGCTTGGGTCCTATTGATAATATCCCCATGAAAAATATCTCACCATCTATTTTACCTAATTTTAGAGGTAAATCCTTAGAGGATATATATTAGTTTCTCTTTGAGTGTTAGGTTCTTTGAAAAACATGTGATTATGTCACTAAAAATCATAAGTTGAATTTATTCCCATATACACTTAAGGATGTAGCCATGAGATGGTTCATGGGCCTTAAGGGTAATTATGTAAGTACTTAGGAAGAATGGAAACTACAATTCTTGATAAATATCAGGATTATTATAGTCAAAGAATGATTTTTTTTTTTTTTTTCAAAATAAAAAAATGAAGATGAAACCTTATAAGATTACCTTGTTAGGTTTATATTTTTTGATAAATGGAGTGGTTACCAACTCATAAAAGAGGTCATCAAGATAGTATTTCTTAAATTCTTAGATGATGATGAACATGATGCTTTGAACCTAATGGGAAAGGGTGACATTTATAGGTTAACCTGTCATTAGATTTCAACATTATGTACTAACTATTCTAGGATAAGACCAAGCATAAGGAAAATGTGGTTAGGAAAATCACACGAACCTGGGTAATTAATAGATTAATTCACTAATTTAAAAATAGACATTTTAGTATAATTGACATCTACATTAGATGGTCTCAAAGTAAAATCCAATGTCATCAATGTTGAATAATTGTTAATATATTATCCTAGATGTAGGCTTAAACATGCGGTAAAATATTTTCCTTTAGATAAAACAAAGGTATATGGTATTTTTGACCTAGACCATGACACCAAGAATTACAATCATCTATTATGAGAAACTAAGTAAAACAAGTAGTACATGTAGTTAAGTGAACTTTATCCAAAGGTAAGAAAACCATACTCTTAACATCAAAATCAATTTGGTCATCCAAAATTAAAATTCATAATGATGAAAACAATATTGAGTCACCTATAGTCTAAGAACCAAATGAAGATAAGGTTTAATCCACCACAACTTCAATTACACCAACCACAATTCAAGATCCCCCTGTTGTTCCATTTCCTAAGAAACTTAAAAAAGAAAAACCTAGGGAGAGTTTTAAATCAATCCAAAGATTAAGAGAGATGAAGATAGAAATTCCACTATTAAGATTTATTAAGGATATTCCTAGATTGAATTAAATAATTAATCAAATCACTAGGAAGAAATAAAAAATATCATAAAATAATTTAGATAAATGGAAAATTGTTGATTTACTAGTAAAAAACATACTTGTTCCAAAATACAGAGACCCTGGTAGTCCCGTGATGACATGACAATTGAGAACAAGTCAATACCAAATGTGATTAAAGATATAGGTACTACCATCAACATAATGAATATCAAAATAGTATAATATTTATCCCTCATAGGGCTTCATCCTACCACTAAAATTTTGCAAATGATAGATCAATCCACTGTTGTGCCTGAAGGAACCATAAAAAATGTTCTAGTCACCATAGAATCTTGAGAAAACCCTATATATGTCATGATCCTTAAACCTAATCCTAAGAGGGTAGGGTATCCAATTATTATTGGAAGAGCTTGGTTAGATATATTCATAGCATGAATTGGTTTTAGATCTGGTAATATGACCATTTCTAATATAATTCATGCCAAACAACTCTCCCTTTATCCACTTACTAAACCTTCAATGAATCTTTCTAAATAAATATGGGTGGATAAACCTAAAAAAAATTAGAATAGTGTGTCTTAATCATCCATGTTTACCATAAAATAACATGTCTAATAGTTTAAAGAATAGGTAATAATAGATTTGGACTAAGACAACCTAGCTCCAAAGTTTGATAGCCTAGCTCCAAAGTCTGAAAGACTAGCTCCAAAGACTAATAGATTAGATCAAAAGATGAAAAATAATGAATGTGAAGAATTTAAATCCACTAATGAGAACCAATATAATTTCATAAGTTCCCCAAACATGTTATCTACTCCACAAGACATCTATTAAGCCATAGTTGACTGGGCTAAAAAAGGACAAAATTCATTTTTAAATGATTTCATTATTCATTGACCAATCTGATCTCTAAAGGTGAAACCTTTTATAAGGATGTGGATAAATTTCACATGATGCTACCATATATATGTCCATTAAATTATTTTATGAGTGAATACAAATAGGTAAATTTCATCAATTTAGGTACTAAACAAATTTCAATCCATCCTAGTAAACTATTAAATATCAATAGTTGGTTAAGTGACCAACAAGAGATTAATGTGTTTTATGTATTAGTATGACACATAAAATACTTCTCTTGGGATTAAAATGATATGAAAGGAATAAATCCTTGTGTCTATACCCATTACATCTACACCAAATATGTTATACCAATTAGATAACCGCAATGAAGAATTAACCCAACCTTGAAAGAAATTGTAAAGAAAGAGATATACAAACTATTGGAAGTTGGTTTCATTTATCCCATATTTGATAGTCAATGGGTTTCACCTTTGGTGATTATACCTAAGAAGATTGAAAAATGGAGAGTCTACGTAGATTACAAAGAATTAAATAAAACCACTATGAGAGATTACTTTCCTTTACCTTTTATTGATCAAATTTTGGATAACTTGGTAGGAAAGCATTATTTATATTTATTAGATGGGTTTAGTGGAAACAATAAAATTAAAATAGCCCCTACAGATCAAAATAAAACTATATTTATCTACACTTGGGGAACATTTTCTTATATAGTCATTCCATTTGGATTATGCATTATACCTTCTACCTTTTAGAGAGTAGTGTTAGCGATATTTTCTAATCTTATAAATGATTATGTGGAAGTATACATGGATGATTTCACTATTTATGACAACATATTTGATGAAGTATTGAATAATTTAGATAAATTTCTTACCAAATGTGAAGAACATCAAATATCTTTGAGTCATGAGAAATGCATAATAATGGTTGATGAAGGGATAGTATTAGGACATCATATCTCTTCTCAAGGAGTAAAAGTGTATCCCAAGAAGATTGAGGTAATTTATAGTCTCCCCATTATTCAAACACAAATATATTTCAAAAATTTTCTTGATCATGAAGGATATTATATAAGATTTATTGAATACTTTAGAAAAATAGTTAGACCTTTACTTTCCTTGGTAATAAAAGACAATGAATTTTTATGGAATAATAAGTGTCAAGAAGCCTTTGAAACATTAAATAACAAGCTCATGAATAATCTAGTTTTGAAAGGACCTAATTGTGAATAACCTTTTCATATTTATACTGATGCTTCTAATAATTCCCTAAAGGAAGTTCTATGATAAAGAGATGAGGTAGGAAAAATATATGCCATTTATTATATCAACAAGGATCTTATTCCCATAGAGAAAAACTAAAATACCATAGAAAAATAATTTCTTGCTATTTTTTATGCCATAAACAAGTTTAGACATTAAATTTTTTTAGATAGGGGTAAAGGTTGGTTTTTTGGTAGGGGTCCATACCCTATTACAAGAGGGTTAAAACCTAGATAAGCATATAAAACTAGTCTATGATAGATTAAATAGTAAAACCAACAAAGATATTAAAAAATAACTAATAAGTAGTAGAAAAGTAGCAAAAGTAGATCAAAAAATAGAACACCTTAGTAGTTTTGAAGCCTGTTGAGGGTGTCCTTTATCTCTTTAATGTTTTTATGCATATTCTAAAGCTTACTAGTCATGTTATTATTAGTGACTTGAGTATGTTTTTGAATGCTACCTCTAATAATAGTATCCTGGGTACCAATTATATCAACCATACCAGTAGTGATATTATCCAAATAGATGAACTAACTATAAAAGATATTAACTTTCTCACTCAAATTGTGAATCTAAATCTAATAAGTTTTAATATTATCCTAATTGTAATCTATCTGCTTCATTTTTTTTTATAATTATGATTGATAATATTCATTTCCTTTCTCACATCATTAACCAAGGTTTGAAATTGTCTAGCTCCTTATGGAAAAAATTGTTGTTAGCTTGATCTGAATGGGTACTCAAGGAAAGAAGCCTTTAGACCTCATTAGCCTTGTCACAATTAATATTGTTCCCATATTTTGAGTGACTGTGAAGAACCCTTTTATTGGGGTCATTTTATAACTTTAAAAGTGCCCTAACCCTTTTATGCTTAGAGGAAGAAGGAAAAGGGTTTTTAGGTGGAGGGGTTAAGGAAGGATTAATTATTGAGGCTAAGTTTAAGAACTAAAAATGAAATAGTAAAATAAAGTCTTGGTGAGAGAGAGTGTATAACCTCCCTAATTGCATTTTTTAAATAGATGTTTCAAGAGAAGTTAGAAGAAATAATGATAGACTCCCCAAAACATGGTGCCTAAAGTGGTTCAAAAAGATCCAGTAGAATATTTTGATAACATGGTACCATCTATCTAGAGTCAGGGACTACATAATGATCCTTGCAAGCTCATCAAATGGATTAGGCAAAGAGGTTCTACGAAAACCTCCATGGTATGGAGTTAGCTATTTGTCCCTCACCATGAATTTGTCTATTTCATGTTTTTTGTTTCATCTGTTACCTTAGAACTTATAACCTTTATTACTAATCCCTATGATGGAGGAGATTAGACCCTCAATGATGGAAACATTCTTACCTCTAATATTGACTCTTCCATCTTTATAATTTTAGGAAAAGTTTTAGGAAATGTGAGAGTCATGCCCTCTAACATTATAGAGAAAATTTGCAAACCCACCAACCTACAAATTCTCCAATAACACTTTATTAGTCTCCCAATCCTTGTTGAATTTATCCTCTATTTTGAGATGTTCTCTACCCATTCTGCTAGAAAATGCAATCATAACCATGAGAGGCTCTTTCTTGAGAAAATTGAGGAGTAAGAGATAGAATTGAAAATAAGTATAAAATGGTCTTTCTAATTGAAGAGAAAGATACTCATGATCTTTGTAATGATTAAACTCCACATCTAAATGTGATAGAAATCATAACTTAAACAAGTGCCCTTATGAAAAGAATTAACACATGCTTGTCTCATTATTAATTTGTATGATGAAGTTCTTAGGCATGATTTGTAAATAAGTCCATCTAAGGAATTGTTTACTTTGAACACTAACATTAGCTAAGAGATCAGCTAGTTGGTTACACTCTCTATAGACGTGTGAAACTTTTATCTCAATGAGAGAATTACATAACATAAGGTCTTCATCAACAAAATGTTTAATGGTCCAAATAGGAGTGGAAGATTTATTGATACCCTTGATGATGTTTAAATAATCTTATTCAATTTAGATCTTGTCAATACCCAAATCCTTTGCAAAGTGTAGACCCTAAAAAGCATCAAGAGATTCAACATAATGATTTGACTAGATTCCCATGTTACTAGCTTAAGCAATAATGAAACCAATTTTTATATCTCTAAAGACTCCTCCCCCTTTATAAATTCATAGATTAGGTTTTGAAGCTCCATCAAAGTTAAGTTTTATCCAATGTGAAGGAGTACTTTTCCATTTCATAGTTTCTCTTGTAGTTAATCTTTCTCGTGTAGTTTAGGCATTGCATTACTGGTTATTATGTATTTATTTATATAGATAATTTAGCTTTTAAGTAATATATAAATAAATTAGTGGTAGGTGGGAGAATTATTACATGGATACTACTGTTGAAATAATTTGGAATTACCATCATAGACAAACTTGAAAAGTATAATGTTATTGTTACCTTTTTGTCTAGATTGATCACTACAGGAAAAAATGAACCTATGGAGGATTCCTTTATAGATGAATAGTTATTTTTTATATCTACATAATTTACAAGGTTTTAAGTCATGATAAACTACTTAGAAATATGGAAGTTTCCTCATTCCTTTACTTATAAATAATGAAAACATTTTATTAGAGTTAGTTTTCATTTCAAATGGTTTAAAGGTATGCTATTTGAAATTGGACGTGATCATGTACTTCATAGGCATGTTAGAGAAGATGAATTATTTAACATCATAAAATAATTCCATAGTGAAAAAGGATGAGGATATTATTCAATAAAAAATACCATTTATAAGATTCTTGGTGCAAGTTATTACTGGCCATCTTTTTATAATACTATAAAAAGTTTGCATGGCAATATGATCCTTGCTAAAGGATGGGTAAGCCTACTCTATCCTTATAAATGCATCTCCATTCTCAAATAGTTTTAAAAACATTTGAGAAATGGGGTTTGGATTTTATTGGACTAATCAGTCCACCTTCTCAAGGAAAAGAGTATTTATTAGAATGTACTAATTATGTTACTAAATGGATTGAAGTGTAGGCACTCATCTTTGCTTAGGACGTAATTATTGCTGATTTCCTATATCATATGATCATGCTGAAATTTGGAGCTCTTAGATATATTATTTATTATCAAGGGCCAAAATTTGTGTCTAACATGATCAAGACTTTCATATAACTATAACAAATCAATCACCAAAAATCCTCACCATATCATCTCCAAGCTAATGGGCACATAGAGGTCACCAACTGAGAGCTTGAAAACATTCTGACCAAAATAGTGAACAGTAATATGAAAGGTTGGGAAAATAGAGTACTTAAATAAATTTGGGAATATAACACAACATGGAAGACTACCATCAGATTATCTTCATATGAACTTGATTTTGGGAAGAAACCTTTATTGTCACTAGAGTTTTAACTACAGATACTAAAGACAATAATTGATATGGGAATTAATCTTGATGAAGCACATAAGGAAAGAATCAAATAAATAAATGGGATAGATGAACTAAGAATAGATGCACTCACTCAAATTAACATGATCTAGAAGTAGTAAAAATAATGGTATAATACTCATATCATATAAAAATAGTTTCAATATGGTGATTGGGTGCTTCTATTTGATTTCAAATTCCATCATTTCAAAGGTAAGATCAAGAAAAGATAGATAGGGCCATACTTGATCAAAAATATTTATAATAATGGCTCTTTCTAACTTTAACCAATTAATGGTGACTAAATGACACTTTTGGTCAATGGTCATAGACTTAAAGTGTATATAATACCTCTCATTAGGGAAAAATCCATTAAAAAAAATCAAGAACAATTTGACCTTGTGGAAGAACCTGGTTCTTCCACTAAGACAAAATGATCTTTGTAGAAAATAACCAATAAGGGGGAACATTGAAAAAAAACAAATGGTAGTTTTCCTACCTTCAAAAATTCAAAATATAAAAATTAAAAAATATATATAAAAAAACTACTAAAAAGTGAGAACCATAAATGATACTTTTCAGATGAAACTTCTGCAATAAACATGAATTTTTATCTTATCATCTAACTTATCTTTTCAAAATTGTTTATCCTTTCAAGACACATGGAAAATTTAGGAGATAAGAATGGAACCTTATAGTAGAGTTATAGTTGTATTTCCTTCCCAATAGGTTAGACATTTTATGTTTTATGTTCTACATGTATGACCATTAGGTGGACAACACTTCTTAAATATGGATAAGTTATTTTTATGCCATGTGGACGTGAATAAGGATATTACCATCTCCAAATTTCAATATTTAATATGACATTATTATAAAATACCTTTTCAAAAGATACAACCTAATGCAAAAATCATTATGAATATTATTTCAAGTGTTGTCAGTATGATCTATCATGCCACATCATTGATTTCAACATAAAAAGTGCTCCCTCATTAAAATTTTACATGATATAAAGTTCTTGGACATCATTTTTACTATAATTTCATGATAACCCTTCATTTATATTCGTTGTCACATTATATCCCAATTTATTTTCCCTAGTTAGTACTCTATGCAATTTTAAGCTTAGGTTTTCATGTAAGCAAGTTTTTAGGAATATTGTGACTAGCTATGAAAATGGGGGGTAACAAGAAAAATAATCTAGATTCAATAGAACCTTTATTATAATATGAATATTTTAGGGTTATTTTTAAAATGGTGGAATGACTCAATTTCTTGAAGACATTCTAGGGTTTTAGGAGAACTTCATTTAGGAATTTTTAGAGATTTTGATGAAGATCAATCTATAGTATAGGCTGAGCATATTCCCATCAATTCCTCTATTATCAATGTAATTTTAGGGATACCTAAAGAAGGTATGGTTGTTATTGACAAATTGAGTTTTGTATATCTAATTCAAATGTTCATTGATGGCAATGAAGCCCATCTTAAGCTAGGAAAAAATCTACAAGGCATGGACAAAGGAATCATTTGGGATAGTCTTCCACCTCCATGGCATAATATTTCATATTAGGTCATGAAATACATCACTTGTGATGGAAATTTGGTTGAAAAAATATGTGTATTCTCATTCATTTGAGGAAAATAGCCACCATACTTGAATTTCAATTAAACCTACCATCTTTTCTTCATAGTTATATAATTAATGTAGCATAAAAATTAAAATGGGAAACTGGGTCAATTAAACATCATGGTTTAATTCATCTCATATGTCAGCACCATTTCCTAAAAAAACCTAAGCATGAGAAAGCTTGGTCTTCATTTATATTAAAATCACCCCAAATTCTTGGTAAGAAAATCATAATGTCCTATTTCTCCTCCCACGATAGGAAGAATAGAGGAAGGTCCATCTTCAGCATTTGTAGCTCCAAAGATGTTGTGTCAAAGGTTAAAAATAAAAATGAGGGTTTAATCATAAAACCCCACTCCATCAGTCAAACCCCAACAAATTCCTCGATTGATTCTCTAAAAGGAAGAAGAAAGTGATATACAAATAGATAAAATTTTGGGAAGTTTAAGTTATACCATAGAAGTTATGGATGTTGAATAGATAGTTGAAGAAACACACACCCCTGCACAAGATATTAAAGATGAAGTGGAATAAATACCTTTACCTTTTATAATTTACAAGGGTAAATCTTCACTTATATTAGAAGCTTCATCTTCTCCTTAGCCTATCACAACATGAAGAAACTATTGGAAAATAATAGGTAGAGGTGGATTTTCTTCAATTGACATTGCAAGGTAAGGACCAAACCATTTCTAGTATGGAAAGAAGATTTTAATATTTTATTGCTCAAGTTTGAGAACAAGAATTGATCATAATCAATTATTTTTACAATCTCATGAACTTAGCACCTTACAAAATTCCATTGTAAATAAGGATGCCCAAATTGATAGTCTACAAAATTTTATTGATAGTAAGGATGCTCAGATTAGTAATATCCAACACTCTATTACTACTAAGAATGCATTTATTGGTCAAAAAAATACTCACATACAAGATTTGACAACTCAAAATATTGTGTTATAAAATTACATATAAGCTATGTAGAGGGAAACAAGGGAAATAGTTATACAGACTAAAGGACTCATAAGGGCCATTCCTTATTTTCCTCTACCCCTTCATGAGATGGTTTAAGTATGGAATAAATTTTAGAACCAGATTTAAAAATTGGAAATAGAAAATGCTAGAATCAGAGTAGAGTCTCGACAATAGTTGCAAAAAGCTTAGACTTCCATTCAGAATAGTTGTGAAATTGTTGACAAACTACTATCTTGTAGAAAACTTTTTTCTTTCTATGTTTTATTTCTTCATGAATAATTTTATAAGTGGAAGTTGTAATTGGTTCATCTTGGTTTTATAAATGTTATTTAATATGAACACATGTTCATGGATGTCTTTATTAAAAGTACCACAAAGATATGATCAAATTTATGATTTTTATCTTTGTAACATATTGTTGGGACACTAATCTAGATTTTTGGTTAACCTATTTAATGGGAAACCATAATTACGTGATTTCCTTTCCACCATGATAAATCAAACTACTTGGGAGTAAAAACATAATCAATTCTTAGAACTATAAAATACTACAGGCCTATGTATGAGATCTTAGTTTCCAAAAGCTTGTAAACTTATTGGTGCCTTCTAGCCTTTGTATCATATGTGCATAAAAACTAAGTATCATAAGTTGTTAAGAGAAAATGTAGTATCTTTTTGAGATTTTATCATCTAAAATTCCTTCAAATCCATAAATGTAAGTATGTATTGATGGGAGACTTTGCTTGTTGCCTTGAAATGTAGGGAAGTTATGAGTCCCACCACCATTAGTTGGAGTCTTAAGAGAGATAAGGCACTTACTCAGATTATCACTCATCTCCTAGATGAAAGAGGGTCATATGTTTAGATTGGCATGATATTTAGGCCACCCATTATTCTTTGACCCATGTCTCCTTGGTAGAACTAACATAATCAGACTGAAATATAATTTTAAGCATGATTACATACAATGGTACAAAATTTGGGATTTTTTTACTAGAAATCATTATGATTACTGACATCATTTTCAAATATATGATCTCAATTAGTGGTTAGAATCAATACTCTTGGATTGAAGTATAGTTATCCCACTGGTTTGCAAGAGGACTTGCAAAAGGTAAAGTGTGGGGGAAAAATGATAAGCATTCTATAAATCCCATTATATCTCATATAAATTATCCATAAGTGTTGCCTCTTAGCTATATATTTCATTAAATTTAATATTTAAAGTCTCATCTAGGTAAGAAATGAGTGAAATTATCTTTTTTTCATATGTGATACATTATTGATTCTCTATCTTGTTATTTGTATCTAACTTGGATGAAATGAGTATAATTTTGTATACAGAAATACATCACTATGGAAAGATTGTTTTGAGAAGTCATCAATAGTTTTGGTAACACCTTTTCAGAAAAAATTTGGTTACTCAACATATAACACATTGATCTCTGAAGATCCTTAGTTTAGCTCCAAAGATGCTTTGAAGATGCTCTAAATGCCTATCCAACCATGTTCCAAAGATGACCAGTTGTATTCTATAGATCAATATATCAAATCTAAAGATATCTATTGTAAATATATAGATTTTCCCTCTTTAGATATCTTATTTTAGATATTAATATTCATATTAATGGTCCAAAATTATTTAGATATAAATTTATTTATATTTTGTACAATTGAACATAATCTATTTAGATTTATGTTAGTTATACTCAGTCTATTATTAAGTTGAATTAGTTTGAATGCATCCCTATAAATATGGGATCTAATTCCTAGATATTCTATTTTGAATAAGTGGATTGGTTTTTTATATCACTATATTTTTTATTTTTATAATAGTCATTGAGATGTGATTTTAATACATATCTCTTTCTCATTCCATAATAATCAAGGAATAGATTAGAGAGAAGAAACATTCAAGTGTAATTTCAAAGAATTTTTAGTATCTATTTATGTTACTTTTGATAATGAAGTATTAATAAATTTTATCATTCCATTCTATTACTGAGTAAAATCTGATCCTATTCTGAGGAAGGAGCAAGGGCCCACTTCTCTCTGAAGATAAGCAAAATTAGTATTTCTAGTTTATAGTTTAAAAGTGCATTTATTTTGATACAGGTATATTTCATTGAAAGAATGATTTCCCCTTTTAATGTAAGTGTAATTTCCCATTTAATTAAAAGTGTGATTTCCCTTTTAATGTAAGTGTGTTATCATTAAATGCAAAATTTGTTTTAATTCAATGAAAGTGAATTTTATTTATGCAAAGTGTGTCTTTTAATTATCATAAGAGGTAAAGTTTTTTAACTCATATCCATATTCAAAATTTATCAATAAGAATCCTAGGTGATAATAAGAAATCAAAATTTTCACATTCTAAAATAAAATATTGTCTTACTTAGTCGGGCAAGTCGAGTGAGGACATTGTAGTGTCTTATGCCAGATGTTTAAGTTTTGGATGTTAATGGTGTAAACCAAATAATCGTTTTAAAAAATAATGCCATAGGGGATATTTAGTTATAAAAAATTTCTATATTTACTTTTTTTTGAACATATAATTAGAATCTTATTTGTTGTCTTAAGGATTTAGACATCAACAACAAAGTAAACACTCCCCATATAATGAGCTATTAAGCTAGATATCTAACATCTTATTAAATATAGCTTTAGACACTAGCTCTAGAAGAAAATGAAACCAATCCATTGATTTTTTAAATTAATGGTATAATGACAACTTATCACCATGCAACTTGTCCATATAGCTATGAGCTTAAGAAGCTACTTCTTGGGCTAGTAAGATTGTAATTATGAGGTCAAGGAGAGATTTATGCTTGAAAAGTTTTTTTGGAGTTTGATTTTGATATTACACACCTTAGTAAGGTATGTATCAAATTTATTGAATTATTAAAATGGTATTATTATCATTATTATTCATTATACCACCTACAACACCCATTAGCTCATGTTAGGGTTTATAAGAAAAATATTGTAAGAGACCCTAGTGAATGTATTTGCCATTTTTCTCACTAAATCCTCTATGTTTAAAGATTTTTAAAGTCTGTATTTAGGTTATAAAAAATTTTCAAACCCATTTATTCTTAATACCATATCACACTTGTATGAATCATCAAACTTTCATAGATAGGACTAAACATTCCCATTAGGCATGTAGGTGTTAGTTATGACTATATGATTACAAGTTGAAGATATGCCTTCTTTTTATATCATTATCTTATATCCTTTAAGGTATTATTTGGTATCATGACTTCAATACACCCTCATTACTCATCAAAACCCCATACTTAATGCATAACATTGCATCTTGCTTCTCAATGCTTGAAAGTGAGTTGAATTTCTCAAGAAAGCTTGTAGGTGGCATTTTGGCTTCCTTGACTATATTGGGATGTACGACTAAGTTTCATAAATTAATTGTGACTTATAATAGGGAAGATACCATGAATTTTTATCATTATAACCTCTTCTAAACCTTTAAAACTTCACTCCACAACATAAATATACATATTCTCTCTCAAATCCATCCAAGACATGACTGTAGGTGATAGTTTAAGAAAGGTTCCATTCTTAGTCTTGTCCTTTAAAAGTCTCTTTCCACCTCTAATTATCTTGTCTAATGGATACTTTATAATCTCTCATAAACTCTCAAGTATGAGTAATTATAAGGTCTAATTCAAACCCATTCATCCTACTATTATATTCCCAATATAGTCTACTCTTTCATTAGCTCATTTTTTAGTGTAAACATGCAATCATAGAATGTGTAACATGAATTAAAGTATAATTTTAGTTTAGGACCTAAAAAATTCAATTGAGACCCATATATTTTATATGGAGGTAATTTTTGAATCATGGTAATTAGATGAATATATTAAATAGCCTTTCATCATGCCACAACCCTATATTGACTTCTTTACACTCAATACCTAGTTGTAGGGCATTAAGGTAGTTTTGAAGGTCTATCACCTAAATAATTTCCTTGAATGTTACTTTATAATATATATGGATAATTATTTAACTGATTAAGGATATTCTAAATGATAAAACTTTAAAATAAACCTTTTACATTGCCTACAATCTCATGGAATCCACCTATAAGTTGGATTGATCTTACTACTTGGCACCTTTAATTAGACTTGTAAGGGTATATGAGATTTATAGGAGCTTAATTATTATTAAAAAAAATTATAAACCTTATCCTAAGTTTGTAAGGCCTTTATTAGATGAAAAAACTTCAAAGCATCAACCATGCCTACTCACGTTTGCAGACCATGAAGGTAAACTACCTAAGATGGTCTTGATTAAACTCTTGGGATTTGGTAGGCATTAAAATAATATTAAATACCCTAAGGGAGATAAATAAGGTATGGAAAACATTATTATTAACCATTTACCATTACTCACACACACCAAATTATCTTGGAGACTTTGAAACCTTGAAGTGCAAACCTATAATTTGTCTCTCACGGAGGCTCCTCTTGATACCTAGTTGTTCACATGTGTGAACCTAATGGAGAGAGATGTGAGATGAGTGTTTAGAAACATATTTACCTTGAATAATTCTCATCTTGGTCCAATTATCTCCATATTACATGAAACTTAGGTGAAACTGAGTCTACAGGGTTTATGTGGGGTTTGAGACCACCTGAAGGTCTTAAAGATTGTTCAAAAAGTATGGAGAACCAATATAAAGACCAATTAAAAAAATATAAATGCCATTATGACCCCTTCATCTTCACAAAATATCAGGTTGTCACTCTCTCCTATATCCATACCAAGTGCATGAAATTGGCCATTACTAGTCTACCAATAAGTCGATGGAGGTTTTTGATGCAATTTTTGACTTTTTATAACCTATACAAGATTTATATCCATAGAAATGAATTAAGGAAGGTTAAAATACAATATTAAGATATTTTCACCTCAATATGGATCCTTGAAGTCCATATAAGTTCCTAGAACTACCCTTTTTTGAGTGATTTTCACTCATTTATATGTTAAACCTACAAGAATAATATGATTTAACATACCTAACATAAATTAAGTATGGATAAATGATCTAAAATATTTTAAAAGTATATTTTATATATATTTCATCTTAGTCAACTTTAACATGCATTAGAATTAGATATATACTCCTTTCTCTTATGTGACGCTTACCTTAAAATTTACAAATCAACCTTAATTTCTTCAAACAAGTTATGTAAGGTGGTAAAATCAATATATGAATTTGAGAGACACTTAATAACCTTTGAAATCATTTGACTCTACCTTTTCATATCAATTTATGAATAAACTAGCACAAGACAAACATAAGTTACTACCTTAAACTTGTCATAATAACATTAAAATATGCTAATAAGACATTAAAAAGACCATTTTAAGACCTTAAAAGGCATAGAAGGGATATGAAAAATGTTATAAAACATGACAAGTCATTATTTTGTGAACCTAATCTATGGTAGCCAAAATTTAGCTAACTAATAGTAACATTGGTAATGTATATCATTGAAAATTGTATAAGAACAAATCTTCAAGATTTTGTAATGTTTTTAAGGAAACATTTTGGAGGCTATAAAAACAATCTAGGGCCTCTATAACTAAGATTTGATGGAAGGCCTTTAATAATAGACATCCATGTTTAACCCAATGTTTAAAGGAATGATTATATTGTTGTACACAAATAGAAGGATCCATGTGACCATTAAATTAGGACTTAAGAATGCTGAAATTGGATTGGTAAGGAGACTAAAACACATCTCAATTAAGAGTTTTTTCATTTAACAAATTTTACTCAAATGTAGCCTCATTAGATGAAACTTACAACTTAAGAGTATTAACTTATTTATAAAGATATCATATGGTAGTCATGATGGATAAAATATCACAATAATCAAGTGGTGAAGAAGTTAAATATTTTCTTAGAAGTTGTAAATTACCATTCATATGAAACATAGGAATGATATATTCTTGAGCACCCTCTAAAATAGGATAATCACAAGGTTGTATAATATTTGATAAAGGTTTATCTATGGATAAAGAGATAACTTTATAATTTTAGAAGACATGAAGGTTGATATTTTTATCATTTAAAGGTCCTAATTTATTTTAAGGTTTTTGATATATAATAGGATAGTGGGAGGACCTTCACTTGTAAACACATGCTCTTTCTGAGTACATAAGGAAAAGGAGGGAGGAAATACTTTATTTTCAACACTATGAAAGGGAATAATTCAAGTTTAAATTTTCATTTTATCAAATGTACTTCAAAAATTAATTGTATCCACACACAACGTATTTGATATAACCATTTTATTAGGACCTTCACATGTATTTTCATTTTGACACTCAAGCAAGGTAAGAGAGGAAGTAGTACATGCATTTTACTTATTACAATTTTTATAAAAGAGAATCACTTTCAATATTTTCATTAAAGTGAGACAAATAAAGGTAAGGTTTTCAATATTATCATCTCTTAGACAAGAAGACACACACCCAATTTATTCAACAATTTCATTATTGAAAATAGGAGAGTAAAATTCATTTTTATAATCATTTACATCATTAGAAAGAAGATAGGAACATTCAATTTTTTATTCATATAAAGAGTGTACAATAGTTTGACTTGTAACATTATGAATGATAATTTATTTATTATCTATGGTATATTTTGAGTTTAATTCACTAACATAATGTATTATGATTGAATTTTGAGACCCTTCATCATTGGAAAGAGAAAAAATAATTAAACTAGTATATACATACCCAAGAGGAATATCATTATATTCATAACCATATGAAATCATACTATGATCATTACCATTTTCATTTATATTTTTATCTTCATCATTATTTATTTCATTATTATATCTATAACCAAAATAAGAGGTGTTATCCTAGGTTTGAGTTTCTATAAGATCTTCATATGTAATATATTGATAATTAGGATTATTAAAGAAATAATCCAAAGGGTGAGATCTTTTGGGGCCTTGTGTAATAAATTCCATAATAACTTTAACTTTGCACCCAAACAAAAAGAGAAAAACTAAATATATTAAAGATATAATAATAATTTATTAAGTGATGTCCATGAAATAAATCAGATCTCAAAAAGACAAACACCTAAATTAACTTTTGGAGGGAGAAAAACCCTATATGTAAGCTAGTGTTTGGTTCAATACACAAAATATAGGTTCATAAGTATGTTTTTTGATATTTTGGGTCTTTTAAAAAACAATTAAGAAAATAAAACTATTTTAAATAAGTAAGACTATATTTGGAATCACATTAAAATATAATCTAAAATACAAATTTACTAAATCTAGCATATATAATAAATAAAATTTAATATAGTGAAACTAAGGGATAGAAAAACTGTATCTTATTCAAAGTTTAAATATGGGTTATGATAGTGATATAAAATTATTTTTATGTCCAAATATTTCCCCTTTGGCTAAGGTTGTTCATACCTCTCCACATTTCCAATATGGGATTACTTATAGGCTTGTGGGTTGCCTATAGCATAGGTAAACCTCTAGGTTAAAGTGATAACTCCCTTGATTTATATTTTAGGTTCACAATAAACTAAGATAATCACTATTGGGGGTGAAAATATAAGAATAATAAATTAAAAAAAAACCTATGCTAATGAGGTGATACACCAAATATAAGTTCACACAATACACTTGCATTTGCATTAAGAAAGAAGACTACTAAAACTGACCTTAACTCATTGTCTTTCTAGCATAAGTATTTATCATAGAGGAAGATTTATATGAATATCTAGAGGTAGGTGAAAATAAGATCTGATACTAGACACTAATATTCTTTCTCACACTAAAATGCAAACTTAACATAAAAATACACTTTATGAAATTTGTTAGAAGAGATATCACTCACACAAAACATGCAAGATTAGAATGGGAGCAAGGAGAAGGCATTCATCACTTTTCAACCATGTAGACCACTTAAAAAACTTATGAAATATATTATATAGATAAAATAAAATTAATAATCTTATTCAAAGCTGAAATAAGGAGTCAAACCAGCAGGGCTTTGCCATAGTAGGTGTGCACTAGATATAAATGTCAAAAATGGCCTGCATATATAGAGCATAAGAGAGAAAAGAAAAGAGGAGAAGTGGAAGGGTCACAAATACAAGTTTAAAATTTAAGAGAATGAAGTGGAAAAGAGGTCATGAATTCCTCCTAGATATGTGCCTGTCATAAACATGACATATCATTTAGGTTGGCATAGATGTACTCCATGGTTGTTCTTGAAACTACCCTTCTCAAAGGAGATTCCACTTGACAATAAATAATTGTTATATAAGTAATTGAAACATACATATATTTTATGGAGGTGAAAACATGATTGATTAGAGTCAAAAAATCCCTTAAACTGATAGCCTCCTCCCTGCCACTTGTTATTCACTTCTTGTGATTGCTCACTAGCCCTTCTAGACTTATCCTCACACTTGTCACTCAAGTGAAACACTTTATCATGGAGATACATTGAATATGTGTTAGACACATGTTATACACCTCTTTGTCCTCTGGTCTATCAAATATATATCCAAATATTTAATTTACCACTTCTCACTTTCAAACATAGGTAGTCATGTTCATTCTCATTGTCTGATTTAGGATTGCTTGTAGTGATCAACTCAAAAAATATCATTTCATTCACAATTGAGGTGATA
Source organism: Torreya grandis (assembly GCA_037957365.1). Taxonomy (NCBI): domain Eukaryota; kingdom Viridiplantae; phylum Streptophyta; class Pinopsida; order Cupressales; family Taxaceae; genus Torreya; species Torreya grandis. The sequence continues at coordinate 1,294,906 of JARHVA010004183.1, forward strand.
TATTAGTATGACGTGTTATAATCCCTAATCACATTTTACAATTATTTTCATCTATCCATCCTCCCCTATACCTATAAAACATTTCAAAACTTGAAAAAACCATGAATTAGGCATATCTATACAAGTGATAGTATGGATCAATTGGATGTTAAGGAGCATATAAGAGTGATAGATATTTATAAACTATTTTAAATACCAATTTACTCCTAAAATCATTTCCCACCATATTTTTCTCATCAAGTTCACACAAGGGTTTTAGGAGGGTTTTGGGTCATTTGGACTATTAACAATGGTCCATAAAAGTTAGACATCCAAACTTATAATAAATTCCAAAAATTTGGATTATAATATGTCTCATTCACATCTATATAGATATGAGAAAAAGAATTTGGCCTCTTGGGCTCCTTCTTACATTCAAAGTAGGATTGATACAATTTTAGGACAAAATGGTCAATCTTGAGATTTTATCTACAAACAATGGTTTATTTTAGCCTTATAATCTCCCATAAATATTATCAAACTATTTTTTAAGGTCATGTGGTCATATGAGTGATGTTGGAAGTCATTAGGGCTCATGCCTAGTTTTAGGCCTAATAGGACTAACTATGTTTGACTGAGTATTTGACCACCTATAGGTTTCAAAAGATTATAGGTATTTATTTAAATTTTTTAATATATAATTAAACCGTATATACCTTCCTACATTCCCTTAAGACACTATCATCTCATCCTCTTATCATCCACATAATAGGTTTATAGGTTTGTTAACTATGGAGTGCCCTCTATCTACGATAGAATAGAGGACACTTCCCATATACATGTAATCTGAAGGATGTTGTGTAGGGATATTTTAGGTCAAGGTGACCCTCTATGCCAAGTTTTAAATATTTTTCACTATTATGGAGCTATCAACATCAAAAACCCTTAAAACTCACATTTATGATGGTGACTGTGTGCAAAGTTTAGGTATACTAAGTATGGTATTTAGAAACCCAATTTAGTATCTATTCCTTACATCTAAGAATCACATGAAATTAATATTACCACTATGAGAGTTGCCTTAACATTTAATCATCCTCATCCTTATATCATTGTTCATCAACTAGGCATACATCTCATATGGGCATGAGCTAACTTGTAGTCGATATTGAATGTGTCACCTATAGATGTGAAATTTTAGGAAAGCCAATCGTTTCATGTAGGTGATGATGTGTGTCTATGTACTAAGCCTCACACCATTACTTCCCATATTACTAGGATCATTTCATATATTAAATTAATCATTCTCACGTTGAGAACATGTTTTTATCTTTTACCAACAATGCACTATAGGTCACTATTACATGCTACAGGTTCATTGGATTTTGGCATTGTGTTTACTGATTGTTTCAAGTTGAAACCTGACTGAGTAAAATACCATTCAACCATATTCTTGTGTTAATACATTATTTTTATACCTAGACTAATAGTATAAAACAACTAGACCTACTCAAACCTCAATAACATTCACCAATAAAGGTTACATTATGAGTTAGGGTCCCTTTCTCTAAGAAATTAAGGTAAACTCTCCTTTTAAGAAAATTTTCCAACTCTAACCTCTGTTTATTGTTTAAAGTGGTCTAATACAAACATTATAGACCTTATATGACTTTATAAACTCATTAAAGTCATAAATCTAAATACATCTTGTGTCTTGGGTTTTGAATAACTTTTCCATTCTATGTACATATCTACAGGTGAATGTAGATAACTATATATATTATAGATCTGGTCAATTTTTGCTCATGGTATTAGAACCAATCTCAATAAACCTTGATGTCTCTTAATAGAAATATTCCATGGACAAATTATATTCCATGGTTTGAGAGGCTGAACATAGGTACTTTAGCTTGGATATGAATTCACTCAAAAAAAAATTCTACCACTGATGACAACACTATCTTACAGACCAATGGTGATCACTTATAGCATAATGAGGGTGATCTTGATTATATCTCCATGTCTACACATGAAAAATAGAATAAAAACCACCTAATAAGGTTGGTCATGATCTAAAACACTACCTTCACTCCTTGGTTCACAAGATTACTACAACAGATGAGGAAAACTGAAGCCATTGGGATTATACATGTAGTTTAGATCCACTAACATTTTTAGATATGGTTCATGAATCATAGAACACCAAAATATAAACCATTTCCATAAAATGAGAGATAAAATAGATTAATTTAATACACAAATTGCATTCATCCTTACTCTACCTCTCTTGTCCATACTAACTACAAAATGGTTGACTTGTTTGACCTACCAAAGGAAGTGAAGAGAAAGAACTAGTTTTCACCATTTTTGGAGTTTTTAAAGCTATTTAAACATGGAGATGACTTATGGAGATATGAAGGGACATTTGTTATGTATCCACACATTCTAATACTATTATGAATTTGTACACCTTTCTAAAAATGACCTATTTTATAGTTAAACTCTTTCTTTGTACATTAAACTTACAAATATTAGTTTCAAAACTATCATCTCTGACATATAATTGACATGGCATACGTTATATATTATCTTAAAACTTTTTTCCATTAAAGGAACTTGTATAATTCATCCAAATGGCCAAAAGGTGGCATAATATGACATGGGACAAACCATATAAATGTGACGATGATAAAACATATTATTTGACCTTAGTTATGATAATTATGAACATTTTACTAACCTAGGAGACCTTGTGGAAGTTTGAACTTGTAAGTGATTTGACCAAGGGATCAAATTAGTTAACATTTTGGTAATTTACTATGGATAAAAAGACTACTATGATAAGGACCAATTGCCTTCTCATATCCTTGGTTAATGGAGTCACCTATACACCACATTTGACACTTAATGACTTTGAATAGACACCAAACTAGACTAAATAGAAAATTCAAACACACTTCTGTTGTCTAAGCACTTAGGGAAAGACACAAACAACTTAAGCAAACTAAGCTATGTACAAACCAACCTAAATAAATTTTATCCTCTTGGATTATAAGGAATGTTTGCACCAAATATTTCTCCATGTGATGGAGGAGTGCATGAATAAAATTTTCCTTTGAGAATTGGGCTTGATGTCTTCACCTTATTCATGTGTTCCAACCTATTTGGCATGACCTTCAATGCAATCATGGAAACTATAAACATATCACCTATGAAGTTGAATTATTCTTTCACCTTAATAATCTCAACCTTCTCATGAGACTCCTTAGCTACAACTTACAATGGTGCTTCCATAAAGCATGTTTTCTTAAACTCCATACAACTTTGAATGGGGTCAAATTTCTTATCATCTATAAGATCTTGAAGCTCTTCAACGAGCTCAATATAGTCAATCCAGTCCTCATCATTATACTCCATGAGGATAATTTGTTCTATCTTATTGTGCTATTAATCTTCAACTTTGCAAAGTTATTTAAGTTCTTAGAAAATATCAATTTGATACTATTAAACATCTTGGATTTCTTTCTCCTAAAGACACACAACTTCTTCAAACTCATCTTATTGACCATGTTCATGAATACCATAGTCATCATAGATTATTCAATGATTTTACTCAAGTCATGGTTGTTCTATAGGAAATTTGCTTTCTTCCCCCACAATTTCGATTTACACTTCTTTAAGAACTATATTCTCAAGATCTTCATACTCATTAAACATTTATTGATAGGTTTACCACATAACTTGATCAATCTCCTTGTGGGCATCTACAACTTCATCTATATCTTCTATTTCTTGAATCAATAAGGTTGACTTATTCTTGAATTTACCTAGGGGAGTCCCTATAGTTAGATTTTCTTCATAGATACTTGTGTTGTCATCTTGATCAGCTGCACATTGAGCTTATTCTTCTTTACTTTCTTCCCATAAGATGGGTTCTCCTTCAAGAGGGGATGAAGTGGGAGGTTGGTGAATTGGTTCAGGGTTTATAGAGAGAGAGTGTGAGAGGTGTGATAGAGGGATAATGAATGGTTATGGAGATGGAAGGAGACACTTAAAATAAATCTTGGAGAGAAATAAGGTTCTCCTGAGCTATAGACACTTAATTTCCTTCATCAACCAGCTCATGATTTTTATTATTTTCTTGAATATCTTCCACAACTATAAATTTGTCTTCCAAATTCTTAACAAAGGCTTCCTTTATATGTTGAAACTATTATTTATAGAACTTCAAGATGGAAAAGTTGTAAGTTTTGGAAGAGAAGGCAGTGTGGTTTGATCATACACAAAGTTTTCATTCTTATCATCAACTTTTTGGTTCCAAGTTAGAACTTTGAGGCTACTAGGATCTTTTGAAGATTGAATGGGATCTTCACAAGGATGAAAAACATGAGATAACTGATATGAAATATAGGAAGACACTTGATTATAGGATGGAGAGGATTGCTCTTCAAACAAATTTTCACCTTTTTCATTATTTTCTTGAAGCTTTTCAATAACTACAAATTTGTTCCCAAATTCTTGGTTTTTCCACTTTACAAGCCTATCAACCCACCATTGAATATAGAATATCATTTTATTCAAATCTTAATTGATGAAATATTTAGCTTCTTATTCAAAAAATATCCATTTATTCATAAGGAAATGAACTGACCATCTCAAGTTTTTCTATGAAATGAATAGGAATCACATCAAGCTCTTGATCCCAATTCTTCATCAACATTTTTAATTTTAATATCTCAAACATAAGTGCCATCAAGGATTTATATTGATGTGTAATTTGAGTATAAGGATGATATGAATCTATGTATTAACTTTGAGAAGGTTGCATAGGAGGTTGATAGGATAGATATGTCTATTGGGCAAAATTGCCTCCAAGAATCCACCTCTTAAGGGCTTGTATTTCTTCTTAAAAAACTACATCTTATGATCTTGGATATATTATTCAATAACCTTAAACTTATATTTGTAATATACTTATTCATAGGCTTATTCACAAGACTGTTTAATAACTTCATGACCATATGGATAAGGAATGGGTTGACTATAGGGTTAATAAAAACTTTGATAGGGAGGTGTGCAGTAAGAAATCTCAACATATCCATCCATATCAAATTAATTAGTCAAATGAAACATAATAATTGATCAAAACCTTTTAAAATAAGTAATTTTGATGATTACAACCACATAATTGGATTTAGAGTCACCATTAATGTTTTTTTGAATGCATTCAAAAGATAATAATAGGAAGAACACACCAAAAATCCTTTCACTTTTTTGGACCTTGGTCCCACTGGGTATGCCAAACCCATTGTATCCAATTATTTCATAATTGGATAAGATTTTTTGGACCTCTCCACATTTGGCCAACATGGGATTACCTTTAGGCCTATGGGTTGCCTATAGCAGAGGTAAACCTCTAGGTTAAAGGGCTAGCTCCATTTATTTATATTTTAGGGTCACAATACACTAGGATAAGCACTATTGGGGGTGAAAATGGAAGGATACATAAAATAAACATATTATAATTAGGTGATACACCAAATATAATTCCACACAACACACTTACATCTGCATTAAGAAAGAAGACTACTAAGAATAACCTTAATTCATTATCCTTATAGAATAAGTATTTATCATAAAAGAAGATTTATATTCATATCTAGATGTGGGTGAGAAGGTCTGATAATAGACACTAATATTCTCCCTCACACTTCAATATAAACTTAACAAACACATACACTTTATGAAAGCTGTTAGAAGAGATATCACTCATACAAAACATGCAAAAATAGAATGGAAGCAAGGAGAAGATGTTCATCACTTGTCAACCATATAGACAACTTAAAAAACTTACGAAAGATATATTATAGATAAAATAAAATTTATAATATTATTCAAAGGTGAAAAATGGTGCCAAACTACTAAGGCTTTGCCATACTAGGTTGTACTAGATATAAATGCCAAATAGTTTGTATATATAGAGCATAAGAGAGGAGAGAGAAGAAGAGAAGTGGAAGGGTCACAAATAAAAGTTTAAAATTAAATATAAGTAAGTGGAAAAAGAGGTAAATAAGTCCTTATATATAGGTGTGTATCATAAACATGACAAATCATTCAGGTTGACATAGATGTACTCTATGGTTATTCTTGAAACTACCCTTCTCAATGGCGATTTCACTTGACAATAAATAAATTTTATAGTAGTAATTCAAAAATACATATGATATAAGGATGTGAAAACATGATTGATGAGATTCATAAAATCCATTCAATTTATAGCCTATTCCTTGACACTTTTTATTCACTTCTTATGACTGCTCACTAGCCCTTCTAGACTTGTCCTCACACTTGTCACTCAAGTGAATTTTAGTTTCTCATGGAGATACATTTAATATGTGTTAGACACATGTAAATGACCTATTTTACTCTAGTATATCAAATATACCTCTAAATATTCAATATACCACTTCTCAATTTCAAACTTAGTCAATTATGTTCTTTCTTATTATCTTGTTTAGGACTTCTTGTAGTGATCAACTCAATAGAGAGCCTTTCATGCATATCTGAGGTGATAAATGAGTATTATGTGTTATAAAATTTTCGTAATCACCTTATACAATTATTTTTATCTTTCATTCCCCATTCTACCTATAAAACATTTCATAACATGAAGAAAACCATAAATTAGGCCTATCTTTACAAGTGAAAGTATGGATCAATTAGATGGCAAGGATCCTAGGAGAGTGATAGACACATAAAAACCAATTGAAGACAAATTTAATCCTTATAAAATCATTTCCCATCAGGTTCACATAAGGGTTTTAGGTCATTTGGAATGTTAGCAATGGTTCATAAAAGTTAAATGTCCAATATTAGAGTAAATTCCATAAATTTTGAGTATAATACATTTTTAAACCATTCAAAAGTGTTTAATGTCTCATTAATGTGGCTTTTATAGATGTGAGAAAAAAATTTGGCTGCTTGAGCTCCTTATTGCATTCTAAGTAGGCCTGATACACTTTTAGGCCAAAATGGTCAATCTTGAGATTCTCTATAAAAAATAATGGTTTATTTTAGCCTTATACTCTCCATGAATATTCTCAAACTATTTGGGAAGTTCATGTGGTCATATGAGTGATTCTAGAAGTTATTAGGGCTCATGCTTAATTCTAGGCCTAATAGGCTTAACTGTGTTTGATTGAGTATTTGACCACGTATAGGTTTCCAATGACTATAGATGTTTATTTAAATTTTTTAATATCCAATTCAACACTATATACATTCTTATTATCCCTTAAGACACTATCATATCATACTCTTTTCATCCACATATTAGGTTTATAGGTTTGTTAACTATAGAGTGCCCTTTATTTGAGATAAAATAGATGACACTTCCCATTTTCATGTGATCTAAAGGATCATATGTAGGTATATTTTAGGTAAAGGTTACCCTTTGTGTCATTTTAAAGTCGTTTTAACCTCTTTTGAGTGCTCAACATTAAAAACACTTAAGACTAGCTTTTATGATAGTGACTGTGTGCAAAGTTTGGGTATACTGAGTATGGTATATAAATACATAGTTTAGTCTTTATTTCTTACATCTAAGAATCACATGAAATTGATATTAACACTATGAGAGTGATCCTAACATGTAATCATCCTCAACCTTATATAATTATTCATCAACTAGGCATACATCTCATATGGGCATGAGATAACCTATAGTTTATGTTAAATGTGTCACCTATAGATGTGAAATTTGAGGAAAGCCAATAGTTGTATGTAGGTGATAATGTGTGTCTAAGTATTGAGCCTCACACCCTTACTTATTTCCTATATGACTAAGATAATTTCATATATGAATGTAATAATTCTCACCTTGACACCATGTTTTCATCATTTACCAATAATTCACTATAGTTCACTATTACATGCTACATGTTCATTGTCTTTTGACATTGTGTTTACTGATTATTTCAAGTAGAAACCTGACTAAGTGAAATTCTACTCAACCATCATTTTCCTTAACCTAGAAACCATATTATTGTGTCAATACATTACTACTAGACCAAGACTACCAGTATGAAATAACTAGACCTACTCATACCTCAATAATATTCACTAATATAGGTTACATAATGAGTAAGGGTCCCTTTCTCTAAGAAATTAAGGTAAACTCTCCCTTTAAGCAAAATTTCCAAATCTAACCTCTGTATGTTATTTAAACTAGTCTAAGATACACATTAACCCTATGTGACTTTAGAAACTCATTAAAGTCATGAATTTAAATCCATCCTATGTCTTGGGTTTTGAAAAGATCCTCTAGTCTCTGTACATATCTACAGGTGACTATAGATAACTATATATATTATAGCTCTAGTCAATTTTATCTCATGGTCTTAGAACCAATCTCAATCAACCTTGAGATCTCTCAATACCAACCTTCCATGGAAATAATAGTTTCTATGGTTTGAGTCATATTAAACAAGTACTTTACCTTGGATATGAAGTCACTCACAAAAAACAAACTCTGTCACTGATCAAAACACTATCCTATAGACCAATGGCGGTCACTTCTAGCAGAATGAGGATGATCCTAATTATGTCTCCATGTTTACACATGTAAAATATATTAAATACAACCTAATATGGTTGATCATGGTCTAAAATACTACCTCCACTCCTTGGTTCACATAGATTACTCTAATAAATGAGGAAAATTGAAGCCATTAGGGTTATGCAGGTATTTTTGAATCAATAACATTATTAGAGATGGTTCATGAAGCATATAATACAAAAATAGAAAACATTTCCATGAAATTAGAGATTAAATAGATTAATATTATCCACCAAGTGCATTAATCCTAACTCTACCTCTCTTGTCTGTACCAACTACAAACTTATTGATTTGTTTGACCTGCCAAAAGAAGTGAAGAGAGCGAAGAACTAGTTTTCACCTTTTTTTGATTTCTCAAAGCTATTTGAACATGGATATGACTTGTTGGGATCTAAAGGGACCTACTTTACATAGCCACACATTCTAGGATTATTATGAATACCTAGCTGAAAATGACCTACTTTTTAGTTAAACTCCATATTTTTACATTGAACCTATAATTATCAGTTTCAAAACTATCATCTCTAACATATACCTGACATGGAATACATTATATTTCATGATTCAAAAAATATTTTGCATGAGTTGTTGGTTATTATTTTCTTGAGATCTATGGTAGAATAGAGACCAAACTATTTGATTGTTTCATAAAATGATTATGTAAGTGGTTGTTGGGAGCAACCGTGGTCCTAAAGTTTTTTGAATATGAAAGTTATTTAAACTAAATCTAATGAATAATTATCTAAGACTCTAATTTAGTATGGATATTAATAATGAGAAAGTAAACTACAATGATTTGATCTAAAAAATGAGAAAATATGTAAGGTAGGGAAGAAATATAAATGATTCTAATCATCAGTTCAGACATCTTGACAAAGATTTAATTTCATCAAATATATGAATCTTCAAACTAAAATATGACAAGAAATTACCAAATAGTATAGATCTTATCATATACTTGGCAAATGTCTAATGATATTTGAAACATGAAAATTAAAAATTAGATCCACTTTAAATATTTACTTAAACAATAAAATTACATTTACACATATTTCAAAAAATCAATGATATTGAAATGAATCTAATAAATTTTAGTCAACCTAACATAAATATCAAATTAACAACTTTCCATTGGTACATACACATTTAGAATTCATAAAATCAATTTAAATCTATACATCAGAATAGAAATTTGATGAAGCAACCATGATAACAAATAAATAGACAAAATGAGACAATTTCCATAGAAATATCATGCTCGTATTACTTTCTCCAAAATTTAAACAATAGTTTTGCTTTCAAAACTTTCTCTCTTTTTACAATGATAGTAACCCCTTTTATAGGTTGAAAATTTAACCTATGAGGTATGTCAATTAGTTATTATCAAATGAGAATAAGACAAGTGTCAAGGATAAATTTCCTCTTACAAATATTCAAATACTAATGACACTTTTCAAATGTGACTAACCAATAAGCCATCTATGTTACATATTACACATGATTTTTAAAAATATTATATTATTTTCAAATGATTTACATGGTTTTTATACAAAAGAATATTATAAGTCAACTCAATTGACTTTGAGATGCCCTTGTAGCCATAGCCTTTTAATTTGTGCCAAAATCTTCATGGATTTGTCATATTATTCATCAATCAACTTGAGATTGATAAGTGCACCTATGAATAACTCCTCTGTTTGTCCTATTAAATATTTGAAGATTTCATCTATTATGTCCAAGGATTCTTTGATGCTCTTGGAATTACTAATCTTATCATTTGCTATCAAGATCAGGTTCAAGATAATTTTTTTGTCAACCCCTGTGATTCCCTTACTTCTACTCTTGACCTCTTGAATGAAATCTATATCTCTTTGTTGAAACTCTTCATTAGTTATTAGGCCTATTTGACTAGGAATGGTTGAAACCTTGATCAAACCTCCTAGTATATGTATCATCCTTCTCTCTAGTTGTTTGAAATCATTTGAGAGGATTTCAATGCCTTTTTACCACTTATTTATGTCCCTAATTTTCTCCATCAAGATTATCATATCCAAGTGTGATGGGATGACTGTTTCAATCTCAAGGATCTAGTTTTCCATTAATATTTTGACCAATGCCTTTACTTTCCTGTCTGAACCTTGCCACTGATTGACTTGGTTCAAAGCCATATCATGATGCTTACTTACCATGTCTATTTTGGACCTTATTATCTTCAAATAACTGAATGTCTCATAGATATATTCTTTTAAATTATTAAAAATATCTAATGATGTTGACGAAAAATATTGTTCTTCTAAAATCTTCTTTTCTTATTTTAGTCCTTTGATAGCAGCTTATAGCCTTTATGACTATGATAGGGCTAGCTCTAAACTATCTTATTCAAACATGAGTTCTTCCTCTAGTCTCTAATATCTCTTCTAAGTTAGGTGAACCAAAGGCTCAACCTTTTGATGTAGAACCTCCTATGTTTCTTCTATGAAAACTATTTCATTCCCTCTTTATAGGCTATTAGTTATTGGATTATATTTGACTCCTACTAAATATTGGGCCATATGTTTGATAGGGAACTCTACTTTTCATAGATCTACTAACTAAGATGGAATAAAAAAATCCTTTCTTCTTCATTTTACAAAGCTAAGATCCAAGGCTTCAAATCATATTATAGAGGGATGTTTGTTGTCTTCACTATAGCCCATAGATGATAAGAAATAGGAAGCTTCTCTAACCTTGGTTCATATATGAACCATTCAAGTATTTTTAGTCCATAGATTGGTTTATCCTCACTAAATAATTTGATGTTCTTTAAAGGGAAATCAAGTTTATCCATTTTTTATTTCTTTTCCCTTTAGTAAATTGGAGTCTTAGCCTTCCTCTTAGGAGGACCCATGATCACTAAGTCTAATGATTTATCTTTTCCATTTTCTTATTTATCCTCCTCAATATTCTCTTCCTCTAGATGTGTCTAATTTAAAAGTCATGGAGAACATTTTCAATACATCCTTAAGATATTCATATGGATCTAAAGTTATAATGTGAATTTCCTCATATAGAGGCAAATCTTTCTTTACTATTCCAAAGGGCTCAAGGACTGAGGAGATTGAATCAAATTCACTTGGTCTCCTTTATTCATGTCTATGATCTATTTTTGTGTCATTTGGGGGTAGCTTAAAAGGTCTAACATCTACCAAATGATACTATCTAGGACCAAGCTACCATCTATCTTCCATCTTCTAATCTCTTAACACTCTATATCTAGGTTTTATATTATGTTCTTTTAGTCTTATAACAACTCCATGATAGGTGGTTACCTTAGTATACACAAAGTCATATGCTCAAAGTTTATGTTCATAAGGCATAGCCATAATGCCTTTGCTCTTCAATTTCTCCTTTACATTACCATAGGGATCTCACTATCTATGGTCATCTATCTACAAATTGAAATAAATCCTATGTTTTTAAGTTGCTTCAATTTGGTCTCTTGTCTAAAAATGGTTTTACCAATTATCATGGGAAAACCATGTAGAAGTCCTTTCCTCTTGGTCTTGCATATCCCATGTATTCTATTGAATAATTAATATGCTACTTCTTGTTCTACCAACTTATTTGGCATGTGTACTTGTAGTTTAAGGGAGGTACTTTTGATTCCCTCTATTTTAAAAATAGTGCAATCAGGGTATAGTTAAATATCTCCCATTATCTAAATGGATTTCTTGATTAGAGTTACCCTTATCATGGGGATACCATTGATGGTTTGGCTCAAATTAGGATATACATAATCACAAATGAATTAGATATGGTCCCCATATTTAAGAATATGCAATTTGAAATAATATTGGGACATAGTTTGGGTGCCATTAGGAGACCACTCTCTTTGATTAAGGATTTTAGTGATGGCACACAGGGCATATAACAGATATGACACTGTGAATAACTCATTTCTCTTCTTTGTTTTTATTCTCATGTTTTACCTTCTTAAGGAAATGTTAATGATTTCACCTAAAGGAGGTACAACTACTTCTTAAATAATGAAATATACAAGAGACACCCATATAGGTTGCACATATGTAGTATGTGCAAATCCATATAATTTGTTCAACATGCTCATAAACATTATAAATCTTGGTATAAATTGGCTCACAAGTATTTTTTTAGTAGGATCTACAATGACCTTATCTCTAACTTCTAACCATTTCACTAGGATGTCTATCATGGTATGTTTATAACCCCATACATTAATAGAGGCAAGGTATATTTGGGGCCTAAGTAGTTTATAATAGGCTTCAAAGGCAATAGGGGATATGTATGCTATTTTTTTAAAATAGGTTCATAGATAAGCATACCCTTATCAATTTTAGCATTTTTTAGAATAAGACTCAAGACATCAATGCAATGTAATACCTCTAGTTTGGTAGTACCATAATGGAGTCTTGTGAGCTAAATTTCCATGATGTCATTTTACAATATCTTAACTAGAAGTATCTTCTCTTCTTCCTTTGTCAAAATTCCCTAGTTATCAATGGTCCAGAACAAGATAGAGTAATTATTGTCTCCTATGTTTAATGAAGAAGCCATAAACTCTATATCTTTGAATAGTTGACCCTCTGTGTTTGATGATAAGTATAATTTAGCTAATTTATTTGAAGTAGGTCCGTAGGTCACCATTTCTATGATTTTGGTCAAATTATCCACTTTTGAATGAAAATTTAACTCTTTTGACTATCTGGTTATATTCTTTGAATAACTTTAATTATCAAGCTCTCTTTTTCATCTTGAAATAGTGAATGTATGAATAATTTTAGGGTTTTTTATACATTTTAGGGAATTTGAAGGGTTTAGTTGAGCTTTAAAGGTGGCATAAAACTTATAAGTATTTTATTTGGTAAACTAGATCATATTTTGATCTTGTATTAATACCTTTGCATGCTTGGGTCCATAAAATTTTTCAATCTAACATATTTGCCTATGTGGCATCTCTTTGCCACACTATTTATTTAATTTTAAAATATGACTATTATCATTTTTGACATGTGTTCTCATCTCATGCCTCATGTATATTTAATTTAATTTTTTCCATCAATCTCTTTGGGAGTATTTTTCCTTGACTTTCATCATAATACATTGATCTTTGATCTAGGCTTCATATATTATGATACTTAGCAGCTCCATGTGTCTTTTATGTACCTTATTATCAGTCTTCATTACATTAATGCTATTTTTTCATGTAGAAACCTTGCAAGTAATCTAGGATTATTAACTTATTGACTTGATTCACATCATCAATCTCCATCTTTATGGTTGAATGTGCACCATTGTTCTTTGATTTATATAATCAAACATGCACCATTGATCTACTAAACATACAATCAATTGTGGGTTATCGATCTCATATTTATACATTCAATAAAATATGGGCCGTTGATATATTGATAATTAACCATGATTATGACATATGTCACCATAACATTCAATCTCAAGATACTCTGACATATTAACATCATGCTTGTCATTAATTTGTATTTGCTTGATTGAATGAGAATCATTGATCTTTGATCTTGACTTATTGACCCTAGTCTTTAATTTGGATCTTCAATCTAAATTTTTACATAAGAATATATTCCATCGATATTTGATCCAAGAAAATTTGACTTATTCACTTTGAGAGATCACTTGTATGCCTTTGATCCTTGATCTAATCGAGTGAGGTTTTGACACTTGGTAGATCTATATTTAATTCATATAGTTGAATAATAAAATCAAAGAATAAACTTGGGATATATATCAACCTAGAATAAATATTAAACTTAAGTTTTAATGAATTAATAAGCTCAATCAAAAATTAGGATAAAATTAAACTAATACTAAGATATAATAAAGTGACCAATCAGAAATATGAATCTATTTTAATAAGAACTTAGGCTAAAGTAATTTAGACTAATGTTTTAAATGTTATTTAAACATGGAATTAATTAATCAACTAAGGACTAAATGTTAACATAATAATTTGAATGGGACCATATTAGTTTACCAACAAAGGGTCAAATTATGATTGAGGCATACATCCATGAAGATCTTTTCATTCTAATGAAGATTCATTGATCCTGCAAGATGGAAACACATGAGCCAAATTTTAGCAACAGTAGATAAGATCAAATAAAGCTTATGTCATAGCATGTCAATGTAAGCTAAATCAAACATGATACTTAATAATTCACTATAATCAAGTTGAATGCCAAATTTATAGCATAATTTGAAAATTTTGAACAAGGGTTTATGAAGGAGCATCACCTCCATAATTGTAAATATAATATGAAATCTTGAATAGGTGTCAAAATTTGTTAGTTAGGGTCATTTTAATATGTTATAAAATTAATTTCATGCAATAATTCTAATTTAGGAAAGTGGTTGAGATAATACCCTACATTGAGAAGGTGGAGTCAGCTTAGGAGGATACAATAAAAAGGAAGAAAATAGGTACTAAGTAAAGTCATAAGATAAGAGTAAAAATTGAATGGTATGAGGAAGATAGATATACATGGCTCTAGATCATTCTTAAGAAGAATTCTTGAGAAAAATTATGTAATATAATATTTGTAAATATCATTGTTTGTCAGTACATAAGGATGTTTCGAAGAATGTTTTAATGTATGGAAAAGACCTTTAAGGAATAAAGGATGATCGAGACCTAGTTATTTCAATGAAAACTCCTAATTAGACTCTTACATCAATTAATTCACCTCATGAATTATTCAAGCTTGAAATTACACTGTGATTTATTTTTTAAACATTTTTATGGTGATTGTTAGTTTTATTGCGATAATCGATAATCAATACAGTCAAGGTATAGATCTTTTTTTATGATCAAAAATATTGTTTTGATAATTAAGGTGCATCTTACATCTGGTTTGGAATATATTTGTATTAAAAATAAGAGAAGTCAATGTGATATCTAGGTTGATTGTAATTAAATATGATCTTTAATACACATAGTAATATGTAATTGAGATTTAAGTCAACTATCTGATGAAATTTTTGGGTTGTTGTGAAGTAATAATTAGAGTTAAAGTAAAATTAGAATCAATGTACATATATTAAAATGCATATATCTTGAGATTTACCAAACAAAAAAATGTTGAAATTTTGATAGGAGAAGCATCTATGAATTAAAACTACACCAAGTATATTTATAGGTTCATTGGTTAGATATAAAGAAAGATATCACAAAAACATAGTCAGATGATACCAATGAATAGACATAATTAATAAATAATAATGATAGTCAATTAAATGGTTTCTAGATCTATATATTCAATAGAGAGTGATTTGTAGGAAGGAACTCGTAATAGATCCCAAGTGTTGTTAACTCCATAGATGTATCATTCTATAGATGTATTATGTTTGTTGTTAACACAAGGCAAAAAAATTGTTTGAAGAAATATAGTCAATGAATTTTCCAACATAAAAAAATAAACAATAAATTGTTTAAAGATTGCTATGACCAGAATATGTGATTGTGTTGGTGGTGAATGTTGGAGGAAAATCTCAAGCCTCACTGGTAAGTGTGAAATACATTGTAAATCCCTAGTTCTAAGATAGGTATGTAGTATATGTGTGTATGTAATGTGGAAAATAGTCAAAGGCATCTATATAAACATTTGTGAATGAAGAAGATGCACATAAACATATGAGATTTGTTTTATAAATAATGAATAAGTCATGAACCTATTTCATGAATAACACAAATCTACAAAAAATAGGAACTTTGGTTTGTTTGAATATAAAAGACTCGATTGGTATTGTAAGACTGATATTATATTTGAGATTATTCAAAAGATTGTAGATTTTTGATAGGTAAATAAAATATTGTAATTAAAAAACCTATAAATGTACCTAGGAGAGCCCAAAATAGTATTGATAGTTATAACTTGGTTGGCACAGGACAAACATATTCTTTATTATACATTTGAATCAGTTAAAACTAGATTGATGCCACCTATAAGTAAAGATACTTTGAGAAGTTTTTAGAATTTAGAGAATCTGGGTTTTAATAAGAGTTTGATAGGGTAAGATTTCCAAAACTTAGGGTCAAACTAGGGTCAAGAGATAAAAGACTTGTGATAAATATAGTCCATTATCCTAATGACAAATTTATGGATCTATTGCAATAAATGAATGAAGGAATAAAGATGATATTGTTCTCATTATGAAGGAGGTGTATGTGAAATTGCTTTTGTATAGATAGAAATGTATCTTTTGTATAATCATATATGTCAGGATTGAAAGTTAAATACCTAGGAAATGTTGTGACACATTATAGATAAAAAATCTTGAGAGAGAAGGTATATGGAATTAAGATAAGATTGATAAAAAAATATAAAATAGATTGATGATGATATATTATGAGCATGGACCTTTTAACTTAGAAATTTGGTGAGATAGAATTGAATAGGTGTTTTAAATCAAAATTAGAACTACTATGATGAGTAGTGATCTGGCTATGTAATAGTGTTGGATTTTCCTGACTAGGATCCTGGTATGTTAACAGTGAATATTGCCATCATCTTTGGTATTAGAGCATATGAATGCTCTTTTGGAAATGAATCAGTTGTAAAATTGTAAGTTGGGGAAGCAAGATTGTAGTAATTAAAGCAAGTGGAAAAAGTAGAAATTATAGAAAATTTGTTTTTAAGCTCTTAAGAATTGATTATGGTTGAGTTATTCAGTTTCATGAATTATAGTAAATTGGTTCAATGTAGTGAAAAGCCTAGAAAGGCTTAAGGAGAAAGTGAAAGCCAATAAGGCTTAAATAAGAGCATAATGGATTCCTCAAGAAGGAAATCCAAGTTGGAAGCTTGGATGATTTACTAATGGACTGAGGTGAAATAGACTCATGTGAATTAAATGGAGATTAAGGAAGAGAGGAGATTGATGAGAGAACTACCTAGTAAAGTAAACCAAATGAGAAAAGAGAAAGAGAGATAAATAAAAAAGAAACAAAGGCAAGAAGATTTAAAAATAAGAGTGGATGAGATTAAGCATGGGATAACCATAGTAAAGCTCATGGTAGAATGTATGCAGAACCCATGGCAAGGATGGGTTATAAAAAAGAAGAGAGTGAGATGGCTAGTCAGGTTGATGATGGAGAGTAGAATAAAGAAAGGGATAAGAATTTCGTTAAAGAAAGAGTTGAGAAAATAATGTGAACAAGGAAATAATCCTAGGAATGAATAGTTTGAGGTGTTTTAGTTTAAAGAGGACCAATACTTGCTAGATGAGATGGATCTCATCATTGAAAAGATGGAGCAATAATAACAATAGACAACTCAAGAGGCCAGGTGGCCAAATGTTTTTATATCTAGGATTTATTTTGATGTTTTGTCTATAGGTAAAAGAGTTAAAGTAGAAGTTTATGAGTTGATAAATGGACAAAAAGAAGAAGATTACCATAAGTCTTTAATAGATAAAGACAACAAGGAGGATTAATTAGATCTCCATCACAAGGATTTGATCAAATAGGAAGAGTCAATCCTCACTCAAGAGGAAGGGAAAGAGGAAGATTATGAAAGTAAAGACAAGGAGTTGTAGAATGAAAACTCAAGGTATAATGCAAAACAATCAAGTTTTCATTTTAATGTTGTTTTTAAATCTAATCAAGATTTGTGGATTATTGATGATGAAAAAGATGGAGATAAGACTAAATTTTAAGCCCTTAATATTGCAAAAGATCTTTTGAGGGAGATATAAAATTATGAGAAGTAATTTGAAGGAAGGTTGTTAGGAGAGAAAAAAAATATATTTTTATATATAGGGATATGAAGAAGCTAATGGTAGAAATGGTAGATTCGGAGCATGTCGTATATGATGATGAAGAAGAGGATAATGATTGTCCTATAGTGAAAATTGATGAAATAAAAAATAGTTTTTTTTTTAGGCAAATGAGTCTCAAAGAGAAGTAGTGGAAGTTGCTAGCATGGTTAAGAACCTTGGAGAGACAAGAGTCTCAAATTTTTATATTTGAAAATTTTTTGAGTTTTGTATGTATAGGTGAACTTGAAGAGCTGAAGGAAAATTTGGAGAAAATTCCAAGGAAAAGAGAAAAATGTGTATCATGAATACATGTTTACTTCTATGACAATCTAGTTCAAAGAGATCAATATGAAAAGAGGAGAGAAGAACTAAAGGATGAGCTATAAAAAAATTGGAACAAGAGAAAGAAACATTCTGATTAGGAGATCAAAATTTGTACATAGGGAGTTTGATGGAGGAACATCACCTCCATCATTGTAAATATAGTATGAAATCTTGAATAAGTGTCAAAATTTTCTAGGTGGGGTCATTTTAATATGTTTTAAAATTAATTTCATGTAATAATTCCAATGTAGCTAAGTGGTTAAGATAAGAACCTACATTGAGAAGAAGGTGGAGATAGCTTAGGAGGATAAAATCAAAAGCAAGAAAATAGGTACTAATTAAAGTCATAAGATAATAATTAAAAGTGAATTCTATGAGGAAGATAGACATACATGGTTCTAGATAATTCTCAAAAGGAATTATTGAGAAAAAAATTGTAATATAATCTTTGTAAATATAATTGTTTGTTAGTACATAAGGATGTTTTGAATAATGTTTTCATGTATGGAAAGGAGTTTTAAGGAATAAATGAAAATCCTGACTGGTTCAATAAAGACTCCTAATCAGACTCTTACATCAAAAGATTCTCCTCATTCAATGTTCAAGCTTGAAATTGCATTGTGATTAATTTTTTAAGGATTTTAATGGTGATATTCAGTTCTATTGTGACAATCGTCAATCAATACAGTCAAGGTATGGATCCTTTTTTATGATTAGAAATATTGTTTTGATAATTAAGGTGCATTTTACATCTAGTATGGAAGATATTTGTATTGATAAGAAGAGAAGTCAATTTGATATCTAGGTTGATTGTAATTGAATATGATATTTAATACACATAGTAGCATGTAATGGAGATTTAAGTCAACTATTTGATGAAATTTGTGAGTTATTGTGAATTAATAATCAAAGTTGAAGTAAAATTAGAATCAAGGTACATCTATTAAAATGCATATATCTTGAGATTTACCAAACAAAAAATGTTGAAATCTTGATAATAAAAGCATCTATGAATTACTAATGCAATGAGTCTATTTAGAGGGTCATTGGTTAGATATCGAGAATGATATCATAAAACCATAGTTATATGATGCTAATAAATACACAAAATTAAGAAATAATAATGATAGTCAATTAAATGGTTTCTAGATCTGTGTATTCAATATAGAGTGATTTCTAGGAAGGAACTCGTAATAGATCCCAAGTGTTGTTAATTCCATAGATGCATCATTCTATACATGTATTATGTTTGTTAATAACTCAAGGTAGAATTTTTTTTTGAAGAAATACAGTCAATGAATTTGCCTACATAAAAAAATAAACAATAAATTGTGTAAAGTTTGCTATGACCAGAATATGTGATTGTGTTAGTGGTGAATGTTGGAGGAGAATATTGAGTCTCAATGGTAAGTGTGAAATACATGTAAATCCTTAATGTTGAGATAGGTATGTAGTTTATGTGTGTATTTAATGTGGAAATTAGTCAAAGGCATCTATAGAAACATTTTTGAATGAAGAAGATGAGCATAAATATAATAGATTTAGTTTATAGAGAAATGAATAAGTCATGAACCTATATCATGAAGAATTCAAATCTACAAAGATTTGGGAACTTTGGTTTATTTGAAGATAGAAGACTTGATTGGTCTTATAACACTGATATTATATTTGAGATTATTCAAAATACTATAGATTGGTGATAGGTAAATAAAATCTTGCAAATAAAAAACCTATAAATATACCCAAGAGAGCCTAAAATAGTATTGATAGTTATAACTTAGTTGGCATAAGACAAACATATTCTTTCTTTTGCATTTGAATTAGTCAAAACTAGATTGATGCAACCTTTAAGTAAAGATACTTTGAGAATTTTTCACAATTAAGAGAAGCTAGGTTTTAAGAAGAGTTTGATAGGGTAAGAGTTCCAAAATTTAGGGTCAAATTAGGGTCAAGAGATAAATGACTTATGACAAATATAGTCCATTATCCTAATGATAAATTGATGGATCTATTGCAATAAATCAATGAAGGAATAAAGATGGTATTCTTCTCATTATGAAGGAGGTGTAGGTGAAGTTGCCTACGTATAGATAGAAATGTATCTTATGTATAATCATATACGTCAGGATTGAAAGCTAAATACCTGGGAAAGGTTGTGACACATTATAGATAAAAAAATATTGAAAGAGAAGGTATATGAAATTAAGATAAGATTGATTAAAAAATATAAAATAGATTTATGGTAAAATATTATGAGCATGGAGCTTTTAAACCATTAATTGGGTTAGATAATATTGAATAAGTGTTTTAAATCAAAATGAGAAATACTTTGATGAGTAGTGATCTGGGTATGTAATAGTGTTGGATTGTCCTAATTAGGATCCTGGTATGCTAACAATGAATATTTACCTCATCTTTGGTATCAGAGCATAGGAATTATCTTTTAGAAATGAATTAGTTCTAAAATGGTAGGTTGGGGAAGCAAGCTTGTAGTAATTAAAGAAAGTGGAAAATGTAAAAATTATGGAAAATTTGTCTTTAAGCTCTTAAGAACTAATTATGGTTGAGTTATTTAGTTTCAATAGTTGTAGAAAAATGGTTCAATGCAGTGAAAAGCTTAGAAAGGCTTAAGGATAAAGTGAAATATAATAAGGATTGAAGAATATCATAATGAATTTCTTAGGAAGGAAATTTAATTTGGAAGCTTGGATGATCTACTAACAGACTAAGGTGAAATAGACTCAGGTGAGGTAAAATAGAGATTGAGGAAGTGAGGATATTGATGAGAGAACTACCTAGTAAAGTGAACCAGATGAGAAAAGAGAAAGAGAGATAAAGAAGAAGTAAATAGAGGGAAGAATAGTTAAAAATAAGAGTGGATGAGATTAAGCATGGGATAGCCATAGTAAAGCTCATGGCAGAAGGTATACATAACCCATGGTAAGGATGGGTTATGAAAAATAAGAGAGTGAGATGGCTAGTTAGGTTGATGACAAAGAGTAGAAGAAAGAAAAGGCTAATCATTACCTTAAATAAAGAGTTGATAAAGTAGTGTGAATAAGGAAATAAGCCTAGGAATGATGAGTTTGAGAAGGATTTTTAGTTTAAAGAGGACCAATACTTAGTAGATGAGTTGGATCTCATCATTGAAAAGATGGAGTAGTAACAACAATAGACCACTCAAGAGGCCAAGTGGCTAAACGTTTTTATATCTAACATTTCTTTTTATGTTTTCTCTATAGGTAAAAGATTT
Source organism: Torreya grandis (assembly GCA_037957365.1). Lineage (NCBI taxonomy): Eukaryota > Viridiplantae > Streptophyta > Pinopsida > Cupressales > Taxaceae > Torreya > Torreya grandis. The sequence continues at coordinate 1,316,883 of JARHVA010004183.1, forward strand.
GAAGGATAAGTTTGTGAGTCAAGAAATGGAAAAAAAGAAGAAGAGGCTTACCATAAGGCCTCAATAGCTAAAGATATCACAGATGATCAATTAGACCTTCATCACAAAGATCTGATCAAACAAAAAGAGTCAATCCTCACTCAAGAGGATGGGAAAGATGAAGATTATGAAATGAAAGACAAGGAGAACTCAAGGTATAATGCAAAGCAATCAAGTTTTCATTTTAATGTTATTTTTAAATCTAACCAAGATTTGCATATTATTGATGATGAAAAAGATGGAGATAAGACTAAACTTTAAGCCTTGAATATTGATACATATCTCTTGAGGGAGATAGAATGTTATGAAAAGTAATTTGAAGGAAGCTTGTTAGGAGAGTAATAAAATAATATTTTTATATACAAGGATATAGAGTAGTTAATGGTTTAAATGGTAGCTTTGGAGAATTCCATATACAATGATGAATAAGAGGACAATGATTGTCCTAAAGAAAAAATTGTAGATGTAAAAAATAGATATTTTGAGGCAAATGAGTCTCAAAGAGAAGCAGTGGAAGTTGATAGCATGGTTAAGAGACTTGGAGAGACACAAGAGTCTCAAATTTTTATATTTGACATTTTTTTGAGTTTTGTATGTACAGGTGAACTTGAAGAGTCGAAGGAAATTTTGGAGAAAAGTCCAAGGAAAAGATAAAAATTTGGATCGAAAATACATGTTAACTTATATGAGAATCTAGGTCAAAGAGATCAGTAGGAAAAGAGGAGAGAATAACTAAAGGAGGAGCTACAAAAAAATTGGAAAAAGAGAAAGAAACCTTTTGATTAGGAGATCAAAATTTATACATATGAATTTTGATGTAGGAGCATCACCTTCATCATTGTAAATAGAGTATGAAAGATTAAATAGGTGTCAAAATTTGTTAAGTGGTGTAATTTTAATATGTTTTAGAATTAATTTCATGTAATAATTCCAATGTAGGAAAGTGGTTGAGATAAGAACCTACATTGAGAAGAAGGTGAATTTAGCTTAGGAGGATAAAATCAAAAGCAATAAAAAAGTTACTAATTAACTTTGTAAGATAAGAATAAAAAGTGAATGGTATGAGGAAGATAGACACACATGGTTCTAGATTCTTCTCAAGAGGAATTATTGAAAAAAATTGTGTAATATAATATTTGTAAATATCATTGTTTGTCAGTACATAAGGATGTTTTGAATAATGTTTTCATGTATGGAAAGTATATTTAAGGAATAAAGGATGATCGAGAACTGGCTGGTTCAATGAAGACTCCTAATTAGACTCTTACATCAATTGATTCTCCTCATTCATTGTTCAAGCTTGGAATTGCACTATGATTAATTTTTTAAAGATTTTAATGGTGACTGTTAGTTCTATTATGTCAATAAAAAATCAATAATGTTAAGGTATGGATCCTTTTTTATGGTCAAAAATATTATTTTGATAATTAAGGTGCATTCTACATCTACTTTGGAAGATATTTGTATTGATAATAAGAGAAGTCAATTTGATATCTAGGCTGATTGTAATTAAATATGATATTTAATACACATAGTAGCATGTAATGGAGATTTAAGTCAATATATGATGAAATTTGTGAGTTGTCATGAAGTAATAATAAGAGTTAAAGTAAAATCAGAATCAAGATACATCTATTAAAATGCATATATCTTGAGATTTACCAAACAAAAAATGTTGAAATTTTGACAATAGAAGCATTTATGAATTACTAATGCAACGAGTCTATTTAGAGGTTCATTGGTTAGATATCAAGAAGGATATCATAAAACCATAGTTATATGATGCCAATGAATATGCAAAATTAAGAAACAATAATGATAGTCAATTAAATGGTTTCTAGATTTGTGTATTCAAAAGAGAATGATTTATAGGAAGGAAATCATAATAGAGCCGAAGTGATATTAATTATATAGATGTATTTTTTTGTTATTAATGGAAGGTATAAAACTTTTCTAAAAAAATATAGTCAATGAATTTGCCTACATAAAAAAATAAACAATAGATTATGTAAAGTTTTTTATGATCAAAATATGTGATTGTGTTGGTGGTGAACGTTGGAGGAGAATCTCGAGCCTCACTGGTAAGTGTGAAATACATTATAAATCCTTGGTTTTGAGATATATATGTAGTTTATGTGTGTATTTAATATGTAAAATAGTCAAAGGCATCTATAAAAACATTTGTGAATGAAGAAGATGCACATAAACATAATAGCTTTGGTTTATAAATAAATGAATAAGTTGTGAACCTATTTCATGAAGAATTCAAATCTACAAAGATTTGGAAACTTTGGTTTATTTGAATAAATAAGACTCGATTGGTCTTGTAAGATTGATATTATATTTGAGATTATTCAAAAGACTATAGATTGGTGATAGGTAAGTAATATCATTCAAATAAAAATCCTATAAATGTAACCAAGAGAGCTTGAAATAGTATTGATAGTTATGACTTGGTTAGCATAAGACAAACATATTATTTATTTTTCATTTGAATTAGTCAAAATAGTATTGATGCCACCTATAAGTAATGATACTTTGAGAATTTTTTAGAATTAAGAGAAGCTAGGTTTTAAGAAGAGTTTAATAGGGTAAGAGTTCCAAAATTTAGGGTCAAATTAGGGTCAAGAGATAAATGACTTATGAAAAATATAGTCCATTATCCTAATGAAAAATTGATGGATCTATTACAATAAAATAATGAAGGAATAAAGATGATATTACTCTCATTATGAAGGAGTTGTATGTGAAGTTTCCCACATATAGATATAAATGTATCTTCTGTATAATGACATATGTTAGGATTGAAAGCTAAATACCTGGGAAAGGTTGTGACACATTATAGATAAAAAAATCTTGAGAGGGAAGGTACATGAAATTAAAATAAGATTGATAAAAAATATATAAAAAAGATTGATGGTAAAATATTATGAGTGTGGAGTTTTCAAATCATCAATTGGGTTAGATAAGACAGAATAAGTGTTTTAAATCAAAATGAGAACTATTATGATGAGTAGTGATCTAGGTATGTAATAGTGTCAGATTATCCTAATTAGGATCTAGGTATGTTAACAGTGAATATTGCCATCATCTTTGGTATCAGAGCATAGGAATTCTCTTTTGGAAATGAATTAGTTCTAAAATTTTAGGTTGGTGAAATAAGCTTGTAGTAATTAAAGCAAGTGGAAAAGGTAAAAATTATGGAAATTTTGTTTTTAAGCTCTTAAGAGCCAATTATGGTTGAGTTATTCAATTTCAAGAACTGTAGAAAAATGGTTCTATGTAGTGAAAAGCCTAGAAAGGCTTAAGGAGAAAGTGAAAGACAATAAGACTTAAAGAAGATCATAATGAATTACTCAAGAAGGAAATCTAAGTTGGAAGCTTGGATGATCTAATAATAGACTAAGGTGAAATAGACTCAAGTGAGGTAAAATGGAAATTGAGGAAGTGAGGATATTGATGAGAGAACTACCTAGTAAAGTGAACCAGATGAGAAAAGAGAAAGAGAGATAAAGAAGAAGGAAATGGAGGGAAAAAGAGTTAAAAATAAGAGTGGATGAGATTAAGCATGGGATAGCCATAGTAAATCTCATGGCAGAAGTATTCAAAACCCTTGGTAAGGATGGGTTATGAAAAAGAAGAGAGTGAGATGGCCAGTTAGGTTGATGATGGAGAGTAGAAGAAAGAAAAGGATAAGCATTACCTTAAATAAAGAGTTGATAAAGTAGTGTGAACAAGGAAATAAGCCTAAGAATGAAGAGTTTGAGAAGGAGTTTTAGTTTAAAGAGGACCAATAATTGGTAGATGAGTTGGATCTCATCATTGAAAAGATGTAGTAACAATGATAGACCACTCAAGAGGCCAAGTGGCCAAATGTTTTTATATCTAACATTTATTTTGATGTTTTTTCTATAGGTAAAAGATTTGAAGGAGAAGTTTGTGAGTCAAGAAATGGAAAAAAGGAAGAAGAGGCTTACCATAAGGCCTCAATAGCTAAAGATAGCACAGAGGATCAATTAAACCTCCATCACAAGGATCTGATTAAACAAAAAGAGTCAATCCTCACTCAAGAGGATGGGAAAGAGGAAGATTATAAAAGGAAAGACAAGGAGTTATAGAATGAAATCTCAAGGTATAATGCAAAGTAATCAAGTTTTCATTTTAATGTTATTTTTCAATCTAACCAAGATTTCCATATTATTGACAATGAAAAAGATGGAGATAAGACTAAATTTGAAGCCTTGAATATTTCAAAAGATCTCTTGAGGGAGATATAATGTTACAAGAATCAATTTGAAGGAAGATGATAGAAGAGTAATAAAGAAATATTTTTATATATAGGGATATGAAGCAGTTAATGGTAGAAATGGCATCTTTGGAGTATGCCATATATAATGATGAATAAGAGGACTACGATTATCCTAAATTATAAATTGATTAAAGAAAAAATTCTTATTTTGAGGTAAATGAGTCTCAAAGAGAATCAATGTAAGTTGTTAGCATGGTTAACAACCTTGGAGGGACACAAGAGTCTCAAATTTTTGAAGTAATAAAGAAATATTTTTATATATAGGGATATGAAGCAGTTAATGGTAGAAATGACATCTTTGGAGTATGCCATATACAATGATGAATAAGAGGACTACGATTATCCTAAATTATAAATTGATTAAAGAAAAAATTCTTATTTTGAGGTAAATGAGTCTCAAAGAGAATCAATGTAAGTTGTTAGCATGGTTAACAACCTTGGAGGGACACAAGAGTCTCAAATTTTTATATTTGACAAATTTTTATATTTGACAAATTTTTGAGTTTTGTATGTAGATGTGAACTTGAAGAGTTGAAGGAAATTTTGGAGAAAAATCCAGGGAAAAGAGAAAAATGTAGATCAAAAATACATGTTTAATTATATAAGAATCTAGTTCAAAGAGATTAGTAAGAAAAGAGGAGAGAATAACCAAAGGAGGAGATACAGAAAAATGGAAAAAGAGAAAGAAACCTTTTGATCAGGAGATCCAAATTTGTACATAGGGATTTTGATGTAGGAGCATCACTGTCATCATTGTAAATATAGTATGAAAGATAAAATAGGTGTCAAAATTTTTTAGGTGGGATACTTTTGATATATTTTAGAATTAATTTCATGTAATATTTCCAATGTAGGAAAGTGGTTGAGATAAGAACCTACATTGAGAAGAAAGTGGAGTTAGCTTAGGAGGATAAAATAAAAAGAAATAAAATAGGTACTAAGTAAAGTCATAAGATAAGAATAAAAAGTGAATGGTACAAGGAAGATAGACACACATGGTTTTAGATTATTCTCAAGAGGAATTATTGAGAAAAATTGTCTAATATAATCTTTGTAAATATCATTGTTTGTCAGTACATAAGGATGTTTTGAATAATTTTTTCATGTATGGAAAGGAGATTTAAGGAATAAAGGATGATCAAGACCTGACTGCCTCAATGTACACTCCCAATTAGACTCTTACATCAATTGATTCCCCTCATTCATTGTTCCAGCTTGGAATTGCACTATGATTAATTTTTTAAAGATTGTAATGGTGATTGTCAGTTCTATTATGACAATCGACAATCAATATAGTTAAGTAATGGATCATTTGTTATGATCATAAATATTGTTTTTATAATTAGGGTACATTTTACATCTAGTTTGGAAGATATTTGTATTAATAAGAAGAGAAGTCAATTTGATATCTAGGCTGATTGTAATTAAATATGATATTTAATACACATAGTAGCATGTAATGGAGATTTGAGTCAACTATCTGATGAAATTTATGAGTTATCGTGAAGTAATAATCATAGTTAAAGTAAAATCAGAATCAAGGTACATCAATTAAAATTCATATATCTTGAGATTTACCAGACTAAAAATGTTGAAATTTTGATAGGAGAAGCGTCTATGAATTAATAATGCAACGAGTCTATTTAGAGGTTCATTGGTTAGATATAGAGAAGGATATCAAAAAACCATAGTCAGATGATGCCAATGAATACATAAAATTAAGAAATAATAATGATAGTCAATTAAATGGTTCCTAGATTTGTGTATTCAATAGAGAGTGATTTCTAGGAAAGAACTCATAATAGAGCCCAGGTGTTGTTAATTCCATAGATTTTTAATTCTATAGATGTATTATGTTTTTTATTAATGCAAATAAGAAAACTTGTTTGAATAAATACAGTCAATGAATTTGCCTACATAAAAAAATAAATAATAAATGGTGTAAAGTTTGTTATGACCAAAATATGTGATTATGTTGGTGGCAAATGTTAGAGGAGAATCTTGAGCCTCACTGGTAAGTGTGAAATACATTATAAATCCTTGGTTTGGAGATATGTATGTGGTTTATGTGTGTATTTAATGTGGAAAATATTCAAAGGCATCTATAGAAATATTTGTGAGTGAAGAAGATGCAAATATACATAATAGATCTGGTTTATAAAGAAATAAATAAGATGTGAACCTATTTCATGAAGAATTCAAATCTAAAAATATTTGGGAAGTTTGGTTTATTTGAATATAGAAGACTCAAATGGTCTTGTAAGACTTATATTATATTTGAGATTGTTCAAAAGACTATAGATTGGTGATAGGTAATTAAAATCTTGCAAATAAAAAACCTATAAATATATCCAAGAGAGCCTAAAATAGTATTGATAGTTATAACTTTGTTGGCATGAGACAAACATATTCTTTCTTTTGCATTTGAATCAGGATGTCACCTTTAAGTGAAGATACTCTGAGAATTTTGTATAATTAAGAGAATCTAGGTTTTAAGAAGAGTTTGATAGGGTAAGAGTTCCAAAATTTAGGGTCAAATTAAGGTCAAGAGATAAATGACTTATGACAAATATAGTGCATTATCCCAATGACAAATTGATGGATCTATTGTAATAAATGAATGAAGGAATAAAGATGATATTGCTATCATTACCAAGGAGGCGTATGTGAAATTTCCCATGTATAGATATAAATGTATCTTCTGTATAATAATATATGTCAGGATTGAAAGTTAAATACCTAGGAAAGGTTGTGACACATTATAGATAAAAAACATTGAGAGAGAAGCTATATGAAATTAAGATAAGATTGATAAAATAATATATAAAATAGATTGATGGTAAAATATTATAAGCGTGAAGTTTTTAAATCATCAATTGGGTTAGATAAGATTGAATAAGTGTTTTAAATCAAATTGAGAAATACTATGATGAGTAGTGATTTGGGTATGCAATAGTGTTGGATTATCCTGATTACGATCCTAGTATGCTAACATTGAATATTGACATCATCTTTGGTATTAGAGCATAGGAATTCTCTTTTGGAAATGAATTAGTTCTAAAATTTAAGGTTGGGGAAATAAGATTGTAGTAATTAAAGTACGTGGAAAAGGTAAAAATTATGGAAAGTTTGTTTTTAAGCTCTTAAGAACTAATTATGGTTGAGTTATTATATTTCAACAATTGTATAAAAATGGTTCAAGACAGTGAAAAGCCTAGAAATGCTTATGGAGAAAGTGAAATCTAATAAGGCTTGAATAAGTTCATAATGAATTTCTCAAGAAGTAAATCTATGTTGGAGGCTTGGATGATCTACTGATAGACTGAGGTGAAACAGACTTAGGTGAGGTAAAATGGAGATTGAGGAAGTGAGGAGATTGATGAGAGAACTACTTAGTAAAGTGAACCAGATGAGAAAAGAGAAAGAGAGATAAAGAAGAAGGAAATAGAGGGAAGAAGAGATAAAAATAAGAGTGGATGAGATTAAGAATGGGATAGCCATAGTAAAGCTCATGGCAGAAGATATACAAAACCCATGGTGATGATGGTTTATGAAAAAGAAGAGAGTGAGATGGCCAGTTAGGTTGATGATGGAGAGTAGAAGAAAGAAAACGATAAGAATTGACTTAAATAAAGAGTTGAGAAATTAGTGTGAACAAGGAAATAATCCTAGGAATGAAGAGTTTGAGAAGGATTTTTAGTTTAAAGAGGACCAATACTTGGTAGATGAGTCAGATCCCATCCTTGAAAAGATGGATTATCAACAACAATAGACCACTCAAGAGGTCAAGTGGCCAAATGTTTTTATATATAACATTTATTTTGATGTTTTGTCTATAGGTAAAAGATTTGAAGGAGAATTTTATGAGTCAAGAAATGGAAAAAAGAAGAATAGGCTTACCATAAGGCCTCAACAGCTAAAGATAGAATGGAGGATCAATTAGACCTCCATAACAAGGATCTAATCAAACAATAAGAGTCAATACTCACTCAAGAGGATGGGAAAGAGGAAGACTATGAAAGGAAAGACAAGGAGTTATAGAGTGAAAACTCAAGGTATAAATAAAACCAATCAAGTTTTCATTTTAATGCTGTTTTTTTATCTAACCAAGATTTGTGGATTATTGACGATGAAAAGATGGAGATAAGAATAAATTTGAAGCCTTAAATATTGCAAAATATCTTTCGAGGGAGATATAAAGTTATGAGAAGAAATTTTAAGGAAGCTTTCTAGGAGAGTAACAAGATAATATTTTTATATATAGGGATATGGTGCTTTTAATGGTAGAAATGGCAGCGTTGGAGCATGCCATATACAATGATTAAGAAGAGGACAATGACTATCCTAAAGTAAAAATGATGAAATAAAAAATATTTATTTTAAGAAAAATGAGTCTCAAAGAGATGCAGTGGAAGTTTCTAGCATGGTTAAGAACCTTGGAGAGATAAAAGAGTCTCAATTTTTTATATTTGATAAAGTTTTGAGTTTTGTATGTATAGGTGAACTTGAAGAGTTGAAGGAAATTTTGGAGAAAAATATAAGGAAAAGATAAAAATGTGGATCAAAAATACATGTTTACTTATATGATAATCTAGTTCAAAGATATTAGTAGGAAAAGAAGAGAGAATAACCAAAGAAGGGGCTACAAAAAGATTGGAAAAAGAGAAAGAATGCTTTTGATCAGGAGATCAAAATTTATACATAGGTATTTTGATGTAGGATCATCACCTTCATCATTGTAAATATAGTATGAAATCTTAACTAGGTGTCAAAAGTTGTTAGGTGGGGTCATTTTAATATGTTTTAAAATTAATTTCGTGTAATAATTCCAATGTAGGAAAGTGGTTGAGATAAGAACCTACGTTGAGAAGAAGGTGGAGTTAGCTTAGGAGGATAAAATAAAAATCAATAAAATAGGTACTAAGTAAAGTCATAAGATAATAATAAAAAGTGAATGGTATGAGGAAGATAGACACACATGGTTCTAAATTATTCTCAAGAGGAATTATTGAGAAAATTTGTGTAATATAATCTTTGTAAATATCATTGTTTGTTAGTACATAAGGATGTTTTGAAGTATGTTTTCATGTATGGAAAGAAGCTTCAAGGAATAAAAGATGATTGAGACCTGACTGGTTCAATGTGGACTCCTAATTAGACTCTTGAATCAATTGATTCTCCTCATTCATTGTTCAATCTTGGAATTGTACCATGATTAATTTTGTAAAGATTTGAATGTTGATGGTCAGCGCTATTGTGATAGTGAATAATCAATACAATCAAGGTATGGATCCTTTATTATTATCATACATATTATTTTGATAATTAAGGTACATTTTCCATCTATTTTGGAAGATATTTATATCGATAAGAAGAGAAGTCAATTTGATATCTAGGTTGATTATAATTAAATATGATCTTTAATACACACAGTAGCATGTAATGGAGATTTATGTCAACTATCTAATGAAATTTGTGGGTTGTCATAAAGTAATAATCATAAAAGTAAAATTAGAATCAATGTACATCTATTAAAATGCATATATCTTAAGATTTACCAAACAAAAAATGTTGGAATTTTGACAACAGAAGCATCTATGAATTAAGAATCCAATGACATTATTTAGAAGTTTTTTGGTTGGATATCGATAAAGATATCACAAAAACATAGTAATATGATCCTAATGAATATGTAGAATTAAGAAATAATAATGATAGTCAATTAAATGGTTTCTAGATCTGTGTATTCAATAGAGAGTGATTTGTAGGAAGGAGCTCATAATAGAGTCCAAGTGTTGTTAATTCCATAGATGTATTGTTATATAGATGTATTTTGTTTGTTGTTAATGTAAGGAAGAAAACTTTTTTGAAGAAATATATTCAATGAATTTTCCTACATAAAAAATAAAAAATAAATTATGTAAAGTTTGTTATGACCAAAATATGTGAATGCATTGGTGGTGAATGTTGGAGGAGAATCTTGAGACTCACTGGTAAGTGTGAGTACATTATAAATCCCTAGTTTTGAGATAGGTATGTAATATATGTGTGTATTTAATGTGGAAAATAGTCAAAGGAATCTATAGAAATATTTGTGAATAAATAATATGCATATAAACATAATATCTTTGGTTTATAAATATATGAATAAGTCATGAACCTAATTCATGAAGAACTAAAATCTACAAATATTTGAGATCTTTAGTTTATTTGAATATAGACGAATCAATTGGTCTTGTAAGACCGATATTATATTTGAAATTTTTCAAAAGACTATGGATATGTGATAGGTAAATAAAATATTGCAAACAAAAAACTTGTAAATGCACCCAGGAGAGCCCAAAATAGTATATACAGTTGTAAATTGGTTGGTATAAGACAAACATATTCTTTCTTTTGCATTTGAATCAATCAAAACCATATTGATGCCACCTATAAGTGAAGACACTTTGAGAAGTTTTTAGTATTAAGAGAAGATGGGTTTTAAGAAGAGTTTGATAGGGTAAGAGTTCCAAGATTTAGGTTGAATTGGGGTCAAGAGATAAACAACTTGTGACAAATATAGTCCATTATCCCAATGACAAACTGATGGATCTATTGCAATAAATGAATGGAGGAATAAAGATGATATTGTTCTCATTTTTAAGGAGGCATATGTGAATTTTCCCTTGTATAGATAGAAATGTATCTTCTATATAATTATATACATCGGGATTGAAAGCTAAATACCTAGTAAAGGCTGTGACACATTATAGATAAAAAATCTTGAGAGAGAAGGTATATGGAATTTAGATAAGATTGATAAAAATAAAATAAAATAGATTGATGGTAAAATATTATGAGCATGGAACTTTTAAATCATCAATTGGTTAGATAAGGTTGAATAAGTGTTTTAAATCAAAATGAGAACTACAATGATTAGTGGTGATCTAGGTATGTAATAGTGTCATATTGTCCTGATTAGGATCTTGGTATGCTAACAGTGAATATTTCCATCAAGGGTCCTCATTTTTTATAAATGGGGTTATGTTAACTTCAATAAATAATGAGGGAATTGTCCATACATTCTTTTTATCCTTTAGTAAGTATTTTATATTGTAAATGTGTTTTGGCATGATTGATTGTTCATATTCTATCCCATGGCCAAGATATGGTATAATAATATAGAGGCATCCCCATGTTTTTATTCTCTTTTGATAGGCATTTTGTGTTGGAAATGTGTTAGTGGCATGGTTGACTATTCTTATACTTTCCCATGGCTAAGAGATGGTAAAATAAGAGGGAGGCATACTCACATTATTATTCTCCTTTTGTGATATTTTTTGGTGTTTGAAATAAGTTATGGATGATTTTTATCATTTTGTGTTTGATATTATGTTTTGATTTCATTTTATGCTAGTTTATATGTATAGAATCCCCTTTTGGGTAGATGAATTTATAGCCTCCTAGATGTGTTTACTAGTGAGTGTTCCTTGTCAAACCTTAGTTACCATAAAAACCTCCCTTTATCAAATTTTCAAACTTAAACCATGATGTGAAGATGCTCAAAGTTGGGATTTTTAGGGTCAGTGGTTCCTAAGGTAACCACTTGATCATACAAAAGGATGGAAGCAAGCCCCTCCTTCAGTTGACCTTTAGGTTGTTAGTGGAGTTCATTTAAAGACTAACTTGTGAGAAATACCATATAATATTACAAATATATTATATTTTTTATATGAGATCTATGTTTTAATTATTTAGTATTAAATTATCAATAAACATGAAATTTTAATTATGATATACATAGTGTGAACTAGTGTTTATTTTCCATTTTTAGACCTCATTGGAAAGGAGGAGAATGAATATATAAAATGGTTTTTTTTTTTGAAATGAAATGTTTAATTTATAAAATTATATTGTAAAGTATATGGTCCTACATTTATTTCTATGTCACTAATGAAAAAATAATGTAATATAATCTATTATGATTTGTTTTCAGTTTGTTATTGAGACCATTGAAGGAAAATTTTATGCAAATAATTTATATGAAATTTTAAACTTAACTAAATTTTCCTAATCAAATTTTATTATAAATTAGGATTTATAAATATTCCATAGAAAACTAGGTAATATTTTTTAAAAAAATACTATAAATTAGGTTTTCTTAATATTCCATATAAATTTAGGGAATATTTTTGTGTTATCATTTAAAAGTTATGAATTTTTAAATTTCGACCATTAAAAATGGTTCATATCATTTGTAAATTGACCCAAATTCATGAAAATTTTAATCATGTAAAACAAGGAAATAAGTGCCCAAAAAACATTATTATAAGGTTGATAAAAATTAGGACCTAAAAATGGTAGTTTAATAATTTTTGAACTCCTAGTTTCACCAGATGAATGTTTGAAATTAATCATTTTATAGAGAAATTATGTGCTTATAGAGGCCATTATGAAGGGCATATATCACTTCATGTAGGGAAATCCTATTATGTTAAGTTGTAACCCCTCATGGGACTACTTTTTATTTATTCCTTATCCCCTAAGTTTTATGGCAATGGTATATTAGTATATCAACCATGCGATTATGTTAACCATTTGATGTGAGAGATTGGTGATCGACAACACAACTACACAATGATCAAACACATACACAAGAAGGGAAAATGAGTGTTTTTTTTTAAAAAATTATTGGTAAAGATGGGTTTTAAAAAGGGACTACACCTATTATAAGAAACATAAATTCATGTTCATGGAAAATAGATAAAACAATAATTCCCATTGAAAAAAAAAACATAGAACTAAGAAAAAAACAAAAGAAAAAGAAAAGATAAAACCCAACACAAGTGAATTACCACCCACTAAACACTGTAACCCAGTTCTACAACATATTCTTAATTATCATTTCCATGTTCTAAAGGATTTTAGGATCAAAAAATTTATCCATATTAGATGAGTGTGTTATAACATGTTTGGAATGATAATTATGACCAATAATGAAGTCACTAAAATTTGGTTATGAATACTTGATAATGTCAATTTTAGGCCTATTTCACTTTAATTGACTTGAGAACTTAATTTGGAAATATTTTACCATAGTGCACACCTATGTGGACCTATTAATTTCTAAATTTATGTCTTACAAACATATTAGTGAACCCAAGATAGTCACACTCGTTTATCAATGAACCCACTTTTTATTTGATCATTACTTCAAATGTTTTGTCACTGGGTTTAGATGAATTCCCAAGCATCCAAAAAAATGATTTTATCTGAAAATTGGATCTAATATATAATACTAAAATAACATATTTTCAACCTTGGATTCAATCACTAACACTAAAATAAATTTATTTTGACCTCAGATCTGATATCAGCCACTAAAATCACTTTCTTTTTATCTTATATTTTATGGGAATTTACTAATCTCTATACATTTTTTTTTCCTTTTGTAAGAAATAAGTTTCAATTTTTTTAATTAATAGTTGAAAAAACTATATGGCCACATTATATGATCATTTTTTTATTCAATTTTTTTTTTAAAATTAACTAAATCACATGCAAAGACACATGCTCCATTAATACAATTTTTTTAAAAATCAAGTACAATATGGGGAAAAAATTAGTCATGTATTCAAGATGTTATAAGGTTTATTATATAAATTCAAGTCTTACATGTCCTTCCTCAACCCCATACAACTCCCACACCTCCTCTTAATAGTGTTTTTATTCATATTATTCAATCAAAAGTACATAAGTTTTGTGCTTGTAAATTGTTTAAAGATTGAATAGTCACTATGAGAAATTTAATAATAAAGCTTAAAAAATAAAATCATTTTCAAGGGTCACATCATTTGAACCTAAAATAACACATACAAATAATTTGAATCATGCTTGTGATAATGATATATTTGTATCTTCATACAGATATATTATTACTAAAAATATTTGATATCAAGATTAGAAGCCAAAATAATGTACATCTAAATAGAAAAATTATACAAAAGGCTAATAAGAGCACAAGTAAGATTTTAATAAATACTAATAAAAATAATTTGATCACATTGCCTCATATTCATCCTATAATAATATCAAAATACTATTTTGAATATCATGTAATGCATGTGCATCATACAAATGGTTGTTAAGCTTTAAGTCACAAAATATAAAGTATCATTAATAATGGTGATCCTATAACATATAGTTTTATTAATTAACCTACCCAAACTATGATTTCATCTTTAAATAAAAAGTGAAAGTATTAAAAAAAATAGAATAATAAATATCACACAAGTTACAACAAGAGAAACTACTAAAATATCAATTACCAAAAGAAAAGATGTAAGAATAAATTCAAAATAAAAAAGAAAGTTTGTGAAAAGGTTTCTCATGAAGGAAGTTCAAAATAAAAAATGTTCATACAAAGTCTAATTGTAAAAATATGGTTTTTAAGGATTCAAATTATATATATCCTTCATTCATAGAGAAAAAATATAATACTAACACTAAAAAATCTATGTTTACATATTCAAGTTAGGAAGTCAAAATAGAGACTATTTTCTTCTTAATATCTATGTAATGATACATGATTCTTTTTTAATTCATAATGAAATACAAGATACTAAAAATTATGAACATACTCATGACACATAATCTAAATAATATAAATATAATATATGATATAGTTGGTTTTTCATATACATATGCAAAAGATGATCAGAGTGGTATATCACAATTTTAAGAACAAACTAAAAATTAGTTATCTACAATGATGATTACATTGATGATTATGATTTTGATTATGCATAAGATTGATAATATTTGAATGACATATAACATACATGTGGACATGTCCTTGATGATTATTTATTGTACATAACTTCTTGATTGCTTCTCATGGTATTCTATTACTTATTGTAGATGTGTTTGATTTGATCAATTATTCTAGGCCCTTGTATATTACAAATTATTTAACCTCTTGGATCTTCTTTTTTCACCTTCTAGATTTGAACAATATTAAAAAGTGATCTACTAACATATTTTATGATTTATCTTGATGTTTTCACCATATGAATTGAAAAAATACATTTTTTCATAATGAAAGTATCATCCAGTAATGGATTGGAATAAATGTAATTATTATCCTCAATTAGTCATTCCAATCAAGTACTTGTTTTCATATTAAAATTATAATTTGAGTAAATAAATCCTTAATACATCCAATTTCATGATATGTCACTTAGTTTTAGTATACGTAATATTACTTATTTATAAAAAATGTTTATTTTCTTGTAAAATAGTTATCATACAGACACATTACATACATTGGCAAGTGTGCATTTGATTATATGAGGATGTACAATCTTTCTTCTACATACCTATTTTATTCCCTTGTGTTTTTAGTTACATTAACATATATAGTGGGGGCTTCTTGTGCACACATGTCCATGTTATCATTCATAATTCATACTTAACATTGACATACATTGTAGAATAATCAGATCCCTCTTCGTTATTCTTATTTTGAACCCATGGTTATTAATATTTTCTATGGTTATTATTGAAAAATTCAAAAGTATAGAAATTTTTAAATATTTTAAAAATCTAAAAAAATCAAAATATTATAAAAAACTAAAATTTGGAGTTGAGCATTATTAGAAATCTAATTTACATCATTATAATATGATATTTATCTCATGATTGGGATATATCATAATATTTTTCTATCACACATGCATTTCACTAGTATTCATGAGTGTTATGCAGAACTTGCAAATTTTGCATGGATTAAGATGTTGGACTTGCCTCTACCCATTAGTCTAAATTTGGGTCATCTTATTCAAAAGCTAAAATATTTATAGGTTTTATAATTATATGAATCTTACATTGTTGAGATATATATTATTTTCAAGTGTCTTGCCTAAATCTCTATCTCACATTGTATACAAGGATATGTTATTTGCTAAGATATGATCACATTACATATACATGGTGTAAACTATATTTTAATTTTATGTTACATTTCCTTTTTAACTTTTACGTAATATATCAGATATTGATTATCTATTGTGTATGTCCCTTTACCCTTGTGTCAAAATTTCTTGAACATTTCTATGAGATCATTTTTAGGTATGTGTGACATTTAAACATAGTTGTTTACTAGTATCCCTTGGCTCTTTGTTTTATGTTACATTTGAACATGTACCTTATTTATGGCATTAATAATGTCTTATTACATATTTACCTTGGCCTTAAATGTTCAAAATTTACTCACTTGATATTTTGAACATGTCCCTTGGTCTTATTTTTTGACACATTACTTATTGTGATTGTGTGCTTGTTGAGCTTGTTATGTTTGATGAGTGTCATTATTCATATCATGTACTAACTAATGTATAGGAATATAATTTTAAAATTTAATAATATGAGATTCATTGATACATTTATATATACCTTGCCTTATATATTAAATATATCATTCAAATGGTACATATTTTAATATGTTGACATCATTTTCACATATACTATATTATTACCTGATTACATCTTACTATGCATGGTATAGTTAAAATTTATTTTTAAATGGGTGAATTTAAGGACATATTACCTGAACTCAAAATGGAGGCATTTGAATGGGATTTTCAAACATGAAATAATCCTCTCTAATAAAAAATAGTTTTGAGTACAAAATAAAATTTCAAAGAATGAAAAATGGTTCAAAAATCAATCACTTATATAAAATTTGGGGGCATATTTCATACATATAAACTCACATTATAGGAAAAATTAAATATTTATACAAATTTAGATGCTTGATATAGATTAATGCACAAGTTTCACACATAATTTATAAATTTACATCTACATACATATATAACTTTAAAATTATCATAATGGGGGCATGAATTAGATTCATGCACACTATTTTTCAAACTCAATGGGCATGATATATATTCATGTCATGCTTTCAATAATACTTTCTATCTATAGACATGGTAGGATCATGGATATTATACATTATATTTTGATTAAGAATTCATTAACTAAGGAACAAAGTGACAACTGAATCTATACGCCATATGTAGTGGTTTATTCAATTAAACTGCATAATGTATAACTTAGAGGTTTAGTGCCCTATTACATTATTTTTTGTGAATCCATTTTGGATTCCAACCCAATTCACATCTTGGGATTACAAATACCAACAAAAAAAATGAGGTTTATGAATCCCTCAATGGGTTTTATTTTATATATAAGTTCAATTTAATTTGGGGCTTGATCACCCTAAAATTCATCATTGGTTTAGCTAAGGAAGCAACATCTCCAAATACATCACGTGAAGCATCATATATAATCTTAGGTATAAGAGAAACATTAGATTGAAACATATAGGTGTATTATATTTTTATTTTTCAATATTTTAAAATTAAAGTTACATTTTAATTTTTAATTTCACATATGAGCATCTACTACTTTTACAAATCATGGAACACCTTGCATGATTAGAGATTTATCCCAATGGAAAAGTGTGTTATAAAATCTTAGGTATATAATTTATTAATTTTAATACATAGACTAAAAAGGGGGAAGAGTAGTCACTCAAATTTGGTCATGAATACTTAATTATATCAATTTGGCTTTATTTCACTTTAATTAACTTGAGAAATTAAATTGGACCTATTTCAACACTTCACTCTATCTTAAGGACTTATTTATATAGATTACTTTATAAATTTATATCTTACGCTTATATAAATATTATAAACTACTAAAAATCCCTATAAGCATATCTACAAACATCCCATTACCCAAAACTTGCATGTTTCCCTTAAGGTCAAGACCCACCAATACGGGACAATAAGGGTATATGGTTTTGTCCCTTTTGGGTCAATGTTGTACTTAACCATTTTATTCATCACTTTTCAAATCTAGACCCTAAATTACAAGTTGGTCTATATTTTAATAATATGTAGTTTGAGGTTTTCTTTTTTTGGATTGATATAAAGGCACATCTAAGTCATATATTCTATCACTTGTAAATTTAAATGCAAAGGCATACTCGCACTATTGCACACTAAGTAAAGCTTGAATATTATTCATAATAATTATTATAATCATTTTAAGTAGTCCTTATCAAAATCAAAATATCTTTTTATCCAAGCCAAATCAAAGCATGATCAAGTATTCAATCCATCTCTAGATGTATTCATATAGTCAAAGGAACACAATTTGATAAAACACTCTATGTGGGAGAAATACATGGGATTGATTTCCCTCTTTAGAGTATTGGATACATAAGTAGTTTTTAGTTATCACTAGGGTGATTAGGGTTGGCTTAGCTATTAAAATCCCCTATTTTATATTTTTCAAGTTTTTAACAATTTCAAGCCCTATTAGGGTTTCAACTTTGAATAAGTCATTTTTTAGGTTTTTTTGTATTAATTAAAAGGTCAAATATCTACACATAAGTGTGATTTAATTTATATAAAATGATCATACCATGATTCCCTAATTTATAATAAAGGATAAGATTCACCAACTGAAGAGTATAGTGTTAATTGATCTTGTCCCAATTGGACAATCTTATCCTTTACCAATTTCACTCTAAGTCTCTATAAATTTTTATAATCAATCTCTACAGGTCAGTTATAACCATTTATTAGTTTCATATAGTAAGATCTTATATTAGCTAAGTATTTCATTTTTTCATAGTTTTTTAATTTTATTGGGTAAATAACCTAGTTTTATAGGGATCCAAGAACCAAAAAAGTATTATACAAAAGGAGAAATAGGAAAATCCATGGTTGAACAACAAAATCAATAAAAAATAACTATAATATAACAAAACATGGGAAAAACAACAACAACAAAAAAACATCAAGAGGGGGTCCCTCTAGTGTTTCCTTCTCCTCAAGTGGCTTCTTTGGAATATTTCACTTGATCTTGGAGACCTTTTCCCTTGTATTATTTCCAAAACCTTCTACTTATTCACCTGGAAGAATTATGCATGGCCTCTTTTGGCTTTGAACCTAAAAGGGTGTCTTCTTAATGGGGGCCAATTTGGGGAAACTAAGTGGGGGTTTTTTGTGACCTTTTCAACTATTTGATAAGGGTCAAATTAAGCTTAATAGATGAGACAAATGATTGCATAGTTGATTTATCCTACCTATGTAAGGAATTCCACTATTGTATAAGGTTATTAAGGGCTAGACCAGCCTCCTACATCCTATTATTAATGTTCTTTAGTTGTTCCTTATTATTTTTCAGCCCCTCAAATAGAATAAAATTTTCCTTCTCAACAACCTCCATGGAAGTTCCCTCATCTAGGAAGACTAAATTGGGTTTGGTGATGAAGATCTTTAGAGGAATGTTTTTGATAGAGGTTTTAGATATATTAGCTTGAGGAGTGATCATAGATGGGAGGTAGGACCCTGAGGTGGGGTCCTCTTTTGGGGAGTCCTCCTTGATTAAGGATCCCCTTGGGGGACCTCCCTCCCTTAAAAAGTTTAAGCATGCTTAACAATTAACATAATAAGCTCCTGGTACAGAATGGGGTTGGAATTGTTGACTTGGTGAGCCAAGATAGTACATTTCAATGACTTAAGTAGGTAAAATGATAGGCTGACATCATATCCTAGAAGTTGATTTAATAACATAAAATTATGAGAAACATTTAGGGTATATTTACCCTCTAAGGTCATGTATCTCATTACCTAAAGACATATTTCTAGCTAATGTCATAGAAGGTCTGCCCAGGGGAAACACTTGTCATTTTTCATGAAATCATTCATGCAAAAAAAGAAATAAAAGAGATCCTATTTTTTGTTTTAATCCTTGAAGTCCTTCATCCCCTCATAATAAATACTAGTAGCCTCCCCAATAAATTCCTCCATGACTATGATCTTTATGCCTAAATTACCAATGTACACTTATTTCATGCATTGACAAAATCTTAGGCCACACTGGTGTCATGCTTAGTAATTCTCACCATAATATTTGTGAGACCCCCATGCCTAAGATTTTTAAAAACCTTTTTTTATCCCCACATCTCTGCACATGAGATAGTCTCTAGCCATTCTTTATCTCCTCCCATTTACATAGTCATAATAGATCTGAGGCTAATGAAAGGATGGTTCTATAGAGAATGGGTTTGAACAATGTGAATAAGGCTTGGGATGCCTACCATTTTCATTATATAAAAATTAAGCCACCTCATATGTCCATAATGGTGGATCATCATATTTAAATTCCATCCCTTGATAGAAATATTTTGTGTATGTGATGACATGATATCCCATTCAACCTATATTACTTTCATCATGTATGGCCTTTAGGATGTTATTAGGGACATGGAATCCTTCATGCTAGTTGGTTAAAATGTGGATTTATACTCCTATGTTGACAAATAGATCCACCACCCTATTTCCTTTTTGGTAAGTATGCATAATTTTTACTTGTGCCATGCCCATCAAGAGTTGCTTGGCATCATCTATGATGTCTTTGATTGTGTGAGAGGGGCTTATTTTACATTATATTACATTTAAAATATTTAAATAATCTCCTTCCATGATAATTATTTTTATTGAGTTTAGAATCAAATTAGATACCCTAGAGGGCCATATTGGCTTTGATAAGGTGGCTTGTTTGATTTCCTATAGGTCTGACATAAGTGGCAAGAAACTCTCCTTTTGAGTTCCTTATAACTCCTCTGCTACCTATAGGTCTTGTGTTACCTTTAGATGCACCATCAAAGTTAATTTTCACCCATGCTTCTAATGGATCCTTCTATTTTGTATGTTTATGGATAAGATGTTTAGAGGGGGAGCTTAAATTGGACTATGTCCTAGTCTCTTAATATCTATAGTGTTGAAGGAGATCCTAGGTTTTTGTATTTAGGGGGGAAACTTTCTAATTTTTAGAGATATCTTGGTAGAGATGAGGGAATGATCCTCTATGAAAATTCCTTTTGTTTAAAAAGAGGCTAGCATTATGATCTTTCTAAATACACCAAACCAATGTTGAATATCTAGGTTTCACAAGAATTCTATGAATGGTAAATTCTAGGGTGGTTTTCATTACATAATGAGGTCAAACACCTTAATCAATTTGACCCAAACAAAGTTGAATTTATTTAAAATTTAGTTAAATAGTGTTAAGCTAAAGTAAAAATATAGAAATAGGTGATGGAATGATTTCTTTGCATTTTGACATATAGGGCATCTGTTGGGGATGATCAATCCCCTTTTAGCTAAGCTATCCATAGTTAGGATTTTATCTTATGCCACTAGCCAAAAGGAAATGTTAACTTTAGGAGTCAAATGTTTCACCCAAATATTTTTTTAGAAGTTCCATTCACTTGATGAATTAAGGTCTGTGGTGTGTCCTATGGTAATTGAGTATGATCCACTATATTTAACATCCCATATAAAGTGTTCTTCCTTTTGAAAAGTAAGAATATAGATCTGATTCATTGAAGAGTTGAGGGTTATATTTCTTATGACTCTTCTATTAAGAGCCCTTTATAAGGGAGTAGTTTATGGCTCTTTAAACCTTCATTCACCACCTAGTAATATTATTTTTTTATCCCCATCTTTGCTTGAGGTCTATATACCAGTTATCCCAAATCTATTGAGAGGAAAAGGGAGTGGATGACAACTAGACATCCTCCTAGAATTCAATTTTATCACCATTGATAATTTTCCATATGATAACTTTATTTAGGAGGTCCTTGCAGTTGGTGATTGCCTTCCATAAAGTGGATCCATTCATAAGACATTCTTCATACTAGAAGTCATATACTTCCACTCCTAGGTATTTATCTTTAATAATTCTTGACCATTTTCTATCTTCCTTCATAAGCCTCCAACCCATTTTTACCAATAAGGCCTTATTCATAAATTTTATGCTTCTAAGGCCCAAGCCTCCATTTTCTTTAGGAAGAAAATATTTTTTACACATAATGAGGTTATATCTAAATTTTTCTTGAGTGATCCTACATAAGAAGTTTTTTTATACTTGTTCAATTATAGTGTCCAATTAGGAGGGTATTCTGAAAATAGACATTTGGTAAACAAGGATGCTCTAGATCAAGGATTTGAGTAGTTATTACTTCCATGCTTGAGTAATTAGGTGACCCTTCCATCCCATCAACTTTATTTAAATTATATCAATGAGAGGGTTAAAAATCTCATAATCCATTTTTCCTTCAAAAATTAAGATGCCTAAATGACTTGCTAAAAGTTTACCCATCTAATAATCTAAAATTTTGGCAATTCTTTTCTTCTAAAAGAGAAGAGTGTGAATAAAAAATAAATAACATTTTAAAAATTTGATGTAATGATTGGAGACATCTTCATAATTTTTTAGGATGAGTTTTATATTCTTATATTCCTCTATGGAGGCTTCACCTAGGATGATGATGTTGTAGGTGAACTATTCATGTATGGTAGGTTCTATATTTAGAGGCATTGATATTCCTTTTATTAGTCCCTGAGAGTGGTCTTTTAGTAGACTCCTACCCAATTTTTTTTCTAGAATGATGAAGAGGTAAGGAGAGAGAGGGTCACCTTTCCTTAGTCTTCTTGAAGTAGGAAATAGACCTTTAGGAATACCATCTATGATAATAGAAAATGTTAGAGTGGCAATGAAGTTCTAAATGATCTTTTTGGTGTCTTGATTAAATCCTAGCCTCTCCAATATTAGCATGAGGAATTAATAGGAGACCAGATCATAATATTTCAACATATCCAACTTAAGAAACATTCCATACCTCAGGGATATAGATATGGAATGAATGACCTCATGAACTAGGATGATGCCATTCATTATTTGTCTACCAACCATAAAATCCCCCTACTTCTCTCCTATGACTTTATCTAGGAGATGTTGCATTTTCTTTACCAAAATAGAGGAGCATATTTTATATGTGGTATTGTAAAGACTAATTGGTTAGAAGTATTAAAAATTGGTATCACCCTACCCTTTTAGGATTAGTACTAAAAATGTGTTATTGATTTCCTTGAGAATAGTTTTAGATTGGAAAATTTCTTTATTAGTTGCCTCGACCTCCTTATAGATAATGCCCAATTTTTTTTGAAATAAGAGTGGGGGGAATCTATGAAGCCCTAGGGATTTAAATCCCTCCATTTAAAAGACTACAATTTTTATCTCCTCTTCAAAAGGAACATTAGTGAGGGAGACACTATCAGTGTTAGAGAAGACTTTATCAAATTTATTTAGTGTGGTGGCTATTAGATGATCATCCAGTAATCTTTCTTTCAAGAGGATATTTTTTTAAAAATTGATTGCATGGTAAGAAATATCATATTCATCTCTATTAATATCCCAATTTTCCATTTGTAATTGAGATATTATTTTAATTTTCTTGTGTCTTGTTGTAGAGTGATGGAAGAACTTGGTATTCTTAACATCCTCCTTCAACCATGTGCATCTAGAATTTTGTCTCCAATAGGCTTCCTATCTTTATTTGAGGTTGTGAAATTGACAAAGAAGTTATTTTTCCTTTAAATTTTTCTAATCATTATTATCCCTTGAAGCATAAAGATCTTAAATAACCAAAAGTTCCACTTAGAGAGCCTTCTTTTGTAGTAAAATATCCTCAAAGACTTCTTTATTCTAAATATTCAACTTCATTTTGAGGAAGCTATGTTTTTTAGTAAGAATAAACATGGTGGATCCTAAGAAAGGTTCTTTCCACCAATCTCTTAGGGATTTCAAGAGATTAGGATGAAGGATCCACATGATTGGACAATATTTGGGTTTTTATATTTGTCTCCTTCAAAAACCAAGGGATTATGATCGAACATGATTTTTTAAGGGAAAAAGCCTATTGGAGAAATGAATGTCCCAGTTTAGGGAAATTAAAACTCTAACAAATTGAACCTAGATCAATTTTTCACCTAATATTTTATTGAACCACATGAAAGGATTACCATTTAGGTCTATATCCATTAATTTTGAATTTTTAATTAAATAATTAAATTCTATCATGATGTCAGTGAAGTCTATATGACCCCCTTTTTTGTCACTAATAGTGAGGGGGTATTGAATTCCCCAACAATAATCCAATTCCAATTTACATAGGTTTTTTAGAAAGACAACAAGTTTTCCCAAATAGAGTTTTTAGTAGATTTAACATTTAAAGGATAGACATTGGATAATATCCATCTATCATTACTATCTAAATCCATGAAAAAAAATAGAAATATGATCATTTATCTTACATAAAATATCTCCTCCCAGGAAATTTGAGTTCTAAAAAACCATTAGGCCTCCTAAGGAACCTTTAGAGTTTGAGGTTAAAACTTGAGCATTTCCTATAGATTCTCATAGTGTAGGATTTGACAATGAAATCAGATATTTTGGTTTCTTATATGATAAGAATAGAAGGGTCAACCCTTATTATGGGATTATAAAGGGTCTTCTATTTCTTTGGGTTATTTAAACCCCTGACATTCTAAGAAAGGAATTTCATTTATTATCTCATTAGATTTTTAGAGTTTTTTTGGGATCCCTTACCAATATCTTAGACATTTCTAAGTTCCTTGTAACCATTCTGGAACACCTTCCCATAGGTTTTGGGGAAACATCAATTTTGTATTTTTTCCTTCCTACTTTACTTTCTGAGTTTGTGGAAAACCTTTCATCTGGGAGAAGGTGCTAGGGGCAAAAAGAGTCTTTAAACATTGCCCTCAATATTTGGAATGTTCTGAAGACTTTAAAAGGGGGAGAGAGGGGTGACATTAGGAGGGGGAAGATTGGAGCAATTTGAACTATCCAAGAGGGGGATTTTTCACACTAGAGATTGAGCTAACTCAAAGAGAGAGAAAGGTAGATGAGCAAAAAAATAGAGAGAGGGAGGAGGAGGAGGAAGAGGGGAGAGAAGGGCCCATCTAAGAAAAAGGGGGGTGGGGCACTCAAGTTGGAAAATATGGGGAAGAAGGGAGTGAGATAGGTTTGGGAAGGGGAGAATAAGCACCAAGTCAAGGGTATGGATTGGATAAAGTAAGGGGGTGGAATTCTTTAGAAGGATGACAAGCACCTAGTGAGAGGATGGGGTGAAAAAGAGGATGAGTGGAAGGGAAGGAGGGGGCTTATGGAAAGGGAGGAAGCTGGGGGAAGGGGTAGGGGGTCCAAGGAGAATCACACTAGGGGGTAAACTCACTTAGGGACATCAAGCTAGTAAATGAATCAAGAGTAGAAAAATGGTTATTATAAAGGATACCTTTTAAGCTACCAACAAGTAGAGTGCTCAAAGGGGCTTTAGGGGACCAATTTATAGAGGGTGATCTAATCATAGATCCTTCCTTGGATCTTCCTTCCTAGTCCCATTCTACATGGGAGTGTTAGAATCCTGACCTTTCTTTAGATAGTCTCATAGTATATGACTCAAAATAATTCACCATGGGTATATGATTACATTATTTTCATATACTATGTTCTACATCCATTCACCTTACTTAGACTTAATCTTGATCTTATGTAGTAAGGGCACATTTTTAGGCAAGAAAATGTGGACTTGAGTTGTAACCATTATTCGATGTGAAAGAGCAACTAGATAAATTTTAATATGTTTCCCCAAGGCCCTTGTTATACCAATAATGACCTCTACGTGCCAATATTACAAGGTGAATTTAGGAAGAAGAAACTGCATTAGAACATCATCCATGGTAGTGTTATTAAGATTTGACCTAGCCTTCCACCTCCAAATATACACACTCACCTTATCCATAAGTGATGGAAATTCTAAGAAAACCTTTATGAAACCCTCTTGTAGAGAAAATTTTACTAGGAAGAAACCCCCTAGCTAGAATGACCACCTCTAGGTGTCCTTTGGGTTTCTGCCTTGATTTAGACCAATTATGAAAATCATCAATATTTGGATAGAAGTTGTTTACCTTAGTTAGGATGGATTTGGAAAGTTATATGTTAGCTCGCTCTACCACAAGGTCCAAAACATAGATGAAAACCTTTTTATCATCTTCTTGTATGAAGATCTAAAAGTTCAAAATATCTTGGCCCACTAGGATTTTGCCTTTGACCATGTTTACCCATGATAATTCAAGGGTGCATGGATCTAATTTTTATAGGATGGGAATGACCTTATTTGTCTAGTACAAAGTAGAATCCAAATATTTTTGGCCTTTTTCCATCAAGTAATCCATCAGGTTAAACTCATAAATGGGTTACATGTTGGGATATGTTGACTATAAAGAGCATTTCTAAATCCTTCCTACATCTAAACATTATCTATATGATCGTTCTAGTTTTCCCCACCCAAGAAGGAATTTAAACTAGTAAAGGTCCTCTACAATTTTTAACATAAATTTTTCCATAACAAGTTTCCACACAATTCTAGCTTTCCCCCTTAAGTATGAATTCAAACTGTTTAAGGTTCTCCATAATATTTAGCATAACTTTTTCCATAACAAGTTTTACACAATAACTTTTCATTTTTGCGTAGTTAGTCCTCTTTCATTTATTATTGTTTTCTGAATTTATTACTTTGATTTCATTCTAATTGTTTCAAGATGATTTACAAAATTTTAGTTATTTAAAATCACTTTATATTAATTAGGTTTAACCACCACCTTAATTAAAATTTGGATAAATCACCTATATATGGCTTCTAAACCCTAAAATGAACCAATGAAATAAGGATAACCCAAATTTAGGAAAGGATCAAATAAAAGTAAAAAATGCTTATATGTATGTGTATATACATATCTAAATATATATAATATACTATAGATGATAGTCTGTGTACATGTGTGTGTGTGTGTCTAGGATGTTTAAGAGTGGTTTTGGACCCCTAAGATTTAAAATGTAGATTCTAAGTTTTTAAGGGTCATACTCGATTTTATAATTAGCTAAATTTTAGGGTCTCAAGATTTTATGGAGATGTCATAGGAGGTATTAATTTTTTATGAAGGAACACATCTCTCTCAAAGTACCACCAACTGATCCTAACCCATTCATAGTGCACCATTTAAGGCATGCACTTAAGTTATGGAGATATCACAATCTCTAGATAATGCAAATGAAAATTTGATATCATATGAGATTAAGATTGTGCACACCACAATGCCATTGAATTAAAATGAAATAAATCAAAGATAATATTACAAGATATAAAACTTAAGTCAAGTAAAACCCAATATTTCATTAAGTTTAAAATATCTGAAATGAGATGAGTACATATAGGAAAGTAATAAAGTAAATCCTCCATAAAAGGTGGTTAACAAACCCCTAAAATAGACAAGTAATTCCTCCAAAAAATTTGGCTAAAAATTCAAAGAATATATGCAAAATCCCATACCCATAATAACCAATTGAGGGAGTTACTTCCTAGTCACATAGTCAACCTGAACACATAACCAAGCTTTTCCATGAAAGTAGGAAAATTCCAAGTGAGGGAAAAAATACCATAATAGATAAATATGGAAAAATATAAAAACCATAGTCTAACACCTCTCCATAAGCACAACTTAGGTGATTAGTGTGATAAATAAATGGGTCTTGGAAACTAGGCCTAATGAGTTTACCCATGTATAAAGAAATATATCATAAAGTAAAGAAAATGATAAAACCCATAGAAAAAAACTCCCCCCCCCGCGAGAGAGAGAGAGAGAGAGAGAGAGAGAGAGAGAGAGAGAGAGAGAGAGAGAGAGAGAGAGAGAGAGAGAGAGAGAGAGAGAGAGAGAGAGAGAGAGAGAGAGAGAGAGAGAGGAGAGAGAGAGAGAGAGAGAGAGAGAGAGAGAGAACTCTCTCTATATATCCATAGATATTATATGCATATATTCCCATTTATATCCCTTAAAACTTCCTTTTCAAATGGCCCTTGTCTATAGATATGCACCACTTTGTAGACTGGTATCTTATGTGTTGTATACAATATAGTATTATACCAATTCCTATTTTAAATGATTCTTATATTAGATAACATTTTAGGCTTGGATATATTTTTCACTATGATAATCCCAAAATTATGCAAACAATATTGATAGTGATAAAATGATTCATGTTGATGCCACATATAATATGGTATAATTTAAAATACAAATGATTGAGTAAACAAATGTGATATATTATGTAGGATAGTTATTTTGAATTTATTCTAAATACTTTATGAATAAAATTCATGGACATATTTTCCTTAAAGGGTAGTATGCAGTGCCCCATAACATGGCATCTAATTTTAGACTAACATGGGTTAGTTTTGTGTTTCTATGTTATTATTTTTATTCTTTAGATTTATCAATTTTATATCACTAGGATATATATAAATTTTCATTATTTCATCATATTTTATAGGTTATATTATATGACATAGGTATACTTATCGACATACATCAATTTCACATGTTTATTTTGGTATGATATACTATGATTATATCATGATAGATGATGATTTATGTTATTTAAATTTCATGTGGTTCTTTAGATTTATTAAGAATTGTTATACCATAAAGGTATCTTGATCATATTTAGTTTATTTTTAGATAAAATAATCCATATCAACATTAACAAGGGTGAAGGGGGTGTACAACTCCATGAGAAAGAGGAATTATTTTTCCCAAGTTGAAATTCTTCACACTTAATATAGTATTTTAAAGATATTTATCTTAAAGCCCCATATTATGTTCTAAATGGAGAAACATTAATTCAATTTTTTTAATACTTGTTTTCTATGTAAATTAAATCTTGATAGTGATTAGATGCAAAGGTTACTGATTTGATAATTATTTTTTAGGAAGATAAATGATTGAAATCTAGGACATGTTAACATCCCATATTTTTTTTATCTTTGTTTGAAGTGAATGGGGATAAAACTAAATTAGGGAATGTGGGTATAAGGTATGATAAGGGGAAAGTCATATTGGTCTTATTTATTATATATTGTTTTTATACTAATTTTTTTAGGTGTGGAAGGAGGAAAAAATGTTATATTTTAATATTTTTATTACAAATGGGAATGGATTCTCTATTTGATGAGCCATTAAGCTTGGTGAGTTAATTTTATTGGTTTTTTTTTTTAAATTTAATAATGTTATGTAAATTTTATATGTTTTATATTATGTTTTTGAAATAATCTCACTTTTAACATTCTCTTTTTGAGATATTTTCAAAATATTATCAATAATTGTATACTATTTGTGAGAATATTCAAGTTTGAGTTTTTTTTCCATATATATATATATATATTCTTAAATCTTATAAAAAAGGAGTAAGAGTTTATGAAGTATTTTACTTCCTAGAATTATGTACTATGTTTTATGATGGATTTATATTTTATATACATTTTCCATTGAATCCACAACCTAATGAATTGATATGAATAAGAGTGTGTTGATATATTTGTATAAGGAAATCAAATTGAAGTATGCATTACGATGGGAAGCTTTTGGGAACATAAGAAAGAAGATATTTCCTCTTTACCTTTTATGGACCCCTATACCCATTTCAAAGGTGTCAAATAGGATCATATAACAACTCTCTTCTCAAATTTTGAATAGATAAAATACAGTTGAGTAACCAAACTATTTGATTTTGGTGCACAATTCCAATCCTTGTTCTCATACATTGATAATTATTGTGATTTAAACAATAAATATAAATTATAGTTAATTTTATAGACTATATTGATTAAGGTTTCATATTATAAGGATGATATGTATGCATTTTTATGTGTAATTTGTATATGTTAAAATAAAAATCATATTTAATATTATGTATAAATTCTAATGTAGGCATATTTTTTGTATCCCACTAGGAATTTTTTGAATCATGTGTTGAATAATTTCATTATAAATTATTGTAAGAGCATATTAATATGTTATATCATGCATTTTGTGACCCTAAGTGATTTTAAATTATAGATAAACATGCATGTTGTATCAATGTCACTTTCCAAAGGAATACAAATATGAAATCATGATGCACTTATTTTATATGCATCTTCTAGTTGAAGTGGTTATAACAAAACATTGAAGAAAAATTGTCTTAAAAAAAAAGCATATTTTTTCACACATGTATTAATGATATAATATGAATTTGGATTGTGTATTCTCTCTCTCTCTCTCTCTCTCTCTCTCTCTCTCTCTCTCTCAATCACACACACACGCACATTATTAAGAAGTTGTGTGGATAAGAAATTAATAACAAATTTTCTTTCATGAGCTCATTATGCTCATGAAAAATTTGAGTGAGGACTATAAGTGAACTATATTAAGTACTCTCATGTATATTCATATACATACATATGTACATATACACACACACACACACACACACACACACACACACACACACACACACACACACACACACACACACACACACACACGTGCATATATTATATATGTTTACATATGTATGTATATATGTATACATGTGAAAGTTCATACATACATACATATACATGTACATACACATATAAATACACACACACACACACACACACACACACACACACACACACACACACACAAAGCTAGTATCATCAATTGATGCTAGATTCATTATATTTTCTCATATTGGAATCTTATTGTATTAAATTATTGTCTAAGCCAACATTAAGGTTTAGTGATACCCAATAAGGTGATATATTTATTAATTCTTACCTCTATTTTTAAGTATTCCATAAACTTAACCATTCATTAATATGTCTCAAATTCCTTGAATATGTTTCATGCTAACATATTTAACCTCTATTTTGAGGTTTGATCTTTACTTGAGTTATTTAAAATTATTCAAGTGGATTTCATTTTAAAAAATTATAAATTATTTTCTTATGTTATTATGTCTAAGTCTATAGGATTTTATAAGTGGAATACTATGTTTTTGAAACTCATAAGCAAACAAATTGATGTTTATTTGGAATTATTGAAAATTACTCAAGAGGACTCAATTTTATGAATTTATAAGTTTTTCCATATTTTATTGTGTCCAAGTTTAGAGGATTTTATAAAATAAATAATAATTTTTTGAAACTTGTATAAGAAAAAATTCCTAAGTGTTAAACCCATATCATAGTTTTAGTGTTGATGAACAAATAGTATGTGGTGACATCTCACTATAGAAAGGAAGATTATAAAATATAGAAGTAAATTTTGACTAATATAATGACCCCTAAGACTTTATGATAAGAGATAATGATAGATAGTTGGATCTTATTACATAAAGCACTAGAAGAATTAAATTATTAGAAAAATTTAAATTAAAAATCTTTGTAAGATGACATCTAGACATATGGCACCATACAAATTCATGGGTCACTTTGAAGAAGGTAAAAATCAAATGAGCATGTGAATGCCAACATCCATATAGATTATCAAAAATATTATGACACATAGTGCCATATCGTTTCATGGGGTTAATCAAGGTTTAAAATATGAGAAAAATTAGTAAATACCACCCTCCTTGAATCATAGTAATGATGTCATGAAACATAGTGTCATATTATTACATAAGGACTATAATTGAATAAAACTAGAGGAAATAAGAGAGTTCAAACCTCTATGAGATGATACTATAAGGTATTGGATTGTTACCTTATCTCACTTTAAAAAAATTGGAGAAGTAAAAATTGAGAAAAAAAAATAAAGATTGTATCCTAATGAGATGATTCCATGAGATCTCAACATGTTCATTGAACACATTACAAAATAAACCCAATATTTATAATTAATCAATATGAAATTTTAATATATTTATCTCTTAGATCACATCATGTATCATAATCTCATTCCACAAAGTATGATTAAATATTATAACCCATGGATAATTAACATTGAATATCCCATAAATAGTGACATGTGGTGTAATTATGTTAATCATAAGTAAATTGAAATTGGAGGTGATCAAGAGAAAAAACCAATATGAATTTACAAAGAGTTGAAAAGTGCCATCCTCCCATGAAAATAAAAAAATGCAAACTTTTTATAAAGCTCTAAGGATTTGGCTAATAGATGTTATCACTAAGGAAAAAATAAAACATAGAGTATAACATTAAGATTACAATAATAATTAAAAAAAATGAGACTTTAAGGGACATAGATAAATCTAAGACATAAACCATATACTAATAGAAAAAAGTACAAAAATATTAATATATGAGGGAAAACAAGGTGTAAATCTAAGTATAGATTATATAAGGGTAAAACACAATCATATTGTTATGAACATTAAAAAATTAGAGATTAGAAATCCTATATTCAAACATTAAATAATAACAATAATAATATGCATTTTTAATAATCCATAGTGTGTTTTAACAAGAATAAAAATTTGGTTGTTACATTTACATTATGGTTTGATGTTTAATTACACCTTTCTCTAGATTTTTTATTTTATAAAAATGATATTATTTATTAGAAATGTAGGTATAATAAATGAATATATATAATGTGGATTGCCTCCTTAAATTTACACTTTACATAAATTTACCATTTGGAAGTGGATGGGAGGATGTTGGAATTTTCTTCAATCTTTCTTAGAACTTTTCAAACTACTCTTTTTTTACATATTATTTAATCCTTTTATATATATATATATATATATATATATATATATATATATATATATATATATATATATATATATATATATATTTGTAAAGCAATGCATTGAAAGCTAATCCTTTGTAGTCAAAATTTTGAACCCAAGTTTGATTATTAAAAGTCAACTCTAAATTTATTGAGAGCTAAGCATCTAAATCAATATTGACAAGAATCCTTGCATAAGTAGCATGGATATATTTTGTCATAGATTTTTCAATAGCTAACAATCCTCCTAGGGCATTACCAATGACATTAAGACTATCCCTAGTCTAAAACAATAGAGTGAGGTAAGGAAGATGAATCAACACTCATCTAACACTAAAAGATTTAGTAGATGGGTTAAAATTAGGATACCAAGGCTTCAACATGAGGATATTTTGTTTAAATTCATAGATCTACTACTACATTATTTTTTCCTTATCCTCTCTATTAGCAAAAATTTCTATGAAAAATCTCTTTGCACAGGGGTATATTTCTAAATTCCATTTCATTAATGGTCTCCAAATCTCTGAATTCCACCCATGGAGAGATTGAATATTTGGCCAAAAATGATTGAAATTATAGATAAAACCCTTGTCGCAATAACGTTCTTCACTTTATAAAATCCCATCAAGAGACTCACTCTCAAAACAAATAGATTTCTAGAATTTTGAAGGGGTTAAAAATTAGCTTACCTTGCTAGAAACTACAACAAGATATCCCTATCTTTAACTCTTTATAGAAACCATTGTAGCAATATACACATTTATTATAGGGTCCTTGATAGATGTAACATCAAGCTTTAGATCCTCCAATGGCCTAGCATTAGACCTCTTCTATTTCCTTTTCCCTGAGGATGCCACAAGTGAATCCTCCAAACCTTATCTAGCATAAATATGGATATGATCTATGATGTTTGTGATTTTGATATCACCATTCATTGGTATAATAATCCTAGTGTCAACTCCACCTCTGTCTCACTCATTTTCCATAGAATTCTTATGCTCATGAGCCTACACTAGCGATATAACTAGTGCCACCTCCAATCTAGCGGATGCCTCAGAACCCTTAGAACTCTTCAATAGTGGATGGCATTTCCATTGAAAATGTTCCTAAGAGATGAAGATTGAATCCAAAAAAATAAAGTGTGACCATTTTGTACTTTATTTATTTATTTATTTTTATTTTTATTTATTTAAATATTCACTGTAAACATGACCAAATTTGACCCAAATTTAGTTATACAAGGTCATACCAAATTTAGCATAAAACTCACATGGTAAAAAATGTTTAGTCATGTCAAATTTGGGTCAATTTTATGCTACCAAATTTTATGAAAATATATCAAATATTATGTGAAATAATATATATATATATATATATATATATATATATATATTAAATACATTGTGTGATGTGAATTTTATAAACTATAGTTTTGTTTTTATCTCATATTTTTTGGGTCTCTTTTGGTTACTTTCATGTAGAGTAAGTATGTAGGGAAAAAATTCATTATCAAAGAAATGCATATTATCTAATATTAGTGTATTCATGGATTGGGTTCCTAATTAAGATAATTAAAATAAAACAATGAGTGATAAATTTCACTTTGTTTAGAAAAAACACAGACAAAAATAACACACACTCATAGGAAATTCAAACAAGTCTAATTATTTAATTAAAAAAAAGAGTACATAAGATTTCCTTAATCATGAACTACAATTTTATTGAAATAAAATTACATTAGGAAACTTCAAGATTACAAATATCAGCTCTTAAAATTATATAGAATACTATATCCTTGAGTCATGTCATTTTCTCTATCTCACTCTCCTTTTACTTACCTTCAACTGCAAATCCTAGTAAAGTTTCACCTCTAATCTAGTGGTATTTTTAATGGGTCTTGAGGACCTTATTTATAGACCACAAAAGATGTTAAAATACCTTATTCCCATCAATAAAATCAACCACATTATTAATTATTATTTAATTATTTGTATACTAATGTGTTTAGGCTAATTTAGTGAGTGAGGATTCAAATGAAATTAAGCTACTCAAAATCTCACCCAACTACTTTTATCACATTTATGTATGGATTCCCAACTTTGATGCTATACTAATCTATTTCAAAATTTAGTGATAAAGTTGACCTATAAGAATGACATGACATCCAAGTCAAATATATCTAACTTTCTAAAAGTTTTTGAGCCTATTTTTGTAATTCATGCTAAAACACCCTAGTGTGCTAGAGAGATATAATTAATCACATTGGGTTGAACACATGTGATTATTTCATCCAATTTTTTTGTGTTATATTTCTTCCATATTTATCCTTATCTTGCTTATGTGTGCTTGAACATCATACTTAAAATAGAACTAGTACTCTCAAAATGATGTAATATTGATCTCCACCCTAGATGATCCTACATCAAACACCTTGTGTAACTAAAATGTGATCCCTATCTCAAAATTTGAAATTTGAGACATCATATCCATAAAAATCAAATTTTTTGAGTTCAAACAATGTTGTATCTTCTATTGCATGATTATTCTACTTAATAAAATATTTATTTTACTATTTCCTACACATAATTTTCACTATCTTGGAGTCTAAAATAAAAGAAATATAAAAGACTCCTCATACTAAGCTTAAATCACACCACGAGATAATACTCCTCAATATAAGGTTATAATCCAACAACTCTCCCAAATATACTTAGGATATAAGTTTGAGTGAAATCATAGTGAATAAATAATATATGATATAATATGATATGAATGAAATATGACACTTATATACTAATTCAATACCCAAATCCAACCCTAAAAAATAATTCAATGATATAAACATGGTTGATAGAGTTGAAATAATTTAGCTAACACAAAATGGTATCATCTAGGTTGATTTAGTATATATGTCAAAAGATAGGCTCAAAACTATATCAGGTTGGCTAATATAGTATAGGAAGGTTAAAGACACACAAAAAATAGTATATTCCATGTTGATAACATAGGATATAGGTAATCTATAAAATGAAAACAAGAGAAATATGAGAGAGTTAAACATATAGCCATTTAAAGGATGTTAAATTGATAATAATAATGGTGTAATTAGTATAGAATAGAAACATCTTTTACAAATCACCATGAGCCTTTCCCACCACATTCTTGGTGTATCCTTTAAGCTATGAAATCAAGTAGATTATCCATTGAAAATCCATACAATATAAGTCATTAGTAAATGATAAAGTGAAAAATAGTATGTGTGTACACTATATGCACCTAAAATTGCATGATGTGATATGTCCAATACAATGTTTGATGATGATGTAGTGATCTCTTAATGAATGCTCACAACAAATTTATATCTATCCATGACCCTGTTTCATTATTATTAATCTTTTGATCCCTCATACCATCCTTTTTATTGGCCTATTTATCCTTTGACAACCCATTTTTTAAAACTTTCTATGCATGATGGAACTAAAGCCCATTATGATGAGACTATTGGTCTATATTACAAAGTTTGCATATGTATTTGATAACTGTTATGGTGTTTCATAAACCATTATGGTGATTCAATCCTTTTAAGGTGTGTTTTTTTTAAAATTATAATATGTTCCATTATGAGGAATAAAGGTTGAATAACCATCCCTATAAAAGGGGGTGGTTTTATCACCTTGTCCCCATCTTCCAAATTTAGCTCTTGAGATTCATTATTTCATGTTTATTTTGATTTTCTTGATTTTTCCACCTTAAATTAACCTATAATTTGTCTCAAATCACTCTCTATTATATTTTCAATCATTTTTATTCCCTCCTAAGTTATACTCCCAATTAAACTTAGTTAAACTACTTCATGCAACCTCCATTATTCTTATACAAGTACGCCAATTTTTGGCTTAATTTTGGATCCAAAAATTTGTATTGGAGATTATAAATTTTGAATATTTTCATAGCTAAAATTTTTACCATTTTTTTGAATCTCTACCATTATTGTTTTCATGATGGACTACACCATTGCAAGCAATGAAGTGTTATTGATTCTACAACTTGGTCTTTACAAATAATTCACTTAGCTAGTGATAGATTAGTTGCTCTTTGTTTGGTATTTTATATCCCTTATTCTTACCCTTGTGATATCCATCTTACTAGTTATACATTTACTTAAATATTTGTTTGGATAAATTAGATAACATATTAAGGATAATAACAACACATACTACATGCTTTCAGTTGATCTCTACCATGATCAGGTTGGAGGCTCTTATTTTAGTTTATTAAGTTTGTTAGATTATATTAATTAAATTATTGTTATGGTATATTATATTCATATTTTATAAAAAATAATTTTGATAGAAAAAGAATCATTTCCTTTCCCATTCCTTGCAACAAAAAAATTAATTAATCTCTTTATTTTCATGCATTAATTATATTTCATTCATAGTATATAATATTGTATTTAAACCATAGGTGGATATCATAATAGAACACACAAAATTTCAGCTATTTTAAACAACCAATTATCATTTTTTAAACGAACTCTTTTCATTCATACACACATACACTAGAAACTAGAAAACCCTAGATCAACCTTGGTAGATAAAAGGTCATGTTTCAATCCTGATTTTTATTATTTTTCATAAACTAAGAAAATTATTTTTAGCCCATAATAATAGAAAATTATAATTTAGTTAATCAATTTATTTGAAACAAAACATTTTCCATAGCTAGCTAGCATGTATCTAATCTAGGAATATTACACATTTGTTTTACTTGCATATGAGTAAAATAAGTGTTATGAGCTTAATAAT
Organism: Torreya grandis; assembly: GCA_037957365.1. Classification (NCBI taxonomy): domain Eukaryota; kingdom Viridiplantae; phylum Streptophyta; class Pinopsida; order Cupressales; family Taxaceae; genus Torreya; species Torreya grandis. The sequence continues at coordinate 1,354,586 of JARHVA010004183.1, forward strand.
ATTTCATTTTTATATTCCCAATATCTTCTTGAATCATTTACATGTTGGTATAATATTTAGTTTTCATATAATAAAATTCATACTTTGCTCATAAAACCATAAAAAAGAAACATATAGTTTTATGTAGGTTGCATCTATAAAAGTTAAAAAAAAAAAAATAGCATTTGCTTAGTTAGAGTATCTCTCTCTATTACCTTGCATCCGTTTAAAATAGGTCAAAAAATATTTACAATTTTTTTAATTTATTTGTTCAATTTCCATTTTTCATCATTCTTTTCTTTCAATTCATTTTATTTCAGGAAATAGTTACATTTTTTCATTTTTAAGTCAAAAGCTTTCCATAAAAAAAACAAGCCAAAAACATTGTCAAAGCCTTGCCTAATGGTTCAAGCCTCCTAGTTTAAACATTTATTCTAAAAACACATCAATTCCATCCAAATATTCAAATACACAAATAAGTTCATAAGCTTACACCTTAACTAGTCCTTTTTGGATGAAACTTCCCAAAACACCTAGTCTTATTAGAGAAGGTCTTTTCCCTAAGGTAAGGGCACCTAGTCCCATAATCAATATATAGTTTGATATCAACATTAAGATTATGAGAAAGATTTTGTATTCCACCCAAACCTACCACCTCATTGTTTACTCTCTTAATTCCTTATAGTAACAAGAATATATTATTGATCCAACAATCATTGTCCTCCCCCACAATAGAGGTCAATAATATAATGTGATTCAATACTATATACTCACCTCCACCCCTTTATTCCTATCTTCAGGTCCAACATCATCATATATAATTAATTTTTATGGATGACATTAATTGGGAATGACTGATCTGATAGAGTTGATCTCAACTTGTGAGTCATTTGGCCTAACCTCCCTCATTTCCCCCATGTCAATATCGATCAAGAGCTTCATCTCATCATAATATCATATACTGATGGATATTGGATCTCTTTTTATACACAATTAGCTAATCTCATTAAGTACCATAATGCTATAAAATTATTTTGGTTCCATCACAAGAACCCCTTTCCACCACCCATATAAATCCCATTCCACCTAACCAGACCAACGTATAGTCCTATCCATAGACCATCCATTATGTCGACTACATTGGGCTAGCTTGAAGAAGTAAAGTTCATAGTTTATCATCTATTATTAATGTGTAACATTGATAAACCCTATATTATAGAACATCAATAAATGATAAAGTGAACAATATTATGTGTATACACCCCCGCATAATTGTCTAGAATTTTTTATGTAAGGTTTGAAATTGAGATATGTACAATGGTAATTCTATATACATCACCTGAAAAACACACATGATATCAATAATTTTTAGTTAAATTATAATTTAAATACAAACTAAAAAATATTAAAATATAATTTAATTATGATCAATGACAACTATAACAACCTATGCAAGAACTAGAATTGCTCCATCACCTCCTCCACCATGCTATTGTGTATATTCCCATCTATGTACTTATGATTATACATATCCTTATGCATGTGCCCATATATCATTGGCATCATTTTATAAATATATAAAATGGAATGGATATGTATACTACAATCAGTAGTGCCCATACTCAATAGAGCATCCAATATCTTCCATAGTTATAATAGCCACATGAGGGTTCACATACCCTGCAAGTAAGGGTGATAGATAGAAAACACTCAAGTTATCTCAATCCATAGGAATAATGGCAGCTCTAAAAGATTTATTCCATGGATATTCCATTGGAGGCCTTATAACTAATTACAAAATATCAAGTTACTCTCTTATACCATTAAAAACTCAAAAATATAGTAAAACACTAATTTATCTACACACTTACATAGATACAATGTTGTTCAATCACATACTCACCCCAATAATAATTGGTATGTTCTCTAGATGATCATCTTGATGGTTTGTATATAAATTAAAATTAAAAATCAAGAGTACTTTATAATATGTGCCTCCACCCAATCCAACTCTCTAAATGTATCTTAGAATGGGTCTAATCAATGTGAGGACCTCCAATGGTGTGTACCATATAAATATACTCACAAACCTAGAAATGTAATAAGGCGTTTGATCTTAATCCACTCACATGGCAATATCTAGTAAACCTATTCAACTCTTGTTACAAATATGCCAACATAGTTTGCCCCTAGGAATATTTTGTGCATTACTTATCAATTAAAAACACTATTATCTGCATCTAATAAAAAATTGACACACAACCACCATCAACTGATATTAAATATATTAGTAATACATATGAATTTTTTTAAATGTAAAATATCTGGTAATATAATATTTATAATTTAAATATAAACACCTATATCATCATACTCAAGCCCTCAATTATGTCATGATATATATATCAGATCATCTTACATAACCCATAGCTTGTCACTTTCCACAATGACATATACCCCCACCATAGGTAAACTCAATATCCTCCATGTGTCTTCCAAGGTCATTATCATCCCCCCAATATGGAGCTAGAATCTACAATTATAAACATACCATCACTCATAAAACACAATCATAAGATGTATGTTATATGGAATAAACATAATTTATGCAACATAACTTAGGAAAAACCTATCCAAAACCTGATAATCATCATCAACAAGATCTAAATACTACATCATCTAAATGTGTTGGCCATAGAAAAAAATATTGCATGTGCATTTATCTTTATAACGATGATAAAACATGCAAAAATATTTCTTAAAATTCAAAAACTATAATATTATTTATCCAATAACTCCACCATCGAATCTAAATGAAGATATCAAACATTGGAATTATATTAGGAAGGTATCATTATATTATATTATCCATCTTAAGACAAAATTATTGAACATATTAATAAATCTATCAAAAAGTGGACAATATTATCTATAAAAATAAGTTTAAAAAATAGAAAAAATGAATAGAAATTTAAAAAAGATTTTTTTTTAATGAAAAGAACTCAAATAATTATAATTTTTATATACAATAGGCCATGGGGTCCATCTATCTATCAACCAATTAACAAGCACATTAATCGCTTAGGTAATGGTTTACATCATGAAGGCATTTTCCATACTCATAGCTCAAATCTATATTACTAAAAAGTGAAAATGATTTGAACAAACCAAAAAAGACAACCTGTTTATATAGGATGACTTAATTTTCTTTTCTACCAAAACTAATATTAATAAGTAATATATTTGAAAATTTCACACATGATATCTCAAATAATATAAAACCAAAACACTCCTCATAAGTTGGATTAGAATCCATACAAAATCATATTTCACATGTTCATGTATTTAAAAAATTGATCTAATTTACATCACACAAAATTCATGGTATTAGTCTTTATATGAGCCTTTTACTTAATTCTATTAAGTGGGGGAAACATTCATTCAGTAATAATGATATGATTAATATTTCCATGGAAATTATGAATACTTTACAAGGATCACATTGATTGTGCTTTACATACCAATGATATATTACCATTGGTTAATTTATAATTTACACTTATATTTAATCCTAAGAAATTGAGTAGTTCAAAGTGAAATTATACAAGCACTATGAAAGGAATTAAAAGTTAAATCAAAATTATATCACAATCAATATATACATGAATTTCATATTCAATATATAACACATATTACTATATACACTCTCTAAAATGATTTTAGTTATCTACATATATACACTTTTTGATTTGATTGATGGCATTACTTCATCCCTCACATGAAAAGGGGGAATAGAGTGGGATTAACACATTTCACATATACATACATATAATGTAAATATTTAGATTGATTTAGTGTTTATATTTTGTTAGATTATGACATTAACTATACACATTGGGGTATATATCACATTTATGTCATAGATTATAGGTTTTAGAGATTTATAGTGGTTCAGATACATGAAAAGTATTTTACACAATAGTATATATTTTAAGGTCATATGTCATGTATATTCACTCTATTTAAAGAGACATGAGTTATTGAATATAGATTCAAATGTATTTGAGTGAATATTCTATACATGTGCACATATTTTTATAGGAGCACAAATTATATGTGTTTGTATGTACATACATTAAAGATCAAAATTATTAGATTTAACATATAGGTGAATAAAATTCTATATGATTTGGAACTAATTCATGAAACATTATATTAGTTCATGCACACACACACTATGGTAGTTTATGTTTGACACAAATTCATGAGGCATAATACTAGTTCATGCACATTTACATATTTTTCAATGAAAATAGTACATTAATTTATTCATAAATATAATTTAATATCACTGGGTAATGACTATAATTTAATATTAATGTTTTTATACATTGGTTTATTCATGTTTCTTGAGGTAATACACATTTAGGTTCAATAATTATTAACAAACCTTGAATTAATAATATCAAACCCATAATATGGTTCCCACATTATCATCTTGGGTTATAATATCAAAGATAGGTTAATTATTTGAGTGGTATGGTTGAAGTTTAAAAATTGTCAATGACCTTGGAACTACTGACTGAGACCAATATGTGAACCTAATTGTAAAATAAAGAAATAATGTAATGTGATTGAGGCTCAATAATAGTAAATGGTTTTAACACTAATTTAAAAATGCCTCTTAGAAATATTTTCCTTTCCCCTATTTAGGAAATGAAGAAGACTAAAATTGTCCCTCTCTAATGATCAGGGTCAACTAGTGACCTATGACATCTCCACTTTACACAACATCAACATAATACATAAGTGGCATAGTGCCATATCCATACATTTGTATTTATTATTTGAATATATTATAAATTATTATTATGAATATAATTATATTTGGGTATAAATCTATTTAATTACAAATATCATATTTTACAATAATGCATGGACATGATGGAAAAAATTAGGAGAATCAAAGGAATCAATTTCATAATTGCCAAAGTAGGTTTACATTTTATTTTCCCTTCAAAATAAATATTTTATGTTTAAATAAAATGGTAAACTAAATGGGGGAATTTTTAGATACCTTAAATTGGTACAGGTAATGTTTACACCATGATTTTATGTGACTTCTAACATATAAACCTTATTTTGTGAATAGATATATTAGTGGAACATTATCTTAATATTTACTGAATCCCAAATTTTTGTAAGTATTGATGTGCATAGGAGTAATTGAGAAAGAATATTCACATGATGTAAATTATGTCAGATCACACATGGGTTAGGATAGACACACATGTAAGGAGGGCGACCCAAGGTTTGAATAATTATGGGATAAGAGAAGAGTACAAATATGAGGAGGAACACATGGGCCAAAGACTTTGCAATCCAAAATACATTGACCACGTAATGAATCAATTCATAATGTAGTGTAAGAATAGGGAAGATAGTTACATAAATTGTGGGGCATAAAATGGGAAGACAATGGTTAAAAAAATAAGAGAGAATCATCTAGAAGAGTGATAACTAAATTAACTATGATAATATATCATGTGGTGGCAAAGATATCACAATGTGTATAGGTCAAAACTCAATTAATTTGTAATAATGTATTATAATTGTAGTTAAATATTTATTCCATGCATGGACACTCATTATTTATCTATAATTATAAAAGGGTGGTATGTGTATATACATACTATTTTTCACTTTAATCATTTATTGATGTTTTCTCTTACAGTAACCTATCAAGCTTCAATTTACATTAGTGCATGCTTTAAAGGGTGCATTGGTAAAGGGGTGGGTAAGCCTTTCATGTTTTTAAAGATATGTTTCTATCTAGATATCATTCCCACATATAGTTCATCTTCCTCAGATTTGATTTCCTGCTTACTCCTTCCATACTACCTCATCTAACTATATCAATACCCATATTTCCTAATACATCATCTTAGTTTGATGTAGTCTATTTGACATTTATCTCTTCCATACCTTATTGATTTGGTTGATGTAGTCCCAAATGTGTTGAATTTAATTTCATAACTATTTTGGCCCAACTGATGTAGTTTGATATTGGCAAACCCATTTGAAACTACATTATGGCAAGTGAATTACATCAACCTAACTTTTAGGATGGGTGTTTGTTATTGATCATTATATATACAAGTCACACTTTCATTACAACATATCATATACACTCATTTCACTCTGATTTCACTTACACTTTTCCACTAATTCACATTTGGGGGAGTTATGCTTCAAATCTTATCTTGAAGGAAGCATGTCTTGTAAAATCCTTAGAAATTAAATAAGATAAGTCATTATGCATTTTATTAGGTCTTATATAAATAATTTGAGGTTTTCAAAACCAAAATAATACCTTTCACATCACCATTGGCTGAGGGGTAGATTTAGGTTTGATGGGTTCTCTTCAAGATAAGTATATTCTAACCCTAGTTCTTTCCTTTATTTCATTTAGTAGATAGAAGTTTCTCAGTGAATGAATGTGCATATATCCTTATGTATACTTTCTATACACTTATAGTTAATGTGGTTATAGGATTTATTTATATTTCTATTTATCCATTCTAGGTAGCCTAGGCCCTCATTCTCATACCATGTCTCCTTACCCAATTTAGTTATTTTAACCCTCCCCCTTGGCTTAGTTTACTATACATGCACAATTAATTACATTACTTGTTTGAACTATTTGATACTTACATAGATATATAGTTTAAGCTATTTCATTATTTCATAGGCCTAAATTATTTTTAATCATTTCCTTTTAAATTGGTGTTGTAGGTCCTCCTCTTTTTAGGTTTTTAGATCTATTGGTCATTACCCAAACATTAAGTATCATTGGGCTCTCTTTGATTAATCTTATGCAAGTTTAAATATTTCAAGATATGATAGTTTTATGATGATTTTAACCCATTTCATACATTTTGGTGAACCTAATGTGAACCTCAACACTAACTTAAATCCTTCATCTAAATACATCATCCAACCTGATATATTTCTATCTCAATTTCCCTTTTCATCCAACTACATTGGCCAGCTTGATAAATTTTTTTCCTATATGTCCAAGGTATCTTGTGGCTTGGTGTAATACCCATTATGGGAAACCTTAATTTGCATTGTGTTTCCTTTATATTTCATGTAGTTTCAAAGAGGGAATAGAGTGGGATTATCACATTTCACATATACAAACATATAATAAAAATATTTAGATTGATTTGATGTTTATAATTTGTTAGATTCTAACATTAACTATACACTTTCAGGCATATATCACATTTATGTCATATATTATAGGTTTTAGATATTTAGAGTGGTTTAGATACATGAAAAGTATTGTACATATTTTAGGGGCATAGGTCATGCATATTCACTCTTTTTATATAGACATGAATTATTGAATATAGATTCAGATATATTTGAGTGAATATTCCATAAATGTGGACAAAATTTAATAGGAACACAAATTATATGTGTTTGTATGTACATACATTGAAGATCCAAATTTCTAGGTTTATAATATAGGTGCATAGAATTCTATATGAATTGGAATTTATTCATGAGACATTATATTGGTTCATGCACACATACACTATGGTAGTTTATGTTTGGCACAAATTTATGATGCATAATACTAGTTCATGCACATCCATACTATGATAGTTTACATATGGCATCGATTTAGTGAGGCATGATACTTGTTCATGAGCATTTACACATTTTTTTAGTGAAAATAGGATATTATTTTATTTGTAAATATAATTTAATAGCATTGTGTAGTGACTAAAATTTAATATTTACATTTTTATACATTGGTTGATTCATGTTTCTTGAGGTAATACACATTTAGGTTCAATAATTATCAACAACCCATGAATTAATTATAATAAACCCATTATGTGGTTCTTACATTATCATCTTTAGTTACAATATTAGATCTAGGTTAATTATTTGAGTAGTATGGTTGAGATTCAAAAATTCTCAATGACCTTAAAACTACTAACTGAGTCCAATATGTAAATCTATAGACACCAAAAATATGCACATCATGATTATAAATGTCATAATTCCCATGGACCACCTTAGGAACCCCTTGGGACCATTTTTACATATCAAGCCCTAATTAAAAGTAACCCAAGTTAGTTTGATTAAAATAACTTAACCTAACCTTTTACCTATTTCCACCCTTCACCCTCGATCTCTAATGGTAAAGATGATCATCGATGGTCTCCTTGACCATCGACGGTTAGGGTTAACCTCCACAACCCACCTAACATGTAGTCCACGTATCTTTATTTTCTAAAAATAGCTCATCTTAATTTGTGTGTGAGCCATTGCATGAATGAGTTAAAATTAAAAGGCCTAGTTCACATCTTGTTTCAACTCTCTTGCCTTGCCTATAAGAAGAGAAGAAAAAGGAGGGGAAGATGATATACAATTGTTACCAAGAGGTTTTACATCCATAATATTCATTTTGTAGGTCAATCAACATCATTAATCCAATGAAATAGCTACTATGTCAAATAAAAAACTTGTTAACATAGCTCCATTGAAGTGCCAAGTACCATTACTCTATCAAAATCATGTCAAACTCCACCAATGAGTTGATCACCTAGAGCATCCACCTGATTAGTGTTATGCAAGATAATCAATTTATTTATTTCATTCAATTACTTTATTTTCCTTTTAAACTTAGCCCAACACTAACTCATCTCCTATAATCCCACTTTGTGAACCCATCAATCAACCATTCACCAACCTAAATCTACACATAGAAAATTTTGATAGTTATCTCAACCATCGATGGTCTGTCCAACCACTAACGATCACTATGGAATTAAATTATAACAAAATATTTCCACCTACCTACCCTGAATTAAATCTTACTTTTTTTGTCCCTACCTATTTATTGACCCCTACCTAATTTTCTAAAGTAGACCCTGATCACCTAACACTAGTGTTAATTAACTTATCACTATTTTAATAATTTTTAGTATCTCTTGTGTTCAATTATAATAACTTCTGATTATTTATGCAAGTAATTTATATTCTATTTATAAACTTAATTATTTAAAATATGTGGATTAATAGCCCTCGAGGGAGCTCTTTCTTCCAAGATCTAGCTATCACTAAGCAATCCATTCAACTATCTATCTAATAAATAAATTTTCTTTAGTGTTATCTTATTTGTAGGTCATCTTCCCAAGCTAAAGAGGAGTTCTTCACAATCATTTGATTTAATGTGTGAATAATCAAATAGGTTTTTCAACCATACCCATACTTAGTTTCTTCTTCTTCTTTTCCAGAATAATAAGTTTAAATTCATTAAAACATTATGGCACACCTAATGGGACCTTGAGTCTTTACTTTGGTTTTTCTTTCTTTGCATATATATGCTTTTATCCCTTCTATTTTCATTAATGAAATTTAAATCTCTTTTGGGTTTAAAATCAAGTGCATCCATTGATTGATTCTAATTTTAGCTCACTTTTAATTAACACACAATAATTTTATTGTAGCATCACTTTTGTTGAACACATTAAACCAAACCAATTTAATCAAGTAAACATCAAACAAACTTGTGACAAGACCTGACAAGGATTTCATCACCTAGCAGTATCCTTACCCTATCTCGACAATCCCACTTGGAGGTCATTACCAAGGGGAGAATCAAATCAGCTCTATGATTGAGTATAAACTCTAAAAATTAGTATATCTTGGCTAAGCCTCCAACACCCTTATCATTATGGTATGTGAAGCGAGGGGGTAGGCCCCAATACCAAGACATGTAGTGATTCCCAATATAGATTCCTTTTGAGAGCCTAAATGCTACTTAAAACCAACTATATACTTCCTTTTTAGTACTTACTCTATAAGCCAATTTCAATCACTCAATTTATTAAGGCATAAGACAAAAGAGAGATTAATTAAAACTCTAGGGCTTAACATATTTTTAGAGTGTGATTTTATTTCTTTGATAATTTCTTATCTTCTCTTTGTTTGAGTGCTCAGATTATTTGTGTTTTCTCCCCCTATCTCATATGGTTCTAACTCACCATCAATGAAGGAACCTAGTAGAGCAAAATCCATCATCAAACCAACCTACCTCTTCCATCTCTTCATCTATGGACTATATCTATAAACCAAAATATTATCCTAATCCCTTAAGAATTCCTACTTTCCCTCAGTGAGTTCCCCAAGGAGATGCAAATTTTTCTACCTTCTTAGATAATAATCTTATGGCCTTGCAACATTATATTACAACCATGTCTTACCATACCCTAGCTTAGACCCATTCATATATCCACCTCATGTCATGACTCTCCAACTCATGGGGAGTACTTTTATTTCCATGGTTACAACCCAACCATTGGCTATTTAAGCCTCCTCATCCACTAACAATCCCTTTGAGACTACTATAGACAACTAATTAACCCAAACTATGAACACCCTTATACCTTCCACTCCTACCAACAAATCCTCCACCTCAGGAGAAAGCTAACCTCTAACCACCTACACTACTTCCACTATGGGAGTGCCTACCTCTAACACTACCAACCCTCCTTCAACTACCCCAAAACTATCAACCAATACCCTACTCAAAATCCTTGTGGTTTCCATACCCTCCACCTTAACACTGATCAGTACAAGGGTCTCCAACTTTCCATTGGTCACCAACCCAACTACCACTCCTATCCAACAAGCAACCTTTACACTAAACTTAGGATACATCCCTAACATACAAGGGAATGTACCCTTACCCACTACCCAACCACATGTGTCTAACTACCTTTATATACCTTCTACCCAACTATTGGCATCCACATACCAATATGTGGTGGCTTCCCAACCTTCTACCCACTATCAGTATGTCACCCCACCACCACAATAGTATGTATATTACAACCTTCTAGGTGCACACACCAAATTAACATAATGAATATGCTTATAGACAAGATGAACACTTTAGAGTCATCCATCTCAAGTGCTCACAACATCTTATCATATGACCAAATTTGTAATGAGCCCATCCATCCATACCTATTAGGCCATATCTTTCCCAATGAGAACTTTCCAAGTTATCTAAATTACAAAGCAAAGAGGATCCCCAAAAACACTTAAGGGAATTTAGGAATGCTTATTATCTAATTACCTATAATTATGCCCTCCTTCTCTACACCTTCACCATGTTCTTAGTCAGTTTAGCATTGGATTGGTATAGTGTCATACCCAAACACTCCCTCTTCTCCTTTAACCAGTTGGCTCAAAATTTCTTGGATCACTTTTTGATCAATATCTCTAAGAAATTTTCTATCACTGACCTCTACTCTATCTGGCAATTTGAAGATGAATCCATTGCTGATTTTGTACCTAATTAGAGGAGCTTAATTAATGAACTTTCCTTTTCCTTGCCTCAACCCAAACTCATAAAGCTCTTTACCTCGGCATGTGTCAAGCATATCTCCTCTAAAATACATGTCCAAAGCTTCCTAACATTTGACAAATCTTTTACCATGGCACACAAGTTAGGGAACATAGATATTGATGAAGGAAAGCTAAAACTAAAAAATAAGAACTCTACCTATAAAACCAATAAGGCCTTTTCTTCCAAACTAGATAACTCATAAAATACCAATATAAGGGATAAGGAAATTGTGAATGTAGTTGTCCTTAAATCTAATCCTCCACCATCCATCAACCAATAAAACTCCTCTTGTTCCTTAAATAAAAACATGAGAGACTAAAACTATAACAACTAGAAGCAATTAAATCTTCTTGGAGAATCTTATGATTCAATCTTGGAGAAGTTATTGAAAGCTAATATCATTCAACTTCATCCTATCAAATCCCCTTAGTAGTTTGATTCCTCTCATCCTACAACTATTTGGTATAATGATAATGATTTTTGTGCCTTCCATTAGGTAATAGGGCATGACATTAGTAGGTGCAATACCTTCAAGAACCTTGTCCAATCTTTTATTGACAAGGGGGAGCTCTCATTAGACAATCCTATTGCACCATAAAACCAAGCCCTTGATAAATCTAGGTAACCTTTTCCAAACCATGATCCTACCAAGAATGAGAGTAACCATTTCAAGTGTTCTCATGATGCCCATATGATTAATATGGTCCTTAATGCATTCATTACTGAACTACCTACTACCTAATCTCTCAAATTTTTGGTTCCTCTTTTTACTGAGGTAGTGGAGTCACCTTCCCTTCCTTTAAAAACCCAATCTGAGGAAATACCATATTCTCTCATCTACTTATTGAGGTAGTGAAGTTCCTAACCACTCTTTCAACCGATATACTAGAACAACCAACTATTGCCACTTTACCTTTACCTTTAACTAGTAAACAACTCATCCCTCCCTTGAAAATTATTCCCAAGGAGGAAGTCTCCATGTCCGCTCCTCCCATGAAGGATCCAACAATCTCAACCTTGAATCCTTTTATTGAAGTAGAGGATAGGTTTACCATCTCCCTTTCCCAATTGATGGGTCTATCCTTTAAAATTACTACCTAGGGAACCAAACTGATCTATAAACCATTATTTAGACTGGTCTAAAGATTAGATTTTGTTTCTAAACCTAACTTAGATCAAGATACCTTTTGGTATAAATTAGGCCTCCCATAATTACCAGACCAAAATCTCCAACTATTTCTTTGATAGACCAACCCATCACCTCTGTTGACTAACCTATTTCCATATCTACCCTACCAACCAAAACCTCTACCCAACCAACCAAAACCATTACCCAAATAACCAAAACCTCTACCAAACCAACCAACCCTTAGCCACCTAAGTCAACTAAGACCCAAATAACATAACCCTCTTTTGTCACCCCAACCAAACTAACCAAAATCCTTGGTGCCTTCCCTACACGAAGCCTTAGTCGCCATTATATGAAAGTAAACCTAACCTCTTTGAACCCAACAACCAAGTGCCAAACCAAAGCCACCAAGGAATTAAAATCATCTAAAGGCTTTAAGCCCTAGATTTTTCTTCCCTCAACCTTGTCCTCCATTTTGGGATCTCATCCCTATACCTTGAGTAGAAAACCAATTATCTCCACTAAAACCCCACCACCTCTTTTGATTACACCTTCACAGTTGATTTTTGATGCAACTCTCTTCACCATAATAGAAATACCCAAGAAAAATACCTTATAATCTTCCACCTCTAGATAATTGGACTCTTTGTCTAACTAAAGCCATTAAACAAGCACTCCACTTCACCTACAACACCTACCACCAAACCTGCTTCTAAATAACTTTCTACCTTAGCAACTAAAGGCAAGACCACTAAACCTTTACCACCTTTAGATAAATCTTACTCAACCATTTTACATAGGTTATTACAAACATCTTATTTAGACTTACCTTCCATCATACTCTTTGACCCTTTTACTTCAAAACCTATCTAGTACCATGACCACCAGGTGTGTTCTTATCATAGGACACATGACCATGACACAAATAAATGCAAATCTCTCCAAATAATTATCCATAAAATTTATGATGAGGATTATCTATTAATATTTGAACCTCCCATGAGCCTTATCGATCCCACCAATAACCACACCTACCCAATGTTTACCTATTCCTCCACTCTCACCTTAGCATGAAGATGAGTCTAACCAATATTATACCTAAACTCCCCCTCCTATCCATACTATCAAAATGGTCACAAGATCATATCAAAATGATAAGAGGAAGGCTAAGGTGTCCATTCCTTATATTTATCCATACTCTACCTCCCAACCAACTCACACTCAACCATCTCCATTTAACCTAACCCAAGGTATATATTTTAGGTACCTCCCAATCTAACCCCTCAAAATCCATCAAGAGAGTTATTCTTAAACACCTTCACTAGACCCTAATGAAGATAAGATTTTATTAGTTAATCTCTACCTCTCCCCATCACTACCAAACACTAATAGAGGATTTTCAATCTATAAAGGTCCAGCATGAGGATCCCCAACCTCTAGCGGCCTTTGTTGGTTCCCTTCAAATTTCCAACCTTGTTACCTTCAAGTATTCATAAATACCCTCTATCCATATAGATGATCCACATCCTCCTCTCTTTATTAGTATATGCAATAACCAAATACATATTAAATGGGTCATGATTGATGGGGGAGCTAGTATTAACATCATCTCCTCCAATGCCTTAAACCAACTCAACCTACCAGACAATGTCATGTCCAAAACCTTCATTGTCCTTCAATAATTCAATGATGACATGTCCACTACCTTTAAAATTATCATCCCCAAAATCTTTTATGTAGTGGAAGGTGAATTCTAATACACCATTTTGTTGGGATGACACTAGATCCACTCTATGGGTTGTGTCCCCTCCACCCTTCACTCTTACATCAAGTTTGAGCATGAACATTAGTTCATCGCCATCCAAGATAACCCAAGTCCTTTCTCAACATGGAACATGACCTATCACCCCAATTATTTCCTCATACCCCCATCCAACACACCCTTAGTAGCTAAAGACCAACCTTCAACCATAAAAGTGGATGTCATATCTAGTTTGACTGATGAGGCATCCTCTAGTTTCTCTATACCTTTGGACTAAATCCCCACCATAGGCCTTTTGGAATTAATGTTCCATCACCTTTTACTAGGGTAATATTGCCTTTTATCCCTTGACACTTTCCTTATTCCTAAGAAGTATGGGCAAGTTACTAACCAACTAGGATATGACCCCAACATTAGAACTAGTGTTCCCTTTAGACCTTCCTATTGTCAGACACATTTTGTTTATGGGGAACTTGACAAACCCTTGGTTCTTCTACCACCTCTCTTTCACATTGACCAGTCATTATCAGTTTCTCTTCCCTATATAAATTAAGCTTTTCTAGGACATACCTCCATTATTTTGCTTGGAAAGGCTTTGGTCTTGGGTGATATGAGCATGGCCCAAATAAATTAGTCATCATTAAAAATAGAAAGCCTCATGAGAAAAATAACCTCGGTTTCATCCTACCCAATAAGAAGTATCCAAAACCACCTACCACAACCATTTTTGAGGAAGATACCCCTTCCTCCCCAACCTCTCCTCCATCTAAATGTGAGGATGATGACATCATCCCACCTAAAAATTTTCTTCAACATGATTAAACTTAGACCTATGACTTGTCAAAAGGATGGTGTGACCGTAACCATCCCTTTGACCCATCCTAAGATGATAGAGGAAGAGTCTCTTACCATTAACACTAATCAATGCCAAAATGATGATTACATTATCACCTACCGTAGTACCCCAAATTATTCCATCCATAGATCCCTTCCTTCCAAGACCTCAACCAATGTGAACAAATCCACTATGGATATCAACTTGGGCACTTTAGATAATTCATGCACTATTAAATTTGGCCAATCACTAACTTTTAAGGAAATTCAAGACTTCCCCTCTTTCCTTCAAGACTATAACATAGCTTTTTCTTGGTCTTATAGTGACATGCCTAGAATTGACCCTACCATTACTACCCATAACATAGTCACCCACTATGACACCAATCTCATCAAGCAAAAAATTTGATGCATACACCCTCACATATCCCTTCTAATCAAATAAGAGCTTCAACATCTTTTATTTGTCAATTTCATTCAATCCATTGACTACCCCCAATGGGTCTAGAATGTGATACCTATCACTAAAGTGATAGAGGGCCTATGAATTTCTATGGACTTTCATGACCTTAACCTTTCTTACCCTAAAGATGACTTTCCCTTATCAAGCATCAACCAACTAGTTGATCTTATAATCAGCCATGAGATTTTATCTTTCATCGATGGATTCTTAGGATACAATCAAATCTTAATTACCCTTGAAGATCAGCACAAAACTACCTTTACCACCCCTTTGGGAACCTTTCACTATAGGGTCATGCCTTTTAGGCTAAATAACATTTGTACAACTTACAAATATGCCATTACCTTATCCATAATATTATAGAGGACTATGTGGATGACTTTCTCAAAAAATCCAAACTCTAAAACGATCACTTAGTTGTTCTTAAGATCATCTTTGAGTGCCTCATCCATTACCATGTCTACCTTAACCCTAAGAAGTTCATTTTTGGGTCTTTTCAAGAAATCTTCTTGAATTTATCATTTCCCTTAGAGGAATAGAATTCAATCTTACCAAGATCAAATCCATCCTTGACATGTTCCCTCCAACCAATCTTAAGTAACTCTACAGTTTGCATGGGAAGCTCCAATCCATTCATTGTTTTACCTCCTAGCTTTTAGACTGATGCCAACCCTTGCACCACCTTCTAAATAAGGATGTCTCATTCAAGTGGAATATAAAATGTCAAAATGCATTTTATTGACTCAAAGAGTACCTTTTGTCACCACCTATCCTCACCCCTCCCAAGGATGACAAAACTTTCTACATATATATATCCACCATCGACCACTCCTTAGTAGTAATGCTAGATCACAAAGATGAAAAACATAAAGAAGAATTTTCATACTATATTAGTTGTATGCTTGTAGAATATGAGACTCAATATACCCATACTAAGAAACTTTTCCTTGCTTTATTCTTCATTTACACCAAACTTTTCCACTACCTTCTTGACCATAAAACCTATGTCATAACCAACATTGGCCTACTCATGTACATGTACTCTAAGCCATACCAAAACCAACATATGGCCAAGTGACTCATGCTCTTATAAGAGTTTGACCTTGATTTCTTTCAGTAATAGTCAATTAAGGGGCAAGTAATTTCCAACCAATTAACTAAAGCACCTTTTGTAGATAACCAACATCCTCCTCGTGAGTTCCTTGATGAGTCCACTATGACCCTCTCTTAGGTATAATTTACCTATGAAGTCACCATATTATTTTATGGTTTAAAGTGTTAGCCTAGTGGTGGAGTTGGTATCATCCTTATCCCCTTTTATGGTGATCCTCTTCCTTTATCCTTCAAGATTTATTTTGAATGTACCAACAACATGGATGAATGCAAAGCCATAGTAATAGGACTTTGGACCACATTAGCCTTAGGAGTCAAAATGATCAATATCTTTGGTAACTCCCAACTTGTGGCCAATCAAGTCAATTTCTCTTATCATTGTATGAATGATGTTCTATAATATTACAAGAAACTAGTTGACAAGCTCTTATCATCATTTGAACAATACCACATCTAATCAACCCTATGATATACTAATAAGTTCACTAACACCATGGCTTCCTTTTCCTCATAGATACCATCTCTACCTTCTGACTATAAGATATTTTTCATTATCCATAGACTCAGCCAACCTTCTTATGTCAAACTAGATTCTCCCACCATTTTTAATGTGGAGGAGACCCAAACCAACATTTGATATCAATAAACCTTTGAATACCTCAATATTTACATCATTATTGGCCTTTCAAAGAATACTCAGAGAGAATTTATCTATATTACCTCATGTTATACCATATCATGGGGTATCCTTTATAAACATGGCTTTGATGGTCTTCTCTTACCTTACCTCCTAGTCATGAAGCCTCTCATACTATCAAGGAAATGCATAATGGTATCTATGGAATACACCTTAGTGGCATCACCATAGTGAAGTGCATCCTTTACCTTGGCTATAACTGGCCTACCCCTAACTAAGACTATAATGATTATGTGAAAAAGTGTGTTAACTGTTAGTAGCATACCACTTTGCATCACGTACCTAGCTAGAGTCATTGATTTTTCACTTATTTTTGGCCCTTTTCACAATGGGGATTAGACCTCATTAGTAAAATTAATCCCCATTCCTCATAGCAACACCACCCTATCATCACTATGACTAGATATTTTACTAAATGGGTGGAATCCATCCCCTTAGTCATGATTAAAGTGGAAAAGATTGTCTACGTTATAAACCATCACATCATATACCATTTCAATGTTCCTCATAAGATTTAATTGACAATCATAAATCCTTTAAAAATGAGAAATTCTAGGGTCTATGTGATGCATTAATCATTAATTTAAGCTGCTCCTCACCCTATCACCCTTAAGTGAATAGAAAAACTAAGGCCTCTAACAAAACTCTTAATAACATGCTAACTGAAATGGTCAATGCATCTAGTCAAGATTGGAATTTGCACATCCCCTTCACCTTATGGGAATATTTCACTAGAATTAGAACCCCTATAGGTGATACACCTTTCTCTCTTGTGTTTGGAGTGGAGGCCATCTTACCTCTTGAAGTCCAAATCTCATCTCTTCACATATCTTTGTAGGAGCTCATTTTTTAGGATAATTATCATCAACACCATTTATCTCAACTTGAACTACTTGATGAGCATCATTTAGAAACCCTTACCCATATCCATGTCTATCAAGAGTGCATTAAGCATGCCTATAATAAACACCTTAAAGTGCATGACTTCAACATTGGATATCTCATCCTAAAGGAAATCAACATGTCACTAATATAGAGAAAATCAAGCAGGGAAAGTTTAATTTTAATTGACTTGAACCTTATATTTTAACCCATAAGTAGGGATCAGGAGCTTACCAATTGTCTTTTCTCAAAGGCCACCCAGAACTTGAGCCCCTTAATGCTTCACATCTGCATCTGTTATTTTGTTAAAAAAGATCAAGTTCACTTTTTATTTAATTTAAGTTCATCCCTTGATATCCATAGTCATTCACCTCCCCATTTTAGGGGAAACTAATTAAAACCAAATCATGTGATTATCCATCATAGTCATAGCCTAATCTTGAAGAATGGGTAACATGGCTCTACCCATGATATGATTCTCATGGTACTCTTGACCCCTTTCATAAGATGGATTCCCATGATCATTTTCACCTAAACCTCTTCACACCTAATCAACCTTCTTGTCCTTTTAGTTTTGCCTTCATAAAATTGAACCCTTAAACCTATATAAGGAAATCTATGTCAATCAAAATAAAAAATTTAAAATTCCTATCACTAGCAATCATGGGTCATTCCTATCATTCATAGATCAATCCCTTGAAGGATAGATATTGAAAATTTATTTAAAATTACCAAACGTAAAGTGGACTATTCCCTTAAAAGGTAGCTATAAAAAATCATTGAATAAAGCAAATAAACCTAGACCACTCCCTTCAAGGATGGCTGAGTAAATGATTTTGTCAAAGGCATAACATTTACTTGGAAGCTTCTTATATCAATCATCCTACCATATTAGAAACAAAGCATAAGACCCATTATCAACATCAAAATAAAACAAATATAATTATAAAATCTGTAATTAGCTCTCACATAACATAATAAGGTGGAAACCGCATTCATCTTTCATAAGTAGACTTCTTACATCGATCAGTCTACATAGTTTGACATGGATTTATTTATACTAACTCTTTAAACACCTATAAAAGAGGCATGATAGTCTCACAAGAAGTTTCAATTTCTATCCATTCCCCTTTTATACTCTATAATAAAGGGATTTTTGAGCTTACTTAACATTATGTGGCCAAGACGCCTTTTTAACCAACTAATGAATACTAATGCGAAGCAATCGAAGGGCTTATGCTCATTAAGTGAATCTAACTTTGGTTTTTGATTTAGTCCTTAACAACAAAGAAGCATCTTGACCTCTTCTTATCCAGTCATGACTAGTTGATATTTTCATTAAGACATTTATCTCTTGATTACATTCTTTATTCTCCCATCTAGTGTTTTTAGTTACCTTACCTCATGTGCTTTACCTTAAGCAAGATAACAAAAACCATAATCATAATAGGTATATCCATGGATGTCATAAGCAACATCGCAATCATGATCACAACCATAACATAATAAATATGTACAAGTAGGTAAACATGTCTACCTCAAAATGTACATCTCACTACATTGGCTCATAGGCTAGAATTTTATGTGTTTATTGCTTGATTACTTCTCGATTATTGTAGTTCCATGATCCATATCATGTAGTTTTTTGTTCTCTTGGATTCCATGATGGATATTATGCTCCATCCCTCTAACTAATAACTAATAAACTAAAAACTAGCTTTTCTAGTTTCAATTAAATTTAAGTATATTACACATGATATTACATTGTTACATCTATCTAGGCACACCCCTATTGATATAAAAATCTCTCAAATCAAACCATGCTATATCTTTAGATATCTTGTTGATTATCATTGTTATATCATGTATATTTATAGCTTAACACACTTATAGGGCTTCTTATTTTGAAGGTAGTCATTATAGGGTACCTATTCCTACCCTCAAAAGAGGGGGTAACAAACAAAGGTTTTATTTATAGAGATCAGATCTCCTATTGATCTAAAAATCCAATTTAAGAATAACTAGATCAACAACAAATCATCAAACTACTCAAAATGGACCAGGTAGATAGTCAAGATTTTAGATCAGTGATAAATTTTATCCTAAGACAATAATGCCAAGGTTGGAATATAGTGTTGAACACTAGGGTATCCATTTTTGTCCCTCTTATCCAAACAATAGAAAAACCAAGTTTCCTAGAAGTAGGCATAAAGGTAAGTTTAGCTGCAATTTTGCACAATAAGACCAGTTCAAATCAGTAGTTTTCAATATAGTTTTCTAAGAGAATCTAGACATAGGGGGCATCATGTATGGCATGATTGGTTCTCACTTCTACTTTTAGATATGATGCTTGGTATAACTTCTAGATTAGATTCCATGTTTTAAACACTAGTGATTGGGGACAAATTGCACAACACTTTTTCTTCTTTTCTTTCAATTTTTAGCATTACCCAGGCATTCCATCTATAAGTGGTTGGCATCATTTTAGAATGGATTTTCTACAAGTCTAACCTCTACATTCTTGATTACTTGAGTTCTTGAATGGCTTCCACATAAGTCAAATTTTTAGTTTTGGAGTGGCTTTCATACAAGCCTAATCTCTATCTTTTCCAAGTTGTCTAACATTGGCCTAGTTTCTAACACACATTCAACTATCCACACCACATGGTTAGATTTCTAGAGAAATCAAGGGATTTAGAAGCCATCTCATATGACATACACATTCATACATACTAGTATCAGCTCTTAGCTTCACTTAGTGGGAAATGATGGAGCCAAAGGGCCATCCTTTGTATTCTTAAGCCACCTATTTAGAGGGATTAGACACAGTCTAAACACTGATTAGCACATGCATGATCATCTAGCTTCACTCAGTAGTCAACGATGTAGCCAAATGACCAAAATTTGTATTCTTGATCCACTTTCTAGGTAATTAAACACTCAACTCAATTCATGATGTATCTTTTGGTACAACATCATACAACACATACCCAACACACTCTGGCTTACTCACCATCACAGTAGGTTTTATATTGGTTCACATACTTGGTGAGGAGTATTCATTCCATTTTATTCATCTTTCTTACCCATATTTATATGTTCTTGTTTTATATAGCATATAATAAGATCTGATCTACTCTTTCTTTTCCTTTTTTAGATTCACACTTACACAATGTGTTATCTATGCACTATCTAGCATTAATCAACATCACAAGCTTCATGGGCTTCACCTTTATAGGTAATTTTATGTACACTTTCTATTTTCTTTTATCCTAATATTTCACTTTGCTATATCACTAGAATAAAGGGGATAAATGTAATCATATAAAATGCATAAATTGGTAACTTAAGCATGGATAAAGATACCCAACCCTTAGGTCTCTCTTACTTTCTCTCTAAACCCTATTAGGCTTGTTTTCACTAATTTCTAGTCATCTATAGCCTTCTAGAATTGACCCTAGCTGATCCAAGACACTCTCTTCATGACTAATCCATCCCCCTAGGTCTCATATACTCAAGATAATAATGCCAAATTTGGACTATAGCACTAAACCCTAGGGTGTCCCCTTTTAGTATTCCTATTCAATCATAATTCAAGCCTAAATTACCATTTCCCCCTAATTCTTCTTATTTATTGTGTAAAACTAGTCTAATTTTATCTAACCCATGACCAATAAATCCATATAAAATCCCATTCAAAGATCATTTGGAAAGGGTCGGCAAATATCATTCAAGTAAGAATACAAGCAATCTTCCTTATTCTCTACATACAGCTAGCCCATACACTTTCAAGCCAATTCAAGTCCTTACACTACTCCCTAGTCATATCAAGCATACCCAATTTTAGAATTTATTGCATTTCAATTCACCATTTCACAAAGAAATCTAAAAAGGATAACTACATATGGCTTGATCCTTCCTCAGAGTATTGGTATGTAGGTAGTGTACCCACACACAAGGTGTGAAGCACGTCTAGTGCATCTTACACACACTAACCCCTTTTCAACATTTTCCAAGTTTATTTAAATTATATATAAGATATAAGTACATGAAAAATAATCTCTACAAGGATCTCTATTTATAGTGAGGACCTAAACATTGGTACATAAGCTCACATTGAGTAGGCAAATAAAACCCAAAAATCTTGAATCCTACAAATAATAGTGCCAGAGAAGAACTATAGCATCAGAGCCTAAGGTGTCAAGTTATAATACTCTTTTAAAATTATAAAATGAAGTATAATATCCTATTTTTATAGTTTCCTAGTCTTGCACATAAATTTTTAGACACTATCTCAGTCATAATAGTCTAAAATAAGCTAAGTTTAATTTTCTCTCTCTCACTGTTATTTTTAGAAAAGGTTTAATTACAATTTAATTTCACAAATCATTAAATTTAATTAAAAATATTATTTACTAATTTATCTTACTCATACCCTATTTATTTAATAGTAATAAAACTCCATTATTCCAAAAAATAAAAAATCAACATAACACCTTCATTAGATATAAAAGTTTGTTAATTATGTTGTTAATTTTCTAGTGTTGTTAAGACTGTTATTAATTGACATTGTTTTGATTTTTATTATTGGTTTTTGATGAATAATATCATGTTGATCTTATAATTTTAATTTTATTTATATGATACATAAGTATGATAATTAAAGATGTTCAAATTTGTGTTGTGTTATGTATTTATATTTCACCAACTTTTGAGCCTTTTTACACTTAATTACTTATGTGCTTAAGAAAATATCACATAGTCAGATGATGTTTTCCATTATATATTAGTTTAAAAAACATGAAATAACTATAAAATTACCCATTTATAACTATCCTAACAAAGTCTTGGTAATATTTATTTGTACATCAGGTGAGTTCGTAAGGCTTGCCTTGAGTGATATGCTAGTGTAACTGAGCTTAGTGTTTGGGGTTTGTGTGCATGTGCTGTAGGACTAGGGTGAATGAATATGTTAGGTTGAAGTGTTAAAAAATAAACCCCAACAATATTTTTATATCTTTTTGTATTCATATAATCACATAATATTTTATTTTGATGGCTCCATATTTATTTATAGTGTCATAATGTTCTTGGTCCTCTTTTTATCTAATTTTTGGTCTCTTATATTTTTAGATGGTTCAATCCATTTTATAACATAATGTCTAATGTTACATACTAAAATTGATATATTTATCATAGGTCTATTTTTCAATCCCTTTTATGAATGTTTTCTTGCACATTTAAGTATATTCTAGTTATATTTTTCATGACACTATTTCCTATATTCAAAAATAAAGTATTTATATATGAAAATACCCTTAGAGGTTATAGATATAACCATTCATTATTAAAAATATTATTACAAATTTAAAATTACTATTAGTTCATTAATCACTATGAAATATTAAGTATATTAGTGTTAAAATATTACTTTACAAAGGTTGTGCCTAGGTGAAATAACATCTAGACTTGTATTCACATGATTCCACACACATTCACATTAAATGGATAACTCCATGTAGTTTGAGCCCACTTTGTATTATTTTAATGAATTCAATGCTTAGGGTTAGTATAACCCAAAATACTAACCCTTTTATGGGGTTTTCTAATAAAGGTTGCAAGAACTATGGTTTCAAGAAAAAAAAGAAACATAGATCATTTTATGTAGGTTTAAAGTTACTTGAACACAAAAGTGGAACTTATAGAAGAAGATTCACTTATATAATTGAAAAAAATGCATATATGAATTCATGAGTGATATATTCCAATCTAGATCATACCAACTAATAGTTCCACAAAGATTTGATGTTTCTATAATACAACAATAGAGATATTAGATTTATGGTCTGATTTTAGGTACTTGTATAAATATTTTTTAATAATTACATATAGAACCAAAACAAAAAATAAATGTCATAAACAATAAAATATATCTCCATTCATTGATTAATTTATTCTTTCTATATTTAACAAGTGATATAAATAATCAATAACATTCATTTTTTTTATTATAGATATATATCTGTGTAACATTGATATACATAGTTTTATGCTTATTAGGTTTAGAATTAATTTAAATTGGGGTAAAAATAGTATTAAATTTATTTTCATAAATTAATTTTTAATAATATTCCTCTAATTTATATGTGGGATTAATTTAAAATGTTGGTCAAGAAATAATTTTATCCTATTTTTTGAGGAAAAAATGTCTATGTATTGGAAAGATCTTAGGAAAAATAAATGTCAAAATGTGATATGGTATATAAGTGAGTTTATTAAGAAGGAATTATTAATGGTAAATGATATAGTACACTTTGACCTCATGATGAAGTATGTGGGTAGACTCCATTTCCATTTGATGAGACTCATGCTCTTAGCCAAACCTACAAATGAATATGAGGCTTGTTCTCAAGATCAGTACTTTGAGATAGACAAAAATAAGGTCCATATACCTCTTCAAATGCACCAAAATAGTAATAAAATTTTAAATAAAATGGAAAAGGTAAATGAAAAGGTAATTTTAATTTTATTACTACTTTTTCAAAAAGGAATATGAAAAGGCATTATGGGCATTATGATGTTGATACACATTCAAATGAAAGAAGAAAAATAAACGTTTTAATTCATTCAAAGGGAAATAATTTGGGTGAAACATAAATTTAAATGATGCATTATGGTCTAACTCTATTCACAAGGAGTTATGTTTAGGTAGCAATAATTATTGCCATCAAGGTGAACTTAAAAACATTTCCATAGTAGGTTTAAATTAAGAAAACTAAAGTGGATGCTCTTTTTTATTTGATTCTCTCAAGATAATTTGATAAGGAAGGATTTGGTGACAAATTGGGGTTAAATATTTAAATTCATTCTAATAAATATTCTTTAGGTTTAATAAATCCATAAGTAGAGATAAATGTGACAAAGAAAAGCAATATCACATTTGGTATTGTTACACATTTCATTGATGAAGTCATGATGGATGTTGTGCCTATTGACATGTGTGGTGTATGTTTGGAAGCCGTTACATCTATAATAAGGTTTTAATTTTCATTATAAGATCCAATAAATACTACTTGTGAATTATTGGGAAACATAAATCATCAAACCTTATAAAGGCAACCCGATTATCTCCTTATTAAGTGCTTTTCAGAGTAAAATTTTGATTAATGTTAGTGGGAACTTTGATTTACCTATTTTAAGAGATATAAAATATAAATAAATGGATTAAAAAATTACTTATTTTATCATGTTTACTTTTAAAACTTATAAATAAATAGGAGTTTTATTACATTAGTTAAGGTAATATTTATAAAATCCCATGGATATGGCATTTGTGAGGCCTATTGAGCATCGGTTATAGTAGATATAAAATTTTCCTCTTCCTACATAGGCATTTATTATAAATATTTGGTGGATTAATATTATGTTTATAAATATTTAGTCTTTTATTGATCAAATTATAATCCATCCTATTACTTCTCCATATACTTCCAGTTTTTTTAGTTACATAAGAAAGATTATCCAAGGAGAATGTGTATTGGTTATAGAGAACATAATAAAATTGCCATCAATAATATGAAACCTCTTCCATGGATGCTTTATTGTAATTTAGTATTGAGGTATCTATCCCTTTAAATATTATTTTTTAATTATGTATTTGGATGATGTTATGTTCTTCAATGAAACTTATGATGCTCATTTGAAACAAGTTTTGCATGTCTTGAAGGAAATTTGTTTTGATTGAAAATAAATTTTAGTTTTCAAAACAATAACTTATTTATTTTGGTATTTTTATTTGAGATTGGAAGTTTTAAAATGATATGGATAATGTTGGCGCCATCATGAACTAGCCTAGGCCTTACAATATGACTAAAAACTAATATTTGAAGGTGTAATTATGTATACAAGTAATTTTACTTGATTTTTTTCCTTTCATAACAACAAATTTATTCCATTAAATAGGGGATAAATTTTTTACATGGTTTAAGAAACAAAAATATGAATTTTTGATTTTTAAAAAAAGATTAAAACTGATCTAATTTTAGTTTTACATAACTTACAACAACCTTTTTAGATAGAAACATATGCTAGTAATTATGCTATGAGGGTTGAACTAATGTAAGGAGTTCATCTCATATGTTAGCATTAAAAGTAATTTCATGGTGAAATAAATAATTATTTTAAATATGACAAAAATTATATAATTAATAAGGAAACTATTGTTCATATAAATCACAAACATATCCAATATTTGTAAGAAACATAATAAAATTTAGAAAGTTAGACATTATAAATTGATGGGTTTATTTAAAAATATTCATTTAGTTATAAAATATAATAAACATATGAATAATAAGTTAGATAAAATTTGGTCTAGACCTAATTTTATTTAATACATGGGAAGCATAACTAGTATTGATCATTTTGTGCATGAATATAATGTAAAAGGAGATTGTTGCAGGAGCATCCTATATGGATGACTCATTTGATGTTTGTTCAAGAAATTTTGGTTTGATTAGTATTTTGTAATGAATTTTCATTTTTAGGATGTTTTATTTTTTTTATAATTCATTTCATACACCATGAAATTCTTTACAAGTGTTTAGGTGCACTAGGATAGTCTAGATTTTCAAATTCAATTTTTTCCTAGTTTGAATTTTTGAATAATTTGGTCTAGAATAGGTGTTGTATGATAATTGTCAAGAAGTTTTGAAATTTTTAGTGAATATTAATTAATAATAAATAAACTATGGACAATACCATTGGTTATGAGTAACATTTTACAATAAAATCATCCTTGTTCCTTGTGCAAGGTAAAAACATTCTTGTTGTGACCATTGGAAAGGTAGTTAGGGAAGTTGGTTTTGATATGAAGTATGTAAATTTTATTTTTGATTAAATTTTAAAAATTTATTCAAAGTATCATGGTAATTATACCTAAGTTAAAATTAATAAATATCCCTATATTTTTATAAGAGGACTTGTGACTCTATTTTTTGTGTTTTGTACAAGATGTTGAAAGAGTTTTCTAATGCTCACAAGAAGGAATATGTGACAGTACTATGTTTTAAGGTTTAAACATGAATTAGGTGAGTGATTTATTTGTTATTAAACTTTAATTAATAAATTAATTTTTTAATTTATATTGTCATTTGGCTTGAGAACATTAAATCCCTATTGAAATTGTGTCCACTACAATCTAGAGTAGAGTATTGAGAATGTGTATGACAGGACATCATAATGAGTGAGGGATGATTATATAAGGTTAATAGTATTTTTTAAAGGTATATAAAACTAATTAATATTTTTTAAATCCTTTTGATAATCCTAAACCTTAAGACAATGTTTTCAAGAACCTTCAGATTCTATCTACATACATAGTGCAAAGGAAAGTCAAGGTAAAATTGAAATAGAGGAGTGTTGGAGACAATATAAAGGTGGGAAAATGTATTTTAATTTTAAATATATTTAAAATAGGTATAATATAATATTTATACCCTTTTTTAATTCTTTAACCATAAACTCTTTGCTATCAGATGACTATAGCCTAGGACTATACATATAGAGAAGTCAAGTATGATTCCAAAATGTTGGAAAGAGGAAATAACGTGAGAAAATAATGTTTGGAAACATTTTATAAAGGCTAAGGAGATATAATTTAATGTTAATAGTGATTATAAAGATGAATTTAATCTTGGAACAACATATTGAATGCTTTTGGGTCCTCACAGGGTCTGCAAGCCCTAATCTAGGGTTTTAATATTCAAATGAAATTTTTAGACATTATATCCAATAAAAACTTAATTTTTTTTGTAATTTTATAGGTACCAAGGTAATTAAATATATTATTAATGTTTTTTTTGTTTTTGAGTGTGTTTTTTAATTATTTTGAGGAGTTTTTGTAAATAGGGTTTATAAAGGCTTACTTAGGCCTAATAAAGAACTTAAAAAGGATAGAAAAAGGGTTTCCATGAAGAGTTTTAATTTGAATTTTCATTTAGAGATAAAAAAAGATAGAGGTTATCTTAAATAAATTTTTTTCCCAATTTAATTCTATACATAGCCGTACAAAGTAAAAATTTCCAAAAAAGGCTATCAGGGACAGAGTGTTGAGCAAACATAGTGGTGGATGAAGAGAGTTGAAGCTTGTAGAGGTATGTACATGGAATGATGGGTAATAAATGGTTTTAATGATCATGTTTAAGATTTAAATAACCATAATCTAATCAATGAATTTAATAATCCCTTAAAAGTACATTGAACCAATGATCAATTACTCAAAGGAGTGAATCAAGAATAAGGAGAAGAGTGAGATAAGTGGTTTATCATTTGGTATCATATATTAGGATCTCTTTGGAATGTATAAATCATGAAATATATAAGATTATGAGAAGTAGTATCAGCCTAAAATAGGTTGAAAGCATTGGATGCTTTAGTGGTTAAAATGATGAACATACATGCAAGATTGTAAGCCATAGAGATGGCATAATGAAGAGAGATAAACAAGGGTGATGTTAGTGATGGTGAGGATGATATTCCTCATTAATAATTAGTAGAGGAAGGATATGAAGGAATATTTTAAGAGATATTCATTAAAGTAGTACTTGGGGTGACTTCAAATCCCAAAGTGAAGGTGCTCATGTATGAGGGAAGTCTTAATGTGGAAGAGTTAGTGGATTGGATCACATCCATGGATAAGTAATTCAATTATGAAGAGGTGAAGGAGAATAAGAAGGTAAATTTTTTAGTAACAAGGCTAAAGTCTCATGTATCCTTGTGGTGGGATGGCATATGGGAAGAGAGAAAAAGAAGAGGCAAAGATAAGATAAGGTCATGGGACAAAATGGTTGCCAACATGTAAGGAAAATTCATGCCTAAAGAATATCAGATCCACTTGTTTAGGATGCTACAAAACTTGAGGAAAAAAATATGATAGTTGAAGATTACATATAGGAGTTCTACAAGTTGAACATTCGAGTAGGACATATAGAAGAGGATGCTGAGAAGGTTACTAGATACATGAATGACTTGAAGTTTGACATTCAAGATGAGTTGACTATTTTGGCACCTAGGACTATTAAGAAGGCCTATTAGGTTGTCTTGAGGGTAGAAGATGATTTTTCAAGAAGGAAAATTCAATTGAATAGAGGTAGATGTGGTAAAAGCTATAGAGGTAGAGGCCAATAATAAGGAAGAGGGAAGCCAAGTAATAGACGTTAATGTCAAGGTCAAAGCAAAGAAGTGAGCAATAGTTTAGAGGCTTCAAGTTCATCAAATAGAGGTTGTTATGGAAATAAAAGTGGTAGATCCTATGGTAGAGGAAGAGGCAATGGTTGGTTTGTAGGTAAGTGCTTCAAGTGAAATAATTTTTTAGGGCATAGGTCTTATGATTATTTTAAACATGTGAAAAGTGGTAACTCTTTGAGAGGATCCTTCTTGAACAAGTTAGTAGATAATTGTAAATACACTAAATAAACTATGAAAATCAGCAATATATTAACTCAAATAAATAGAACTAAATTACAATAGCTAAATTATAGAATCATTGGCCTCTTCAAGGGGGAAAGCTCTTTTGAGAAATCTCAATTTAATACAATTCATGGATGCCTTAATTAGCCTCAACACTTACTTATATACTAAATCTAATCTAAGCAACTACTACTTCCCATGAACGTGGGATAAAAAAAATGTTCATGGGATGACATATAAAGTATATGCATCTATAGAAACTAATATACTAAAAAATTAAAGAGAAGGGACATCATGGGTTCCTAACATCCCCTCCCTCTTAAAAAATCTTTGTCCTCAAAGCTTTAGATGTGGGCATTGGTGCTAAATCTAAAATAGTGGGTCCCATGTTACATCCTCTAGTTGCATTTCATGCCACTGAGTTAATTCCTCTATGATGAAGTGGGAGAAAAGTTGTCATGTGTGCCTATCACTTCCAACTCAATAAGGATGGATCCTTCATTATCAAGTTATGTTAAAATAGTCTACACTCTAATATTTGTGCCAAGAATTTTCTTCATACAAGAGACATGAAATATGGGGTGAACTTAGGAAGAAGCTGGGAGCTCTAACTTATAATCAATCAGACCAATATTCTGGAGAACCTTATATGGACTATAGAACTAGGGAACTAGCTTATGAATCCCTTTGAGTTTTAGAGATGATTGATTGCATGGTTATAGGTGAAGAAAAAACATATCACCTACTTAGAAAGTGCACTTAGAATAGTGCTGATTAGCCTATTGTTTCATTATATTTTATGCCATACAAATATTTTCCTAGAGTGTTGAATATTTGATCTCAAGTTTGGAGAAGTGTGTTGATCAATTGAACTGGTGTACTACTGGGGGTGTACACAAGGAGCACTAGTGGTAATTGACCATACTCTACTTCATATTGAGTCATTTTAGTTGAATTTTGGTAGGAGGTATTATACCACCATTAGGTGAGAGGGAACCACTTTTCCCACTAATGTTATTATTTTAAGGTGAAGTAATGATAGAAAGTTTCAAAGTATTTATTGACAATTTATGTCTAGCCATCCATCTATGGATGATACCCAAAAATCATCTTCAGTTGGGTACTAATGCATCAAAATAGTTCTATAAAAAAATGGCTAGTGAAGGTTGCATCACAATCTAAGCTAATGGAAGAAGGAAAGCTATGAAGATGAAAAATTTGGTCTAAAAAAATTTGTGTGAATGTGGAGGCAATATAGGGATGGTTGAGGGCAAAAAAATGACTATATTTGGAGAGGAAATAAATCATAAACAAGATCACTATGTTCCCTCTATATATAGGGATCCCATTAATGAAATAAATATAAATATCTATCCAAATCTTGGTAGGGATGAGTAAAGGTTTGAGCAACCTAGGAATGAGTGTTGTTTCACCCTCGTTACATTGGTAGGTATCACATTCATCCACCATCTATTGAATTTCCTTTTGCATTCCCTTCCAAAATAATTTTCATCATGTTTTTTCAAAATTTCTAAGAAATATTGAGTGCCTTGTAGATGGAAAAGCATAGAGTTCATAGAATACATCTTGCTAAATATCTATGCTCTGTGGAAGCACCAACTGACCCTTATATCATAAAGATGCAACAACCCAAGAATAATGTGGTATAGTAGAGGGGTTAGTGGACAATTTTTGAATGATTTGATATAATTATGATTCATTGACATATACCTAATATAAAACATCCAACCAATTTGGAATAGGCATGGAAATAGCTGAAAGGGAAGCTTGGTCCATAAATGTGTGAGATAGAGTATCAACCAAAATATTATCCTTACCATTCTTTTAAGTGATCTCATATTCATAAACCATGAGTTTTTTGACCCATTTATATTATGATGGGACAAATACCCATTATTCCAAAAAATATTTTAGACATTGGTGATTAGTTTTGATGTAAAAATGATTCCCTAGTAGGTATGGCCACCATTTTTATACTTCATGCAAAATGGCCATCATTTCCTTCTCATAAATAGAGAGTACTAAATTATTTATAGAAAGTGATTTGGTATTGAATGCAATGGTGAATACTTCTTGGAAGATAATAACACCAAGTCCGTTACTATAATCATCACTCTTAATCATGATGGTCTTGGAAAAATCTAGCATACGTAGTACATGTGTAATACACACATTTTGTTTTAATTATTAAAATACACACTCAATAACTTATGTCCATTTAAAATTATCCTTTTTCAACATGGCTATTAGTGGATCTAAAATTTTCACATAGTCCTTGATAAAATTATGATAGTATCCAATCAGCCCCAAAAAACCATGAAGGCTCTTGAGTGTTAGAAGATGAGGACAATTTATCATGGAAGCTATTTTTTTAAGATCCACTTGAACCCCTTGGGCTGAAACAATATTCCTAAGATACTCCACTTAGTCATGTCCAAAATCAAATTTGGACTTTATTGAATAGAGATGATGATCAAAGAGAAGTTGCAGTGTGAGTTCTAGATGTTGGAGCTACTCAGACCATGTTTTACTATAGATGAGGATATCATAAAATAAGACCAGAATAAATTTATATAGGTAGGGATGGAATATTTTATTCATAAATTCTTATAATGTTGAAGGAACATTTTTTAGGCTAAATAACATGACCAAAAGCTCATAGTGGCCATCATTAGTATGAAAAGTGGTCTTAGGGCTATCATCTTCATGAAGCTAGATCTAGTGATATCCAAAGTGGAGATCCAACTCAAAGAAAAAATGAGAACCATGAATCTCATAAATAATAAGGAGCAAGAAATTATCCTTGATTGTGATGTGATTAAGTGCATGGAAGTCAATGTAGAGGTGCCATGACCCATATTTTTCTAGATAAGGAGAATTAGGGAAGAATATGGGATGGTACTAGGGCAAATAATGCCTTACTTCAGTAAGTCTCAAATGATCATCTCAATCTTAGTATTTTGATAAAATGGGTAGTTTTAGGGACTAATATTTGGAGTAACACTTCCATGAAGGAACTAAATACAATGGTCCTCAAGCTGTGAAGGTGAAAATCCCACTAGTTTGGTAAAGACACTTACATACATATGTAGAAGGTTTGTAAATAAGAAGTAGTGGAGACTATTGATGGTTGAATTTGAATGGAATGGAGTTGGGAAATGATGCCATGTGAATTATTCTTAATAATATTTTCCATGTGATGTGAACTTATGATGCTAAGAGACACCGGTTGTAAGTATTTCAATGTGTGTTTTTTCCATTGTCTAAAAATTGCATCCAAAGTTTAGCAAAATTTCATAAGATGGATCTAAGTGTGCATAATTATTAGGATCAAAAAACAACATCACATCCACCTATGGGCAAGTCAAACATGTCAGAGTGAAATTTATAATCTCTAATAGAGATACACACATTGAAACACTTCCCTTTTCAAGGTAATATGCCCCCATTGGCAATCGTGGCTTCAAAGTTGGAAAAAATATGGACAAAATAATCATCTTATTTGGTGATGCAAGGGTCAATGAAGTTATGAGTAATAAATAAATAAATTAGTATTATGAGAGGGATCTTCTTGAAGTAACCCCTGACTCACATGGTTTATGGGGTGACTTCTACTAAGGCATGGAGAGATATCTTTAGTTGGTCTTCTTAAGAAGTAGGTTCCATAATTAATGAAGCTTCTTCTAGATGATTTGTTGTGTCTTGAGCATCTTCCAAAACTTTAGTTTCAAGTAGAGAGTCTAAATCCATTAGGTAGAGATTTTTATTGACACATCCATGTCCCTAAGTGAATATATCATCACAATTATAACATAGTCCCTTTTCTCTACATGCTCACATCTTTGCTTCAATCAAATGCTTGATAAGAGTGGTTTTAGGGGATAGCATTATTTGATATCATTGTAGAGTTATATTTCTAAATGGAGTAAACTTGGATTTATATCATTAATGAGCTATGATCTTGTCCTCTACCAACTTAGACAACCCTAGGGCTTCCATCATTATGTCAGGATGGAACATTTTGACCTCAGATTGAATTATATCCTTCAACCCACTGACAAAGTAACTCTTAAATAATTCATTATACAATCCCTCTATGTGATTGGCCAATTTTTTAAATTCTATTTAATATTCTCTCATGGTTCTTATTTGGAAAAGTTTAGTTAGTGCTCTAGTGTAGTCATCAAAAGCAATTAGGCTAAACCATTGAAAAATGAGGGTGCAAAAATTGGTCCATATGGGTTCATCATGATCCTTGGTATACCAAAGATACCATTGAAGGTATTCTTGTTCCAAGTGAAAGGATGCATGTGAGACCTTGTCGACATCAAAAATATTATGCAGACTAAAATATTTTTCTGCCTAATAGATCCATCTAGATAGATCTACACCATTTGATCGAGGAAAATCAAGATTTAGCCCATGAAAATTATTGGAAGAAGAAAAATTGGTGTTTGAAGAGGACTCTGGATGTTGTCAATTGTTTAAGGTAGTATGTTGAAGATTGAGGACAAGAATTTTTTCATCAAGATCCTTGATTTGGGTTTTGAGGGTGGTAATCTCATCATCCATGTTTTTGCTCATGTGGGTTACTACCATGACCAAAATAAGAGTTTTTTTTTTAAATGGGTATTAAAACTAGAGTTAAGACATGTTTAGCAAGGAGAATTTTTAATATGGGTGAAATAAGAAGGGGTAAAGGTAATATTACTAAAAATAATTCATAGTGGGAGTATGATTGATGAAGGCAAGGGAAATTTTAGAAGTAAAAATGGAAAAACTATAAAATTTATCATAGAGGTACAAAGAAGTAGAAAAGGGAGATGAAGACAATTTAATTTTTTAGGAAAATGGACAAAAATGGAAGTTATGGTAAAACCCATAAAAAGGGAAAATTGAGATTTGTAAAAGTCAGGAGTGGAATCAAGATATGCGACCTCAAAGAAGAAAATGTGGAAAATGGAATTTCATATGCCTAAATAAAGTTTGAGGATCAATGGAGCTACAGATGCAGAGATATTGTGAAAAAATGACAAAGAATTATAGTTTCTAGTTTTGTTGTGTGGTTTTTGGTTTCTATTTTCTATCAAATTTTTGGTTGAAAGTCCCCTAAGATTCTTCTAATATTATACTAATAGTTTTTTGAAACTAATAGGATGAATATTTTTTAATTTATATTTTTTTACAAATTTCTAAATGTATGTCCTTTGAGAGTCTACTGATACTTTTCTAGAAATATTTTAAAATTGATAAGAATGGGACCCATGTTTCAATGACTACATAAGGTTTTATAGATATCTCTCTAGCCACCAATATTGTCTAAGCAAGTACTACTCTCCAAAAAAATTCTAGCCATGGATTTACCCCTAAGTGATAACTCTTAGTTTTCCTCATGGGTGGCAACTACTCAATTGGGAAGGAGAAATTTCCCATTTCATTGGTAGGTCCTCTCAATGGGTCAACTACTTTGGGGTTCTTGTGGTACTCCTCATAATGAATGTTACGGATTTCACCCAAGCACTTCCCATAGTTATGTAGATAGATTTTACCTTGATTTGAAATATATTATTCTAATACATAAAAATACTTAAATGAATTATACAATAGGATAGAGTATAGACTTTCTAGAAAAAAAATTGGCCCCAGAAAACAATTTGATACTAGATGAGAGGATCCTTGCTGAACAAGTTAGTAGATAATTGTAGATACACTAAATAAACTATGAAAATAATCAATATATTAAATCAAATAAGCAAAACTATATTAAAATAGCTAAATTGTATAAATGTTGGCCTCTTCAAGGGGGTAAGCTCAATTCAATACAATTCATGGATGCCTTCATTAGCCTCAACACATACTTCTATACTAAGTATAATATAAGTAATTACTATTTCCTATGAATGTGGGATAAAATAAAATGTTCACAAGATTATTTACAAAGCATATACATCCATATCAACTTATATACTAATAAAGTAAAGAGAAGGGGTAGCACAAGTTCCTAACACTCTTGGAGTGAGAGTAGAAATCAGGTGGTGTAGCAAGAAGAGGTGAATGTAGATGCATAGCCTAACTATGTGGAGGATACTAAAATAGGTGAAATTTTTTTGATGAAGAGAGTTTTCCTGAAGACCAACCAAGAGGAGAGAGAACCACCATAAAGAAAGACTCTATTCTGAACCATGTGCAAGAGTAAAGGGTAAGTGTTCTAGAGTTATAGTATAAAATGGTAGTATGGATAAATCAGTGTCTTCCTTGATGGTGTCTAAACTAGGATTAGAAAGAAGAAAGCATCTAAGCCCATACAAGGTCTCTTAGATCCAAAATAGTCACCAATTCCTAGTGAGTGAATAGTGTTATGTAGACTTGAAAATAGGTGGATACAAGGATAAGATACTATGTGATGCCATTCCCATTGATGTTTACCACATCATTCTTGGGAGACCATCGTAGTATGATAGGAGAGATTTTCATGATGGGAAAGCTAACACCTATACCATTGAAAAAGATGGTTGTAAGTATAATTTAAACCATTGAAGGATAATGCATAATGAGAGACACTAGGTAGTGTCATGATTTTTGGAGAGAGAGATTACTTGCCCAAGGAAGTTAGTTGTAGTAGTAAATACACAAGCATGATAGATGATAACAAGTTGCCAAGCCAAAATAAGAAAAAAATGCAATATTGGAAGAACACTTTTAGGAGTGAAAGACAAGAAACAAGGATCTATTACAAACATACCAATAAGTTGAGTTGTTGTCTAATGAACACTTATAAATATAGTTTGCAAATTTGTCCTCTTATTTGTCTCTTATACAAAATAAAGAGTTTCTAGGAGGTTTTGTTGATAAAGTAGTCATGTTGAGAGAGTTGGTGATAGAAAGAGGGGTTAATGAGAAAGCAAAGGGTAAATATCAGCATCAAGAGGATAATAATTAGGGTGATGAGTTTGAAGGCATTGTAGGATAAAATATAACACTAGTAGTAGCACTCCCACAAGCAACAAACCTAAGAATGGACAAGAGAAATAACCATGAGCAAGAGAGTGGTTTACAAGGAGATAATCAGGAGTTTGTTTTCTTTGACTTGTGTGTCACATGTGTAATATGGTTGTATTAAAATCAATAGGGGTTGAAGATGTTCAGGAGGGAAATCACTATGAAATACATCAACCTCAAAGGAATAACCAAGGTGGAGTTGGTCAAAGAACAAAGAGGTTTATAGAATACACATATACCATGGGATCCAAGGGTGGTATCATTGAATATATGGAATAAATAGGAATATAAATGCTAAGGATATTTAGATAATTTAAAAAACTTTCATGGAAAGTTTCTTTCACACCCTAGGAGTATGATGTAGGAGCATCCTTTATGGAATACTCATTTGACGTTTGTTAAAAAAAAATTTGGTTTGATTAGTATTTTTTAATCTATTGGCATGTTTATTATGTTGAATTTTTTTTATAATTCATGTTATACACCTTTTAATTGTTTCCATGTTTTTAGGTGTGCTAGGATAGTCTAGATTTTCAAATTTAGATTTTCCCACCATTTTGCCTAGTTTGAATTTTTGAATAATTTGGTCTAGTATAGGTGTTGTAGGAGAATTGTCAATAAGTTTTGAAAGTGTTAGTTAATATGAAATAATAATAAAGACACTATATACCATACCATTGGTCATGGGTCACATTGTATGGCAAAATCAGCATTGTTCCTTATATAAGGTGAAAATATTCTTACTGTGACATTCAAAAAGGTAGTTAGGGAAGTTGGTTTTGAAATAGAGTATGAAAATTTTGTTTTATATTTAGTTTTAAAATGTATTAGAATGATCAGGGGAATTGTATCCAAGTTAAAATGAATAAATATCCCCAAATTTTGATAAGAATACTAGTGATCATATTTTCCATGTTTTGCATAAGATGTTGACATAGTTTTCTAATGCTCACAAGAAGGAAGATGTGATAGTACTATGTTTTAAGGTTTAAATATGAATTATGTGAGTTATTTATTTTTTATTAAACTTTATTGAATAAATTCCTTTGCTACTTTATATTTTAATTTGGCTTTAGAAC
Source organism: Torreya grandis (assembly GCA_037957365.1). Taxonomy (NCBI): domain Eukaryota; kingdom Viridiplantae; phylum Streptophyta; class Pinopsida; order Cupressales; family Taxaceae; genus Torreya; species Torreya grandis. Next base: position 1,392,450 of record JARHVA010004183.1, read on the forward strand.
ATTATAGCCATGTTGAAATTATGCATCCACTATAATCTAGAATAGAGTATTGAGAATGTGTATGACATGAGCGTCAGAATGAGTGAGGGTTGATTATATAAGGTAAATATGATTTTTAAAGGTGTATAAACCTTATTAATATTGTTTAAATACTTTATATAATCCTAAAACTTAAGATAGTGTTTTCAAGAACCTTCAGATTGTGTTTACATACATAGTACAAAGGAAAGTTAAGGTAAAACTGAAATAGAGGGGTGTTGGAGACCATATAAATGTGGTAAAAGGTATTTTAATGTTACATATATGTAAATTAGGTCTCAAATAATATTTACACCCTTTCCTAAGTCATCAACCACAAACTCTTAGATCTCAGATGATTGTAACATGTGACTGTGCATACAGAGAATTCAAGTATGATTCCAAAATATTGAAAAGAGGAAATAAAGTGAGAAAATAATGCCTAAAAACATTTTATAAAGGTTAGGTAGATCCAATTAAATTTTCACAATTATTGGAAAGATGAATGGAATCTTGAAATAGCATATTGAATGCTCTTAGGGCCTCATAGGGTCTGCAAGCCCTAATCTAGGGTTTCAATATTCAAATGAAATTTTTAGATGTTCTATTTAATGAAAACTCACCAAAATTTTTAATTAAATAGGTTACAAGGTAATTAATTATATTATGAAGTTTTTTTTTTGTTTTTTAGTACAATTATGTATTGCTATGAGGAGTTATTTGTAAGCAGGGTTTAGAAAGGCCTAATTAGAACTAACAGAGAGCTACGAAGGGATATAAAAGGGTTTCTATGGAGAGTTTGAATTTTAAATTAAACTGAGAGATAAAAAAAGATATAGGGTATATTAAAAAATTGTTTGTTTCCCAATTTGAGTTCATGGATAGCCGTATAAAGTGAAAATCTTTGAAAAAGGGCTATTAGGGACTATGTGTTGAGCAGATAGAGTGGTGGATGAAGAGAGTTAAAACTTTCATATATATGTACATTTAATTAAGAGTAATAAATGGTTTTAATTATCATGTTTAATATGTCAATAACCATAAAATATTCAATTAATTCAATAATCCTTTAAAATTGCATTGAACCAATGATCTATTGCTCAAAAGAGTGAATCAAGAATAAGGAAAAGTGTGAGATAATTATGTTATCCTCTGCATGAGATATGAACATGATACATATTTTTTATAATAATTTATTCAATAAAATATGCCCCAAAGCATAAGGTTTGATCCCAAAGGGATTACTATCTTCAATAAAAGTTTCTCTACAATATGGATCAACTTTATGTACCCAAAGGAGAAAGAGTTAGCCAATGAGAGAATCAAATCCTTCAACAATTTAAAATCACTATGGAGTTAAATATATATTGGATATTTAAATATGTATGTTTAATGGTCTAAATATGTATATTTATATTGCTAAATTCATAAGAGAGTTTGCAAATGTCATTATTGGTTCCTTCTAGGACATGAGAGACCATTTCCATAGCTTTTTTAGGAAGGTTTCCTATATCTAAGGGACATGAAGAGTTGTTTGTAGTTGTGTAATAATTTAATAATATGTGTATTATTATTGTTTATATAAATACACCTAAATATAATGATTTATTTTAGTCATTTAAAAAAAATTATTTTCAATTCATATTTCTTGAAGATATCATTTTAGATCATGATTCAAGATTTGTTAGAAAACTTTAGACCAAATTATGGGAGAAGATGGATATTATAATATAATGTTCTATAAATTTTCATTTAAAAATAAATTTGAATATTGAATTAGTGAATACATCCTTCGAGAATCTATATAAAGGTTACAACAAGAATCATCTTAAGAGTTGGGATGAAAACTTGGTGTATATATAAAATTCTTCTAATAAGGCACTGCATTATTATACCAATAAATCTCATTTTGAAGCTTGTCTTGGTTACTTACATCCATGTTGATTTGATGTTGTTTTATAAATTCATATAAATTAAATGATAAAGTGGATTTAGAGATCCAAAATGCTAAAATGTTCATTGATAATATTTAAAAAAAAACACTTCTAAGTGGAAAATATGTTGGAGTCAGAATCCAAGTAAAAATTAAGACATGATTAACATGGTAATAAAATAATTTCCTTATTGTATAAAATATATTGTTTTACATGAATAAAGAAATACTATAATGTAAAAATGATAAGTTTAAGCCTCTTACATAGGGTTCATTTGTCATTTTGTAACAAGTGAGAAAGAGGAAATTTAGATTGGATGTGCCTATTTATATGGAAATATATTACATTATAAATTTTTAGAATATAATTAGAGAAGGATATAATGTTATAAAATAAAAAAGGATAATAAGGACAAGAGTGCAATAAATATGTAAAATAGGGTAAAATAATCATCTACGTAATAAAGAAAAATTGTATTCTAAAAAAGACACAAGGAATATATTTATTTATATACAAAACTTGTAAATATTTTAGGCACAAATTTTTTTATAATTAGAGATTCATAATCCAAAATTAAGATTTATTATGTTATCCATAATAACTTACACTATTATCATCCATGTAAAACTTATTATAACACACTTATTAAAGACAATTACCATAAGAATATTGATTAGAAAGGTCCATAAAGAATTTATAAATATATAGGATGCCTCATTTGTATTATCATTTTATTTGTAAGGAAACCTAATGATGGTTTTTATTAAAAACATATGTTAGTGCCATACATTTTCATTAAAACTCAAATAGGGTAATGGCTTATCGAAACATCATGTGGGCTGAGTTTAGACAAGTAATGGCCATAAATGTGGATTATTTTTTACTTCATATTTGTTTAGTTCATCTCTTAGGTGATATATATAAATATTATTTATGAGTATTTATATAAACATATTCCTCTTGGAGAGGAATAAACATTCAATTGATTATGAGTTTAGTAATGCATTTACAAGACTTAATTCCATGAGTTAGAGTTCCATTGTTCCTTTAAATGGTGTTATTTTTAAATTATTATGAGTTGTTTGAGAAGAGTTGTAATAAATTCTAAATAAAAATGTAATAATTTAGGAAAAAATTAATTTTATATGTGTCCATTAATAACACTTGATTCTAGTAAATATGTAATTGATAACTACATAGTTAAAATGGGAGGGATAAGCACCATACTTTTCTAGAGTTTTATATTATTAATTTTTTCCAAGATAAATTAAGAGTTATAAGAAATCACAAAGCATTATGTAATAATTTTGGAAATCATGAATTGTAGATGTGTCCATGAATGCCACTTGATGCTAGTAAACATGTACTTGAGCATTACATAGTGGAAAGAGGAGTGATAAATACTCTAATTTATTGGAGTTTTATCATATTGAATTTTTCTAAGGTAAATTATTATTTATGTGCTTGTGTTTCTTTTAATTGATTTTTTTCCAGATCATTTATTTATAACACCTTTTATCTTTGTTTTTTCCAATTAAACTAAGGCTTAACAGTAAACAAACACACATGTATGTATTAGGAGTTAAATAATATTATTAATAATTAATTAAGAGTGAAATATATACTATATAATCAATCATATCATAATATGATTGATGGATGGATGACATGGGTTTTTAAGGAGGTATAAAATAATATGGATTATTGATCAATTTTTATCCAAAGAACTACATGTGTCAGTGTACTTTTCAAGATGTTCATTCATGTGTATTTCCTAGTACAAGATCTTATATCATATCTCATGATCAAATGGTACTTTTTGGTCATTAATATATTATATAATTCCACCGATGACATGTGGGTGATATGGTTAAGTGACTTGGTTGCTTCAAGCAACACCTAGATTCAAATCTTAGTTTTGGTATCAGAGTCCAATTGTGACCGATTGTTGGTATTCTTGAGTTGGTTGTCACTGATCATTGGTATTCTTAGGTTATTTTTGGTCATTTATAGTATTATTAGACCAATTATGGTCTTTCTTTGATATTCTCAAGCCAATTATGGCTATTGTTGGTAATTTTGATACTTGTGATAGATGATCACCTGATGATCTAGGCCCTTGATTATGTTACATATTAGTTGGATCTCTGGTTAAAATTAAATAAGATAAGTAACCCACCAAAATTAGTACCTATCAAAAAAAATCTATACTGCCATCAATAAGATCTAACACCATTATTCAAAGGATAATAATGTGGAGTCTACATGATATGAGGAAGATTGACATCCTTCGAAAGAAAAAAGGCATTAATAAAAATATAACACATGATCTATGGATCCTACATTCCTAAAGACTCTAATGTGATAAATGGACATATGTAAGTTTTGATGACTAAAAAATTAATACCATAAAAATAATAAATATCTAAAAAAAATCAAGGGAATTTTTATTTTAATAAACATAACATTATAAGGTAACACGTTTTATTCTTCATACATGAAGCCTTAGAAGTTAACTTTTATCTTTTAATGGATAGAGTTGTCAATAAATGACAATAATGCCATATTTAGTGGATCAAACAATGGATCAAATCTTACATTTATTTTTTGCCTAAATATTAGGATGAAAAATAGTTCATGTGGCATGCATATCAATTTGCCTTTTCCTCTTCTTGATGACATAATTAGGATTAAGTTCATTCAATTTAAAGATATTCTATACTATCTAATTATAATTTTAAACTTTTATTTTAATATATTTATGGAGATTATAAACTTAGATATTTTAATTTAATTTTAATCTCAATTAAGACTTTCATATAAATACACAATTGAGTAGATTTGAAACATTCAATAAGATATCTTATGATAATCTTTTCTCTTGATCTCTATGTATTTTTGAATATTAAATCTAATATATTGTTAAATTTATATATTTTTCATGATGCCTTTAATTTGTGTAATAAATTTAATCTAATACTATTTTTTTATAATATTTATCATTTTTCTAAGAATACTTAAATAATTTATCTTGGTGCATCACTTTATTTATTTTTACATTTGTTATTTATATTTTCTTTCCCCCTTTTCCATATATAATTGTCTAGGTTTAGCACTTAGATATATAAGGATCCAAAACATTTATCCTTGAGGGTTTTCTATAATCAACCCCATAAAAAAATTCTCATAATGATACTTTGACTATGTGTGCAACAAAGCCATATAATTTAGGAAAATCAATAATTTTTGGCATGTCTAATGGGACCTATTACTTTATCATAAAATATTATTTATTATTGAAACTAAAAGTCCAAATGATTAAAAGTCTCATTATCAAAGTTTTGGTGAAAATATCGATAAATATAATATAAATATCTTAGTGTATATTTATAATTAAACTCTACTTATTTAGCATCTAATAATCTATGAGTGAATACACATAAGGTTTGTATCTAAAAATAGAATTTTTTTTAATCTAATATAATCGTTGTAAGTACCAAAATAAGGAGAAATTAGAGGTTTGCATTGAAAACCCACATCTAAATTCTTTACAGTTAAATAAAATTACCCATTTTGAAGTATCTCACTTGGGATGATTATAACTTAACAACAAACAATATTCCACTTTGTTGTTACATGAAATACTAACAATCCCTAAAAAAAATTAGTGTTGAATAACATAAAAATAGTCTTCTCTCAAAGAACTTATATAGTTATCATTAAAAAACATCGTCACACCCATTGACCCTTTTTTTGAAATAGATAATCTTTACTTTTTTCATATATTTAAGATGTTAATTCAATCCATATAATACTTTTTACATCCTTTAAAGGGAACACACTATATTCATATAAGATTTCAAGATCCATCAATGATTTGGATGAGATAGGTGTTGCATTGTATAATTAATTTATGGATAAGGGAGATACTTTATCTCTTATGAAACAATTAACTACAATAAAATAGATCTAATGGAGTCTATTTATAATTTCAACTCAAGATTCAATAATAATTTCCAAAGAATACCACTAGAAGTATGCCCACTACAAAATATATAATGTTTATACTATGTGAGATACTTTAATATATAAATCATTATAATCATACACTATATTTATGAAAATACAATCCATGTATCCTATGACATTATTTTATAATAAAATATTATAATATAAGTAGGAAAACTAGCCCTGACATATGTAATACCCTTATTTACATAAAACTATAAACCTACTTGTATTCCAACACATCTATCAAATCCCTAAATAAATTCCATACCTAAACCTTCCCAATTTTATACTATATAACAAAATATTTTATTAAAGTAAAGAATATACAAATATTGTTTTCAAATAAAATTGTAGCGCTTAAGAAGAAATAAGTTCAAATCACACAAAAGTCATATAATTTGAATATCCAAAGTTAAAAGCTTAATTATAAACCTAATAATCATTAAAATAAATTTTATAATTCACACCAAAACATTCAAAAAAAAATAAAAAATTTCTAAACGTTTTCTTGCAAACAAATCCAAGACATCTAATATCCTAATAAAGATTTGGTACTTGTTTAAACTAACCTCATAAACGATAAAAGTGTATGGTGATTTTTTAATTCAATGGCACTTAATTATATTAATTTAACCATGTAAAATAACTAAAAATAATTTGTGTTTTAAAAATATTTAAACCAATATTCTGAAGAGGTACAGAGAGTACAAACACTTGTATCCCCTAAGGGAAAAGTGAGATTCTTTTATTTAGTTGAAATCATACAAAACCCTTAAATTCAATTTAACTATTTTACAATATCGAGCGATCTAATTGTTGTTCTCATCATCGCTTTAGGGAGATAAAAATAAAATCTACTAAAACATATTATAATGGAAACGAAGATTTTCCTGCCTTTCATTATATAATCCAAAGAAATAATGGATTTCATATGCTCGTTAAGAGTCACATCCAGCGATACATTGAATATTGTAGGACAATATCAATATACCACCGTTTAGGATCAAATCGATATATTAAAATATAATCTAAATTAAATCCAAAGATAAGGAATATCATCTTGAAGATAAATAAAAATCCGAATAATCAAAATTTTTGATAACAAGCGATCTAGAGGCAGGGAACTAAATTAAAACCCCTCCATTCTAATTTTCATTAATAATTAGAAAGAATTCGGATCATAATTTTAATTAGCAAAATCATTCCTAAAAGGGTATGTTATGCTAGGGGATCGATCACTTAGAGAAAGGTATTACTTAATTCAATGGAAATGTAATTCAAACTTAGGTGTCATCAAAGATATTCTTTCATTCTATAAAAGATTTTTATCATTGATATACATATTATCTTTGCAATATTTTTATTAAGATATTTTATAGATATAATAAGAGATTATTTTTTTATTAGATACAAATGATCTTAAAGACTATTTATGGGATTATATTCAAGATTTTATTAAAACTAATATAATTTTACCATGTGAAATAATATGAAACTAAGGTTTTAGATTATAAATATAATATTTAATTAAATGAATACTTATAAATATCCTAGATATCAATGAAAATGGAAATTAAATGTGTGATGAGAAATTATATAACACAATGTTAAAAAAATGGGAGTTTTAAAGCTATGAAAAGTTTGAATAGACTACAATTGAGATATATCATATCCATGAAAACATGTGTAAATTAAAAAAATAATAATAAAAATATTTTATTGAATCATGCAATCTCTACTCTAATGGAGATAAATTTTAAAATAATGTGGGAGAAGGTGTTGTGTTGTTCTCTCTAAAAGGAGATAAAACCCTACCTTTATATGGGTTTCAATTAAATTGCACTAACAATGTAACAAAAAATAAAACCTTGGACTAAAATTAGAATAAAAAAGGGAGTCAAGATATTTTAAATATTTAGATACACTAAAATATTTTTCAAAAATTTTCTCTCTACATTATAAATAATCCTTTATTGAGATCATATAAACAAAAAACATTCGATTCACTAGCCATTTTCGAGATTCAATCAACTTTTAATTAATCCAAAGGAAATATATTTTGAAGTAGAATTTAATGGATATTATAAGGTATAAATTTAATTCTCCTATATATTTTAAAACATTCAAATCAAAATGAAACCTTTTTTCAAACCTACTATGTTAAACAATGATACTCATCATAAGGCTTTCTAAGTGGTCAACAAAAATATCAACATTATCTAAAAACAAGCATAGTTTCTTATGGAGTTGAAATAAATTTTACAATAGACCTATGATAAAAATATAATTATTATAAAAAAAATTTGCAAAAGCATCGATAACTCTTGAAAGTATGTTTAGTTCTGATATCCAGTTCAAAGAAGGTAAGAGACACATAAATATCAAGGAATAAGATTACAAATAGCTAAAAGTTGATCATAACAAGACCTAGAAACTTGGTTATATATATTATAATTTTTAATAATTCTTCCAACATTTGTCTTTATTTTATAATATTGTTTCATCCTCAATTTTTTTTAATAATCCTATTAAGAATAATTAAAAAATGATCAATCTACATTATACTACTAGAAACTACAAAACATCCTAAGGTTTTGAAACATCATCAAAAATAAAAATTCAACATATTATGTGATATAATATAATATACACACTCAAATTGTATAAATTGAATTTTAGGAAAGGTTTTCACACTCATTAAAAAACTTGACATCTAACATATGTTCCTTTTAAGGAAAAATGATTGCATGTTTTTTGACCAATTTATTTTAGAACACTTCATTATTGATAAGACTTTATTTATAAAATTTTATATTAAGACCAAGTATAGAATTTTATGTTTCCATTTTAAAAATTCCTAAATAAAAAAGTTAAAACTTAAATCCTTGTTATAGGCCTCACTCTCTATTGTGGTAGTCTCCATTTTATCCAACTATATTTCACTAGTGTGCCATCTTCATCCATCTCATTGATGGTGGACACATTCTATACTTTTTTATTTGTATTAATCCCATCAATTATATAAATTTATTATAAATATCACCTAATAGTTATGTATTAGAGCCACATTTTTAATGGTTATGTATTGGAACCATATTTTGAAGAAGATTCAATGAAATGCTTCTTTAAGTCATCTATATCCTTTTTTTTTGAGTTACCAACAACAAGATAAAGGAGTATTAAAAAAAATAATGCATCCCCATTGCCTTGGAAGATTCCCTATGATATACTTGATTTCATTAATTTTAGTGTCATTAATTTTTAGAAACAATGCTAGTATTTATGAATGATGTGTTGTAAAGACATTTATTCTATTTTTCATTCATCTTAGAAATTTGTATGTATGATAAATGTTTCCATTATTTATTCCAATTTTGTTATATGAGTAGAGTGTTGTTTAGATCAAATTTATATTTTGTTTTAGTGAGGGCCTAAAATGTTATTCATATTCCCTCTTCCATTTGTACACACCTTTTCATCCAATATATTCTTACACTTTGATGTATAATGTCTCATATCGCCTCCTTTTAAATGAGATTAAGTTTTGTTAGTGGAATAACTACTTGTCAATATAGAGTTACTTGTAGCATGTTATAAGTTTCCTCTATACATGTAACTTGATTCATATATTTCACAAGTATTTATTTTATTGGAAATAATGGATCCCATGATATTATTGAAGAAGATGAGATAGTTACCATAACTCCTAATAGCCCTTTTGATGTCTATGATAATGAACTTTAATTCCCCTCACTTTCTTGCATTGTGTGTTTCTCTTAGTTTCTCGTGTTTTATTACCATAGGTGGTATTTCTAAATTATTTTCTTCCCTTTTTCCTCAACCTTCTAAAGCTTATTTTGTCATGCTTTCCTAGCCACCTTATCCTCTTCACATTTCCTCTTTATTTTTGTGTGAATCAATTATTCTTCCTTCCTATAGATACTAAAACATGATTTATATAGTACCTAAGTCTTGTACAATAGGAAAATACCCATCATGGATGTGCCTTTTAGTTATAGACCTATTCATTATCAAACACTCATATTCACTATCTATTTATGCCTAAATTATAATATCTTAGTCCAACCATTATTATTATTATTATTATTATTATTATTATTATTATTATTATTATTATTATTATTATTATTATTATACAAAAATATCGAAATATGATCATTATCCTTCAGTGTTAGTTTTATACATGTACCTATTTTATAGCTTCCTCTACACTTGTGTTCTAGATGGACAAATATGTAGATGAAAGTTTCCAATTTTCATACAAAGTGTTCAATGCTAAAAAGTCATCCAATTTGAAATATAAATGTATTCTAAAGGTCAACCTAAGTGATTTTATGTGATATATTTTTAAAATGTATAAATATATATGAAAGATCAACCCTCATTCATTAACCACCTAACAAACATTGGGAAATCACATACAAATCACAAGGAAATATACCAAGAAACACTCAATCAATAATTCAAGTGATAAAACCTACCCTATTCATCTCTATTTCCATATCAATCATAGGATCAATATTTTTATAGGTCTAAGGCATTGAAAGAGAAAACCATGATCCATATTTACAAAGTTAAAAGTTAGGTCATTACATGTTTTTTATTATCACACATTACATCAATGTGCACACACAATCCAACATGTATGGGATAAATACATAAGAATGAGAACCTATTTGGAGTATTAGATATGTAGGTAGAATCCATTGGTAGATGGGTCCTTGGGGTAGCTCAAAATTATCATCCTAGTAACCCATTTTTCTTGGAGTCACTCCAAGGGTGAACAACTAGGGTTTGATCATTTGACAAAGAGAGGTAACTTATGTTTTATAATCTAAAGACATCAAAATAAAGGTGATAGAGAACCCAAAATTCTATAGTTAGTTACATCTAGATTAAGTTAATATTCTATGTAAGATATCTACAATATATTTAAACACCTACATCGATGTAACTATTCAGATCTGATGCAAGTGTTTGAGGCCATAGAAATAATATTCCTATAATGTGACATTTATTCCAATATCATAATTCAATCCACTTCCAAATCATTCCAATTTATAATTGCATGTACACAGTAAACCAGATAATTATCATTTATGTTCAATTTATTGCAATATCAATTAATAGTTGTATTTTACTATTTTTAGAAATCTCAGTTATTTAAATTTAGAATATTATTTATCTAAGTTTTATATTAGTTAGCCTACTCAGTAGGTTAGTTCACCACCCTTGTGTAAAAAACTAATATAATCCCCTTAACCCTATATACCCTTACATATCTAGAATTTAGGGTTAAACATTTGGTTAACCTAACCTATGAGTCTTATTTTATAAACTTAGCCTAATCTAGGGTTTCCAACCTCCTATGGTTTCAATTTTATAAAATTGATTTTTAGGTTTGAAACTATACCTTAGTGTCTTATATTCGTCTAGTTACAAGGGTTTGGTGTGCATACACTTGTAATTGCATCTTCCTTCTTTGGAATATTTTTGATTCTAAACAAGTCATTTTAAAAATTCCTTAGAGGTTTTTTATCATACTATTGATATAAAAAAACCTCATTTTTTGATAAAATATTATACAGATTTTGTGAATTTTTTTATCTTACTATTTTTATTAAATATAGATCTAAATGATGTAAAATGTAATTTTATTTCTCTATGTTTTTGGGTTTGTCTTATTATTTTTCTTTAAAAATATATTTTAAATCTATAAAAAACCCAACCAATATAATAAAATTCACACATTATTTTTTGTATAAACATTTTACTATGTTTTTCTTGACGGTATAAAGTTTCTAGGGTTTTGGATAGATCCATTCATTTTTTCCAAATCTAATTTTTATGAGGTGATTTTTTTCCTTGTTCCTCTATTCTTTTTATTTTGAGTGTGCTTGGAAAATCTAAAATGGGTAAAAAATAACCTCTTTCTCCTCCTAACCTTAAAGAGGGATATAACTACCATTTCTCTAATCATGTCCATGTTATCACTACTCTAAGGGGTAAGATGGCCCATCCTATTGTACCTATCCTTTTTAAAACCTCTCCACCACCCACATCCTATCTATGTGGTGTGTGTATGAATATTCAATCCAAACTACCTGGGGTTTGTGCTTATGAATCTCTAAAATATAATATCATCACTATTATCAAGTTAGTATAAGCATTATAAAAGCATAATCATTTTTTCACTTCAAGGCTCACATCATTGGAAAACTAGCTTATGTACATACAAAATCCAAAACATACTAGTGTTAATCATGTGTTTAAATATTCACCTATCAATGTTATACCAATAAGGTTTATTATCAAAATTAAAAGCTAAAACATAATACATCTAAAATAAATGATTCAAAAAGTGAAAAAAAGATAATAATAATATTCTAATTGAAATATTAAGAGAAATGCATCAAAATAAAGTGATGTAACTACCTCCTATACATCCTCTTAAAAGGTAAAAATACTATTATGCATATCATAGGATGCATGAACATCATATCGATTGTTGTCTCACCTTGAAAACCACTCATATAAATGGTAGTGGTGATTATATAATTGATACATAAATTAAGAAAGCCACTCATATTATGAGTACCTTTCCTAAAACACAGGTGAAAAAAGAACACATATGGGTACCAAATAATAATTTAGAGCTAAGATTGTTGAAAATACCAAACTTAAAGTAATCAAAGATTCCAAAATCAAAATGAAACCATGAAAAGGATAAAAAATTACATTTCAATTATTATACTTGGCTTTCAAAACAATATGGTTTTTGAACACAATATTTACAAAATTTTGGTTATCATGGTCAAGGATCTGGAAAACATGCACAAGGAATCACTTTTCCTATCTCTACATTTGATCATAATGATCGACAAGGCTTGGCATATAGTGACAATACTAATGCAAATATTTCAAAGATATATTTTTTCAATGCAAATAATACATAACCTATAAATGAGAACAAGTCAAAGAATAACACACAAATATAAAAGGTAAGGTCAAAAAATAGCAATGGGCATATTGAATATTTAAAATAGGCTTTGTAATAAAAGAGATCAAAAAGGAAGAGATGATTGAAAAATCTAATGCTCCAAATATGGATATAAAGGATGAAACTATAAGCCTTTTCATATAGATGGTAAAAAATATTTAGATGAATAGTTCATCAAATTATGTTATGATTCACTCAAGAACCTACCACATAATATATTCATACCTATAGAACCTAATACCTATCAACTAAATATATCATTGAAATATGAAAAATCAAATGCCTATTAATACAAAAAAAATATACCAAGTAAAAACTTACCAAAATAACATGATACACTTTATGATTCTACCATGCACACATATGGAAAATCTCATTCAGGAAAGGTTATACATCTTCTAATCATTATATATTCTTATTCTCATCTTGATATTATTAGTTAGCTTCTACATCTTAGAATACTCTAGAGAAACTAAACATGTTCCTACTAATAATATCCCAAACAAACTTAAGATAAATAAAAAATGTGATCCATAAACCAATACATTTGCTACTTTTACTCATATGAGGGATACTTGTAGTGTTACCAGTTCTCCAATCTTAGATATGACACATATATATGTTCCTAGGTGTAATCACCAATTTGATCCACTATATTTGGTGTTCAAAGCACTTATAGATGAACATCTATTAAATGGTATAATTGTCTAGATTTGAATTTTTTAATTATTTTAAAAATTAAAAAAAAAAATATTCCAAACATATAAAAACATTCAAAAAATATAAAAAATACAAAAGAAATTGATCATGTTCCTAGTTGTACTATTTATTATACATATTTCATTTACTCCATGTTAGTAGATAACATATCATTCCTTTTATATATACACATGTTTTACATGCCATTTGAGTTTGATATAGGAATACCTAGATACATTATATATGCACATACAAATGTTGGGTCTTCCCTCTATTAATGTCATAAGTATGTTGGGAGCATATGCCTCTTTGATCATGATACACCCAAGTTATATTATTCTATGATAACTTTCCATTATCATGTTTGAGCTTATATACTTTAAAATTCCTATATCCATGCTTATATCTTTCACAATGTGCTTCATATGCTATGTACTTAACATTTTGAAAACATATATGTTTAAGAACTAGTATGCTATGTTCATGTTAGTTGTATATATTCTATGCTTTTATTTATGTACTTTATTGAGTGTGTTCCTTACTTATTATTATCTTGAATTTTATTACATGTTTGAGCATTTAAATGCATTCCATTGATTTTGGCCTCTATTCCTTTACTTTCCTAATTGAACATTTGAATATGTCACTTTATTTTGTATGTGGACATTTGATTATGTGATTCTATGCTTTATGGGCATTTGACTAAGTCATTCAATTGTGAAAATTTTGAACATGCCACTTGTATGACATTTCCTTACACCATTTCATTTTGATTTCATTTTGAGTGATCTTGTGCATGTGCTTTATTGATTTTTGAGCTTATACTATTGCTCTCTAGAAATTTCCATGCTTTACGTCAAGCATATTAGGACTTGATATGATCACATACTATGTGATTAAATTCTATATATACCTAGACATGTCATCCCTATATATTACATGATCAATGCATAGCTCATAAAATTATCTTATCCCTTTGAGGTAAGGTGACTAATAGATTATATTTCCCCTCACTTTAAAAGAGGGGCATGTCATAGAGGCATGAATTCCACATTTTTATGATTCCATATTTTAGTGGGGTTCATGTTATGGAAACATGTTATCCACACTTAAAATAATTCTCAGATTCTATAAATTAGAGTGGGGAAATGTTTTCATAACATTGTCTCCACATTTTCACTAGTTATCAAATTTTAAGGATTCAATGGGTGTGTGACATAGAAACATGTCCTCCACACTTGAACCAATTCCAATATCTCAATATTTCATAGTTATATGATTTAGATATTGTAGCCATGTAAAATGTGAAATTTTAAAACTTTAGTTTGGATAATATACCTAATCCATAGGCTCTCCTATTGGCTCACACAACCCTTCTAGGCTACTTCTTTCACTAATTCCCAGTCATCCATAGCTTTCTAGAATTAGCTTTTTGAGACCCAAGTAGCCATCTCAGGCTCAAATCTATCCCCTTGAGTCTCATCCCCTTAGGAAAATAGCACCTAAATAGGATAAGAGTGCCAAAATTTAGGGTGTTTTATTTTCAATGTTGTTGTCGAAGCTCATCTTTGCCTCAAAAGGTTATATTTTCTTAGATCCTTATCTTTTTCCCTATCGGCCTCACATGAATTCATTTAACCCATGATCATTAGTTTCCCTATAAAATGCCATTCAAAGTCCATTTATAAGGGTTGAAACTCATTTACAAGATAGATACAAGAATATAAGAAATTACACTCAAGCATTCCTCTCCATTCTTTGCATACAACCTTTTAATATTATTCAAAACCTACTCAGGTCATTACACCAGTCCCTAGCCAGCTGAATCACATCTAATTTCACATTCTAGTTGCATTGATCATACATAAATTGTACCAATCACTTCAATGGGATAATTAAATTATCTTGATCCCTCTTTGGAGTATTGGTATGTAGGCAATGTGGCCACACACAAGGTGTGAAGTGCATCATGCATATCCTTTACACAATAACCCCTTTTCTCTCTTTCCTAATTTTTCATTCAAATTCAAGTAGAAGAAGATCCTATGGGTTTTGAAGATTAAAATAGGCACATAGTGAGCTCCGCAAGGTCTTAGACCCTAACATTTTAGTGAGAGGGTAACACTGGCATTCTAAATAAAACCTAGAAAGCTTTCAACCTTAGGACAATAGTGTTGGAATAGGACAATAGTACCAGACAACAAGGTTTACTATTTTTGGTGATCCTATCCAACCTATAAATAAAGTCCAAATATTTATTTCTAACTATTTCTTAGTCATGATCCTATAGTATCAAACCTTATCTCAGTTTAGATTAGCCAGAATAAGTTAAATTATATTCTCTCTCATTTCTTACTATATTTAGAAAAAATAAAAGTACAATCTATTTAATCAAATTAGTAAGTTAATTTTTGCCTATTTATTAACTGATTTACATTGATCAACCCCTTTTTATTTAGAAATATAACTCCAATATTTCAAAAATAATAAAATATTTAGTGAACCTGACTTATTTCAAATTTTTACACAAAAACCCTAAAAACCCTAGGGATAATTATTTTTTGTTTTTTTGCAGTATTTTTTTTAATTTTTTTTAAATTTAAAAATTAAAAACTATAAATTAATTTAAATATTTTCAAAAAATTCACCAAGACCCTAGCTTACACATACTAGGTCCTATTTACATACACATAATTTCAAACCACTAGGAAAAATATATTGATAATTTTAGAAATATTTTCAAATTTTTCCTAAATTTTTCAAGAAAAATTATACAATTTTTTTCAAAATTATTGCACTAAATTTGAAAAAAAAATCTTTCAAAACCCTAGTTGCATCAAATACATTCTTAGCTATTTTTTAGTACTCTTCACATCATTTTCTAAAATTTTAGTTGTATATCTAACTCAAAAAATCAATTTCAAATTCAAAAGTCCATAGTATTTTTCAAATAATATTTTTGAAAAATCCCTAGTGATATATACTAGCACACACTTTCTTTTAAGGTATCACCTTACATGTTTGGTAGCTCGGTATCCTTTTTACATAATTTCTAATTCACTATTTTTTGGACTTTGTGTTTTTTAATTTTACTACTTTCCATTTCTAGCACATTGCCTATTAAAACATATTGCAAAACATTTCAAAACATTTCAAATTATTTTCCTAGTTTAACAATGGCTCGATATACTTGTTTTGATGAAATTGATAAAAGATAACTTCAAGAAATTTTAACCAAACATCTGAATATGCAAGATAACATGCTTAGAATTCTATAAGAAAAACAACAAAAAGTAACCAAAGAGAAATATTATCAAACCATAGAGCAACCAAGTGTAAATGACACTACAGGGGCAACCATGTCTCAACCACCCCCTATATTAGCCCAACCTTCTTCTATGCCACTATATGTAGCTATTACATCCATATCTCATAATGTCACAACCCTTATGTAAGAGATATGATCTCTTCAATCCAAGGTGCAACATCTTGAGTAAGGTACCACTAGACCTATACAATCTTTAGATTCTTTTTCTCTTCTACATACACTACTAGCACATCACATTGCCTCTACACCCTAACCACAAGGATTTGTTCAACCCAAGATTACCATTTATGATGGCAAGGGTGTCCAAAGACCCATTTTAGATATTTTCATGTAGCATGTTTGGATTATGTACCCAATGACTGGATACTTACCAAACTTTTTGCATAGAGCCTAAAGGATTATGCCTTACAATGGTTTTATAGTCTACCAAATCAGTCAATCATAGTATTCAATCCTTTAGCAGGCATGTTCCTATCACATTTTAGTATCAACATTGGTGATAAGGTCTCATATGCACAGATTGTATAATAAAAACAAAGGTCAAATGAGCCTCTCACAGATTATGTTCTTAGATACAAGACTATTCTAGATAAGTTAACTAGCCCCATGGCTGATCAAGAGCTATAGGACATCTTTAATTAGAGCCTTCTACCGACACTACATGAATTTATTCTTTTTAAAAGATTCTCTTCCTTCACTAAATTGTGTCATACACTTAAGGGAAGAGAAATCAAGCTAATTTCAATAGGCAAACTTAAGTATTTAAGTATCTTAGACACAACTAATAAGAGTTACAACAAAGTCCCATATAAGGTCAAAATCAATGATAATAATAATCATAATCAACCAATAGTGAATGCATATTTTGAGCCCCCTCAATGCGTAGTTCTATCGGCACCTCCTCGTTAGGCATTTACCAATATATCAATTTCTCTAGACAAGTTTTTATAGTAGTTATTAGAATGCAACCTCATCAATCTCCATCTTATTTGGAAAGTAGATCTAGCAAATCCTCTTCTATGAAGATATGATCAACATGCATTTTGTGATTTTCATAGGGCACCAAGCCACACCACAAATATATGCATCAGTTTGTGACGTAAGATACAAGACTTGATATAAGATAATCTACTTGATTTGGGCATTGCAGTTGAGCCTCTAAAGACAAATCTAGAACAAGATAAAGCTTTGAATATATTTTTAGATCCATTTACATAGTACTCAAAATAAGAGAAAGAGGACACATTAGGTGTTCATCATACATACCATACACATCCTTCACCAATTACATACCAGGCATCTTCAGTTGAGGCACATCCTTTAAGAGGTATGATAGGTGTGTATGAGTCTAGGGTTCTAGCCAAGCCTTTGATATATTTTTTAGATAAAGAGATTGTGAAGTATAATCTAGGCTATAATGCACTTTTTATCAAAGCATATATTCATAATCAACCTATTCATAATATACTCATTGATAATGATTCTAGTCTTAACATGTGCACCTTCACACTACTTCAGCATTTGGGTTATTTACAGTAGGATATCACTCCAACAAACATAACTATTAGTGGTTTTAGTGGGTATATTTAGAGTTCATTGGGTGAGATAGTACTTCCACTACAGGTTGGTTCTACATATGTGACCACCCCATTCACTATAATTCCCAATGCAGGAATTTTTGACATATTACTTGGTCGATCATGGATTCAAAAACTTAATGTGGTACCTTATATAGTTCATAGATGAATGAGGTTCATTCACAATAATTAGGTTATTAAAGTTGGTGGATTTTCTAATGAGTCACCACTGCCCACTAACCATCTTACAATGTCTAATCACCAGCTCTAGTTTTCCCACCAGTTTTAGCTTCTCCTCTAGTTTAAGTATATCTTTCAATTCTAATACAACCATAGTTACAACATCCATCACTAGTACATAGGGTTCATACACCCTCATAATTTTAAGAGTCTAAATAGCTTCTAGCTATAGTGTTCACATCTAGAATAGTTACATTACAGTCTCATATAACCACATAGAGTACCTATTAATAAAGCTTATTCTCTTAATTTTAGATGGGTCCCTAAGATCCCTATAGTTACATCTACTTCTTAGAGTCATAGGGGGACCCCACATTTAGTTTACACTTTATATATTTTAGAGTAGTTACAATGCACATAGATTTTAGCTACTCAATCTTAGACACTCCATCATGCTTTACAATCACACATGATCCCATTATTTTATATAGGACACCATGACAGGGAGTCTCATCCAAGACTAATCTATTAGTATCATTTATTTCCAGCATTTATTGTACATAGTTAAAATATTGTCAAAAAAACAAAAACATTTAATTTTTTTTTTACTAAAACACTAAATTTTTTTGATTAAATGCATCATCCATGTTTACATTACTACTATCACAATAGGACTTAAATTTTCTATTTCATGTTATTTTATGTCAATTTATCTACATTACCATGCTTCACTTTATCTTCTTTGAGTGTGTGAAGTAACATCTAGTTATTTGATTGCTTCATTCTACCCATTGAGGGGGTATTCCTGCTTCTTCATTCAAGACACACATCAATATGCATACCCACTAGGGTCATCTTATACATGACTACACCATCTAGGTTATGTCATTCCTATACTACACAGTGTAATTTATCATACTAATGGACATTCCTTACTAGATTATATAGATCACTACATTGACATTCCACTAGTACTTAGCACTTATGCATTTCTTAGAATATATATAGTCTTGTACTATACATGTTTTGCATACTTTCACATTTACTTTGATTAGTTACATGTATTTGCATATTCTAATTCTTACTTATTTCATTTCTTTCTTAGCATTTCTTGTGTCATTGCACTTTCTGGTTACTACTTGTCTCTTGCTTGTGCCTTAAGACATTTGCCAATGTCCTTTACTTATATTCATGTGTGTGCCTTAGGACATTTGCCAATGTCCTTTGTTTGTAATATTTAATATGGTTGTGGACCTATTTCCAACTTTACTTCTTTCACTTGTGTGTATATGGCATTTGAATATGCCTTCCATGCTTGTCTTCCAGTTTGAGTGACATATGTCCTTGTCCCTTTTCTGTGTGGCCCCTTGGCCACCCTTGTATGCTTCTTGATTTTTGCTTCGTATGCTTGTTATCTTATTTGATCTTCACTATGTGTAATGCCATGATTCCAATCATGCATTTATCTTGCTTCTTAGATGCCATGATCAACATCATGCTCCATCCCTCCATGCATACTAAAAACTAACAAGTAATATATAAAATTACCAGTCTAGTTTAATATCATACACATGCTCTTACATTATTATATCTATCTAGGCATACTCCTCTTTATCTAATAATTTATCAATTCAAACGTTGCTATATCTTGAAATATTTTGTCAAATATTCAATGCTATATCTTGCATCTATATAGTTTAATAGACTTACAAGACTCTTTTTCTTCTAAGGGCAATCATGGTAGGTTCATAATTAATAATCTCAAAAGAGGGGGCATCAAATAGGGATTTTTCATAGAGATCAAACCTCCTAAAAATTTAAATAATAACATTCAGATCACCCAGTTTAGAATCAAGACATCAGACTGGGTAGAATAGACCAAGTAGATTACAGAGAATCTAGAGTAGTCATCAAATTTGGCTCTAGATAATAGTCAAAAAATAGGACTATAGTCCCAAACATAAGGGTGTCCACATTGTGGTCTCCTATACAAGTAGGAAAACACTCAGGGTTTCTAGAAAAGGCAAAAATTTCAATTTAGGGATAGTTTTTTCACTTCCAAATTACTTATATTCAGTAATTTTAGTACAATTTTCTCAGATACAATGGGTTATCATGCACAACATGGTGGTTCTTACTTTAAATTCATATTAGGTAGTTGACATAAATTCTATATTAGATTCCAAACATCAATGATTAGGGTCAATGTACATGGCACATTAATCTTCTTTTATTTTTGAGTTTAGTTTATACCTAGGCATTCTCAGCAGTTACATGTCTTACTCCATCTGTATGTGGTTGAAATCACATTTTGAGTTAAAATTTCATACAATTTTGGTATTTTGAGTTCCTGAGTTCTTGAATTGGCTTTCACATAATCATTTTGCATCATTTATGAAGAGGTTTTCATACAAGCCTAACCTCCATCTTTCATAATGGCCAAGTATGGCCTAGTTTTTAGCATCTATTTAGGTTATCCACACCACATTATTATATTTATTTCACATCCACAGGCTTCATGAGCCATCTCATATGATATTTATTCCATACCAATATTACTTCATAACTTCACTTCATGGGGTAATGATAGAGACAAAGGAAACTTTGTATTCTTGAACCACCTATTTAGAGGGATTGGACACACAATCCAAACATCAATTAGCACACACATGATTTGTTAGCCTCACATAGTTGGTGATAATGGAGCCAAAGGGCCAGCCTTTGCATTATTGAGCCACTTTCTAGGGAATTGAGCACTTAGCTCCATTCATGATATTACTCTTTAAATCAACACACACTTACCATCATCTATCACATTCCAACCTCACAATAGGGTTTGTATTGGTTCATGTACCTAGTGAGGTGTATTCATTCCTTTCTCTTTATCTTTCTTGACTGTTGTATGTTATTATTTTAGATATAACATATCTCATAAGAACTAATCTACTTTATGTTCTCATTATAGATTCATAATTCACAATGTGTTCTTTCTATGCACATCCAATATCGCATAGCTTCATGAGCTTCACCATTATAGGTAAGTTCAAGTATGCTTCTTATTCTCCTTTATCCTAGTATTTCACTTTATTACATCACTAAAATAAAGGGGGTTTGGGGGGGGAAATGTAGTCATGTAAAATGTGAAATTTTACAACTTTAGTATGGATAAGATACCTAATCCATAGGTCCTCCTATTGGCTCACACAACCCTTCTAGGATACTTCTTCCATTGATTCCCAGTCATCTATAACTTTTCAGACTTAGCTTTTTGAGACTCAAGTAGCCCTCTCAAGCCTAGATTTATCCCCCTAGGTCTCATCTATCGGGGAATCCAAGAACAACACACTTTGTTCTGATCCCACTTGTTAGGATCTTGCTCCTCAAAAAGAGCACAATATGATTATCAAATACAAGCAATTAAACATGCAAAAATATCTAGAAGTACAAGTAACTAGAATTCACAAATAACACAAAATATGAGAGACAATATACAATCTTGTATTAATACTTGTACAAAAAAGAATACAATAAAGAGACGCCACTCTCTTCCACCTTACAGAGGCTTCCCACACCTCAAGTGTATAGTAATTCTTCTTCAAAACACTCTCCTACCAAAAACGGTCCCAACACACAACTCACACACAGAATTGGTGTTCACCTCTCCAACCAGTCAGTAATGACCCTACCAGTACACCAAGCACTCTAAAGTACTTTAAGTATATCTCCCATGAACCTACAAATTGCAATTCAATAGACCATACTTACACATGTAGATCTCCTATGAGCTTGCAACAACCTGCAACTCAATGATCTTACAATGGAAGGATCTTCCTTGCCTTCCTTTCTAGCTCATCATTACAATACATGCCAATGGGTCTATAAATAGATCCCAGACTTAAAAAATAACTTAGACTCTTAGTTTAATATAATTATCCACGCAGCTCAAAACTCGAAATAGCCTTTACATGCAAACACTCCGTTCACTTAACTAACTGTTCATGTAATAAACAATTCTGGAACACACAGGCAACCGACGTCGGTCCCTGTCTAACTGGTACTGACTGACATCAGCTGACTTCTTGCCGACGTCGATTTCCTTCTGCAAGCATCTTGACTGACATCAGTCATGCTGCTGACACCGATACTCCTGGATCTTCAACAACCTCCTATTTTCATCTGCATAGTTGAAGCTTTTAGCTCCACACCCTAACAATCTCTCTCTTAGAGATAAATAGATGCAACTGTACCTGTACCTATACATCATCTAGTTTGTTCCCTTGGCTCTGTATCCCTCTTCAAGATCACTCTTGAAGACCAACCACCACACACCCTATTGTGCAACACCTGTCATCCAAATCACCTGCCACATCCACATCTACAAACCCATGTAGAAGATAACTTGAACCTGCATAGCATGTGCACCTGCTGGTGGTCCCTCTAAGAATCCACTGAACTGCCCTCCAATGCTTCTTTCTCAGATTGGCTCCAAACTTGTGACAACTCCCACTGCTTGGGAAAACTCAGGTCTAGTACATACCATGCACTTAACCTCATTATGTGAATCAAGACACTATTTTGTGAATTGTCCAACCATCGACATGCTAACCGGTCTCACACAATCATCCTGAAACAAAGTCAACCTATGACCTTCCATGTCCCTAGAACACACTCATGCCAAAGAATCTTGCTGCTCCCAGATTCCTCATGACATCCCTCTGAACTAGCTTTACCTTTAGTTCAGCAACTCCCTATTTATGTAACCCTACAACAAGCACATCATACAGTAATAGGATAATGTAGCTAATATTATCCTACCTGGTAAAGAAAAACACAATGATCAAACCTCCATTGCCCTGTAGCTTATACAAGACCATATACCCTGGCCTACCATCTCACATATCCATTTCCGCTCTTCTTCATCCTAAACATCCATTCATCTCTCAGTGCTTACTTCCAGCTAGCAACTCCACCAAAAACCCCTATTTGGTTCTCCTCTAAGGAATCACATCCTTCATCCATGCCAAGCTCCCACTGTTTCCTAGATCTACCTATTCTACTTCTTCAATAACTTCATGGTTCTATACCATAAGTGAGCAACAAGTAGTGTAAAGAAGGGAAATGATGAATTTGAGGCTTACATACCCTTTAAGTCCTCCATATGGGTGCTTGAGACTCCTTGACAGCTTGCTATCCACCCAAAATCTGACTCAGTGACCGATGCCGGTCACATCTCAGTCTGCACCCGACCGATGTCGATTCCTTATGACTGCCTCATCACCGACGTCAGTTCCCCCTGATCGACACTGGTGTTTATCTACCTTGAGTCACCGACATCGGGTTGCACATAGCTGATGTCGGTCCCTATCTAAACGCCGATGCCAGTTTTCTAGCTGACGTCGATCTCTGTGTTTTGCTTGTGAGAACTGACTTCTACTTGCAAGCTCCTTTTGGATAAAACCCTTGTCCAAATCACCCTTGTTTTGCTCAAAATTCTTTTGCACCTTGTGCTAAACTCTGTCCATCACCTTCTCCTTGAAAACCAAGGCTTTCCTGTTCTTGTCACTAACATCAGATTCCTCAAGAAGCGTTACCTTCTTCTTTTGCATATAGAAATCTTGATCTATGCTCTTCAAATCCAAAAGCATACCCTTTGACTCAAGAACATGCATCTCCTTCTTATTCATGTGACCAAGCCTATTAAGCCACATCTTTGAATCTATAGCTGAAGTAGATAACCCAGAAAGAGAATCAGTAATACAAGTAGATAGATAAAGCGTACCTACTTTCTTACCTCTTACTACAACAAGTGCACCCTTGGTAACCTTCCAAGAGTCTGTTGTGAGAGTTACTATGCAACCCTCATCACCCAAAATTCTTACAAAAATTAAATTCCACTCTAGAACTGGGACATGCATGACCTCCTTCAACACCCATGTGTTACCTGTCTATAATTTTAGCTTCACTTTCCCTTTGCCAACCATCTGACAAGGCTTACCATCCCCTAAACAAATTTCTCCAAAGTCTCCCTGGACATACTCATGAAAAAATTCCCTATTTGGGGATGCGTGAAAAGAGGCACCAGAATCTAAAACCCAAGATTCTACTTTATCTAAAGAACATACTAGAGCATCCTGTGCAATGAAATCCACAACATCTACTTCTTCTTCATGTCCTTCATGCTGATCTGCTACCAACCAACAATCTTCTTTTCCCTGCTCTTTCTTTCCACATTTCTAGTAGGTTATTTTGCCATACCTAGACTTGGACCTCCTGCCATTAAACTTCTCCATTTGTAGTCTACTTTCTTCTACCATTGCTCTACTCCCACTCAAACAGAAACTCTGTAACCTGTAATCAACACACACTAACTAGATCTAATCCAACCTGTTAGTATCCCAACCAAAAGCTCTGATACCAGTTATCAAGGAATCCAAGAACAACACACCTTGTTCTGATCCCACTTGTTAGGATCTTGCTCCTCAGAAAGAGCACAATATGATTATCAAATACAAGCAATTAAACATGCAAAAATATCCAGAAGTACAAGTAACTAGAATTCATAAATAGCATAGAATATGAGAGACAATATACAATCTTGTATTAATACTTGTACAAAAAAGAATACAATAAAGAGATGCCACTCTCTTCCACCTTACAGAGGCTTCCCACACCTCAAGTGTATAGTAATTCTTCTTCAAAACACTCTCCTACCAAAAACGGTCCCAACACACAACTCACACACAGAATTGGTGTTCACCTCTCCAACTAGTCAGTAATGACCCTGCTAGTACACCAAGCACTCTAAAGTACTTTAAGTAGATATCCCATGAACCTACAACCTGCAATTCAATAGACCATACTTACACATGTAGATCTCTTATGAGCTTGCAACAACGTGCAACTCAATGATCTTACAATGGAAGGATCTTCCTTGCCTTCCTTTCTAGCTCATCATTACAATACATGCCAATGGGTCTATAAATAGATACCAGACTTAAACAATAACTTAGACTCTTAGTTTACTATAATTATCCACGCAGCTCAAGACTCAAAATATACTTTACATGCAAACACTCTGTTCACTTAACTAACTGTTCATGCAACGAACAGTTCTAGAATACACAGGCGATCGATGTCGGTCCCTGTCTAACTGGTGCTGACCAACGTCGGTTGGCTTCCTACTGACACCGGTTTCCTTCTGCAAGCATCTTGACTGACGTCGGTCATGCTACCAATGTTGGTACTCCTGGATATTCAACAACCTCCTATTTTTGTCTGCATAGTTGAAGCTTTTAGCTCCACACCCTAACATCATCCCCTTAGGATAATAGTGCCTAAATAGGATAGTATCATCAAAATTTAGGGTGTCTTATTTTTGCACTATTGTCCAAGCTCATATTTGCCTTAAATAGTCATATGGTCCTAGATCCTTATATTTTTACCTATCATTCTCACATGAATTCATTTAACCCATGATCATTATTTTTTATATAAAAATCCATTCAAAGTCCATTTAGAAGGTTTGACACTCATTTACAAGAGAGACACAAGAATATAAGCAAGTGCACTCAAGCACTCCTCTCCATTATTTGCATATAGCCTTCTAATATTATTCAAAGCCTACTCAATTCATTACACCAGTCCCTAGCTAGCTAAATCATATCTATTTTTTAATTCTAATTATATTGATCATACACAAATTACAACAATCAGTTCAATGGGAGAACTACATTAGCTTGATTCCTCTTCAAAGTATTGGTATGTAGGCAATGTGCCCACACACAAGGTGTGAAGTACATTTAATATATCCTTTACACACTAACCCCTTCTCTCTCTTTCCCATGTTTTCATTCAATTTCAAGCACTAGGAGCTCCTAAGGGTTTTTAATATTAAAATAGTCACATAATGAGCTCTACAAGGTCTCGGACCCTAAAAGTTTAGTGACAAGGTAACATAGGCATTATGAATAAAACCCAAAAATCTTTCAACCTCAGGAAAATAGTGTTAGAATAGGACTACAGTGCCAAACAGTAGGGTGTCTTATTTTTAGTGCTCCTGTCTAATCTAGAAATTAATTATAGGGATCTATTTCTGACTGTTTCTCAATCTAGGTCCTCTAATATCAGACCTTGACTCAATCCAGATTAGTGAAACTAAGCTAAGTTCTAATCTCTATCATTTATTATTATATTTAGAAAAGGCAAAATTAAAATCTATTTACACAAATCAATAGGTTAATTCTTGCCTATTTATTTATTGATTTACATTGCTCATCCCCTTTATTATTTAGGAATGTAACTCTAATATTTTGAAAATAATAAAATAGATACATGTTTATGGTAACATTCTATGTATTGGTACTAATATTATACCTAGGTTTTAGATCAAGACATATATGAGGTGTATATGCCATGCAAAGGGAACCTAAAATTTCAAAATAAAATCATTTTTTAGATTTAGAATACTATTATGGATTATTATCATACCCAAGATGAATTTTTATTGAGTTAATCTACTTCAGTAATTGGTTCATCTATGGAAGGTTGTGTTGATTAAATTTATCAATCTTACCAAATTTATAAATTAAATTTGATTAAACCATTTAAATTTACTAAAATTATAGGTTTGATTTGATTAAATCATCCACCCTCACCAAATGTATGGTGTGATTTGATTAAATCACTCAAACTCACCATATTATGCACATATTTATGTTTCATGATTAAGATGAAACAAGCTCAATGGTCATGTTTCACCTCACATTTACACCAAGTTTTGGGGTATGCATCCTCATATATATATATATATATATATATATATATATTCACTTACAAGTTCATAAGTTTCCTAATATTATATTTAATGCTTCATAATGAGGCATCCTTTCAACACATTTATAAAAGGTGAGATGGTTATATTGACACACATGTGTACTCTTAACCTTACTCTTCCTACTTTCAAGAATTTTAAATTATTTCAGTTTTATATTTCATACACTGATTATATATTTTAACATGCTCTTTTTTGTAAGTCAGTCACCATCAAAGCACTCAAATTGGGCTCACATAAATAAAATATGTGTTATACACACCCATGTCTACATTTATTTCCTTTAAAATAGAAATGTGATTACTATATTAAAGGGGGGAATATAGATACTAAAATCTATTTTTTATATTCCCTTGATCTTATACACTTAGAAAATAGCCACATGGTTATACCTTTCATTTATAGACCTACTCAATGCTAAAAAGATTGCATTCACAATCTTTTTGTGACTAATATTTTATCTCTTAGTCTAACCATTGTTACTATGATGGTTAGGCCTAATATACTATGAAAAAACATCTAAACCTTGTCCTTATCCTTCACTATTATTTTGGGACCTATACCTATTTTCTAGCTTCCTAGACACTTGTGTCCTATCTGAACACATGCATCAACTCAAGTGTCTACTTTTCCTAAAAATTTTCTAATGTCCAAAATTCATCTAATTTGTAAAATAAATGTATCTTAAAGGTATTCTTAAGTTATTTAATGTGATATATTTCCAAAATAGGTACACACACACACACACGCACACGCACACGCACACGCACACGCACACGCACACGCACACGCACACGCACACACACACGCACACGCACACGCACACACACACACACACACACACACACACACACACACACACACACACGTACCTAATTTCTATCTTCATAGACACTTGTGTCCTAGGTAAATACATACATTGACTTAAGTGTCCACTTTTCCTAAAAAGTGTCCAGTGGCCAAAAATCATTCAATTTTTAAAATAAATGTATCTTAAAGGTATTCATAATTTATTTAATGTGATGTATTTATAAAATGGTTTGATACATACATACATATATCAACTCTCATTCATTCACCACCTATCAAACACCAAGAAATCACATAAAAATCACAAGGAAATATACCAAGAAACACTCAATCAAGAATTAAAGTGAGAAAACATTACCTATTCATACCTATTTCCATGTAATTCATATGATTATTATTTATATACATTTGATGAATTCAAGGTGTAACCTATGAGCCATATTTTCCATGTTATAAGCTAGGTAGCTGCATGCCTTTTATTATCACACATTACATCCTTATGCACACACAAGACACCATTAGGGGAGAACTACACAATTTTGAGGCCCTATTCAAAGTATTAGATATATAGGCTGAGATCATTGATAGATGGGTTCTTAGAGTAGCTTAACACCATAAGCTCAACAACCCATTTTTTCCATTATCACTCCAAGTGTGAAGATCTAGGGATTAATCATGTGACAAAGAGAGACAACCAATATGTGCAATCTAAATACATCATAAGAAAGATGAAAAAACCTAGAAGGGTCTAGTTTGGCACATCTAGATCTAGTCAATGTTCTATACAATAACTTGTGACATGGTTAAACACTTGAGTTGAAGTAACTATCTAAATTTAATGTAAGCATCTAAGGCCAAAGAAATAATATTCCTAGAATATAATGACTATTCTAGGATCATCATTTAGTCCACTCACAACCTATTCTATTCTAAACCTACATGTGCAATGTAAACCAACTATATTTTTTCTAATTTATTTCAATATCCATCAATAGTTATAATCTACTATATTTAGCAATCTCAGTAATATAAATTCAAAATATTTTTTGTCTAAGTTTTTTATTAGTTATCATGTTAATTAGGTTAGTTAACCACCATTGTTAAACATATAATATAATCCCCTTAACTCTAGATACCCTCAAATATAAAATTTAGGGTTAAACACTTCCATAAGTCTTATTTATTCCTTATTTATTACTTCATTTAAAATTTATTCTCTTTTTGTTTCCTTATTTCTTATTTTAATGTTTTAATCTTTTTCTTTAATTCTTTTCTCCATTTCCCATTTCTTCTTTTTTTAATCTCTTCTTCCTTATTTTTTTTTGACACTTGTAGTTTTTCTACCCTTATTATTATTCTTTTTATTTTTTAATCTACCTCTTTCTCTAAATTTTCTCTCTTAAGTTAATTCTATGCCAACTGAGTGGTCAATTCTATATATATTTTCCTTTCAACCTCTAACTCATCCCCCAGTTGTGTTGTTATTGCCTCCTTTTGTTTAATAATTTCTAGTATAATTATTTTTTAATTTTTAAGATAACATATAAATTATATTATTTTATATTAGTTTTTCCTTATGTTATAGTGACATTTGTTTCTACTTAGGTCACTTTTTATAGAGTTTTCTCTTTATATGCCTATGTGGATTTTTTTTGTTTCCTTAATTTTCTATTGGGATTTAATTATTCTTATCTAAATTTTGGAGATATAGAATTAAAAAAATACATTAGATACATTTTAATTTAGGATGAAAAAAATATTTCATAAGTTATAGAAGGTGAAATAAAAATGACTTCTCATTCTGATTTTATTAATCAATCTAAATTATTTGAGGTTTTTAATAATATGCATATTTGAATGCATATATCTGCATTGATTTTATTTAATGATGTCATTTTATATTATGGCAAGGTTATTAAAATATTATTATTGGCCTTTGTTATCTTTTCAAGGAGCTCTCAAAAGTAGCTAAATATATAAAACACTTACAATGACTTCAATGAGATATCTCATTTTCAACAAAGGATTTTAGCTAGTGGATCCTCTAAAATTTATTGACGTAAGTAATTTTATATATAAATGGTTATGACATCCTTAAAGGTTTTCTCAAACTCTTGGATTAATCAATTTTAGGTGAATATATTATCATTAAATCATATCCTCTAAAACCTTTGAAAATTCAAAGAATGAATAGAAATAATTGGATGCTTAGAGATTATTCAATCATTCTCTATCCATTAGATTATCATAAATATATTCAATCATATGATCTTTTTTGTAATAAATTTGAATTTATTATTCAACGACATGCACTCTAGTCCCATCAAACTTATCACAATGATCTCAAGCCATCATACTCTCCTATATGCAATGGTTTGAGCATATTTTTTTTTATAGATGATGACACATTATTATCAAATTCCTCATGTTTTTGAATCAACATTCACATCACTAAAATCCATCCATTCATCACCTAAGGATAAATGGATGAGAAATAAAATTTAGCTACAAATAGATAAATGTGGGTTCCCCTTATTAAATTATTCCTTCCATAAATATCATGCTTAGCTACATTATTTTTTGTTAAAATGGTGATTGAGAGTTATTACATGAAAAAAAAATATATATACAATTATGATAAATTAGTTCAAGCATTGCATAAAAAATATACATAATAAAATGGGCATAACTATTTAGCCTAATCAAGTATGTAGGAAGGTCTACTCTTAGAAAGTTGAACCCATGTTGAATTTTAATAAAAATATATTTCTTAGAAATACAAATAATAAATATATCTTGTATTTATAAATAAATATTTATAAAAGAACAAATAGGACTTGTAGGAAAATTTATAAATTTATATTGTACATAGTGATCATATTTTTAATTTTTTATTCTCTTATCTTATGGAATGCTATGTATTTTTTCATTTTATCAAAGGGATGATTTGTTGGGAATTTAAAAAGTAATAAGTTTGAAAAAATTATATATAAACCTCTTTAATTTTTTAATGTGATAAAATATTGAGAGGTCATTGAATAGAGTGCATTTTTCATATATCCTTACAATTAATGAAATATGTTTTTGCTCTTATTTTCCTACTCAGATTTTATATTTCTTCCACAAATCCATCAACATATTGAAGCTATGAATTTAATTTAATTTTTTGAATTTATTTACCTTATTTAATACTCATAACATCATCTTCAAATTCAAATGGATAACAGATCATCCCATTTATTTCCTAGTGCATCACATTTTTATGTTTATTTCTCCCACCTCCCACCCTAGCTTACCTTTTATACAAGTAGTGTAGGGTAGTGTAACATTAGAATAATAAATAATAAAAGTTATATTTTGAGGTTGTTATGTAAAATCATTCCAACATAGGAAGAGCATCCCTTTTCATACTTGAAATATAGATTCCATTAAACAAACATATAGAATCATAAATAATTTTAGCATGTCTAATGGGACTTGATTCAAATTATTTTATTCATTACAAAAATCTACACAACAAAAATATAATTATAGTTAAATATACTATCTACCTTGGTGAATTCATACAACAATTTTGGATTTCCTAATGGGACCATTTAGCAATTTCCCACTAATATTTTGTTGAGAGTCTTAGTCATTATTGATTTTGAAGAAAATAAAAATCACCTAGTAACTCTAATGAACAAATTCTTAACTCTCTAGATGAGATATGCCTTTACCCCCTTAGTTATTTGATAAATACTATGATAATATCAGTAATATGGACACAATAAGAAATACCCCCATTTTCCTTGGAATTATTTTAGTTCTTTAAATATTACTAAATTTAATGATATTCCTAAAATTTATTTATAAATTTTTCCCTTATTTTTTTACAAATTTTTCTTTCAATCTATAATATCATATCATATATGTGGTAAATGTATGCATAATTCATAATGTCACAAGAATTTATGTGGACTTACAGTTTATGAATTATTATCTAAAATGAAAATATAAATTTGTAGTTCATAGGTCTAACTACAAATTTATTTTAAACATGGGACTAGTTGGGAGAGAAGGTACATAATCAATTTAGAGAAATGGTGGACACTCTACCTCTTATTGAATGCCTATCTACAATCAAAATTAATGTTATATAGTAAATTCCTAATTTTAATCTCATATTCAAAATGAATTTAAAGATTATCCATGCTAAATTCAAGATTCCATAAATTAATGGTTATTTATACTATTTATAATATTTTTATTTAGAGATTACTATCAGGGTACATATGTTAGGAGGAAAAACACTTTCACATACTTATGATGTTTCTATCATAGATAAAGGGTACATAATATAAGCATGAAAAATGGCTCTATTCATGATATAATGATTAAATTCATATTAGTATCCCTTCCTCACCATCCCAAAATTAGAGAGATCAACACATTGACCTTTTTTATGAAATATAAGACATTTTTATAAAAGTATTTAATGAAGTATTGATTTTAAAAGAATAAATAACTACCCAAAACATAGAAAATTCTTATAATGATGATAATCAATTTTTTATCCTCAATAATTATCCAATTATTTTATTATAGTTCCTCCACAAAATTAAAAGGACTCATGTTATATTAGTCCATATTCTTCCCATTCCTCAACATTCTCTATGAGAAATATGAAAAGGGTGAAAAACCCAACTTTTTTCCTCCACAATTAAATGATATACAATGGGGTTTTCGTCAAACATGAGTATGGAATAGGGGGCCAAAGGAAAGAAATTAAAAATGGTTATACCAAGATAATAACATGGAATAATTTATAAAATTAAAAAACAAATCCAAAAAATAGGACACTTGTTGATAAGGAATGAAAGATATATCAATTTCAAAGTAATGAGATATCATTTTAATACTATGACATCATGTGTGAGTTTATAATTACTTTAAGAAATGAATAAAAGAAAGAGAATTGGGAATGAATTTTTTATTTGATAATAATTTATCCTTATTTCAAATAAGAACCTTTCTCCTCTTAATGAATACACCCTTTCCACTAATGATTATGACTAGTCTTCCCTTTTTATGTTTGAAGGTTTTCCTCTTTTTTTTAATGAAGGATAAAATGTAAAAGAAAATGATAATGAATCCTTCAAATAACATTGTATCATATATAATTAAAATTTTTCTAGGGATTAATCACATAGATAGGAAAGGATAAGTAAAGAAGAAGAATTAAGACAATCTCCTCTCAAATAAATCACATGGAAAGTAACTCTTAAGAAACCTATAGAAAAAAGGAAAGAAAATTATAATAATAAATCCAATAAAGAGATGGAATTATGAATTAAATGTGATTTCCTACATATTACTTATATTCATTTTAGTCATTATTATTTTCATATTAGCCTTTTATGGAAAAATGACAATTTTAATCAAATGACCATACATTAAAGTCATCATAATGAGAAAAATGGAAGCCAAATTTTCCATAGGATGGAATTATTATCTATCCTTTGTGAATGGTATGGTTTGTTTAAATATAAGGAATATGTTATTTTTTTTAAAAACATTCATAAAAAAAGAGTGGACTTAGGAATTAAATATGAGATGAATCATTGTTCAATATGGTGGGATGTTATAGGATTAGGTATGATGATCAAGATATTTTTTATATATGAATATCACAAAATAAAAATCAATACCAATTCATATAAATTCCAAGGAAATGAATGAAAATGACTTATTAATAATATGATGTATAATCATAATATTAGGGATTAAAAGTGAGGAAAAAGGTATACATATCAATATTGGATACCCTCTCAGTGTAGATTATGATTACAAAGAGGGGAAAATAGTAATGATAAAAACATAATATATATATTATGATTAAAAAGAGGGGGGAAAAGTAATGTTAAAAACATAATCAAAATTATATATATTAAAAAGAGGGGGGAAAAGTAATGTTAACAACATAATCAAAATAATATATATATATATATATATATATATATATATATATTATTTTGATTATGTTGTTAACATTACTTTTCCCCCCTCTTTTTAATCATAATATACACTGAGAGGGTATCCAATATTGATATGTATACCTTATGCCTCACTTCTAATTCCTAATATCTTGACTATACATCATATTATTAGTCTTGAAGGGAGGGAATATAGGAATCATTTGGTGTTAGCCTAAAATTAGTCCTACCTCTCTTCACCTATCAAATGATATTGATTTTCTTATAGAAAAATTCATGAAACTTTTACTGGAAGAAGTAGTAAGTCCTTTAATAGAATAAATAAAAATATTATTTAGAGTGCTTGCATTGGAAAAAAAATTATGTTATGAAAGACTTCACTTTAATCGAAGTAGTGATAATAGATGCAAGTCAGAGTAATAATAGGTTTTTAATGCCAATGAGTTTTTTTGTAGTGGAGATTGGCCCACTTGCTCCTAGCTATCTACCAATTCAAAATGTGTACTACAATTAATAATTATTGCATAGTTAATATTGTTTAGTTATATATTAGCATGATTAGGTTTTATAATGAGGTAAGGGATATCTATCATTGATTCAAGGTAGTCTAGGGAAATTCATTTTTGCTTCTTATTGCTCTCATTTCTACTTTTTCCAACTAAAAAAATAATCAATATTCACAAAAATGACATATGACTATGAGCAAACCAAGTCAAGTAAATTTAGTGCATTTGGGGATGGAGCAAGTCATAATCAATGGCTGTGTTGATGGATCTAGGGAATCTACACATCTTGAGAATTTCATTGCATTTGAAAAGATGCCTCAAAGAAATTACGCATGCCCACTTTTTATCTTGAAAACTCTTGAGAATTAAATTTTGTAGGTTTAATTTTCAAATATTTTTTTTCTAATTTTATTAAAAAATTATGTATGATGGTTTAGAGATTTTTGTAATATTATATTATATGGGGACTAGACTTTTACTGTTAAATTTGAGTGACCAAAAGGTGGGTTAAAATGTTCAAAACATTAATTTATTTGTATGAGGGTTTACAATTTCAAGAGCTTGGTGATATTTATACTTACCCATTTAGATGGATAGATAGAAATTTTGAATGCAAATGTTGAAGTAGTGATAAGGAAAAAAAATTGATTAAATTTCTAGGCATTTTCACACAATTATGGCAATAGTGTTAAGGACTTTCTCCTTTTTTCCCAAAATTTTCATGCTGTAATTTTTTTAATCTCAAAGAAGAAATTGAGGGCTTGAAAATATAAATTTTAGGTTTTTTATTAATATGTGAATATAAAAACTAAATATATTATCCATCAAATAGGGAAAATAGTTTAGGCTATTTCTATGTATATAATATATGTGCTAGATTATAAAAGATTTGAGAACCATCTGTAGCAATTTTATCTATAATTACATTTTACTATCACTTTAAATAACATATTTTCTTTGCTTGGTTTTATTTTCATTTTTCTTTTTTCACTTGCAGTTTTGTACAAGTAAAAAAAAAACTAAAAAGTATCTCCCATTATAAAATAAATATTGTATTTGGGAAAAAATATTTGAAAATTTTATGGGCTCTTATAATTTAAAAAAATCCAAACAAAACATCAGAGATAAATGCTAGTATGCTCAATGGTAATCCCCACACAAAAAATGACATAGTCCCTCCAACATGTCTTCTCTCTTTCAAATTGTCATTTTATTTACTCCTTGGTTAAAACATTTAGGGTTTAATTTTACTACAGCATGGATGAATAACTTGAGCCTTAGTGAAAATATGAAATGGGTGTTTTGTGTCAAAAATAGTAATATATATTTGAACACCTTTCATTGTCACCTTTTTCTGTTGTGAACACCTTCAGATCTTGCTCCAGACATTTGTAATTTTTCACATCTATGTCCTTGTCTAAATTTCCTCTTCTTAGGCTTTTATTATGTTTATTTCTCAAAAGAATATTTTCCTTTCTATTCTATATAAACATTTACAAAATAAAGTTTGCATCTACAGATTTTGTGGCTTATAGAAAGCAATGAAAAAAATGTTTAGAACAATGTCTTTTGGTTGCTCATTTTCCTTCAGATGATCTAGATAAGTTTACAATGGTGCATAGTGTGTTTTAAATGAGTAATATTATCAAATTGATTCAATTATTAATGCTTTATTTCTACTTCTTTTTTGAGATGATAAAATTTTATTTGTTGTGTTCAGTTCATCAAAAACTTTAGTGTTATGCAGATTATTGTCAATTATAGCAAATGCTAGGATTTTTTCCATGAATCATTACACATTATTAAATGTATCCTTTAACATCATGATATGGCCTTCCACAACCATTTTACCATTCAAATTTTTATTTTACCTGAACAAATTGTATTCAAAACATATGAAAGACTAGCTTTTCAAAATCATGTTACACGCTACACTCAAATTTTGATTCTTTTTTAGTCCTCCCATATGGACTTAGCACTCTACACCCTTATTAATAAGGCATTTTAATTCATTTCCTTGGAATTTATATGAATTGGTATTGATTTTATTTTGTGATATTCATAGAGAAAAACAATCTTGATCCTCATACCTAATTCTATAACCTCCCACCATATTGAACAATGATTTCATCTCAAATTTAAATCCCAGATCCTCTTTTTCTTGATTATTTTTTTTACAAAATATAACATCCTCCTTATATTAAAATAGATAAATAAGTAAATAATAAGAATTAAAAAAATCTCCTCTCAAATAAATCACATCTTAAGAAATCCATAGTAAAAAGGAAAGAAAATTATAATAATAAATTTGATCAAGAGATGGACTTAGGAATTAAATGTGCTTTCCTTGAAAATACTTATATTTTTTTTAGTAATTATTATTTTCATATTAAATTTTTGATAGAAAAATGACAATTTTAATCAAGATACCATACATCAAAGGCATCATAATGAGAAAAATAGAACCCTAATTTTCCATAGGATGGACTTAGTATCTATCCTTAGTGAAGGGTATGCTCTATTTCAATATAAGGAAGATGTTATTTTTTGTAAAAAAAATCATCAAGAAAGAGAGGACTTAGCAATTACATGTGACATGAAATCATTGTTCAATATGGTGGGAGGTTAAAGGATTAGGTAGGAGGACAAAGATATTTTTTCTCTATGAATATCACCAAATAAAATCAATACCAATTCATATAAATTCCAAGGAAATGAATGAAATTGCCTTATTAATAATATGATGTATAATTAGAATATTATGGATTAGAAGTGAGTCACAATGCATACATATCAATATTAGATACCCTCTTAATGTATATTATGATTACAAAGAGGGAAAAAAATAATGTTAACAACTTTATATATATATATATATATATATATATATATATATTTCACATATTCACTAAGGCCTAACAAGTATAGAGGTTTAAATTAGAAGAAAAAATGGCATTCTTTCTTATCTATTTAAATATATATCATTCAATCAGATGGTTCAAGAAATAACATAGTGGTTGAACTTTATTATAAATGGCATTTATTTTTCTCAACCTAAAAATATTTTTGTTTAGATATATAATTTGTATATATTATATTAGGTTTTGATTTTTTGAATTATAAGACATAGCATCAATCTACATAAGTGCAATTGTAATCATATATTATTTTATTCTTATTATATTAGTTTCTATTATTTTGGTCATAATTACATTAGAAAAGATAAGCAATTTAATATTTTAAAATTTAATGCAAATGCTTATAATAAAAATAGAGAGGGTGTCTATATACTTAATACAAACTACTACATTATGAATTTTTTACATCTATTAAGCCTTATTTTATTATTTGAGGGAACCATGGTAAGGCTTTAAATATAAATATGATGGAAGTGGAGTACAATTTATACTTTAGTAGTTGTAAACAATGGATTAATGGTGTTAAAAGAAACCACTAGAGTGGGAACCATTAGAGAATGAATAATTTTATTATATGCCTCAAACATTGGAATTGATGAATTTGATCTAGGTTTTAGGATAAAACCTTCCAACATATTTAAATGGTGGAAATGCATTTTTCAAGAAAATAAAGAAGCATAATGTAATGAAGGTGTAGGATAAATATCAACATTAGATTTTACATAGAAGGTAAATTATTACTAGGCATGACATGATACACTACGAATTGAAAGATACCTAAGAACTACTTGGTTATATCCAAACACATGATGGATTATTTATGTAATAATGTAATATTATTCTTAGAATAAACAAAATTCCATGCTAATTCTCACCACCACTCAACAAAAAAAACATTCTCAATTCACTTGTGATTAAATATTATGAAAATAATTATGGAATTTATTTTGGATGAAGTCATGCTCATAACTTATAATTCAAAAAAAAGGGTAAAGGAAGAAAAGAGAATAATTAAAAATGGAAATGTGATCAAAATCTATAAAATTTTAAAAATAATTTGCCACATGCATGATATTTCTGATGGATAAACAATCAGAGGCATTAAACTTGGTAGTTTATAAAAATATATAAAAACAAGTTTTGAATTAATGAAGAGCATATGAGTAGGGTCTTTGGTGTCTAGTTAGTATTTATAGATTTAAAAATGAGCCTATTTATTTAATATGTTCACCTTGAATAAAAACCAACATTTTAATGCGACTAAGGTCTCACAAGATAAAATGGTTCAAAAATTCATAATTCGTAACCAAATTAATTAATTAAACTCAAGAATAGCCTTTGGCCTAGGAATGAAAATTAGATAGGAATGAGAAATATGTGAATAATGTAAAAATATCTAGGAACTTCCCATTAGATTATCATAGCTTATTATTTTCATAATATAAAGTATTTGGGGATTCAAGATATTCAAGTATTAGTTTTTGAAATATATATCATAATGGATGTTGGATTCATATCAATCATTATAGATAAAAACATTGAAAGTCACCAAGAAATGTATAATAAAAATACTAAATTAAATATCAAAGATATGATATTTTCATAGTCCATACAATAGTAATAATTTTCTTGAAAAATTATGTCAAGTTTTGAATCTTGACGTGTTTCAGATCCACTTTTGTTATCCTTCATTAGGTAAATAATATGTTTTAATTCTGAAAGCAAAATCATATTTCATAAAATATAGAAGGTGAAATGAAAATTAATTCTCATTCTCCTTTGATTATTCAAACTAAAATATTTTATTATTTGAATAATATGCATCTTATATTTCATAGACCTACATTGATTTGATCTAATGAAGTCATTTTATATTATGGTGAGGTGATTCAAAGTTTACTCTCTACCTTATTTATCTTTTGAAGGAGATATCAAAGTTGGATAAGTATGTAAACTCCAAAAAATAATTAAAAATAAGTGATTAAATTTAATCTACTAGTGTGAGCTATCTCATGTCCAATAAATATATTTATCCATTAGATCCTCTAAAATATGATGATGTAAGTACTCTTAGATAATTATGGTGATGTCATATTTAATTTTTCTTGCATATAATTTAATCAACATATTTTTGTTGTGAATATTATGTTATTGGATCAAATCATTTAAGAACTTTGAAAATTCAAAGAACATGTGGAAATGGGATGGTCAGATCTTCTAACATCATTGTAAAACTATCATATTATCATAAAGGTATTCGATCATCTAATCCTATTTATTAATAAAAATGGATTTATTATTCAAAGGCATACACCCTAGATCCCACCATAATTATCAAAATGTTATCATTCCATAAGATTAATATATATCCAATGGTTAAAACATATTCTATTATAACTAATGATGCAAGATTAATAAATGCATCACACCATCATATTAACATTCAAAACACTAATCTCTATCTATTAATTCACCCAAAGACAAAAGGATAATAATTAAAAAATAAATTATAGATATACAGTTTTCCTTATAGGTGTTAAAAAATGACATATGACCATCAAGTCTATAGAGAATAGTTAGTAAAATAATAGATAATAGTTGCAAGAAAGTCATCAAATACTCTTGTACTTAATAATTTACTCACAAGAAAAGTCATCAACTACTCTTGTAATTAATTATTTAAGTCCTAATGTTTTTCTTTCTTATATTTAACTCTATTATGTAATTTTAGCATTTGAGAAAGGTTATGATTTGATGGGAATTCTAAGCCTACTGAGTTTCTATAAAATTAGACCTAAATATATGTAATTTTTAATGTGATAAATTCTTGAGTCCTCATCAAATAGAATATGATTATGCATATTTACTTATAATTGATGAAATATGTTTTGAATCTTGTTTGAATGATCTTTATATTTTATATTACTTCCATAAATCTGTGAGCATATTCAAGTTGTGTCTTTCCATTTGTATTTTATTTTATTTATTGTATTTATTTCCCTTATTTCATACTCATAACACCATATTCTAAAAAATAGGAGATCCTCCCATTTCTTATTCTAATGCATCACTATTTTTATGTTTTTTCCTCTCTTTCCCCACACAATTTCCATTTGATGAAATTAAAGTATACTATAATAGAATTAAAATATGAATTTAAACTAACTATAACTAAAGGATGCTCTAATTTATGTTTTAATGGCTCCTATAGCATCTCCCGCGTGCGCGTGACTTCAAAATTTGAAGCCGAAGGTCATGGCTCCTATGGCTAGTGTGGCTACTACTTCGAGTGGGGCTTCCTCCACGTGTGGGGGTAGGGTTCTGGTTTCCCCTAATGTGATTTCTTCTATGGGTGGGAATACTCTTCCTATCTTGCATCTAGCTTATGGATCTCCTGCTCCTGGTTTAGGTCTTGGTTCCAGGGGAAGGACTTTTGATGATGTGGTTGCATTTGAAGCTGGATTACATGATGCTCTTCCTCATGCATCATCTGGGCCTTCTCAAGTTTCACGTGTAAGTGCTTTAAAACCTATTAGGGTTACTCTAGATCCTGAATCAGTTGAAGACATTTTCCATAAGGTAGAAGAGCTTTCCTCTCTTGCTACTATTTTTTGCTTTCGTGGCTTTTGGCCCTCTCTTGCAGATCTACATGGTTGTATCTCCAAGAACTAGATGCCACTTATTGAAAATAATGTCCAAATATTCCTGTGTGCTAAGTGTTTTTTATAGCAAAGTTCCTCTGTTTTAATGATAGGAAGATTATTTTGTGCCACAATAATTTTTCTTGGCAGGGCAGATATCCTCTTATGGCCAAACCGTGGCATATGGATTTTGATCCTCTCTTGAAATCCTTTAATAAGTTCCCTATCTGGGTTTGTCTCCCTAATCTTCCAATACATCTTTGGCATGATTCAATTTTTGAAACTATTGGAAATGTTATTGGGGATTTCTTATTTGTGGATGCAGACACTTTGAATATCCTCCATTCGACCTATGCATGATTTTTGGTAGATTTGGATGTTTCTAAGGGCCTTCCTGAGGCAATTTTCTTGGATTCCCTAAGGGGTACTTGGACACAAATGTTGGATTTTGAGGGTATACCTTTTCGTTGCAAGAAGTGCCACTCGACGGGTCACATTGTTGCTCGTTGTGCTGCTGAGAAATCCAAATCTAGATGACCACCTTCTTGGTGGTCTGAGGCTTCCTCTGAGCACTACATGGTTAAATAACCCCTGGAAGCTCTGGCTGCTCCTGAGACTGAGGATAGTGTTCACTCTGAGCCGGTGGTTATGGAGGATTATGTGGTGAAATAGTCCTTCGAAGCTCCTACAGAGGCTGTGGTTTGTGATCTTGCTGAGCTAGTGGTTGAGGTGGCATTGGTCTCTTCCCATGTTTCAGAGGATCCTCCAAGGAGCTAGACTTTATTTTATTCTCACAAGGAGTTTGTTGTGGCATCTGTGACCCCTGGGTTCCATGGATCATTATCTTCTGAGGCATGGGTTATGGAGGCAAAAAAGTTAGAGGATGGATGGACAGTAGTTAAGAGGAAGAAGTCTATGACTTTGGTTCCCCCTCTAGATAAGAATCTGTGGTCGTGTAAAAAAAACCTCAATTCAAAAGGAAAATCTAATGTTCCCTTTTGATGACTGGTTTTTTTGGGTTGGTAAACTGGTTGCTTCTTTGGTTTACTGGTAACTGGTTTGGGAGGTTTTTTAGGTTGCTGCTCCAGTCTATTAACTTTCCT